>OZ030010.1:128627716-129264799 GCA_964023405.1 Apodemus agrarius
ACAGAGGCCATGAAGTGAGGGGGTATCCCCAAGATGAAGAAGCTTGCCCACATGTTTTTGAACTCATGGGACTGAGAAAACAAAAATATATATCCTGTCTTATATATATCGCCTCTACCTCCAATTTTGCTGATGGTGTCAGAGGGGACACCTCCTTCCATCTCAGATATCAGGCTTGCCCTGAGGAAATCGCTAGAAGAAAGGGAACCTGGCAATTCCTCAAGCTCTGCCCGGGCTTCTCATATGTGCTACATCACTTTGAAATCCATCTAGATTATTACCCCAATACTTTAGCTCAACCATTCTAATGAAATATGAGTGGGTATTAACTAAGTTGTAAAATCCATAAAAATGCTGCTTTACAAGAGACATTTACCTATGAATCAGCAGTTGGGTTAATTCATTATTTAGCAGGCTTGTTATTTATAGCTTATTACAGCTTAGTAAATTATTCATATGTGCTTGTTTTTGTGCATGGTTTTCTCTTAAGAGAGGGGAGTGTTTATCAAGCACACAGGAGGTTGTTCCAGTCAGAGGCCTGTTGTTCAAATAGCTTGGGCTACATTCTCTTTATGACTTCCTGCTCCAGACTGTCATCTGGAAAATCCAGGGGCTGACAAAACTGTAACCTAATCAGCCATTTAACTGCTGCGGGGGAGCCAAGTCACTGGAGGCCAAAGCATTTCCCAAAGTGTTTGCTGCCACAAGGCTCAAGGGATTGCTTTAGGAAATATGGGCTCTTTAAAACAGGTCAGTTCTGTTAATACTAGGAGAAAGTCAAATTTTCTAAGTGACAGAATCAGAGAAAAGGTTTCAAAGCTGCCCAGGCTTTCATATAGTAACATCTCTTAACTATGCTTCCTCAATCTTCTTCAAATCCATGGCCTCTTTTTGTTGTTGCATGCATTTATGTATATGCATACATATATATTCCTAAACATGACCTGTTTAGTCTGAATAATATCACTTGTATATATGTTTACAGGGATGACCATTTGGAATATGACAACTAATTGGTCATTAATGTCATAGAATCAAACCTAATTTAGGAATATTCTCCCGAGAAAAAGTAGTCCCTGTGCTAAAGGGGGAACTTGTCTTTAGCAGATTGGGAACACAAACTCCAGCACCTTGGTCCTCTCTGAGATATCTTAAAAGGCAAAGGTCAATGCACACTGGTGTGGACCTAACTGAGGCAGATGATCTACCTGCTCTGGATATGTGCACACTATGTGGCACACTTTTGCATTCTTTGGGGTTTACCAGTTGCTCCTTATGTTTTATCCTGTCTCTAAAATAGCAATGCTTTATTGCAACAGAATCCTATAATCTCTTATTCTTTGGTCTCCCCTTGTAAAGTGAGTATCACAAACATCAAGTCATAGTCATAAGAATAAGCCACACTAGAGAAGCTGTGAAGAAATAGGCCTTATTGAGACCTGAAGGCCAGATTTACAGGGATCAGCTACCTTGTGTCCTGAAGAGTTGGCATCAGATGGGAAACAGTCTAAACAGCTAGTAGAATGCCTGCTTGCTGCTCTGTGGTTACTTTAAGTATGTTTTAAGTATTTTTATTTTATGGCTTGATATCTCACTTTTCCAAGTGAGAGGTGTTAATGTTTAATATTAAAAGGCACTGTTTTGCTTTTAAATATGTATTGAAGTTAAAATTTTCCTACATTCAGGAGAGTAAACAGTTTCCCTATAAGAAGGACATTTGGTTTTATTAAAATCTGTAAGACAATAGATTCTGCATGCTGGAAATTCATGTTATAGCAACCATGGGTGAAATCCATCTCTTGATTTTGGGCTATCAATCATCTATTATAAAGCTTTAAAATTGTTAACCTTAGAAAGCTAATTTCTCAAAATAACTGAAATATATTTCCTAATAATGCAAAAGCACTGCTTGGTTTTGAGAAAGCCTTTACCGAATAATGGTATAGCTTTCTAGGTATAAAGAATGACATGAAACCCAGCTCTGATACTTCCGAGATTCTGTGTGAGTCTAGAAAACTCATTCGCTCTCTTGGCCCCTTCTTGTTCTAAAAGACTGGGGCATTGTTGTCAGTATTTTAGTATAATGTTGGAGTATATAAGGGAGAGAAAAAAGAGGAACTCAACTAGTTTATAAGAATTTGGGTTCAACTAGGTTATAAGAATTTGGGTCGAGGCTTCTGTCAATCTCAGAAACAGCACACCAGCTGTGACTATTTCCATCTCTTTAGAATAAGCAACCTGAAGAGAGCCCAGGAGACATAAGGCCTCAGCATCGCTATAGCACTTGAGTCAATTCCGAAGGGCCAAACACTCAGATCATGTACACCCCCCACATTCCTAGGGGGTCGTTTTTCATGGTTAAGGAAATCAATCCTTGACACAGACAACTATGAATTCAAAACCCCATTCTGCCCACACAGACAAGACATTCAACTACTCCAGATATTTAGCTTTTTTGTTTGTGAGGTCAACATATACAAGCTACTTAAGACAGGGACTGGCCCAATATTGAGTAAATGGCACTGGCTATTATAGTTTTCATTGTTATTGCCATTTCATGGACTATGAAACATTTTAGCCATCCCCTATATGGTTGAACTCTTCAATGGAGCCAAAAGAAATGCCATCATTCTGTCTCTAATGTCTTTGACAGGACTTCCCAGCTACAGCCAAGCTAACCTAATCTCACAAGGCTAGAATTTCACCACCCATATACTTGTACTCCCTGCACAAAATGCATATGTTCTTCTTCTGCTAGATCATACAAATATATTTTATCCCAGGTCCCTTGTCTTCTTCTAGCAACTAGCAAGGATTACTTTTCCTCCAATCTCAGAGTGACTCATGTGCTTAAGAATGACAAATGTGCTTGAGAACAAGTGAAAAAAAAACTGCCTTGTAATGGACACATCACAAACCACAACTGGAATGACATCACAATTCACATGATGGCTTGATGACAGAGGTTACACTACATACTTCTGCATCCTCCTTCCATAATGTAGCTTTTCATAGCTCCAATAAACACTATATCTCCTTGGTTTTATTGTCTATAGACAAATTACCCTTATCTTTATGAGATAGATTATACTAGAAGTTTCTTTGGACCTGTGCTATCTAACATCTTAGTCAGTAGCTACACAGGACTCTAGAGCTCTTGAAAATATGACTAGTCCAAAACAAGATATGCTTTATGTATAATTGTATATCAGACTTCAATGATTTACTATACTAAAGAAAACATCACCATTATTTTATATTACTTCTTTGTTAAGAGTTGTTATTACAAGTTCAATGAAATGTATTATTAAAAGTAGCATCACAAACCTTTACATTTTTAATGCAACTACTAGAAAATTTTTGCATTAAATTTGAGACTCAAATTATATTTATACTATCCAGTGCCACTCTGCCCCTATAAAAATATGACACATGTGAGCATACTGATAATTAGATGCATTAATTATCTTACCACTCTTCTTTTCTGAGAGCACCTAAAACAACTCACTGCCATTTGAATTTCATGTCTGCTCTAATGTAGCACTATAGGTGTGAAGTGTTCACAGGTCCTTGGAGAAAATAAGAGCCCTTGATGTCTATGCCAGATGGGGAACTATCTATAGAACACTTAGTTGGTAAAGGAATGTGCTATGGTCAGGCTATCTAGTTCTTGCTTGATATGCTTCTGTTATTAATTAAGGAGTCTGAAAGCTCTTTGATGAGATGCTAAAATAGAATATGCCAAGAAGGTTTATGCATGTCAATGGGGGAGGGGAGCAAAGCAGCAAACACATTGATGCATGTTGAGCAATGATACCAATTTTAAGGTAGCAGCAGGAGAATGAAGGAGTTTCTTTCTATTGACCGCCCATCTCCCAGTAGCTCTTGATCCATTCACAGGGGTCATCTGTATTTTTATACTAGCAGAGGCTACAGAAGCCATCGACCAAAATCAGATGCTCTTTTTTGACATAGCATTATTCACAACTCAAGAGATGTTGAGCATTCCACAAATGCAACTTTTACAGATGTGGTGGAAGCTCTAAATGATATCACTGACAGAGCTTCAACACTCAAGCTTACTATAGCCCACAGTCTCAGGAGATGGCTAGGAGAAGGTACAGCTGTATGGAAAACAATCCTCTGAAGTCACCGCCACATGGATAAGAGGGGACATTTGTTACAGCAGAGGATATTAAAGCAAAGGGCCAAAAAAATGAGAAAAAAGAGACAAAGATGATTGCAGTTCAGAATGTAACAACAATGGAAAAGAAGAAGACATGGTTGCAAAGAAGAAAATTTTTTGTCACTCAGTGGTTCTAAGACTTTGGATGTGTTTCAGTTTTATCATTGCCAAAGGGAAATACCATGCTCATGATCTTGTGGTGAATAGTAAATAGGTTAACCCAGGTAAAAGTGGCTGTCATTGCTCCCTGGTCCAGTCTGTATCTTGCATTAATGCTTATACTCTCTATTCTTTCCTTTCATTTGGAGCTTTACCTTCTTGGTTTCTGCTGTAGACATCTGAATGTATACCTGCCTACAACTACTGCCGAGCCCCTGTGTCCTGTTCATGATGTCCCTAACCTTGACTGACCTCCGTTTTGTTACCAGAAAGGGTTTCAGATGCTTGTCAACCTATGAAAAAGCAATTGATCTCTATAAGGAGGGAGGCAGTGAAATACAGTTTGCATGGAAAATCGGAAATCATGATTGTCATCAAAATCAAAGATAAATGACCATTTAGTCATTTATAAGAAATGCTTAGTCCCTGAATTTAGATTTCAAACTACATGGGTCAACAGGAACATACCATTTCATGAGGCAGTCTTCTCACACTGGGAGACTCCATTTGAAACCCTCTTTCTAGGGACTTGATAGTACAAAGCACAGTTCTGTCCTAGAAAGGTAGTGCCTGATTTGCAGACCAAGTTTTCCATGCCCTCTCTTGATACCCAGGAGCCATGTTAGGGGAGGATTGTTTTTCTTAAGGCAGCCTTGTTCCTGCTTTCTTTCTGTATCACACCTTCTTCATCACTGCTACCTACTGCTTCACAAGATGCAGAACAGATAGCAGTGCTATTCGTAGTTCTTGAAGGGGGGGAGGGAGATACTTAGTAGATGTGTTAGACATGGTCTTAAAAGGACCAAGGCTATCTCAGCACAGCATCTTCAGCTGGGCAGCAAGGAAATAAAGACCATGCAGATATGCTTAATGTGGGGTGGCAGAGGTCTCAGTGGCAGAAAAAGCCTCCTTCCAAGGCTACTGGTGAGTGCTCATGGCGGTATATTTCTGTAACGCCAACACTAACAAGGCGGAGACAAGAGGGCCACAGCAAGTTTGAGGCAAGTCTTATCTGCATAGTTATATCTGTACCAGCCAGAGCTATAAAGTAAGATCCCAATTCAAATGAGAAGTAACCTGCCACAGCATTTCAGATGACAGAACAAACATTCAGAAATTACTTCAAAATGAATAATATCTGAGCATAAATACTGAATGGTGCAAGAGAGAACTTTCAAGAGATACCACAAATGACAGAAAAAAATTATCTCTCTATTCTAATCTAGACATTGACATGGGAGCATAAGTGTGGCAACTCACTGAACTAATAAACTAAACTGTTGTTTATTTACTGTATGTTAATTACACTCATTTCACAATGTTTTCACTGGCCAGGGGAGCAGATCAGGGCCTTGCTCAGCCGTCATCAGAGGAGCTTCCTCCGACAGCAGCAGATGGGGACAACTCAGAGACTCATAACTTGGCAATATAGAGAGAGAGTGAAAGACCCTGGAACACTTAGCCCTAAAAGAGATATCTCCACCAAATGCCTGCCCTCAGGGCTCAAGAGAACCCTTGAGAGTAAGAGGCCGAAAGAGTCAGAGTCGTTTCTTTGGTGTTTTCTGGAGCTCGTTTCCTTCTGTTTGTTTGTCCTGTTCTGATTTATTAATTTTTGCTCAACCTTATTATATTTTTATTTTATCATCCCTTAGAAGCCTGCTTGCTTTCTATGAGAGACAGAAAAGGAGTGAATCTGGATGGGAGGGGAGGTGGGGAGAAATTGGGAGGAATAGAGTGAGGGAAATCCATTATCAGGATATGTTATATGAGGGAAAAAAATCTGTTTTCATTAAACGGAATATGAAGAAATCTTCTCTGGGCTTATTACCAGTAAGTCCTTGCTTGTTTTTGCAGAGGTTTATGACCAACTCTGTGAGAGAAATCTTCAGTCTAGAGTGAATGGAAACTCTAGAACAAAACCACAGAAATACCACCTGCATGTGAAAAACAATTCTATGTATTTATATGAGAATGCTTTCAGAAAGGAAGAAACTATCAACAAGTTAAAAACATATTTTCAGTGTTATCTGTACACAGGCACAGAAGAGACTTGGGCCTTGCTGTTCCCAGCTGTGTCAACTGGCACACTCTTCGGGAAAGCAATTTGCCACCATGCACCAAGAGCCTCAAAATAGCTTTAGAGCCTGACTCAGTAATCCCATTTCCGGATATCCATCCTAAGGAAATAATCTGAAACATGAGAAAACCCATGTACAAGATGACGGCAAAACAATTAAAATGAATGAGAAACCTATCTGATTGGTATGACTGGGTTATGCTCTGTGGACATAGCAGAGCACAACCCAGGTTTAAAAAGCAGGGTACAACGGCTTCCTTATATTTTATATCTTGTTCTGATTGACAAAGGGGGAACAGAACAAAAACAGAAAATATCACAGAAATATTAAAATGCTTATGTTGTGAGGATGGAATTTTTTTCAGTGATTCCTCATATAAGACTCTAACCTCAGGTTGTCTCAGAGTCCCTTGTATGTCCGTGCATAGCATATCCAACAGGAGTATTTTCAGGAATGAGGGACAAAGAACTTTAGATACCACAGGACTGCCTAGCCACTTCAAGGGCTTTGCTAACAAGACAGACAGAATGGACGAAATGATAATTCTTAAGGCAGCATCACAATCCATATGGATTATCAGAGATCTGCTTTCTGCATTACATATTTTCCAAAGCATGTTTTAAAATGTCCATCTAATATAGAGAAAAGAAGTACGAGGCTGGGCTAGGATGGATAGGAGGCCTCAAAAGAGGAAGTGACCACAGAAGTAACTTCACATACCATACCCTCAGAACTGTCTATTTGGTTCTAGAGCTAATTTTGTTTCCAACGTGAATGCTCCAGAGACCAGTCTATGAAGGCTTAGTGTTCTTCCTCATCTGCTGTGAAGCTATGCCTTTCAAACCCAAAAATTTAAATTCATGTCACCTCACAGAACTTTTAGTTTCTTTAGCCGCTTCTACCTGTAAGAGATTTGAGGATGTTTTCGCATTTCCCCTCAAGGTTTTCCATTAGCTGAAGCCATTAGAAAGGGTCTGAACTCTGTCTTTATGAGTCCTCCTTCAGAGTAGGCTGTCACTGGGGTTGATGGTCCAGTTATAAGATTGAAGACTTAGGCTCTGTAAAGAACTGCTCTTGAAAAGTCATTAGTAGTGTCCCCGGGCCCAGGTTTCTTCACTGAGTGCAGGACATCCCAGGGCACATCACCTCCAGTGAGTACATCAATTCCATTAATCTACATGTCCTTTTCTACTATTGTAGACAGGAGTGTGATGTGTAGAATGTGATAGAAGGCAGTAAGAGAGGTAAAGAAGAACATATTGAAGTTGTGCTTTAAAGATTTTGACACAGATGTCAGGATACCATCTCAAGAATTTCTTTTTCACACAATCATACTTTTAGTTTCCTTAAGATTGCTAAGTTCTATGACCAGTTAGCACAAAGCCTGGGTACCTATAATGTTAATGTGCCAGATTCAAGGTAAAGTAATAAACACAAAAAGAAAAATGATTCCAAGAAACATGGCAAAATGGGGTCAGGCAACAACTCTGAACTACAGTGATGGTACTCTGTACACATTCAAAACCACTAATAACCAATTGCCATGTCAAACCAACCTACCTTGCTCTCCTAATTTTAAAGTGAGGGATTCCAACATGGACATTTCTATTCCTAAGGCAATGAAGACTAATCCCAGAGAGGCCCCTCTTTAGTAAGTCCCAACCACTTTACAAACACTCTCATCCAATGACATTCCGGACAATACCCACTCAGTTCTCAGAACAGAGATGAAGAAATGCTTCAGAAATGGTTCTCATCTACTAAAATGGACCCAACAGCTGTAGTTAATGGGAGCTGGGAGGAACACATTCATTCTGTTCCCGGGGCAAACAAAAGGGTTAGGCTTGCTCTAGGCAGAAGCCACCCAAAGCAACAACTCTCTTCACAGTGAGCCTTCCCTCCTGTCAACAGATGCTTAAAGCTACAGGATGAATATGAAACAGCTGAATTGGACACCAAAGTAGAGCAAGACAGCTGTTCCTTGCCCTTCAATATAAAAAGCATGGCACTAATGTTGAAAAGGATCTGATGGTGCATAAATATGATTACATTGTGCATTCCTTTCTCTCTGTGGTTTTTAGGGCTTGAGTTGTTTAACTAACTGAAGAAGGTGTAAAACAACTGAAAGTTTTATGCTACAGGTAGACCACAGAAGACAAATTACAGTGTACAAAGGATAATATCCTGGGTTATCATGTAGGAGGGAGACAACAGGGAATCACTCAACTTTACAATTAAGGTTTAATAAAAAGACTAGCATTTATCGTATAATTTACTTGCAAAAGTTTATCTCCCACCAGCACTTAATGCTAAACATATGAAAATCACTTATGCGAGTGTTTTGATAAAAACTACTATTTAAAATTATAGGATAAGATTAAGATAGGCATTTGTGTGGCACTTTGTGCTTATGGGGTAATCATCATTCTATACTGTGAAATTTTCCGAAGCTCTAATCTAAATCATGATAGACATTCATTCTGGGGTGGGAGGAGGGGGTTGCATTATTTTTCTGCCATGTGTCTTCCAAAATAAATGTATGCCATTTTAGCGTGCCATTATTCTTGGCAATTTTTTTAATAAAATTCAATATATTCATAGAAACATTGAGTAATGGTGCTTTCATCCATACACAAGGTCATATATTTTATATTACACTTTAATTTTCTGTAAACAAAATTGAATCTCTTTGTCATATCTATCTTCAATTTCATCAGCTGAAAAAGGTGGTATTAATTCATATTATTTTTGATATTACAGACACACACACACATACACACATGCACGCACGCATGCACGCACACGCACACATACATACCCATACCATGGTAAATGAGGCAAAATACAGATAAGAAAATAAACACCACAGTCAGGTGTAGCAACTCACGCCTATAATCTCAGTACTAAGGAGACTGTGGTAGGAGGATTGCTAAGGGATCAAGGACAAACTGGGTACATAGTGAGTTCTAGAAGAGTCTAAACTAAAGAATTAGAACCTATCTCGAAAAATAAGTTAGAAATTATCACTATGTGGCATCTATGGGAGGGGAGGCACTTGGTCCTCTGGAGGCTTGTTGCCCCAGTGAAGGGGGATGCTAGTGAGGGAAAGCAGGAGTGGGGGGGGGAGCATCCTTACACAGGCAAAGGGGAGGGGGATAAGAGGGGGTTTGCAGAGGGGAGGCCAGGAAGGGAGACAACATTCGAAATGTAAATAAATAAAATAATCAATAAAAAACTTTAAAAATAAAAACATTACCAATATATTATATACACATTTAGCCTTCAAGAAACATTTCTCTCCATTCTGTTTTGCTACATATAAGTTTTAGTCCTCTTGCTATTGTGTTTGGTAGCAGCTTTATTGAGATCTACTCTACCTAACGAACAACTCACTCACTTACAATGCTTTATGTGTAGTGTTTAGCATATTCATAGAGGTGTGTAAACTGAAATGCAATCAGACTTAAAATACATCCATAACTCCCTAAGGAAAGTCTGCTCTATCCTCTCTAAGCACCCATGGGCCCCATCTCCTGGCAATCAGGAATCTATCTTCTTTCTATATCTAAAGATTTGCTTAAAGGTTTAAGCCTACACACACGAGCATACACACACACACACACACACACACACACACACACACCTTTTCATTTAACATTTCTAGTGTTAATTTTCACGTTTGTTTAAAACAACTATTGAAGTCAAAATATAGGGCAGTGAGTGGTAGAGTCTTTTACTTAGCATGCATGCTGGTCCTGGATTCAACCCTCAGAACTGCAAAAAACAAATATAAATAATAGCCCATGGCGATCTATAACAACACTTTGAACTACTTGTAGGAATCTTAGTTACTTCCCAAATTCTCATTATTCTGAATCATTTATATTACATTGGTTCCTGCTCACAAACAATTGTATTCACTGACTGCAAGTGCCAGCTGGCTGCAGAGAAATACAACCTTCTATTGCTCCCCTCTGCTAAGGTTTATTGCTTGGCTAGAATTCTGACCACGAAACTCTTGGCAAAGGGTGGATAACTTTGTCAAGGGGAATCTGGGACTCAAAAGTCAGCCATGTGATCAGTCTTCAGAGGCCGGATGTCTAGTGTACTGTTATCTTCCTGATCTGATCACTATCACACCATGAATACTGTTCCTCCACTCAACCCTGCAATCTGATGCCACTACTCGGCAGCCAGAAGCACACAGGGCCCTCAGGAAACCTGGGGAAATCTAGTTCCACTGGAAAGGAAGTAAGCAAAAGCCTTCCTGGGTCAGATCATTTGCAAGGAGAGACGATGTCATTCTACCCGACCCAGTGTTGAAAAGTTACAAGACAGACACAGCAAATATGAAGTGGACTTCAGTTTTCCCATCCTCATCTGTCAGGTTTCCAAACCAGGTAAAGAGATCCGAACCTGTTAAGGATGTCATTAGTAATTCCAGGTTACAGAAGCACTGAGCATTTGCATCTTTTCTATTCACCTTTTTAAATCCTGTCAATACAAACTTCAAGGTCCATATTTTTGCATCCCTTCCCATTACCAGATAAAGGAGAAAAGATCTTAATGCTTTTTTGAAAAATCTACCCAAGATCACATAGTTCTCTGTGCCACTATTCCTATAAGAGAAAGGCACAGAAATCCAGGTCTTTCCTTTGCCAATGATGGAACCTTCTCATTCATTTTCTGAATGTCATCCACTCACTATATATGAAGAAATCAAGGAGTAGCACACATTTATCAGCATTTCTACTATGTACCGTGTCCTGGGTAACGTACCTGCTTAAAAATGACTATGTAATTGCTCTGTGAGTTAAACGCATCACCATTTAACAACTAGACAAAGGGAAGCTTTGAGTGGCTCAATGATTGACACCTTGCAGCAAAACATGCCCCAGCTATGAGGAAATCCAAGATTAAGATTCAGACTAAATGATCTTATTGTTATAGCAAAGCTTAAAGAAAAATGTTTGTGTTTTATGTCCCTGATAAGATCAAGGCCCCTTGGCAACCTCATTATTTGAAGACCTAAGGTTCAGGAAATTAGTCTTTGACCAAGTTCAGGAAAAGCAGGTTAAACTCATCTCAGGGGGCAGTAAGTTTTGAATACTTGGTTCCCAAATGTAAGATAGCCTCAATAGAAAAGATATAATTTTCTTCATGACTTGAGAATTGCACATCACATATAAATGTGCACTTTGTCAAACCACTGTGTGGCTCTCCTTTATGCTTAACAGACCTCTTGGGAAGCAGAAAAATATGACAATTATGCAAATAGCAGTGTTGAGCCAATTATATAGAAAAGTGGGTGTACTTAAAGGGAAAAAAAGGGTTTGGCAAAACTTAAGCTTTTTAACAATAAAGAGCTTAAACTCAGAGACATTTTTGGCAAACAGGAGGGCCTAGGTAGGTCTCGTTTTCTCTCAAGGTGTTATTAGCGCCAGAGGGTTCCCAGGCCTTTGTTTTCAACTTTTAATAACCCAAGTGCTCTCTAATGGTATTTTAAGTGAGTTGCTAAAGTGTTCAGGATACATTTCCCTGTGTTGAGCTCCACAGAGATGATTCTCAGCGAGCAAATAAAAATAAGCATTTAAAAGATTTCTTTTCTCATCAAATGGTGAGGAAATCCATTCCTTTTAGCTGGCTCCATGCTTGAAAAGGTTAGTGTGGCCTTTGGAAAATACCAGGCTGTGCATCCGTACACTGCTAATGAATACTGCGAAGTACTGACACTTTCGAGTACATCTTAACCTTTTTAAAATGGGGCCTCCATTGTCTTACCTTAATAAGCAGTTTGTTCACCTTATGTCTTACAAAGGCCACTACACTGGAAAATACATATGAAATGTACAGCTGCACGGATGAGTGGTGTAACAGAAAGAGGAAAACAGAACATCAATTACATAAACCGTGACCTGCAGGGCCCCTCACTCTGTCCCTGACCTCAACCCAGAAATGGCAATAATGACAGCTGCTCTCTTAAATAATACCCAATGATTCCTCCTTCTCCTCCTCCTTCTCCTCCTCCTTCTCCTCCTCCTCCTTCTTCTTCTTCTTCTCCTCCTCCTCCTTCTCCTCCTCCTCCTCCTCCTCCTCCTCCTCCTCCTTCCAGGGCCCCTCTCAAATTTGTAGCTGCATGAATTGAACTCTTGGACATTTTATGGATCTTCCTGTGGCCAGCAAACTTTAGGCTCACCAAGTGGCCCTGATGGTTTAGAGAATCAAATTAATAATGAAACTAAACAGTTTGTTTTCCTGTTTCTATACTTCATATGCTCTGGTGGCAAGAACCTACCCGAATTCCTGAGTTTAATTTATCTTATGCATTCTTGTACATAGTTTCAGAGCTGGCTGTCTTCTTGTAGAATCCCCAAGGGACATTTTTTTTTCTCAGCATCTTGAAACACTTTCTGACCATGAGGCAATTGGGATACTCTAATCTGAGTGCAAATACTATGTCACATTGCTCCTGCCCTCTAGAAGCTCCAGATGGAGTTAATTGAGTCCATGGAAGTTCTGTGCAGTAAAAATAGTTCATTCAGAAATCTCTATGTCTCACCACTGATTTATCTCCTAACTTCGATAGTCTCAATAGTCCTGGCAACATTGGCCTTAAGGTAGGTCTTGCTGGAGCCTTACAAATACAAAGGCGGATGATCTCAGCCAAGCATTGGACTGAGCACAGGGTCCACAATGGAGGAGTTAGAAAAAGGACTGAAGGACCTTAAGGGTCTTGCAACCCCATAGGAAGAGCAACAATATCAACCAACCAGACCCCCCAGAGCTCCCAGGGACTAAGCCACCAACCAAGGAGTACACATAGCTCTAGCTGCATATATAGCAGAGGATTGCCTTGTCAGGAATGGGAAGAGAGGTTCTTGTTCCTATGAAGGTTTGATAGATGCCCCAGAGTACGGGAATCAAGGGCAGGGAGGTGGGAGTGGGTTGGGTGTTGGAACACCCTCATAGAAGCAGGGGGAGGGAGGATAGGAGAGGGGGTTTCCAGGAGAGGGGACTAGGAAGGGGGATAACAATTGAAATGTAAATTAAGAAAATATCCAATTAAAAAACATTTAAAAAGGTTGTTGGAAGAAAGGATATTTATCTACAATTGAAAAATTGGCAAGAAGACATTCAAAGGTAGAAGAGGTTACTTTGGAACCATTCTGGTCTTTCTACCTTCAAGGCACAAAGTTCTCCCTTCCTGCTGCTGGCTGCGGCTCACAGCAACCTTCCTCTACTTCCAAAGCACTTGACTCCTTATCCACATGGGTTGAACACACCTTCCAGAAGTGTCTATTCTCGTAACTGTTCTGCACAATTGCCAGGGACTTGCTTGAACAAATTAGCTATGTTTTTGGTTTTGTGTCCCCCTCCAACAAATACCTCCTGGTATGACTTCCCTACTGTCTCCAGAGAAACAGATAAGAACTAGTGACTTTGGGCTGATTAGTAGCTGGCCTTGGTTATGAGGCTTAGAATTGGAGTATGATTGAACATAGTTTCTCCACGAACGATTCCAGAAGAAATAAAGCCACAGAATTACAATGTATATTAGTTTGTATTTCCAACAGAATTTTTCTTAAAAAAAAATCTAGCTTCTAGAGTCTAAAGCAAGATATTAAAAACTCTGTTGGACAATCTGTTTGTAGGAAATGAGGAGCCATTTAGGATTCATCAGAGCAAAGAGGCTTACTTGAGCCTTGAGGTGGAAAGAAATGATATTATAAATCCATTCTAAAAAGAAAAGCCAAAAGCGCCTAGAAAGCATTTTGCAGTACAAGAAGAAAGCAATTTACTTGTTACTGTTTCAATTTCTTAAATCATCTGGCTTCATAGATCAACACTAACTCTCTTTAAATCTACCAAATGAAATTTCATCCAATGACTCATTACGAAGGGCAAGCCACAAATTTGGATTTGTGACTCCAGTAGTTCCTCCGGGAAATGTAGGGAGAACGGTTGTATAGAAAACAATAGTACTGGCACATGTGTAAATCAACATTGTTCACATGCCTACTGGATTTTGTTCCATTATGCCTAGAACTGGAAATGGGAGATGGCCCCCTGTCTTCTTGGATTTATGTTTTGGTT
This sequence comes from Apodemus agrarius, assembly GCA_964023405.1. Lineage (NCBI taxonomy): Eukaryota > Metazoa > Chordata > Mammalia > Rodentia > Muridae > Apodemus > Apodemus agrarius. The sequence continues at coordinate 128,642,234 of OZ030010.1, forward strand.
GCATATCAATTCCTTGCCACTGTGTGGTCAAGTCTGTGCAACTGTCCAGAGTGTGCCAGATTGTGGAGAACCTGGCTTATCATTGAGCTCCAAGTGGTGTCACTAACTCCCTAACTCAAATGGAAATAGTCCTTGTTTGCTGCCACTAGCACTTATCTTAGATACCCAGGTAGTCCTTCTTTTCCTGAGAAGCATTTAAGAAAAAGGAACCCCCTCAATCTAATCTCACATTCAGACTGTCCTGTGTACTTCTACAACTATGACAGGTGTCCAGTGACAGTCCACATAGTTCTTGCCTTATCCTTAACTTTCAAACCCTTTCTATCATCTCACTAAGAGTTTTGGATTTGTTGGTTTTTATACCTTATTTGATCCCTTAAGGATTTTCTATGAACACTTCACATGAACTGGACATAACTTATCCATCTTTTTCCCCTCCTACTTGACAAAAGCATAGATATCTTTCTGAGGCAGAGATAACTGTAGTCATCAAATGGTTATTTGTTCAATCACACAATATAATGCAGTAATTATGATTTGATGTGGTAGTCTTATACATTCACATAAAAACATAATTTAATGGTTATGAGTACTTTAGTCACCTGACTGTTCTGTGAACAACCCTCATATCTCTCTCTCTCTCTCTCTCTCTCTCTCTCTCTCTCTCTCTCTCTCTCTCTCTCTCACACACACACACACACACACACACACACACACACTTGACCAGGTTCTGGTGAATTCAAACAATTCTAACATCAAAGATCTAATATTAAAGTTCCATCAAAGCGCTCTATTTCCACTGCATCCCCTTACCCCTCTTCCGCCAGAGAGATTCATCAATATTGTTCTAAAATATGTCACTCACCTGAAGAGATTCTAAGAACTGCCCCTTGGTTGCTACATATCCCTAAGTAACCAGGTCATTAGCTAAGTATCTCAGTTTTTCTATTTAACAACAGATGGTGTTTACTGAGAAAGGAATGAGGAGATTTCCAAAGGTTACATTTGGATTAAAGGGGTGGTCTAAAGAGGTTTTGACTATAAGGAACTAGAATTAAAAATTATAATTTGTGCACTGAAATTCCACTCTCCTGGCAACACTAAATATAGTATTTTATTATTTGATTGGATTTGATTTTTTCACACTAAGAATGAACTTACATAGACATTATGAGATAGCATATATGATTTCCAAATGAATGCAAGATTTTCTTTTTTGTTTCTCAAATGATACTTGAATGTAGAAAAATAGTTGTGGGTTTCTATGGCACTAGCTGAAATGAAATTGTAGATGACAAGCCAAGTGTGAGGAGTATCCCACTTCCCACCACTATTAAATGTGTTGCCTATAGCAAGCAAGAATTGCTTAAGATGATACCATAACTCTGCAACTTGAATATGAAGGCAAAAAATAGCTCCTAAGAACTAGAGATAAAGCTTATTGGCAGAGCCCTTGCCTAACATACAGGAAGCCTTGAATTCCATGCACACCACTACCAAAATATGTAACTCTCTCTGGAAGTAAGGAACTGAAATCCATGATCATTTTCAGATTATAGCCTCAGCAGTCCTAATAAGAAATATAAACGTCATGAACGGTTCCAATCCCTTTGCACCTCACTATAAGCCAAGGACCTCTTAGTTCTTATTCCAAATATCCAATTATTTTAACAACAGGACTTAGTTCAGGGAAATGGGGGAACCTTAGCATAAGGAGATGAATAATGCAGGTTCTTTCCCAACCTACACTTTCAACAATCTGAAATGAGGCAGGTTTTGCCTCTTGCTCTACCCACCTGCCCTATCTTTTGTTTGCCCCTTTCTAGTCTCCTTTCATTGCTCATTTCTTGTTCCTCTTCTTCCTCTTTCCATCCAAAGGTATGTACCGGATACGTTTGTATTAAGATTGTTAGAGGTTTTCAAGATTCTGCACTGCAAATGACACTTTCGGATTAAATAAAATTGCTTTGTGAAACTCTAGCATAGTACATTACAGACACATTTAGGGAGATTTTACTCCCCTTCTCTCCCTTTCTCCTTCCTTTCCTCCTTCTTTTTAATCTGCTCCTTTGATAAATATTGTTTCTGTAGCTGACTATGACTAGAAACCAAAGTCAATTCTAACATATATTCACAGACCCAGAAATACATAAATACTATCACTTATTCTTAAATTAAGCTCCATGCTCCCTGTTCTTATTGAGAAATGTTTATATAATGCATATTGTGCTTTAAAAAAAAGAACTTCATGGGAGTGGTTCATAAAACTCCCAAAGGAATTTTAAACTGAGGGGTTCGGTAGAAAGCAATAGGCTTACTGAGCTTAATTTATTTCAAGTGAAACTTTACATTCTAGTTAGAGCTAGAGAGAAAGTCCTGGTGAAGGGAATGAAATCACATGAACTCATGAACTCATACACTTCCAGAATCTTGTACTTCGAAGAAAAAACTGAGTCTCTTGATTACTTTTATGAAAAATAAAGAGCTGGGACTCTTGATGTAGACTCATGGAAACTTGACACTTCGGAGCTTTCTAAGGTTCCAAAGAAGCCCATTAGATTTATTGCTCAGTTTGCTAAAGGTCTCCAGTGAGATGGCTGCTCTTCTCATCTGGAGTTTTGTGTTTCCCCAATTCAAGAGAATAAGTAGAAGCAGCATAAACATTGCTTCGTGACATCATTCTTAGGCCTTACTACAACCACAAGCACCTCTCTGGCACCTCTTTTGCGAAAGGCCCTTTGCACCTTGTAACTATCCCTAATGGGTATCACGCTGAGCAGAAAATGATGAACAACTGACCTTCCAAAAGGAAGAATTCCCAGGCTGATTATGGAGTTCAAGGCATGAGGGCATTGCTGGCAATAAAGCTCATTATCAGAATTAGACACAGTGCCTTTTCACTGCCGATAGGGCTGCTGATAAAATTAAGAATCAACCTGAAGGGGTGCCGGGTGAAGCCCTTGGCTCAGTGACACACCATATGAAATGGGGGCACCTCTACAGTGATGAAGTTCAGAAGTCAGTTAACCTGATGTCCAAATTGCCAGTTGAGAAGTGGAAAATGAAGACTATCATAGTCATGTTTTATAAGGACCAAAGACTGGTCTTACTGACTTGTTTTTACAAAGCAGCGTTTTTGTTTTTGGCAACAGAACCAGCCAATTATGTTTAGAATCTACAGTCTTGCCATGCTAAGTTAACGTTTTAGCTGATGTTTTTATAAAAATGGGTTCGTGTAACTGATGGGCATGGCGAACATGCCCACTAGGTGAAGATCAAAAGATAGATGAAGTAATTTTATTTCTTCTAAGTTTGAGAAGATTGACAATGAGAGAAGGTTGCTTAAGAAGGAAATGGACTATGAAGAAGACATGATACCAAACTCAGGTGATTAGGCGTTAGGAAAAAATTCAAAGCCACTAAACATAGGGGTTTTGCCTATATGAAAGGAGAGAAAATGCTCTTGAGAAATCCAGTTACTGCATCAATCAGGTTTGACTGAAGAGATCAACTCAGCCTACTGCTTTCTAGGGGATAGGCTGGGCTTTGAGCCAACACCATGCAGAGCCACGAACAGCTCAGACTAGCAAATGCTCCCTGACAAGGGTTTCCTCCTCTCTTTGGGGACCATATATGCTCAATTTTAGTTGTGTAGCAATTATATGCAGCCTAACTTCAGTTTGTTCATTTTTCACACAGCAGTTTTGTTTACTTATTTATTTATTTTCATGTTCAGTGGATAGGCCCCTAATCACCAAACAGCTTGTGAGCAAGTACCCTTAAATATGTTAAGTCTAACTCATAATACAAATGCATTGTGCTGCTGTAATGACTTTTCATTACCACCTCTAATTAAATGTGTTGCCAAACTATCAAGGAAAATATTTCCCTTTCTATTCACAGAAAATCCCGAGAGAAGAAGATAGAGAGAAAACAGTGTTTTGAAACTAGCCTGTTCTCCCACACCCTGCCCGACTGCCCTGCTCCATGGCTCTGCAGAGGAAGGTGGGAGCCTTCTCCAATTATCACACACACTTAAATGTCCTCATTGATAATTACTGCATCCAACCAGAGCAGCCTCTGCAGGATTCAAATCCCAGGGACTCTATTCTGTACAAGGGCCTCTCACGCCTGCAATACTTAAGCCTGTACAGTACTTACCCACACAGTTCATTACAGACTTGGAACCAGTGGGAGCTCTTTAATTCCATCACAAGTGTATGGATAAATGGCTACAGATTTTAATAGCAATGCATTTAGAAGACAATAGTGTTAGGAAGCCATTCTGTCTCTCTAAGGAGAAAGGACACACATGTACACACACAAACACACACACATACACACACACACTTATGAAAGCATGTACTTGCTTGTCACTTACAGTTTCAGTTTTGCTCAGTACTCATGGATGATTGGTTCCCGGACAACCCCCTCCCTATACTGACATTAGTGGATGTTCAGCTTCCTCATATATAATTTCTGTATATGCTGTCATATACATTAAGTCTTCTTTAGATGACTTATACTGCCTAATGCAAGGCAGGTACCATGGAAATTGTCTTAGTCAGGGTTTTACTGCTGTGAACAGACACCATGACCAAAAAACAACATTTACTTGGGGCTAGCTTATGGGCTCAAAGGTTCAGTCCATTGTCATCAATGCAGAAACATGGCAGCATCCGGGCAGATATGGTGCAGGAGGAGCTGAGAGTTCTACATCTTCATCTGAAGGCTGCTAGTAGAAGACTAACTTCCAAGCAACTAGGGTGAGGATCTTAAACCCACACCCACAGTGACACACCTATTCTAACAAGGCCACACCTCCTAATAGGGTCACTCCCTGGGCCAATCATATATGAACCATCACAGAAATGGTTAGGATGCTTCATATTTAGGGAATAGTTACAAGAATAAAAGAACATGCAGGTTCAGCACAGACACAATTCACTTCAAATATTTTAAGTCTTCATTTAGTGGAACCCACAAATAAGGAGAGACAACTGTATGTGTGTACACATCACATGCTTTATGGCTCAGTAGCGTTCCAGGAGGTCATAAATGGTAGTTGTCCTTGTTGGCATTTGTTGACAAGGTACTGTTACCTTCAACCTGGCTTACACTAGCAAATGACTTTTCTGATTAAATAATTTCTTTAAAATTACCATATCCATTAAACATCCTGAATTCTACCCAAACTAATATTAACCATGATATTCCCAGACTATTTAAATTAAAATGTGAAAACATTTTTAAAATATATCATGTAGTTAGTCACTTCTGTATTTCTCTGTCTACACTGAGAAGGGCACTTGTGTTTGCTCTGAAAATGTTAGCTTTCTTTAAGAAGTTTGCAAAGCAGCAGGAATTATAAAGGTAAATAGGGATCTTTACTTTATTTCTTGAGGAGAAACTTACCTACCCATATACATATGCATATAGTTGTCATGATTTGACATTAATATGAAGAAAACTAAAAAACAATGCGTAGAAATAGATACACAATCTATCCAAACTGAATCTATTAATGTTTCTATTCCAAGTGTGTCTTTAAATAGAAATAGATCATCCAAATAACCCTCTCATTTCTATTGCTCACAACACCCCTGGGTTGTTATCTTTAGTTTGAGTAACAATAGCTTTACAATAGACAGTGAAAAACCAGACAAAAACACCAATGCAGAAAATAGTCTAAAAAGCACTGACGTATGACACAGTTCAGGGAAGTTCTTATATCTGGGGAAGCATATTGGATTCTCCATGATCCTAGGCCTTCATTTGAAAGTACAAATAAAAGCATTTCTCATGTTACCAGGGGCATAAGCTTTTTTACTGAAGCTCTACACCTAAGTTATATAAAAGAACTACCATCATTTAGCTATTCCGTCCCTTCCTTTATTTCTCTCTCATTTCTCTTAGCTTCCCAATGTGGCATTCAGGCATGACAGCTATCATGAGGGCAAAATCCAATTCTTCTACTCCTCCTCAACCAAAGGTTAGATAAATTATAGATAAATACATATAGGATTTGTTCAATCACTCTTCAGTTCTAAAAGATTCTATAAATGAAGAAATCTCAAGAAGAATCTCTCAAATACAGTCAAGTGAGTTTAATTCAATAAACATTCACAAGTATCTACTATGCTCAGCACTGGACCTGATGCTGGTGATATAAAAGAGAATGAAGTCTTGGCATCCTAAATGAGCTGCTAAAATAGAATGTTTTGGAAGCTACAAATAGCCTGGGTAAGACTGAAACTCAAGTAAGTGGCAAATTGCAAATGTATACTTTATAGAAATTCATATCCATAATTATAACACATAAGTATATTCATATACACTTATATACATGTATACATTCATATTTATATATATGAATTCATATATTTTATACAGTATTATATGTTAAGAAACAACTGCATAGAATATTATATAATTCTATATTCTATAATATACTATGCTATAAACAATTATACCTTAATATATGATATGCTATATAATAATTATATATATGTGTGTGTGTATAGTAAAGATTTGGTTAATAATTATTGCTCATCAATATAATAATACATTATATTGTTATACTATGAAATTTCACTTTTATAAATTTTAATAATATGTATGATTATGTATTTATACTATGTGGTATTCTATATAATAAAGTATACAAGTATATTAATAATTATCATATTTATGTATATTAGAGATTTAGAGTTTGATTTCAGTTGGTGATTAACCTAATCCTAAGGTAAAATGATGGAGAAATGTCTGTTTCTATTCTTTCAAAATAGATTTGGTTCCATTATGTAAGTACATATATGGTTTACTTGTATGTGTGCATACATAATACAGGCAGTGTGCATATGTAGTTCAAAACTTAGTTTTCTAATATCTCTCTTTATAGGAGAGACAAAAGACCATAAATTTCAAAAAGGTTGACATCATACTAATTTCAAAAGAGATTGAGGAATAAACCCATAAATGAAAGTTATAGAAAAACTTCTGGAGAATATCTGCACACTTCCTATCTAGTATATAGGAGGCAAACAACCACTCTTCTGAATAGATATGAATAACTGAAGAGCCTTGGGGCTGCTCAGATGGAGGAGACAATAGACAACAATGCCTATGACTGAAGTTACTGTACACTGTGGGAATTGTAGTGGTAGAACATCATATGCTTAGCACACAGGAAGCCCAGGATGTTGTTGCCAGCACCTCACAAATGGAAAAGACTGCACAACTCTAGGTCAAGAGACCCGTACATCTGTGGAAACACCCATCCCAACTATCTTCAGTGAACTTAGGGAAATATTTCTCCCAGCTCCAAGAATGTAACTTTACAGAGAGAAATGCATGCACATTTTCCCATTGTCCCACCCTTAGGTCAGATGCCAAAAGACCCCCCTCTTATCAAATAAGCTATTAGCAGAAAGATTATTTTTATGGCACTCAACTGATTAAAATTCAAAAAATGAAGACTCCTTTACATATATTATGCTGGGAAGGAAAGGTTAGTTTTGTTTTCCCATAAAAGGCCAGATAAGAACATATTTTGGCCCAACATATGGTGGTGTGGGCTATGAGAGCTCCATCACACCCACTCAACTCTGCTCTTTACCAAAGTGGCAACAACAACATCCAAACAAATAAGCCTGGCTGTATTCTGATAAGCCTGTTCATATGCATCCTGAAAGCTGGGTTGCATAGAACTTTCACATCATAAAATACTTTACTTTGGGCTATTTTTCAATCACTTGACAAGGTTAAAAAGAAACATTCTTAGTTTGTAAGCCACAGGGACACAGGAAACACACTGGCCTTGGCTATAGCTTATTGACCTCTGCTCTACTCTTTGGAACAACAAGAAAATCACTCATTTGGCCCTAGGAAATAAAATATTTTAGCTATCTGGAAAATAAGTTCAAGTGGGAGACCTTGTCTCTGGCGAATGGGGCATTAGGGCTGCATAGCGTAAGTTCATGCGATTTGATTGCGGAATGTGATATAAATGGGAGTTGAAATGAGAGTCTGATTATCTTGACCAACAGTGGCAGCAATGCAGTCATTAAGCTAGCAACTGGAGCAATGCCTGCCCTGGTATAGAAATCTGAATCAAAGCAAGAAAGTTTTCCTTAAAACAAATCCCATTAAAGACAGCAGTATCTGCCTACCAATAACAGTTATTCCCCATCTCTGTCTAGGCATGTGGAACTAATAACACTTAAACACTACTTGGGAGGGAATGTATTCTGCCAAGCCACAATATAGGTACCCTTGCTTCCCTGTCCCTTGCTCTTATGTGGAGCCAAAACAATCTGCTGACATGGCAGTTAGAGCCTCCACTTGCAGGGCAAGACCACCTAACTAAGTGGCCTCTTGCTAATGTGACCTGATGTCATTCTTGAGCCTATCATCTCTCTATCACAGAGGTCAGAGACTAACAAAAATGTTTACAATTCTTTAAAAATGAAATTGTTACCCAAATTGCTGTAGAAGCCCATGACAGTTCAGGAAAGCATTGTTCTGAAGGAAAGGGTCTCTACATGTGCTAATAACTATCCTTTACAAGCAGCAGAAGCTCATACACAAAGCTAGAAATACTGAACATGTACTGACTGGTGACAAGTGTCCAAACATCTTAATGTAATTTGATTTTCAAACAGATGGAATTAGATAAGAGGTAGATTTAAAGATTGGAAGGAAAATACCTTTGAAAGTGTAGAGGGCGAGCACATTGGACTTTAGGGGAGTTTTTTTGACCTTGAAACATTTTTTCTTTGAAATGGAACTAGAAGCTCTATACAGAAGGATGGTTGGCAGTACATCTGGACTCTACCTGGTAGATGCCAGTGGTACACAAACAGCTATAACTATCAAAAATGTCTTCAGGGTAGGAGAGGTAGCTCAGCACTCAAGAGTACTTGTTGTTCTTGCAAAGGACCTAGGTTTGGGGCCAGCATCAACATGGTGGATTACATCATCTATAACCCCAGTTCTAAGGGATCCAACATCCTTTTCTGACCTCCATAAGCAACATGCATTCAATCAGTACACATACATTCAATCATACATGCATATATACATACATATATAACATACATACATATGAAATGTGTGCATAAAAATTCTAAAACTATCTCTGAACAATGCCAGATGTCCTACAAGAGAGTGCAAATGGCAACATCATCCTGATTCAGAACCACTGGCTTACAGGGAGCAAGGTGACAATTGTTAAATATATGTTAAATGTGAATTTCAATATAGTAAGGCCACCAGAAAGACTAATAATCATGAACCCCAATGGTAAATCAAAGTGGAGTATTAAAGATGAAAGAGCTCATTGACACTAGAAAGTAAAGAGTTTGAGATGGTATCTCACCATGAAGCCCAAGCGAGTCTGAAATTGACAATACTTCTACCTTAGCCTCCTCAAAGGCAAAGACTGCAGGTCTATGCCTCCTTTCTCAGTTCCCCTAGTTAAGATGGTATGTGATCTTGTTAAAAGAATGTTGAGGATAAAGTACTTGTCTCTACTAGTGAAAATAAAAGGAACTAGGAAAATCAAACCCACATCATCAGAGGAATGGTTGCACAACTTCTCATTCCTCCCCTGTGTTCTCCACTAATTCACAGCAACCACTCTCACCATAAGCAAGAGAGAAAGAAATGTTTTCCTTCATTGTCTCAAAGGCATCTTTTCATTCTTGACTTTACCTCTACGTGATTAGATGGAAGGACTTAAACTAGACTAGGAAGGATGGGAGAGAGAACCTATGGGAATTTCTTTAAAAAAAAAACATGTAAATACAGATAACTAGGTTCTTTGTGATTTCACTTAGTCCAGCTAGCAGCGAGGGATGATAGCAGTATGGAACAAGACTTCAGTGTCATCTGTGGCTAGGCTCTAAGGTCCTGGTGTCTGAGAGTACCATGCATAAGCAAAGATAGCAATTCGGTTGTAGAAGCATCTGGTGTATCAGATGGGGGTGGGTAGGTGGAGTAGATGACTTTTAAGAATTCTTTCAGCCTGTAGATTCTAACAAGTGAACAGAATGCTGCCAGCACTGTGCTCTTTTCAGAGCAGGCTGGGGAGGCAGTGCACTAAAGCACATCTACTAAAGGTGCCTCCTGCATCCAGGACTATATTCAACATGGGACCTTCAAGCTAATTTGTTCTCACTGTATCTTTGAAAGGAAAGTCATTTGCTTGGTAATGGAAAAATGAAGCATCATCAATCTGCCTCCTTCCATACTACCTCCATGCCCAGAGAGGTACCTCTCCCGTGTGGAGTACATGACAATGAGCCAATTTAGGATGAAGCTTGGCATCTGTACATAGCTAACAGTAGCTCAAATGGAAAACCATTTTCTACATCCTTTCTGTTTAAAGGAACATTGTCTGTGAGCATTTCTGCCCTCCTCCATTGGAGGCTATTTTCTATGTTCCTGACACCTTGGCCTCCCTCGTACTCAACATACATCTATCTTCTTGTCAGTGAGCCATTTTCATAGATGTGTGCCATGGTCTCAGAGATGGCAAAAGGAAGGTCATTTCACTACAAAAATACAAGGAAGAAGTACAGGGTAGACAACTTACAATTACTCAAGGGAGAGTGAAAGAAATTATGTGCAGATTCTGAGAGCATCCTCACAAGAACAGAAAAGAATATGATGCTGGAAAATAGTACTCTCCTTATGCAGCAAATGGTTACAAAGGTCAGTCACAAACAAATTGCTAGAATCTTTGATTAGAACCATGTAAGTGGTATTGAGGTCCTCTCTTGTCTATAAATCTTGAGGATGAATGTACCTGAATTGTCATACATAAAAATGTGCCCCGGTTCCTCCAGAGCACATCTTCAATAGGTTAAATGAGGAATTTCCTGTCCTCGTCAGGAGAAAGAAGGGAGAGGAGAGCAAGAAAGGGAGACAGAAACAGACGGACAACGAGACTGAGACACACAGAGAGAGGCAGAAGCACAATGTGAACGCTTGAGACCAAGAGATAAAATAGTCTGGAACAATCTTTTTGTTCTTCATTAAATACTGATAAATCTCAGCTAGTCACTGAAACAAAAATCAAAGGTAATCTGCTTTTAGTGTCAGGTTGGGTTTTTTTTTTCTGTTATAATTTGAAATAAGTTTCTTCTAGTGGTTTTCATTGAATACATAATTTTGGCCTTTATTCCTTTAGGCAATACAGCATATTAATTATCCAGTCCTCCCACTGACCATGCTACAACACAACCAAAAGTTGGATGAAAGAAGCAAAAGGTATTTCAACTATGCATAGTGTTCTGTGGGCTTCTAAGGAGCCAGACAAAGAACTGTATATGGAAAAAAAGAAGGAAGTGTGGAGGTTGTCAGCCAAACATAATGATCGTTTAAAAAATCATTATAATCACTGAATCCCACATTACAGCCTAGGGTTTACACTAACAATACCAGGCAATTATCTCCACCTATGGGAAACTTACTGAGCTGCAAATATTAGTACAGACAAAAGACAACAGTTTCAGCATTCACCTTAACTGGAGTCCAAGTATTCAATAAAGTGAGATATCTGTGCAAATCTGCAAAAATCAGTATGGCATACTGATTTTGTAAATTGTTCGCTTGGTGATGATACAAACATCAGCAAATCTGGTTTATCTAATATACAAATAACAAGATTTGACACACATTTCTTTCACCTATTACCTATCAAACCAAAGTACGTTGTCATCTATCAAAAATGACCATGGTATATAATATTGCCCATGATAGATCAGAAACTTTTAGAATGATACACAAAGGCTAGAAAATAGCAGTATTAAACCCTGTTCCATCTTGCAGATCATTTGTGTTCCTATTTACAGAGACTAGTAAGTACATTGAAAATTTCTAATTCAACCCCGCTATTTCATGGGAAAGATATCAATGTCAAGAGAGACAGTTTCACTTCACAAAGTCACCCAACAGGCCATAGGAAAGGAAGTCATACCAGGCCAATTAGCTCTTAGCAGAAGTCTATCTCTTCATCTGCTCTCAATACCTCTTCATGAGCTCCATAAAGATAGACTCGTTTATTTTGGCATTTCCAAGCAAACAAATTCCAATAAGACTTTGTGTTTGGGAGAAACGTATAGTATGTGGTTTTATTGGTATTCCTAGGCATTATTTTTAGAGTAATTTGCTATAAAGTTCTTTATGTTATAAAAATCTATACTGTAACCAATGTATTATTATGCAAACCTATATGCTCTGCTGAAATGAGTGTCCCCATTATTTTTGTTTTTTAAAAATAGGGCCTCCTTTATCACAGCACTCAGGAGACAGAGGCAGGCGGATTTCTGAGTTCCAGGCCAGCCTGGTGTACAGAGTAAGTTCCAGGACAGCCAGGTTACACGGAGAAATCCTGTCTTGAAAAACCAAAATGAGAAGGAAGAGGAGAAGAGGAGGAGGAAGAGGAAGAGGAGGGAGGAGGAGGAAGAGAAGGAGGAGGAGGAGGAGGAGGAGGAGGAGGAGGAGGAGGAGGAGGAGGAGGAGGAGGAGGAGGAAAGAAGAAAACGCTATGGACAGGGCTGGCAAGGTTGTCTAGTCAAATCAAATAAAAAGATAGGGCCGGGTTTGGTGAGATGGTTTAGTCAGTTAAAGTGCTTACAGTAGAAGTCTGGACATCTTAGTTTGATCCCCAGAATCCATATAAAAGTGGAAGGAGAGAATCTGCTTCAAAGAGTTGTCCTCTAACCTTCACATGTATGCTGTGACATGTCTGCCCCACCCCACACACAAATATTCAATAGTAAGTGAAGGATAGATAGATAGATAGATAGATAGATAGATAGATAGATAGATAGATAGATAGAGAGATAGATAGATAGATTTTGAATTGAAAATAGAACTGCGCTGGGTTTGAATTGATGATCAAAATAGACATTTTGAATTGAAAATAGACAGAACTGTGCTGGGTTTGAATTGATGATCCTCCTAACTCTGCTTCACAAGACTACGCCCCTACCAATTCTTCTTTTCCAATGTTCCCTAGGGCCCTAGGTTGCTCTCTGACCACCAAGTGAAGATATCAGCATATTTTCTACATGCTACCGTCTTCAAAGGTTATTTTTTGATAATTTTATCAATGTACACAATGAATTTGAATGATTTCTACAACCTCCTCCTTCCCTCCAGCTCCTCCAGGTGCCTACCACCTCTTTCCAACTCCATGCATTCTTCCTTTGTGAGAACCAGAGAGGAAGAATGTGAGCATCCCAGCTCCAGTTTGCAAGACTTTGGAAATCTCTTGTTTTCAAAGTCTAAATTGAGGGAAGTGCCTACTACTCATCTGGCATTTCTCTTTTGGCTTGATTTTATTTGCATCACAACAAACTGGGAGAGGAAGGTCTAGGGACAGCAGTGCTAAAGAACAAGCCTGTTGGGGCTAGAGAGATGGCTCAGCGGTTAAGAACACTGACTGCTCTTCCAAAGGTCCTAAGTTCAAATCCCAGCAACCACATGTGGCTTACAGCCATCCGTAGTGAGATCTGACTCCCTCTTCTGGAGTGTCTGAAGACAGCTACAGTGTACTTACATATAATAAATAAATAAATCTTAAAAAAAAAAGAACAAGCCTGTTGGAGCGCAGATAAAAAGCTGGCATATCCATTGACCTGCACATCATTCCTTTTAAATATAAAATACATGTACACATATGTTTACATGCATCCAAATACCCTTTCATATCCCATACATACACACAAAGTTTGCAAAACATGCTTATGTCTTCTTCCACCAGAATGAATTCATTTGGTTTCATGTGACCAGCTACTTCTCCCTGATTTCATGTTGAATATCAGTTCACTTTCTCCTTATACTGATCTTCTGCACCAAATCATGGCTTTTCTAATTGCCAGCAATTCCACTAAACGTCCTCTTCAAGTTTCACAACTGGAAGCCTCTTTTTTGTTAAAGAGCTGTGTTAAGAAGATAGTTTCATTAAACCTTTCCAAAGGCAGAAAGTCACTGAGTTAACAGGATCTCAGCACATATGAAAAAGTCAAAGCCATCTCTATGTAATACTTAAGGAGCACAATAGGAAGGGAGAAAGTGACAAAGAAGACTTGGTTGTAATCATGTTTGTCTTTACATTTCTACCAAGGGTTAGCCAAAACTCAATCCATAGGCCTCAAAAACCAACTTCACTCACTGCCTCTGCTTCCTACAGAGGCATATGCAATGCTTTCCTTACAACAAAAAAAAAGTGTTACAAAGATCATAGTTTCTGTTTGATAGCAGAAAGTTCTGGGTTCAACTGTACCTTGCTACTTTGTGAGTTTGGAGTTTTGGAAATGTTACATAACTTCAAATTTAGGGTCAATGGTAAGACTAAATTGAACAATGTTTGAGAAGAATCTAACACATAGCAAGAATTAAACTGAGATGGCCTCCTTGTTAGTGGTTACTTAATGCTGATGATGAAAACAAACGCCATCATCAGAGACTACTTAAATATGATAACATAAATCGCCTAGAGTATTCAATATCTGCATCATGTATTTTCAACACAGGTAATACTGCTACAAAGGGGAAGAAAATTAGTTCATGGTGAGAGTAAAAAAGGAAAATCTTAGATACTGCCGTGGTTTGTCTCTTCTGCATCCAGGTCTACTCGCCACCAAGCTCGTTCCTTGCTGTTTCACTTGTTTCATTATTTCCTTATTATGTTAGGGAAAATTGGAATTAAATAAACATCTTCCTTAAGTTATTATAAAAATAAAGGTCATGAAACACTGGACTATATTTTCATCTGTACTTAAAAGATGGAGTTCTAGATATTTCCCTATATTAACAATACCCCATACTTCATGGTGTATGCAACAAGTAGCAGAGTTACCCACAGGTTATTTCACATTATGTATCATACTATGGCCTACAACCATGGCATTCCCTCCCTGTCTAGGATAACCACAAATATATTCCACTTATTGGAGCTTACCTTCATAAATAACTATATATGTAAATATATGTATGTTTACATATATATATATATATATATATATAGTTTACACACACAGACACACACACACACACACACACACACACACACACACACTAAATTCAAGCCCTTAGGAAGCATGTAAAATGTAAAATCCTGAGTGAATATAAGTCCTGAGTATGTGAGAGTTGTTGACATGTGCCAGCCATATCAAGAACCCTGATGTCTTAGACTCACAGGAAGTGTCAGATCCTTCCCAGAGGGTAGGCTCAGGGAAATGGCAGATCCTTCTCTCCTGGTCCACGTGTGATGATAGTGTTTGTAGGAAATGTGCACCACAGCTTTCTCTGCTAAGATATTTATGGCCCGAAGACTACTTGCCTACAGAGAGCATTTGCACAAGTTGGCTGAACTTGCCTCCTTGTTCAGCTGTATGCCATAATCCCTACCTTCTTGTTCAATTGTACTCAATAAGTCTTTCTCCACGTTCAAATGATATAAGTACAGTAGCTTCTAGGGTGCTGTGTCCCATCCATCAGAGGAAGCACAGCCCACCTGATCCCATTCCTTCATCACCCTCAGTCAGGATTCCGGGACCCAAGCCCTGCAAAGATGTGCTACAATACAAGCCTCCCCGCATTCCATGTTGCCTGCTTAACTTTTCAAACACGATTTGGTGGAAAAAAAAAACAAAACTACTGCATCAAAATCTTCTGGGAGAAGATGTAGATTAAACAGAAAAAGTTTTCCTTGCTTATTTACACTGCCATCAATCCATAAAAGTTCATTCCAATACAGGGTACAGATTATGGCCCTGTCACTACCCAGAGCTATTCCGTAAAGGGCATAAATGGATGCCACAAACAGTTCATCCCTTTAAGTGTCATGGCTCTGATTAAAGTGGCAAAGGGTTTCTGAATGGGAGGCCAACACATCACTGACAGCCACAGGCTCTGCTGCCTGTCAGCCATCATTCCTGTCATCCCGGAGACACGTAGTAACTTCAACTTGAGATTTACTGAGCTCTCTCAGTTATAGCCAACTGCCAATAGTTTATAGTCCTGGGGAACAACATGAACATCGATAACTCAAATTCATGATCTTCCAACACACTATAACCGAGAATCTGAATTCCTTTCTCATTTAACTATTCTGTCTATAGGAATTGTGTTGAAAAAATAAATTGGTTTCCACCTATACCTCTGTCTCCAATCCTATACAAACACGGAATCTGAACTTCTAAATGCAAAAGGTAGGCATTCAAATAGAATTATGCACACACCCCCAACATCATTATTTGGAGTCATTTTAAAATGCACATTCCGATTGTAAATGAATTGAGAGTGTGCATTCTGAGGCTTGACCCTTTGGAACACATGAAGTGGGAGGTCAAAAGCCACTAAAGGATCTATGCATATCCAAAAAAGCACAAGCAAATACCCGCAACCCATAAAGCCATGTTTCAACTTACGAAAAAGCAAGCAGCAGGCCTGTTGAACAGCATTTTGGAATCTGAACAAGTCTCACAGCTTTCCCTCTATCGCTAGCCACAACACCATCCTTTGCTAAAAATTTAAGAGTGCCATCTTTGGGGTTCTACAAACCTTCCATCCTTTTATAGACGTGTCTTGTTTAAGAAACGCAGACTTAATTACTTCTCCTTTTCGTAAAGGATCCTGGTACAACTTTCCATGTTAACTATGGGGAAAGAGCAAAGGGCAGTCTGCCACAGTCTAGCAGCATAAGAAAAGCTCTCCATGTAACTCAAGGTTTGGTATCTATCAAAGAGTCTCTAGGGCAAACATCTATGCTTTAGTGTCTTCACCTCTGAGACTGACAACAATGCCTACCCTCCTAGCAGAATATAAAAAGCACACACACACACACACACACATTTTAAAGTGCGTAAATCATTATCATGTGAGATTTACTATAAGATCCATGAATCTGGAGGCAAAGGGGAAAGCATTTGTAGTCTCTTTGGATCTATACAATAAATAAAAGTAGCTTTAATAGGCCCAGGCAACTTTTTGAGAAACTGCATCTGGTTTGACTGTTTCAACTATAGAAAATCATCACAAAGCCGGGCGTAGTGGCACACACCTGTAATCCCAGTACTTGGGAGGCAGAGGCAGGTGGATTTCTGAGTTCAAGGCCAGCCTCGTCTACATAGTGAGTTCCAGGACAGCCAGCACTACACAGAGAAACCCTGTCTCAGAAAAACAAAAAACAAAACAACAACAACAACAACAACAACAAAAGAAAATCATCACAAGATCTACCTTCCAATGCTCATTATAGAGGAGAAGGGTTTTCCAATACACTGTTTAGAAATCTTTACTAATTACTCTGGAATCCTGGAAGTAAAATTAATACCCAGAATTGTTACAATGTAACTGAACAGATCTTTACCTTATCTGCCCTTCCCCACCCCCACACTCCTTTACTTCTGCCTACTGAGAACAACTACTTGGTCCTCCTGGCCTTTTAATCACTTTTAAATGTTAGAAAAAAAAACAGTAATCTTTAAATTTCCCATGGATAGATCACAAAATCCCGTGTTTAGCTACTATGTTCTCCTGTTCGTGTCTATTTGAAGTATGGAGTATAATGCCTATGTAAGAAAAGACTAACATTTTTGCAGCCTGCTAGCTTCAAAACATTTCCAGCCAGTATTCTATGAGGCAAATCTAAACCCAGAAGATTTTCATTTACCAGAATGAGAGGCTCTCTAGCATGCACAATGGCTATAAGAACTACCATTGTCAAGATCCTACCATATCTCCAATGGTTGCCATCAGTTCAGCACGCACAGTGGTAAAAACTACCATTGCTGAGTTTCTACCATGTTCTGTGTGGTAACTATCATATCTACACATAATGGTCTTTTTAAATTCTTTTAACAATTCTTCAAAAAAGGCATGCTTGTTTTAAGATGATACAATCGAAGTAAGAATGAAATGACTTGCTTAAATATAGTCAACTGTAAATCTTACAAAGATGGGCCATATCTGTTTTATTCAATAGCAATATATGGTACCTAGAATTGTATCTAAAAACAGGAGTCATGTACAACATATATACATAATGCCTGATGAAAGAAAATGGTACAGTGGTACAAATGGCTACAGTAATACCCACCAGTGCTGGTGTTTTTAGAGGAAGAATGTCTGTCTTACAGTTGATTCTCAATGGCACTGGCAATAATACACAGTTCCCAAGCACTTACTAACAAAAATTTCCTTATTTGCTAACTGACTCAAATTCTCTACTCCTTAAAGGGACCTGGATTAAACCTTGAACACCACCCATTCTGCCATTTAAAATCTGGTTAAAAGCATTTAAAATACTGTTGTTCTTCACTGATAGAAATGACTTAAGAGGGGGGCATCCCATTTCTTTCCCATGCAGGACAACACGTAGGCGCTTCACTGAGTTGGCCAGTGCTTTTTCTTCAAGTCTAATCCTCACAGCATTTTGAAAAATAAAAACTAAGAAAGTACACTATTAGAGTTTCCATATAAACTCATTGGCACGCATGAAATTATGGGTCAAATTAGAAACTTCATCTTCTTAGGCCAAAACTATTTAATAATTAAAACTTAGTACATATTCACAGAAGAACACATTTGGCTGCTTTTTTTGATTTCATAATATGTTAATACCAATATTCACCTTAGTATCATGATCCCAAATAAAACAAATTATATGAGAATGATCAGTGGACATCAAATACTATAAAAATTATGTGGTGATGATTTATTGTCTTTTTCTTTTTTGTGTGTGCACTGCAGATATTTTAATTGTATTAGGTTTTTCAATTTAGAAAACCAATACAGGTTTATATTTCTTTTTTATTTATCATTTTATTTGATTATATTTCAACTGATATCCCCCAATCCAATTATCCCTCCACAACCTCCCATCGCACGCCCCCTCTGCACCGTCCCCTTTGCCTCAATGAGGGTGCTCCTCCACCCACTCACCCATTCCCTCCTCACTGGTCTAGCAGCCCCCTATGCCATGGCATCAAGACTCCACAGGACCAACGGCTTCTCCTCCCATTGATGCCAGATAAGGCCATCCTCTGCTACATATGCAGCTGGAGCCATAGGTCCCTCCTTGTGTACTCTTTGGTTGGTGGTTTAGTCCCTGGGAGCTCTGGGGTGGTGGGGTCTAGTTAATTGATACCATTGTTTGTCCTGTGGTGTCACAATCCCCTTCAGCTCCTTCAGTCCTTCCCCTAGCTCTTCCATTGGGGTTCCCCAGGCTCAGTCCTATGGTTGGTTGTGAGTACCCACATGTGTGTTTGTCAGGTGCTGGTAGAACCTCTCAGGGAACAGTCATACCAGACTCTTGTCAGCAAGCGCTTCTTGGCATCAGCAATAGTGTCTGAGTTTGGTGTCTCTGCATGGGATGGGTCCCAAGGTGGGGCGGTCTCTGGATGGCCTTTCCTTCAGTCTCTGTTCCATTTTTTTGTCCCTGTCTTTCATTTGCACAGGAACATTTCTGGCTTAAATTTTGGAGATCGGTGGATTGGTTCTATCTACTGGAGGTGGTCTCTACAGGTTCTCTCTTCCCTTTGTTAGTTTTTAACTAAAGTCATCCCCATGAGTCCTCAGAGTCTTTCACTTCCCTGGTGTCTGTGACTTTCTAGTGGCTACCCTCAGTTTCCCCATCCCCCACTGCTACATATTTCTATTCGATTTCCTGATCCTCTGTACTTCTTTCCTGTCCCTTCCAATATCTGATCCTAATCCACCCATGCTTCCCTCCCCACTCCCTCCCAGGTTCCTCCCTCCCTCTACCTTTTGTGATTATTTTGTTTCCCCTTTTATGTAGGATCGACGCATCCACCCTTTCATCTTTCTTCTTCTTAAGCTCCATCTGGTTTGTGGGTTGTATCTTGGGTATTCTGAGATTTTGGGCTAATATCCACTTATCAGTGAGTACATACCATGTGTGTTCTTTTGTGTCTTGGTTACCTTACTCAGGATGATATTTTCTAGCTCCATCCATTTGCCTAAGAATTTCACAAATTCATTGTTTTTAATAGCTGAGTAAGTACTCCATTATGTAAATGAATGACATTTTCTGTATCCATTTCTCTGTTGAGGGACATCTGGGTTCTTTCCAGCTTCTGGCTATTATAAATAAGGCAGCTATGAACATAGTGGAGCATGTGTCCTTATTACATGTTGGAGCACTTCTGGGTATATGGCCAGGAGTGGTATAGCTGGGTCCTGAGGTAGTGCTATGTCTAATTTTCTGAGGAACCTCCAGACTGATTTCCAGCATGATTGGACCAGCTTGCAACCCCACCATCAGTGGAGGAGCGTTCCTCTTTCTCCACATCCTTGCCAGCACCTGTTGTCTCCTGAGTTTTTGATCTTAGTCATTCTGACTGGTGTGAGGTGGAATCTCAGGGTCGTTTGATTTGCATTTCCCTGATGACTAAGGATCGAACATTTCCTTAGTTGCTTCTCAGCCAAATCATTGCATTTGTTTAAAGTTCCATTTAAAAAATAAGGATTAGATGCTACTGCTAATAAAGAAGCTTCTCTCAAAAGCTTATTACTATTACTAAGCTCATATACCTCCAGGAAATCTAATCTATCTATCTATCTAATCTAATCTATCTAATCTATCTATCTATCTATCTTACCTGACAGTAATCAGGTAAGATAGATAGATAGATAGATAGATAGATAGATAGATAGATAGATAGATAGATTGCAAAAATCAGTTCAATAGCGCTATTATTGGGAGCTCATTATAACAGAAAAAATGATATCCCTCAAATAAACACTCAGGCTATGTTAAATCACTTACCAAATTGTTTGGAAATGAAATTATCTTGGAGAGGATATTTACTATAAGCAGTCAAGATTTAAATAAATAAAATTAGAGGAGGAAAAAAGAAGCCAATTTCCTTGTGAGGATCCATCCTGGTTAAACAGGTAATCTCCTTCAGCTCAAGAAGCCAAGGCTGCAACTCTGGGAGCTGCTCTCAGGACAGCGGTCTAAAGGAAGTAAACAAAAGCAGGCTGCAATGGTAGGGAGAAAAAAATCTCCACGCATACCTGAGAAAGTGAGTAAAGCTTCACTGTGAGCAGGCATTCAAAGTAGAACTAAAACGGCCACTGTCTTCAGCCTAAGTAGATAAGTAGGATAAGGAGAAAATTGCTCTGAACAATGTGAACATAGAGATACCAAAAATTGACCTATAGCCAAAAGGACATTGTTATTTTCTGTATAATGGTAAAAGTTTGGAATTTTGGCAAAATGGACTATCAAGAAAATATGGGTGATTAAGGAAAAATAATGGAAAAGAAAGATGGGAATAGTTATGAAACCTTCTATGAACACTGGGGGCCACACTTACCTCCCTTAAAGAAGGCAGTATGCTTGAGGTCACGTAGTGACTAAATGGCTGGTCTGCACATGAATAGAAAGCCTCATGAGGACAAGACCCTTTGTCTGGTTTGGTCATTAGAATGGAGACTTAAACGTGATGGAGCTTCAAACAATATTTGAGGAAGGAAGAAAAGAAGGGGAAGAAGGAGTAGCAATGCAATTTAATGGTAAAATGTATATATGACAGCCTGTGTGGAATCCTAAGGGGGAAACTATGACATGGCACCTGGCTCCAGGACCTTACAATCTATTCACGGGAAAAATAGGGTCCATACAAAAGGTGACCGCCACCTAATGTTAGACCTTGAATCAAGCCAAACCAATGATGTGAAGGTCAACCTCGAAAACTGTTTGATAAAGAAGGACATCACGACGAAGTACAGAAGACAGAATTTTTGATGGTGAAACAGGAAGCAGTGATGGCTTGGTAAAAACAATAATGTGGCTGGAATCCTAAGCCCCTAATTTCCTAGTATAACAGGGTCTCAGTTTATAATGCTGACAAAAATTCATGATTCTTATAGTGTTTCCAGTTTGCATTATTGGCTCAGTGAAAAACCATGCCATTTAAGAAAAATCGTCTAAAAAACTGAGAATATGACTCAGCACCCTCCACAAGGTCATCTATCTAGCTTCAAGAAATGGATAGTGTTGGTATGCGTGGTGTTAGCATATGATAGAAAAGATGCAGGATTGCCACACAAATGTTAAGAAAAAAACTAGGGTTTGGTGAGACAGTCCAGTCAATAAAGCTCTTGCCTTGCAACCAGGACAACCTAAGTTTGATTCTCAGAATCCATGTAAAGAAGCAAAGCATACTTCACCATTTGCAATCCCAGCAGCCCTGGTTAAGTGCAGACTAGACCTCAGTGACTCGCTGTCTTGACAGCATAGCTTATTTGGCGAGCACCATTCCAGTGAGAGATGCTGTCTCATTAAAACTAAGGTGGGCATTTCCTGAGAAACTACATGCAACATTGACTTCTGCTCTCCAAACACACATACACAAACACACTCACACACAAAACATGCACATATGCACACAAACACTCAGAGAAAGAGATTTTCAGGAGTATGAGTGGAACTACACCCAGGAATGTAGAGATGACTGAGAGGAACCAATCCTGAGCTCAGCTTTTCTCTTCCTTGGTCTGTAGCAATCCACCTGCTGAGAGGCCCTTCTCTCCTGGAATAGCTATGGCTAATTATGGTACACGTGGTGGTCTTTATAGGAACCACTTAAAAGTAAAATCTCAGACATCCCTTCCTCCAGGATGGCATGGACCAATTCCAAAACATAAAATATATTTCTGTTCCTCCTCTTTTCCTCTGTTGGGTACCTTTACGGAGTGTATAACCTTCACACCCATGCATGTTCATCTTGGAAATAGCCTAGTCTATCTTTGACCTGCTATATTAAATGGCACTTCCTTTCATAGATTGCCAGTCCGCTGCCTGGTAGCATTTGTTGCATTCAATCATGTGAGAAATACCCAAGTCTCTCCCCAGAGCCAGTCCACGTGCATATGCTGCTTCAGCTTCAGTCTTTTTTTCCATTATTTACTAACATCACATTTTAATTGCAGCCCCTCCTCCAGTCCCCCATGCATATGTCCCCTCCTTCCATCCCTCATCCCCTTATCCTCTGTGAAGGAGGAGGCTCCCCTGGGTATTAACCCACGCTGGCACCTCAAGTCACTGTAGAACTACACATACCTTCTCCTACTGAGGCCCAACAAGGCGGTCAAATATTAGACAGAGCTCAGGAAGTCTTTTGGAAGAATTGGGAGAAGGATCAAAGGACCCTGGTGGAGGAGGATAGGAACTCCACCTGAAGTCCAACAGAGTCAACTAACCTGGACCCCGGGGGCTCACAGAGACTGAAACACCAACCAAAGAGCATAGGGGATCTAGGGCCCCTGCAATATGAAGCAGATATACAGCATCACTCTTTTAAATCAAACCACCTCAGGTAGATAGCTATTTCCTCAGAAAGCAGACCAAACCACCCCAAAGCCATAGCAGAACTGCACTGTCACAGAGAGTACACCTGAGGCACAAGGACTACATAGGGATCAGGATCATGACAAACTTCCCAACACTTAAATGAATCCTAGTAAAGCATTATAGATGTGTGGGAAGACCCGATATCACCAACATCACCATGGATAAGAGACTTGAGGACCTGAAAGAGCCAGAATCATGGGCAAGTTCATCAACATCACTGCTATCGCCACATATAAGAAATTCAGTAATCTGAAGGAGCCCCTAGTGAGAACAAAGACAAAATGGAGGATAGGAGGACCAGTACAAGTAAATGACAGTGAAATGAAACTGTGAACTACAGGGATGCCAGCTCTAAAGAATGTGAACTGTTTAGGTAACTAAAGGAAAGGGTAAGCAAAGAGAAGGAAAGAAAGGAAGGGAGGGAGATTTAGAGGCTATTCAATGAAGACTCAAGAAGTGGCAGTACTTATCAATATGAAATACCTCAAGGCACCCAGGAGTTAGTTTTTAAAAAGAGGAAGAGAAAGGAAGCTGCTATCCAGAAACAATTCCTACAACTCTGGCTGCCTGATTTGGATGTCAGAGTTCACTCACAAATACAAGCTGATGGCAAACCCAATGCCTCTCAGTTCATTCTGAATTTACCATAGTCATTGAAAATAGCAGCTGTCAGAAAGAATGGAAACAGGCAACCTCGGGAGATAGGAGGTTGGGGGAACCTTCCAGAATGCACCAGAGACCTGGGAGGTGAGAGACTCTCAGGACTCAAAGGGAGGGACCTTAGATGAAATGCCTGATAGTAGGGAGAGGGAACTTATAGAGCCCACCTCCAGCAGAAAGACAGGACATCAAATGAGGGAGGGAGGACATCCCACAGTCACAACTCTGACCCATAATTGTTCCTGTCTGAAAGAATTACAGGGGTGGAAATGGCGAGGAGCCTGAGGAAAAAAAGGTCCAGAGACAGGCCCAAGTGGGATCCAGGTCAAGGGGAGGTCCCAAGGCCTGACACCATTACTGAGGCTATAGAGCACTCACAGAAAGGGACCTAGCATGACAGCACTCTGGAAGACCCAACAAGCAGCTGAAAGAGTCAGATGCAGATATTTGCACCCAACCAATGGACAGAAGCAGCTGACCCCTGTTGTTGAATTAGAGGAAAGCTGAAAGAAGCTGACGAGAAGGCCGACCCTGTAGGAGGACCAGCAGTCTCAATTAATCTGGACCCCCAAGATCTCTCAAACATTGGACCACCAACCAGGCAGCATATACCAGCTGATATGAGGCCCTCAACACATATACATTAGAGGACTGCCAGCCAAGTCTGTGTTTATCCAGAGATGATGCACCTAACCCTCAAGAAACCGAAGGCCCCAGGGAGTTTAGAGGTGGGGGGGTTAGGAACATCCACATGGAGACAGGGGGTGAGGAGGAGGTATGGGATGTGGAACAGTCAGAGGGTGGATGGGGGGAAAACAAAATATGGAGTGTAAAAAGAATTAATAAAATTTTTAAAAAAAGAAAATAGCAGCTGTCCCAGAGGCATTTGTGTGTGGTGTGGAAGGATGTGGGTGGGTGTTTTTGCCCCCTAAAGGAAATCCTTATTCAACATGGCCTGCAAATTTTGGCTTGAATGATGTTCTCCTTGGTAATGGGACTATCTGAGCTCATGAGCGACATATTGTCAGTCTGTAGCTGATTTGTTTTATAGTGCCTTGGTTGGTCATTTTCCAACTCCAGTGCATTTGGATTTTCTTCTGGTATTCCATGTTATAATATGCAGTTTAATTTGCCACAGCCCATTCTACCAGATGGCCTCCTCTTTCACTCCCACCACCTCTGTGAAATCTGCCCACACATTCTTTATACATCCTTTCTTCTGCCAACCATCACAGAATATATCTCCTCACAGCAAGCAGTACTCTCATGTGCTGATTATGTTCCACTGAAGACTGGATCTTTTTGATCACATGCTGCTCACCAAAATAAGAAATAGATGGGGCGGGAGGAGCTCCCAGTAAGAAATGATGCTTTGTGAATTAAGCCTATTTCAGTGACTGCCTCTCTGTGTTTGCATTTCTATTTTGTCTCTTTCAGAAAACAGGACCAAGGTAAATAAAAGAAACCCCAAGATGACAATATACCAGATGTTTTCACTTTCCTGAGTTACACTCTATGTAAACCCGTGTGTGTGTGTGTGTGTGTGTGTGTGTGTGTGTGTGTGTGTGTCTTTGACAAGTTTAAGTTTTCAGCCTGGATACAAACCTGTACCTTGATGAACATTTTCTATATTTTCACAGTGTTCATAATTATCAACTTGACAGATATCTAATATTGTACAGAAAGTGTGTGTGTGTGTGTGTGTGTGTGTGTGTGTGTGTGTGTGTGACTGGATTTAAACACACTCACTACCCATGATCACATTATATATTAAGATCATCATATGTTCAATGTATAGCTGTTTCTATATTTAAAAATTCTAGTGAAGGCAGTGCATTTTTCCATAGGATTGTTTACATAGGGTATATTTTCAGGAAGAATGGGTCTATTGATTCCTGGTGGCTTCAAATTTGCTTTCTAAATCAGCGCAATTTCAGCTGCCATGAGCAACATCTGAGTCTGCTAGCTTTATCATTTTTCTCCAACACAGATGATTAAAAATTTCTTTAAAACTGGCTGAGTCAAACGGTACAAGATGTTCTCCTATCAGCACTTAATTTGTAGGTTTTGGAAAGCCTCTGTTCTCCATGCATGTATTCATTAGTCTTAGCTCTTGTGTGAATTGTCTATTCACCTTCTTTTCCACTAACTACTGGGTATCTAGCTTGAGATGTTTCATGATGTTAATTATCATTTACTTCTTTCATATTTATTTATTTATTTATTTATTTAATACTCCAATCTATTTTTAAAGAATTATTTATTTTGTGTATATGAGTACACTGTCACTGTCTTTACACACACCAGAAGAGGGCATCAGATCTCATTACAGATGGTTGTGAGTCACCATGTAGTTGCTGGGAATTGAACTCAGGACCTAGGGAAGAGCAGTTAGTGTTTTTAACCACTAAGCCATCTCTTCAATGGCCTGTTTTTTAAATTCTAAGCACATTTATTGCTTTAGAAGTCCAACCTATAATGTTTTTCTTCATAGTTTCTTCAAACTTTCCATAACATAGATGGATTCTAAAATGAATTTTCAGCTATTTTTTCTGATTTTTTTCTTCAACCATATCATTAAAAAATACTTTGATTTGGGGATCAGTTTGCACTGTTTAATGATTATTGCCCTTTATTATGTATTTCCTTGTGTGACTAATTACAAGTATAGCAGAGGTTTTTCATTCGCATATTTGGATACAACTAGAGTAAGCATAGTCTAAACGGTGAATATAGTAGAAACATAAGGGTAATGGTTTCAGAACTAAATCCAGGAATTACAACATTCTAACTCTATGATGTGCAGACCTGAAGCTTACTTACTTACTTTAAAACTGAGGAAAAAGTTTGCGTCTCATTTGCATCATAAAGTATCTACTAACCACACTGGTTATTTGGGTTATAATGAATTAAAACTTCTGTTTTTTAGTCTCTCAAGTAATATTCGAGTTCTCAATATTCACACATGCTGATGGTTATCAGAACTGGATGGTGTTCATATTATACATCATTTCTGTTACCACAGAAATTTTATTGCATAGATCTGTCATAGGTGCTTCATGAATATAAGTAAGCAACTTGTAGTAACTAAATGTACTGACTACAATATGAACTAAATGTCTTTTAATTATTATATTAAACGTTTTAAATTTATTTATTTATTTTATATGAGTACACTGTCTTCATGCACACCAGAAGAGGGCATCGGATCCCATTACAGATGGTTGTGAGCCACCATGTGGTTGCTGGGATTTGAACTCAGGACCTCTGGAAGAGCAGTCAGTGCTCTTACTCACTCATCTCACTCTCCAGCCCAAAGTACAAGTTTTTAAACGAGTACTGAAGCAGCTACTAGTAAAAGCCAAATGATCTACATCAAGGAATCATATTTGTCCCACACAGCAAAAATCTTTGGACTGAGGATGTGACTTAGTTAATAGAGTGATTACCTTAGTACGCACAAGGCCCTGAGTTCAATTTGCCAAAGTATATACATTGGGTGTGGTGGCTCACAGCTGTAAGCCCAACACAGGGGAGGTAAAGGATGGAGAATCAGGAGCTCAAAATCATCTGCAGAGTCCAGACATTTCAACCTGGTTCATTCTGTCTGTAATCTCTCAGCCATGCACTAAGGCCAGTAAAACACATTAGGAGCAAAGAAGGAGAGAGGGAGAGAGAGAGAGAGAGAGAGAGAGAGAGAGAGAGAGAGAGAGAGAGACAGAAACAGAGACAGAGACAGAGACAGAAAGACACAGAGAGAGGGGAAAGAGAAACCGAAAGAAATCAGAAGCGTACATAGTGTTAAACACTGAAACACTGTCTGTGGATTTTTTAAATGAGGTGTCTGGTGACATGTCTATGTGAGATACTAATCCGTGGTTTACAGTCTTCCTGCAGAGAGCTAGGGCTGGCTGCTCGGGATCACTCTTTCTTCTGTCTGCTGGAGATGAGCTTGCTCTTTCCATTCCCACTCACCATTTCTCCCAGGGAAAAAAAAGCAAAAGTTATTTTGCAAGTCTGACAATGAGAAGATTTGGGTCCTCACTCATGCATCTATTTTAATATCATGTTATTCCAGAGATCTCGTTCTCAGCTATTTCCCCATGCCCTCAGACCTCCGGTTATGAAAAGATATTAAAATACCAACATCTGGCTTGAGAAATAGATGCCTCTGTGGCAAACTTGATTAAATTGCATTTGCCTCAAGCATTCATTCATACTTATGGAAACTATATGCTCAGCAGTATATACACATAAATGAAATATGTACTTCCCTACTTTTAAGAAGGTTGCAATTTAGTGGATCTGGGTAATTTTCTTAATCACTGAATAGCAACACAGACTTAATTTTAAAGTATTTTTCTTGACTATAATAGGAGATGAATGAGTAAATGAATGAATCTAACAACAAAACTCTAATGCATCAATTAATCAAACAAGGGACTGGGTTAAGAATAGAAATGGTATATATCCATGCTTCCACTGAGTATAGAAACATACATATACCCCTCAAAATGTTTTCAAAGATTCTTTTCATTGGTCAGGAACAAGAACTTGAAGTTGTACTGACCAGCACCAAAGTAAAATTGTAATAGTTCTTAATGCCGACTTCTGTGAGACCAGAGTCAAAGTTTCAGAGTTGTAAGATATTGTCTTTGTGCATTTTCCATTCTTCTACAACTCTCCTAAGGGTAGAGGCATCTAAGAGTGCTTCTTTCTCAGGCAGCCAAAGGCTGTGCACACTGCCCTCTGAGAAGTCTGTTGGTATCACTGAAACTTCAAGCTTGCCCTAGATCAGAGAGAGCACTTTCCCAGAACTCTTGCTTAGACCAGGAGAAATGTCTGTGTTCTTTTAAATAAATAAGCAGGTACATTTTTCCTAGAACTGGTCCCACAAGATGGAAGGATCTGAATCAATAAATAGAACTCACAACACAATTTTATTGCTATTGGAAATGTCTTCCTTAGGGTGCAAGGCAAGCTGAAACTGGGAATAGAAAAAGGAAATATCATTAAATACATCACATGCACACATTCTCTCTGTGTGTCTTACACACACACACACACACACACACACACACACACACACACACACCTCTATCCAGGGTCAGTAAGATGGCTTAATGTATAAAGTTACCTTCCACTAAGGCTGATGGCATGAGTCTTATTCTTAGCATGCAATTGATTCTGGGAGAAAACGAAATTCATAGGTTGTCCTCTGATCTTCATGCATGTACCATGGCATGCACGCACACACACACACACACACACACACACACACACACACACACACACGGATTCACACATAATAAATAAATGTAATAAAATTAAAGAAAAAATGTGTTTGAATTCAGCTCAGAATGCCAGCTTATCAGAAAACCCAAACGTGCCTATAGAAATTCATAGTTCAAATCAGTTTCCCGTGAGAGTACTCAGGAAACCATTATGTACTTCTTCCTCGGAAAGTAGCTGTATGAACATGGAAAAGCCAAATCTCAGCTCGGTCTTGGTCCAGTCCAATATCCAGAGCTAGGTGACTGCCAAAGACCTCTCTGAAATTGGCAGGCTGTTCTATCTTGTGTGAGAGGCTCTCATAGGCTTCTTCCTCCTACCGAAAGGAGAACTATGGCTAAATAAATAAATAAATTTTTAAAAATGGGTGGCAGAGTCTTGTGGATGTTCTCTCGGCCCTACCTCAGAGGAAATAAAGGCTGTTTCTCAATGGCAAGAAGCCTTTGGCTCTTCTCTAATGGGAATTATGTTTCACAAGCTGAGCATTGAAGCCCTGGGAAAGGCTAAGATCCGAGGCATGGGCAAGAGACATTCAATTTGGAGAATATAGTGCCTAATAATGGCACCTCATTGCCAATGTGTCTGTGACACCAGGAACAGAAGGCATTTATGCATCTCTAGGAGAAGCAGGCAGCACCTAAAAAGGTCAAACTGATTTTCAAGATGTTGCTCATATTTAATGTCCCTTTCAGTTCAAGATTCAATTTCAGGACTGAAACAGTTTGGGGATGCTGGAGTAGAGCTTAGCTGTCTAGAGATGAGGCTCTGGTATCCATCTTTCTAGCCCTGTCTGAGAAGTGATGAACAGCCTCAAAGTCCCCCATCTGCAAAGGCTGGCAGGATGGAGTGTGAAAAGAGTCAGGAACTCAGCCAGCTGCTTCCTTTATCTCTCTCCATCTGTGTCTGCAGAGCCCAAGATGTCTGAGCATCTTGCTATGGCCCAGGGAACTGGTTAGCTTACTATTTGTATAAAATTTTCCAGAAAGCTCAGCTTGGGGGAGGCTCTTGATGGATGACAGAAGAGAACTTGAATGAATTCACTTTCTTTAACCGAGGGGGCTAAACATCAAGGGGATGTCGAACCTCTGTGGAAAAGCACATGTAAAGCCAAAGTCTACAGCCCACACACTGGACTAGACAAAGATATTTCATTTACAAATCTCAATGATTTCAAAATCACTAAACTTTGCAGGGGGTGGGGTTAAGGGACATTTGGTTTTATGCTGGCATTCAGTTTTCCATTAGCTCAACAACAACAAAACACCACACACACACACACACACACACACACACACACACACACACACAGCCTCCACGCATCCAAAAGGATGTAAAGTTGAAATCCCAAAATAGAGTATTTAAAAGAAAAACATTTTTGAAAGAGGCATGTCAACTTAAAGGCTCTTTTTTTTCCAGTTGGTCCTGTGAATGCAGGGGATTTAAAAACAACCCAAGTCCTACAAGCAAGAGTAAAGGGAAGATCTGGAAATACCTCTTTCTCAAAACACAGGTCTATAACCATGTCTTTTCACAAATATGGTCTGGCTTATATACCCTCTGAGCTCCCCCCAACCCCTTTGTAGTGAAAATGTCGAAGTACAAAGGGGAAATGAACGATGGGTAATTTGTGAGACAATGGAAGCCTAATCCAGCAACACCTTGGGCAAACTTCATTAACCTTCAGGATACAGGTCCCTCAAGAATTGTGACCCACCACCAGGAACAACACAACTATCAGGTGCTAAATTAATTAGAACTTGGAGGCGCTGACCTTCCCTTATCCTTCAATAGTTCCTTCAGTGGCAGAGCTTAAAGTGGGACTATTTGTGAGCTGGAGACAGACTAACAGCAGATTTTCAAGCAATAACCATTGTGCGATGGGTGTTTACATTTAAGATTGCCTTTCCTTGCAAGTTTTAGTTTTAAGGCTTAATTGCTTTTGGTCCCAGGAAAGAAAAGTCAGCCCCAAGGGTAGAAAGGTTCTGGGAAAATGTGTTGGGTGTGGGGGATAGAGGGAGGGAGGAGGGTGCATAGTCCTTAGGGAGCAACTACCTTTATGGTGGGTAGGAGGTAAGCAGCAGATGGGGACTGTTGGGGGGGGCGGGTTAGGAGGACTGAGTGCCTGAAAACGAATGAGCTGTCTTAAAGTCCACCAGCAGGGGTGGCTATAATTCTGATTTGAACTCTTGGTTTGCCTTTGCTGGCAGCTATCTATCATCTATCATCACTGAATACCTTCAAGCTGGAGACTCTGGGGGGGGGGGCGAATAATTTTCTTAGTTGTCTTCTCAGTCTGAGGCAGGAATACATGTCACCATATCAAGGGCATCAATGTTTTAAAAGAATAATATTTACTCTTTTTATTGGCTTCAATTCAAAGTTCTGGAAACATTTGCTAGTAAATTTAATTACTTTGCATGTCATAGCTATAAAATTGGAACTAGCAAGGCTAGGTGGGGGAAGTAATTGACGCCACAGTCCGAGCAACCCAACTTCAGTGCATAGTCCCTAACTTCTGGGGAAGCCCCACATTAGAACACATGTTTATTAAACACCTACTATTTGCTAAGCACTTCTACAGGTTGTCTTCTTTAATGCTCCCACTAACTCAGTCAGGATGACATTGAGATTTTTATTGTACAGGTGAGAGAAAGGAGGCTGCAAGATGGAAATTTTCAATACATGCTGATTTATAATTTGTAAACAGTTTGTTTATACATTTATTCTTTTATCCTTATACTATCTTTTCACATTCTATATGCCAGGTGCTAACATCTACAACAAAAAACAAACAGAAAAATAACCCAAGAAAAGAGAAATCATTTAAGGTTATACTACTACTCAGTAGCATATTAGGAGCTCAGTGGAGTCTTCCAGTTCTCATGTATCATCTCTGCCTACCTGGAATGAGACCTCATCCATACATGCTGTTTGACTCAGCAAATAGTCTCCCGAAAGAATTACCTCAATTAATGAGGAAGGCTGTTTGTTCAACAAACATGGATGTGCCAAGCACTCTGGAAGACACTGAACAGCTCCAAGGCAAACCTTATACTTGGTGTCTGTCTGTTAGTCGAATGATACAATCACCAAAAAGGAGTTCATAGAGTAAGGTAAGGCCTCCAAGAAAGATGATCATGAGATTCATGGTACCAAAAGTAATAATACTATTACTTCTAATATGAAGGAGGTGACATTGTAGAAGATTCATGGAGGAGATGGTCTTAAAAGTTGTACAGACAATGGAGCTGAATGACATTTCAGACAGAGAACCATGAGTAATAAATACTATTAAAAGACAATCACAAAAAAAAGGTCACAAAGAGGATAGGATCTGAACTTCTTCCTCTCATCCTAAACATTGTCAACACTTCTACCAAAGCTATAAGGATGGGTTTGGCTCATGATCGATGTGAATTTTAAGGCAAATAGATTCTATGCTACAAAGGAAATGTATCTGCTTTCTTTTTCATTATTCAATGCTTGAAGGTAGTGACTGATACAAAACACCAATGAAATGCTTCTTAATGATGCTAGAAAGCAAAATAGAATCTCAAAGATTGCACAAAGTATTAATTTAGAGGAAATAAGATCATTTGGAATATAAATCAAGAATAATAAACGCATCACACTGTCAAAATCTGTAACATTTTCAATAAAGTACAACATCCTAGATACCACATACAATCAAACAATTTTCTTGGATATTACAGCTGTAATACAGAGCAGCACAAAATGCTTCCCCAGCACACTGAACCAGTCCCAATCCTGAAATAAAAACCAGCAAATAAGTAATGTTGCCTGGCAAAGCAATATTTGAAAATCCCATTTCTACGATGAAGACTGTCATAAAAATAAATTAAATAAATTTCACCAAAGCCAGCAGTGCTCCAGTTGCTTCAAGCTTCCCAAACAGATTGCCTGACCAAAAAAAAAAACAAAAAACAAAAAAAAAACAAAAAACAACAAATATAGAAATCGACTAATTACAAGCATTTAAAGAATTAACATCTATGCTTAATTATAAAGCTGGAGTGCACAACTCAGTACCAAAGGCTTTTGACCTCTTCACACTAAATCAGAGACGAGTACGTTATATGGTCCAGACATTTGTCACAAGCAAAGTAGCTGATGCTGCAAAGGCTTACTGCAGGAGGAATCCCTCCCTTTAACTAAAGCCAAGCTAAGGCAAGGTGAGGTTTGAAATGCTCCTCTCACTCCCTGACAGCCCATGAAACTTGTGCATCATGAAGAATGCTTGCTCTAAACAGCCATACATTTCGTGTGTAGAAAGTGTGGCTAGACCTCCCGGAAACATATTCTTTGGGTGTTGCTTGAAATCCTATCACATCCTAGTAAGTGCAACAAGAAACTGACGCCCTCCCAGGACTTGACTGAAAGCCTACACTACTCAAATACAAAGAGGTAGGTAAAACAAAGGAAGCACAGGGCTTCCCTTGGGAAGGCTGAGCCAGAACTGCTATGGCTGAAACCCAAGGAGCCTCGATTTTCAGACTGCAAGGAACCTTGGAGATCAGATTGAGAGTTCACTTCAATCTCCGATTCGATTTATTCTTGTCTATTATATAGCAACTGAACACCTCCTCAGCCCGTGACTCTAAATACAAGTTGAAGTTTCACTCCCCATGTCCACTGACGAATATAAAGAAAATGGTGGTGTCGAAAGAGTGTAACTCCCAGAAACCTTTGCCCCTCTGTTTGCACACTAAGCATCTACAATGGTCACCACTGTTCTCCTAATACTCTCCTGAGTTTCTGGTTGCTGCTAGGGTGCTATGCTCCAAAAATACAATGAATGTGAGTCCAATCTTGTCCCTAAAAGAGGAGTCCCCATGGGAACAAGTGCTCAGTGGTTTGTGTTCAGCCTTTGCTGGGACACACCCAGCATGAAATATCTCTGCTGTATTTTCCATTACTAACACACAAGTGCTAACAAAATGTTTGCTGTGTTACAGTTTGCAGGCAGGGGCCTCTGTCTCCATTTCCCCTTCTGCACTAAATACAAAGGTTAATCTTCACCAACATGAAAACCGAAAATCGTTGTAAAGAAGTTTAAAGAGAGAAAACTTCACTGGATAGTGTATTATTTATTCTGGAGAGATTTTTACTTTTTTGTACTACTGAGAACTGAGCCTGATGCCTTGCACATACTAGGTAAGTACTTCACCTCTAAACCAGATCCATTCCAGTTCTCTCTACAGACCAAGATGATCCAGGCTACCTTAGAGCTCACTATGAAGCCTGACAAACTCCTAGTTTTCCTGTTTCTATCTCCTCAATCCCGAGATTACAGGAATTCATTCAAACCTTCTTTTACTTTTTATTTTGAAATGATAGAGTCCAGGCTGGACTTGAACTTGAAATCCTTCTGTTTCAGCTTCAGAAGTAAGATTAGAAGAGGCTTGCACTAAAAGGTTTGACAAAAAAAATATTATCTAACCAGCATTTTTGTAGTATCCATTTTTAAAATTATATATGTATGTATATGTATATGTGTATGTGTATATGTGTATAAGTCTGTATGTGGGAATACATACACCAACTGAGTGCCCTGGAAGACAGAGATGTCACATAGCCCTAAAGCTGAAGTTCCAGGAAGCTGTGAGTCGCCTGATGTGGGTATTAACAACTAAACTCATGATCTCTAGAAGAGCAGTATGTGCTTAACCACTGAGCCATCTTTTGATCCCCAGGCAATATTTTGTACTGACTGCATAACACAAATCAAACTTATACAGAAATCACTATTATACATGATTATAGTGAAGGAAAAGAAAGCAGACAAGAGATGGGGGAAGGGAGGGAACAAAAGACTTGGAACAGCGAAAAAGAATAAATGGGGAGGGGAAAGGAGAGAGGAGAAACTAATAAATTTGAAAATCTAAAATTAATCCCCAATCTGAAAAAATTTGGACTTGTTGAGTTTTAGCATGTTCTGATCCTATGCTAGGCAACTGTGGGAATGCAAAAATGGATAATAAAGAAAGCACAGCTATTTCATAAATCACAACTATTTCATAAAGCAGATGATTAAATGGCATTTGTAAAAAGCATAAAATGCCATAGAAGACAAAGAACATAGTCTAATTATATTTGACTACATGAACCTCAGTCTATGGCACGGTTTCAGAAGGATTAAGAGATATGGCTTGTTGTATAAGGTGTGTCACAGGGTAGGCTTGGAAGGTAGCTTTCTGTCTCCTGCTTGCCCTTAGAAATCTGAGCTCTCAGCTATGCCTCTTGTCAGGCCTTCATTCTGCTGCTGTGGATTCTAACCCTTGGAAAGCATAAGCCTAATTAAATACTTTCTTTTGTAAGTTGCTTTCATCATGGTGTTTAATCACAATAGCACAGTAAGACGGAGCAAAGGAAAAGGTATGACTGATGGGGATATGGGAGAGGAATAGAAAATAAATTTCAAAATATTAAAAACAAAATTGAAAGCCGGGCATGGTGGTGCATGCCTTTAATCCCAGCACTTGGGAGGCAGAGGCAGG
Organism: Apodemus agrarius; assembly: GCA_964023405.1. Taxonomy (NCBI): domain Eukaryota; kingdom Metazoa; phylum Chordata; class Mammalia; order Rodentia; family Muridae; genus Apodemus; species Apodemus agrarius. Next base: position 128,678,102 of record OZ030010.1, read on the forward strand.
CGGATTTTTGAGTTCGAAGCCAGCCTGGTCTACAGAGTGAGTTCCAGGACGGCCAGGACTACACAGAGAAACCCTGTCTCGAAAAACCAAAAAAACAACAACAAAAAAAAAAAATTGATCACATTTATATAGCAACTAATTGAATGAAAAAGAAATTATTGGAAATTAAGAAAATACAATGTTTGGGATTAGGCCACTTCAGATCATTTTTGTAGTTTAATAGAGATGGAATATATATATATAAAGATGAGTGTAGAGGGGCAGGAGAGCCTGCTCAGCAGTGAAGAGCACTTGTTGCTCTTACAGAGGACCCAACTTCAACTCTGAGAACACGCATAGCAGCTAACAACCATCCCTGACTTCACTCGAACATCCCTACTTCCACATTCAAGAGAATATGAAATCTTCTTCTAGCCTCTGAGGGCAACAGAGGCACACGGTACTCAGACATACAGGAAGGCAAAACATTCATATACATAAAAGTACAATAAAATAAAATAATTTAAAAAATGAATATAAGAAGGAGAGTCAGTGGAACAAGGATTTAGGTGTGCTAAAGAATGTAAATAAAGATCTGCCATAGAATAGAATTCTTCAGAGAGAAAAAAGTAAGTTCAAATAGTATCACAGTATATATAGTAATATTATACTACATGTAAAGTGGATAGGTACATATCCAATAAAGCAAAGATGGGCTACACAAAATATGAATACACTGCAGAAGAAAATAAAAACAAAGACAATGGCTAACATGTTATAAATACGCAGAGTAAATATAGCCTACCTATGCAATGAAATAATATTTAGCAATAACATAATTGAAATGTTGATTCATAATAAACTGCTTTTGCCAGGCGGTGGTGGCGCACGCCTTTAATCCCAGCACATGGGAGGCAGAGGCAGAGGCAGGCGGATTTCTGAGTTCCAGGCCAGCCTGGTCTACAGAGTGAGTTCCAGGACAGCCAGGGCTACACAGAGAAACCCTGTCTCAAAAAACCAAAACCCAAAAACAAAACAAAAAAAATTTTAAAATTTAAAAAAATGTACTGCTTTCAAAGGTGGTGGGGAAGAGGGAGTATGAAACATGGAATTTCTTTGCAGATTGATATAAACAGTCTTGAATTGGTGGTGATAATTGCATATGTTTGTGATTATACTAAAAAGCAAAGTTGTGAGGCAGTGATGCATATCAGTAGATAAAGACTGATGATGGCGGTTCAGTGAGAATCCACTTGGTGGAAGGAGAGAACTGACTCTTGCAATTTAATATAGATATCTTAATAATGGCTTATTAATATATGATATCCACTTGCCATTGGACAAAGAATTAAAATAAAAAAATGAGAAGCCATCGGCTGAAGAGACAATGACAAATAATAACTAGCTTGGTTGATATGTGATGAACTAGAAAGAATATTGTGAAAGTAATCACTGTTGAAAAGTTACATGGTACAGCCACTTGGGAAAATATTCATGTATCTTCTTAAATTAACAATATATACTTACCAAATAATCTGATAATCTACTCCTAGGTGTAAATGTAGATAAATGAGATAATGTCCAAGCAAAAAAATAAACAGAAGCATTCATACCAGCACTATCTACAACCAGTAAAACATCCATCCACTGATAATGAACAAACTAGCTGTGATATATCCATATAATGGAATACTAGTTAATCATAAAAAAGAAAAATACTGATTTATGCTATAACACCTGTAAAATTAAAAATCATAATGTGTGAAAAAGCAACCCATTTGTCAGGGAATTTTTTTTTATCACATCAACAGAAAAGAAACTATAACATGGGACAAAATTCTAATCACCTATCTAGTTTCCTTATCCAAATTGATACAGTAAAATATTTATTAAAATGATATTTCATAAATTAGAAATTCATGCTTGATATGGTTGTGAAAATCAAAGAAAATTGTGTTCCAAGACATCACTTTATTGCTTTAAAAAATAACCAATTAGGTCATGCGACTCTTGACTTTCCGTGCATTTCTGCTAGTGTATTTCAAATGTGATCTATGGAGCAATAGTTTCAGCATCAACAATCAAGTAATAGATACCCAGGATCACAGAACTTGTGCCAAAGATGCTGAGTCAGAAGCTGTAATCTCCACGATTCTCAGGTGATCTCCACAAATGTTGTATTTGAGAAACATTTACATATAGACTGGAGCACGCAAGATGGATATGATGTAGTAGAGAGACCCTAGGATACGAGTCCAGCTCTGCTAGTGTCTAGTGCTGACATGGCAATCACCATAACAGAGGGAGAACATTCCACACTGAGGCTCAGCAGAGTTCTTCCCAAACTGGTCAAGATATTTAGGGGCAATGTGGAAAGCAGAAAGGGAAGAAGGGGAGCTTCATCTAGATGATCTGACTTCAACCAAGAAAGATAGGAGAAAAATAAAAATGGTATTGTGGCCCATAACATATCACCAAGCAGAAGTCTTTTTACTATATGTATATAGCTTGTGGCAGAGAGGGAGCTAACTATATAATTTCCTAAGTATCTGGTTTTGTAAGGGTTAGGGACAAATCCAGGCCAAGACCTCGGGTCTTTATCCTCTAGATTTTCCAATTATACCCCAGAAACTTCATGAAGAACTGATCGATAACCAAAAATATCTTTGATATGCTTAGGGCTCCTTACAACAGGACTGTCTAATGCATGTCTGGTTCCTATAATTTCATATGTACATGTTACATAAAATATAAATGATTTCTAATTTATACATATATATGTCACAGCAATTATATATATAATCACAACAATTAAAAAAAGAGGCCGAGAATTTGAAAGAGAACAATAGGAGGGTTTGAAGAAAGGAAAGGGAAGAAGTGATGTGGGTGTATTACATCTCAAAAAATTTAAATTATTTTTAAAAACTAAAATGCTTCTGAGTGACTCACAGGTTCTATGTGTCAAGTCTAAGGATATACTATCAGAGTACAGTTGCTTTCAAATTACAAGAAAAACAAGGCTACTTTCAGAAGGGAAAAAATTATTAGGAGACTAACATGCTTCATTTTAAAACACAATATAGTTTCCAGGGGGTCGTATAAGAGGCTAAGGAGCACAAAGTCCAGCTTCATGCAAGAAATAGGAATACTGCCAAGAAAACTAAGTGAGTGTATATTTTTATATTTCACTTCAAGTGCTGTCAACTTTATTCCAGCCATAAAAAAGAAAATCAAGCAATTCTTTTACTCCTTGTCTCTCTCTTTAACATTCCATCTCTAGTCCCCTGGGTTTCATTATTCCAATCAAGATATTGAAGATGTCCTCCTCTAACTTACAATTCCTAACTGTCACTTACATTGAACCTAGAAGGAGGTAGCACTCTCATTACTATGGTTTTAAATATATTCATTAACCTGATCATGTTGACAGAGAAGTTCTTTTATTAACTACAATGGCTTCTCATTTCCCTAGTCTTACTGGAAAAAAGCAGTGCTGCTTCTAACAACTGACAGTACTTCCCATTGAAATAAAATGATTTTTAAACTGCACTTTGATGGAAATAGTTCTAAAATTGTCTAACTACATCTCTGACATCTATGACTTATAATAAATGTAATTTAGCCTTCTTATTCATTTATTATATACTTTCAGATGCATAGTGCATATACATACTAACACTCTTCAACACATTCTTTACATGTCTGTCATTGGATGAGAACTTTACATACAACTTCTTTCAAGTTCTTTGGGGATATTTATCATTGTTCCAAACTGATAGTAATGTGTCAACTGACTTTACCATAGAAACAATTATGTGGCATATGGCTAGTTGGTAAGTTCATCTACTTCCTTTCTCTACTACCAACTTCCTTTCAGCCTATGGACATTGGCCTGTGAATTCTAATCTGTTGTCATATGGCTCTAGGGTTCAAAACTAGGGCTTTGGGCATGCTATGTAAGCTCTCTACCAAGAAGATATATTCCTAATCCTTAATCTGTTCTTATCAAAAGTAACTCTATATACTTTCAGTTAATTGTGCATGATCTTGATGAAAACTCTACACTTCAGGCATCTCTTTTGCTTCTACAATATTATCATTCTAATATTATCATCTGGAAGATTCCCTACATGAATTAAGAATAACAAATATTAAATGTCATTAAGATTGACTGCCTTGAAAAAGAGGGCAATGTGACAGTTAGTGTTTTGTTCAAATTCAAAGCTCAAATAATATTCCATGATTGGGAATATGATCAGACTCTAATATGAATAAACAGATGTTATGTCATATATAATGAGAGGTTCAAAGTAGCAAAGCAACTATTCCATATGTCTATAGGTAGTGCCCTGTGTCCAAATTGCTCAGGGCCAGAATTATTTCAGATTGGTTGGGGGTAGGGGGCTTCAGATTTTGTATGATTCACATGGACTTTACTAGGAGAATATCCATAATGTAAAATTCTGAAATCCAACATGTTCCAAAATCTGAACATTTTTTTAATCATTATATTAGGAAAAAAAAAGATTCCATCATCTTTTGGGAGTTCAGACATTGGAGTTAGGGATACCACTCCTATATTAAATACTAAGTGAAAAGACAATATCACTATACTATGGTCATTAACTTAGGAAAAATATACATATATATGGAGGGTAATAAGCATGTTAATAAGTCAAAGAAGTTAGCAATTAGAAAGCAAAAGTGTAAATTCAGTTAGACACACAAAATATGTACTAAAAAAATCCACTTCTATTTAATGGAGTAAATAAATAAAATTAAATAACTATAAAATTGTACAACATATTACCAAAAAGTATTGTTTTCAGATAATCAAGAACAGCCAACACACACACACACACACACACACACACACACACACACACACACTGTCCGCATTGTTTATTGATGGTTTCTATCCTATAGAAGAAGGAGAGGTTATCTAAATGAACCCTAGACATTAATGGATGAGGAGGCCAAAACAATTTTTAGAATCTATATGAAAAAGTACCACAGAGGACAGAACTGTACAGAAGGAAATCCAAGCGTCTTTAGATAGATCCCTTCATGTTGCTGGGTAAGCATTGATCTTCATACATCCCAAGATCAAAGAAAGAATGGCTATTTAAAAAAAATAGAAAGAGAACCAATCCTTATAAAGTGAGTGAGGAACAGAAAGAAAAAAAACCCTAATAACAGAGTGGGAAGTGCTCATCTTTCTGGGGACATTAAATACACCCCTCAAAGGTGTATTGTCTCAGGAATAGGATAAAAGCAGCCCTACGTTAAAGACTGATGATATTCTAAATAAAACATAAAATTAAGCCTCAATAAGTACAAAGGGATATGGAGTTGAGAAAGATGACTCTGCAGTAAATTGCCTATAAGGCAAGCATGAAGATGTGAATTCAGATCCATGGCATCCACATAAAAACAGAGCATACCAGCATGCATCTGTAACCACAGCACTAGGGTGAGGCATGATAACTGGCTAGCTGAATTGGTGAAACCCAAGTTTCAGGTGAAAGCAAAGTTCAGGGAAAGAGGATGTGGAGAAAGAGGAATACTTCTCCATTGCTGGTGGGATTGCAAATCGGTACAACCACTCTGGAAATCAGTCTGGAGGTTCCTCAGGAAATTGGACATAGTTCTTCCTGAAGACCCAGCTATACCCCTACTGGGTATATATTCAGAAAATGCTCCACCACAAGGACACATGCTCTAGTAATATTCATTGCAGCTTCATTAGTAATATACAGAAACTGGAAGAAACACAGTTGTCCCTCAACTGAAGAATGGAAACAGAAAAAGTGGTTTATTTACACAAAGGAATGCTATTGAGCTATTGAAAACAAAGGCATCATGAATAAATAAATTTTAGTACCTAGTATAGTTTAGTCTCTCACATTCATCAGCTTTCTAACAGTGGAATACATTATATTTTGGGGGGATTTGATTTACATTTCTCATTTAATAATGTTCTCACTGCAAGGGGCTTTTCTTCAGCAGAAGTGATCTGTTCCTGGCATCCTCAACTTCTTTGAGTCTCTAGTGCAGCTTAGGTTTCATCCTCACAACTTTATGTATTCATCTTTTTTTACAAATTATAAATCTGTTCCAATATATACTTACATTAAATAAAATATGCATTTCAGCAAGATCTATAAATGACTATGCATTCTGTGAAGTTTCACATGTAGGTCCACATTTGTGGAAGAAGCTAAGAGAATGTGCATCCAATCACAGTTTATAGCAGGCTTCTTATTGCCAAACTGCCAGTCACGTGGAACATGTCATTACATCACTTGTGCAGGACATGGATTGTTGGGAGAAATGAAGCAAGTGCTATATCCTCAATGGTGAGTTCATTACAACTTCGGCGGAATATCACCAGACAGTTTAGTAGTTTTGTTTCGGTAAACATGTTAAGGGAAGCAGACAAGTCTCTCGAGGCCCAGACACACTTTCTTGCTGTTATGTTGTTCGCCACTGAGAGTGGGGTAGTCAGGAGGGTCTTCTTCAGGACAGCATGGTTGGAGGACTGGGACAATCCCAAGGGGCTGACAGGGAGTATGAGGATGGGGAGGAGGGCTACGCTAAGCTGTTTCACATCAGAGACAACTGTGAAAAGGTCCTCAGACCTGCGATCTCTCCTCTTATCATCTGGCATAGCGTTTGATATATTCATCCACTTTGTCCCAAATATCCTCCTTGTCCCACAAATGATGTTGTGCAGCTTCAATATTCTGTGGATCATCAAAATTCAAAAGATCACTGTGCACAGCCCACCAGGAGAGAGGGATCTCCCAGTAGTGCCCCCACTTCTGAGCATGGAGGTAAGATCCCCACTTTCTCTCCGATATCTCTCTAGAGGAGAACAGCTAGGAACGCACAATAGAGCAGCTGGGAAAGGAGCCTTTCAGTTGCCATTTGCACCAGGGAGCCAGGCATCTCCACAGCCTTCTGTGCACAGACCCTTCCAGAAGAGAGTTGGTCTCCCAGGAGTACAGACACAGGCTTACAGGCCCACAGAAGGGACAAGCTAAAGAGAGAAACAGCAAGGCTTCTGTCTTTAGCTTGAGATAACCAGATAAGCCAGAGATAACCAGATGGCAAAAGGAAAGCATAAGAACCCTACCAACAGAAACCAAAGCTACTTGGCAACATCAGAACCCAGTTCTACCACCACAGCAAGTCCTGGATACCCCAACACACTAGAAAAGCAAGAGTTGGATTTAAAATCTTATCTCATGATGCTGATAGAGGGCTTCAAGAAAGACGTAAATAACTCTCTTAAAGAAATAGAGGAGAACTTGGGTCAACAGGTAGAAGCCCTTAAAGAAGAAACACAAAAGAACACAGGTAAACAGGTAGAAGCCCTGAAAGAGGAAACACAAAAATACCTTAAAGAATTATAAGAACACACACACACACACACACACACACACACACACACACACACAAAGTGAACTAACTGATCAAAACCATCCAGGATCTAAAAATGGAAGTAGAAACAATGAAGACATCACAAAGGGAGACAACTCTGGACAAAGAAATGCTTGGAAAGAAATCAGGAGTCATAGATGCAAGCATCAACACCAGAATACAAGAGGTAGAACAAAGAATCTCAGGTGCTGAAGATACCATAGAAAACATTGACTCAACAGTCAAAGAAAATGCAAAATGCAAAGAGCTAGTAACCCAAAACATCGAAGAAATACAGGACACAATGAGAAGACCAAACCTTAGGATTTTAGGTATACGAAACAGTGAAGATTTACAACTTAAAGGGCCAGTAAATATCTTCAACAAAATTATAGAAGAAAACTTCCCTAACCTAAAGAAAGAGATGCCCATGAACATACAAGAAGCCTACAGAACTCCAAACAGATAGGACCAGAACAGAAATTCCTCCTAGCACATAATAATCAAAACACAAAATGCACTAAACAAAGAAAAATATTAAAAGCAGTAAGGGTAAAAGGTCAGGTAACTTATAAAGGCAGACCTTGGAGGGAGGGAGGGAGGGAAGGAAGGAAGGAAGGAAGGAAGGAAGGAAGGAAGGAAGGAAGGAAGAAAGGAAGTCTTTCAAAGAAATTTGCTCTGGTTTTTTTGTTTGTTTTGTTTTGTTTTGTTGTCTGAGATAGGCTTTATTTGTGTAGCCCTGGAACTCACTTTGTAGACTAGGCTGGTCTCGAACTCACAGAGAAACACAGATCCACCTACCTCAGCCTCCTGAATTCTGGGATTAAAGGAGTGGGTCACCAATGATTAGTTATAATCACCTCTGCCCTGTATCAAGGTCCTTAGGGAGGCAGCATATCATACTGTACCACCACCAAGAATGGTCATCACTTCAATAGCTATAGGGGTGGTAATAAATGCAGACATCAGACACCATTGCCTGGCATATGATTTTTGCTCTTTTACGTATTGTAATGAGTGGTGACTGGCCAACTCCTGAAACTCCTTCAAGTCATTTTTCTTATTATCCTGGAATATAGTACATAGGCGAACAAATTATCTTTTTTGGCCAAACTGAAAGCTTTCTAAATCTTTCTGCTCCTCTCTTGCTTCTGATTCTCACTGTAACCATAAAGAAAAGCAGCCAGCAAAGTTCATGCAATATCCTGAATGCTGGTTGTCTGTAGTTTTTTTTTTCCATCAGATTAAACAGTCCATTGCATTTAAACTCAGCTTCTTGAGTCAGCTAAATGGTTCAGTCAGTAGTGTCAGTTGTTATGCAAGCCTAATAATTTGATTTTGATTACCGCAAAGTTGGAAGGAGAGAACTATCTCCTCAAAGTTGTCTTCTGATCCTCACAAATGTGCTGTGAAACATATACATCTTCCCCACATATCAAGTACACACATGCAAAATCACTCACGGTAATAATAGTGATAATAACAGTAATCACAAACTAAAAAAACAAAAAAAATCTCAGCATTCAACAGAACCCTAGGGCATAGACAAAGTCTGGAGAATTTCTTTGCCAGGATGTAATACAAACGATTCAATTCCCAATAGGTCTTTGCTGCAATTTGAAACCTCCTGAGCAGTCTTTTCTGTCCACATTCCTATCATTCTTATAGGCATGCTGATCTGTTCAGCTTCCACTAGCAAGGTCCATTAGGCTCTGCTTAGAGCACTCTCGGCTCTCTCTAGCCTGCCCTTCCAACTTGTTCTAATTCTTCTCACAAAACCAGACCCAAGCACTCCCGAACCACACTCAAATAGTCACAGCAATGACCTCGCTTTTCTGATCGCAATTTTCTGTGTTTTCTTGCTTCCTTTCGCTGCTATGACAAGATATCAGATACGAATAACTAAAGGGAGGAAGGACACGGTTTGACTCGTGGTCTCAAAGATTTCAGTCCACATTCATCCTTCTCTTGTTTCTGTGGTGAGGAAGGATATCATAGTGGTAGAGACATGTGAGAGAAGCTGTTGTCTTATCAAAGCCAGGAAGCAGAGAGAAGAGAAACTGAAAGGTCCCAGAGCAGTGTAGAATTTCTAGGAGCACACCTCACTGACCTACATCCTCTAGTGAGGCCCCATCTCCCTTAATCTAGTACTATAAACTAGAGAAGGAGGTTTACAAATTTAAGTAGTAACAAAACCCCACTAATTCTAATAGTTGCCTCTGCACAATGAAATACTATGGCCAATCCATCAAACGTGGTATGTAAAATGGAATTCTGTACTTTTTTGAAAGCGGATTAATGCTAACTTTGTTGGAGAAGGAGTAATAGGCTGTCACAAGTGGAATCCCGGAATATGATTATGGCATGTACTACCATTGCTGAAGGCAGCCTAACAAATTTATAGCTGCCTCACAAGAATAATTATAAATGCACAGCTACTGTGAGATAGGAAACGGACAACCAATACTAGCTTTTTCACCAAATGATTCTGCTTCAATACAATATCCACACAAATGGATGAAACTGGACCGTGACTTCACACTATATGCAAAATTTAACTTAAAAGATCACACACGGGCTGGAGAGATGGCTCAGCGGTTAAGAGCACTGACTGCTCTTCCGAAGGTCCTGCGTTCAAATCCCAGCAACCACATGGTGGCTCACAACCATCCATAACAAGATCTGATGCCCTCTTCTGGTGTGTCTGAAGACAGCTACAGTGTACTTATAATAAATAAATCTTTAAAAAATGTTTAAGGAAAACATTACACACAAGTATGAGAAAAGTCAAAACTATAGAAATCTTAGAAGACAGCTATAAATCTTCGCAATGTACAATGGCTTTGTAGTTATGAAATCAATACATCAAAAAATGAAAAATAAATACAGTACACATTAAGATGAAAGCCTTTTGCCGGGCATGGTGGTGCACGCCTGTAATCCTAGCACTTGGGAGGCAGAGGCAGGCAGATTTCTGAGTTCGAGGCCAGCCTGGTCTACAGAGTGAGTTCCAGGACAACCAGGACTACACAGAGAAACCCTGTCTCGAAAAACCAAAAAAAAAAAAAAAAAAAAAAAAGATGAAAGCCTTTTGGGTTTCAAAGAATACCACCAAGAAAGTGAAAAAAAAATGAGCCTAAGGCTCAGGGAGAAAGTACTTGCCTAGCTCACACAAGGCCCTAGTTCTACCAACGGCACTGCAGGGAGTATAAATAGAAAGCCAACTCACAAAATAGTAGAACATTTTTACAAATATTTTAGCTTGTGGGCACACATCTAGAATGTATCAAGGATAATTACAACTCATTAGCTGAAAAAATTGGGTGGCATAATTTTTAAATAGGAAAAGAACTTACACAAATGTTTGACCCAAAGAAAATCTACAAATGCCCAATTATCTGATAAAAAAGCTGATTAACGTAGTCAGCAGAAAAACACATGTTAAAACCTCAGTGATGTATCAGTTCATAACCACTAGCGTGGTTATAATGAAAGATAATTATAGCGGTACTACCAAGAACTGACAAGGATACAGAGCAATTGGGAACTCATACTTGGTTAATGGGAGTCTAAAATGTCCTGATGGTTCCTCAAAGGGTTAAAGCACTAAGACTCCATATGACACAGCAACTTACTACAAATGAAACTCTGTGGCTTCACTAGGCCTATACACAAATGTTCAGAGCAGTATTATACACAAGTCAAAATGGGACTTTCGGGGAAGGGGGACCAGGAAAGGGGAAATCATTTGAAATGTAAATAAAGAATATATCTAATAAAAAATTTGAAGAGAAAAAAAAAACAGGAAACAACCCAAATGACCATTAACTACTGAATGGATACATCAACTGGCATAGCTATAGAATGGAAATGTCATTCAACGACAAATTTGAATGAAACTACTACAACACGGATGAGCCCAGAAGCCAGTAATAAAAGATAAGCCAGTAAAAGAAGACCATGTATCCTGGGAGTAGGTTTATGTTAAATGTAGAGAACACACAAATGGACAGAGAGCTATTTAGTAGTTGCCTAGGGCTTTGAACAATGGAAAGGCTGAGCATAAGAGCTAAGGAGTATGGGGAGTCTCTGGGGAGTCATCCAAATGTTTTAAGACTTACTACAGTTTTGGATTCAGAACCTCATGAATATATAGCCTCTAAAATTTAATTTTGCCCTTTAAATGTGTAAACTATATTGTAGTGTGAAATTACGTTTCAAAAGGTTGTACTTTTACAAAAAAGAAAAATTAGCAAAGCTTCAGAGTCCTACAAGCCTATCAAAGAGGCAGGGTTGAATACTATTTGCCTTCCTAAATTGCAAGGGTTTCAAAGCCAGACCCATAGAAATCCCAAGCAAGCACAGAGCTGCCTTTTTGCATAGAGACAATGGGTAGTTATGAGGTGTTATATTCTAGCTAACATATAAACCTGATTTTCTGCTTGAGGAAATTCTATTCTAATTAAGTAAAATACATTTAAGGCATTATCAAGATGTAGCTACTAAGCTGGGGCAGAACAGGGTTGTCAAACACAACATAGCACAATGTATACAGAGCTCTGGTTTCCATCTCCAGCAGGAAGATCAAAACAAACAAACAAACAAACAAACAAACAAGCCAGAACCACTGCTCAGTTCTCTCAAACCATAGAAATATTAGGATTTTAAGGCCTTGGGGGCCGGGCGGTGGTGGCGCACGCCTGTAATCCCAGCACTCAGGAGGCAGAGGCAGGCGGATTTCTGAGTTCGAGGCCAGCCTGTTCTACAGAGTGAGTTCCAGGACAGCCAGGGCTACACAGAGAAACCCTGTCTCAAAAAACCAAAAAAAAAAAAAAAAAGAGGCCTTGGGGTTTCCCAAAAATAAGTTGAATAGGCTCTTATTTCCTGAATCCTGGCAGAAAGATGTTTTTCAGCTGTCGATTCTGCACTGATTTGATTCATTGTGGGTGGGTGGCTACATACTGGTGCATTTAACACAGCTGATGTCAAATTAGTGTTGTGAGCCTACGTGGTAGGTCTCAATGCAAGGAAACAGCAGAATGCTTTAATTAATGACCGCTGATTTGAACTTAAAAAAAAAAAGTAAAGCATAAAAAGAAATTGGTTAAATACATTTATGAAAATAGAATGCTTTCTGGGACCGAAGGAAGGTAGGGGGAGTGGCACATGTTATGAAGTCATTCTTCAAACCATAACAAATCAAAAAGCTGCGGTTTAATATATAACACAGATGGTCAGTTTTGTAATGTTTGTAAGTTTACAGTATCTTCTCTTCTCTTTGTCCCCAGGAGAATTATATTTCACTTGGCAGTAGTTTGTATCCTGGTTTCTCTCCAGCTGCTCTTCAAAAGCACAAAAAAAAAAATCACATTACTTCAACCAGTGGCTTAATCTTGGTGTATGGACCATTATAGTAGCACCAATGATTAGTTATAATCACCTCTGCCCTGTATCAAGGTCCTTAGGGAGGCAGCATATCATACTGTACCACCACCAAGAATGGTCATCACTTCAATAGCTATAGGGGTGGTAATAAATGCAGACATCAGACACTTCCACCCATTCCACCAAGATTGGATTCCTAACTGGACAGATGACAATGTGAACATGATTTCATAATCTATTCACATTCAGTCCACTATTTGCCTTAGCGGGACCTTGAGAGCCTTCAAATTTGGTCCTGAACCATATGATAAAGTGATTTTTATTCTTTTCTTTCCAATTTGTTGTGGAAATGGCCTGCTATAAGTTTAGGACATCAGCAACAGTTCTCAGAATTTCAATTAGAAAAAAAAGACAGAATCAAATAAATATGAAGATTTTATTTTAGTAAAATGCTTTCTAGTTCTTTTGCAAGAACAAACAACCTCAGATCCAGTTCTTTCCCACCAGTTCTGAATGAGCAACATTGAAGAACAGCAAACAACAAAATCTTGAAAAGCATGAAAAAGAACAAAAAGAAGAAGCCAACATATTGACTCTATTGTCTTAGTGGATTATGTGCAAGGCAACTTACATACAATCTTTCAATGAACATACTTTTCTTTAATCACCCCCCCAAAACCATTGAGATGATCAATACAATGGAGAATGAGAATAACACAAATGCCTTAAAAATCCTTCTGATGAAATTGCAATTCTGTTGTTTTTTAAAAGACTAGACATTTCATGTATATCACATATTAAACAGGAAAGGCAAGTAAGCAGAATCAAAGGCAACTCAGTCCCAGGGCAGGAAGTCAAAGCTTGGCCTTAGAAGCCTTTGTTCCAGGACCTAACCCATAGAGGGATGGTTTTATATTTCTCACAACCAGTAGTCCTTTGCTTTTGATCTCTGTGCCTCTGCAAACACATGTCTCTGATGGTCATAGGAAAACCCTTCAAGGAATCTCTGTAGCATGATGCATCCTAAAGACCTTAGAAAAGAAGTATTTGTCAGTATTAAACAGAATCTGGGATTACGAGTATTTACAGGGCTATTCCTAACTCATTTCCTTCCCACTCCTCCTGCACTCTGATTCATCCTTACAGAAAACACAGCAGACAGACAAGCTTTAAGAAAACTTTCGTGACATGAGCCTCTGGAGCAAACTGCCAAATTAGAGCTACCACAATGGAGCACTTGTGCACGGAAAGTACCAGACTGCATGGGCCTGTCAAGGAATGACCCCAGCAAGTGTCCTGAGGGCAAATTAATCTTGGGGTGGGGGTGGGGGTGTGCAACTCTCAGACTGGCTTCTTCCATCTTTGACATGGTTCCTCCTTCCCCAAGGTCCTTGGAGTTAGGTTTAAATACAATCTCTTTACAGTAGTCTTTCCTGAGAACTCTCTGAAGTTCCCCCTCCCTGCCCCTTTAAACCTTTTAATCACAGGATTTGAAAGTTATGTCCACAGACTAGAACCAGGCAGAGCCTAAATGGAGACAGACACTAGATTGACAGTGGGGTGTCTTATAGGTCATTCTACAACCAACCTGGAACAACCTACGGCAACTTCTTTTCCCTGATACAGTCTCAGTTTCCTCATATGCTCACTGAAGGGGCTAGATTCGATGAAACCTATGGCCTTCTCAGGTCTAAGGGGTGCCAGCTTTCTATATCTCTCATCCAAACTCAGACATACTATATTGGTCTCTGATGAAGAACAGTTAACAACCACTTGAAACTCTCCCAATCCCCACATCCATGGCATCATGAATGCAGGCCCTAGTACCTCACATAAGGGGCTAGAATTGTGTCTATATTACAACCATCAGATAGTATCCTAGAATATATCTGAGAGCTAAGACAGAATTTACACCTTTAAGACTACATTATAATTTCTCTTGGAATGTTCTTTGCTAAAACATAATGTTCATCTTTAGCTCTTCCTTTTTGATATAATTTTCCCTTCAAATGGTTCATTCTGGAAACCCTAACTTGTGGCATGAGATGGGGATCTATTTTGCTTTTCTTGTTGTCTATGTATCTTGTATCTCCAGGTGAATTATTAACCTCCATCACACCTGGGAAGCATCTTCCAAAACTGTCTTCTCCAGTTAGTCAATCAGGTTTATGAGGCTCTGCCCTATGGCAGGTCTTCTATTAAAACAAAAACAAAAACAAAAACAAAAACAAAAACAAAACTGAAATTACAGCAATCAAAATACCTCCGTAGTTCCTGACCTGGGATTCTGAAAGAAAGTAGCCATTAAAAACATTTTCAGGCCGGGCATGGTAGCGCACGCCTATAATCCCAGCATTTGGGAGGCAGAGGCAGGCGAATTTCTGAGTTCGAGGCCATCCTGGATTACAGAGTGAGTTCCAGGACAGCCAGGACTACACAGAGAAACCCTGTCTCAAAAAACCAAAAAAAAAAATTTTTTTTCAACAGGTCAGGTGTGTTGAAGCAAGCCTTTAATACAAGCACATGGGAAACAGAAGTAGGAGGAGCTCAGTAGTCGCTATGTAGGCCACTGTGGTCTACATAGGGAGGTCCAGGACAGCCAGAGCTGCATAGAGTGACCCTGTCTCAGGAAAAGGGGGAATTAGTCAATTGTTAGCTATCCCTCCCCATATTCCCTCCCTTTCTTTCCCTTGCCCTCCACTACTACATTCAATCTTTTGTCCTAATGTCTCCTTTATCACTTTACAACACTGTATTCTAACTTAGTGACACTGAGTATATCACCCACACTCCATGGCAGGGTGCATGCTCAGGAGTCATTATTAGTCAAGACAAGTCTAACTCTGAGTGTGTGTGTGTGTGTGTGTGTGTGTGTGTGTGTGCCCCTGCATGTGCACTCACAGGCTTCTTTGGCTTTGTTTTATTAGTTTCTTGTTGTTGTTATTGTTGTTGTTGCTGCTGCTGCTGCATTTGTTTTTAAAATCCTGAGTTGGAGGGGGACAGAGAAGTGTTACAGAGTAAAAGGAATATATTATATGAAACTCTCAAAAACCAAAAACATTTTTAAAATTTCACTAAATTAGACATAATGTGCACTGTCCTTACAAATGGAAACTGAATAGCTATCTCCTTCTCTGCCTTTCTTCTCACTGAAGCTTCAAATTGCCTGTTCTGAAAAGCTATCCTTTCATCTAGTCTTTTAAATTTGGGCTTAGTGCATTGTCATGGAATTATTTCTATTGGATTATTAAATAAAGCTCATTGACCAATCATCTTGGATGAATGTGAAATTTTTGCTTTAATGACAAAATCTCTATGTGTACCCCACTTTGCTCTCCCAAAATGGGGGAGGGGGGACTAAAGAGTCTTCACTTTGCAAACATTTACCTCCCTGATGGTACTTTTTCTATGATATCATCACTTTAACAATCCACATAAAATACTTAAGTTGAACAGGGAGTTATGGAATCTACTGGCAATTACTACCCCTTATAATACACTCCTTGAGGCAGCAGGGAGGAACCTACCTCCAACAAGCAGCAACTTCAGCCTCTGAAGCCTAAGGGAAGTTCTAAGGAAAATAAATGACAGTCAAATACCAAGTGTTACTTCAAATCCTAAACTTGTGTAGGGCATAGCAGCTCATACCTATAATTCCAGAACTTAAAAGAAACAGAGGTAGAGATCACACCAAGGGGCCCGAATATCCTGTATAGCAAGCAGTTCCAGACCAACAAGGGCTGCATAGGTTGATACTGTCTCAAAATATCATTAACTTGATTGTAGAGTGCTTCACTTAAAATTGTGTCTTGTCTGCCTTGCTTAAGCACACTCAGTATCATGCAACTTGATACCACTAAAGATGGAAACTTTCTATTCGTCAACTAATGGGAGACTCAAAAAAAAATGGCATAGCCACATATGGGTATTTAATGCAGCAAGATCATTACTCTCACCTACAGCACGCTGAGCCAGTAACCAAGGAGGGTAAATGTCTTCATATAACCAAAACATCTCTCCCTTTGCCACTCATGGATGATCAAAATGCCAGCTGAGCAGGGAACAGTTGTATTCTCATATATGCATGTGTCCTCTCATATATGCATCTGTACCCTCAAATATGCATCTGTACTCTCATATGCATCTGTCCTCTCATATATGCATGTATACTCACATCTGTCCTCTCATATAGGCATGTATATACTCATATATGCATCTGTCCTCTTACATATGCATCTTTTCTCTCATATATGTATCTGTCCTCTCATATATGCAATATACTTTCATATATGCATATTTACTTTCATATATGAAAGCACAACCATTACTCACAACACACACCAAACAAATGGGCAAGTGTTTTTTGTGTTTTTTTCTAATATAGTCTTTAATGTTTAAGTATTAACATTTATAATCATGCCTGTGTCAGCTTTTGAAAAATCAACCATTTAAAACATTAGAAAAGTGGCAGCACTTCATTAAATTTTTAAAAGGAAAGATGGGATTTAAAGGGGGAAATTACAACAAACTGAAATCTGCCAAGTGCAATGGGTCCTTGAGGCTCTCCTGTAAGCAGTGTGAACAGAGACAGATTACCTCAAACAATGGCAGATGCCCACATTAACCACTGACCCTTGTCACAGTTGCCTTTTAAGAACAATATGATACTCTCTCCTGTAGTACTAGAAGCTCTGCCACTGGCCACAAAACCCACTGGTGATCAGTTATAACTGTCTCTATTATAATAAACATCCAAGATGCAGCACAAGGCCATCCCAGGTCTGTGTGTATGGCATCAAATTTACCGCTGAAATTATCTAGTGATGTGGGGTCATTGGATGAATATATTAGCTAGCTAACAGTTCTGGTAGGAAGGAGCTGTACTTGGCAGTGAAACAGTTTCCCAATAAGTGTCTTGTGAGTGTCTCTTTTCTCAACACACTCTTATCTTTGTGCTTTGTTTTCGTGTGCAGCAAAATTAAAGAATATGTCATGATGACCATCTCAGTTTGACTACTATGTACTTGGTCCTAAGCCAACCATTTATCCTCCTGGACTCACCACTTTCTTCACCACAATACAGGAATGAAAGCATTATTAATAATGTTGGGATGGTACTGATGCTGTCCCTGCCCTACCTCACAAGCTGTGAAAAAGGGGTACACACACACACACAAACACACACACACACACACACACACACACACACACAGAGAGAGAGAGAGAGAGAGAGAGAGAGAGAGAGAGAGAGAGAGAGAGAGAGAGAGAGATTTAAAACTACTCTGTAAACTGAAAAAGGTTGGAATAACACAAAAAACCTTCTCACTGATAACTCTTAGTTTGTTTTGTACTGCTATAACAAAAAAAGCCCACATTGCCAGGTGTGGTTGTGCATTCCTTTTAATCCCAGCACTTGGGAGGCAGAGGAAGCCAAATCTCAGCGAGTGTGAGGCCAGCCTGGTTTACATACTGAGTTCCAGAAAAGCCAGAGTTACATAGAGAGATTCCATCAACCTAATAATTTATAATGAACATAAATCTATTTGGTTCATAGCCCTAGAAGCTTCAAAATCTATGATAGATGGGTCACATCTCGAAAGAGCTCTGTCTTAGCATGATAGAGGGTATCATGTATCAGATACAGAGACAGAGGCCAAATGTGTTCTTTTATCAGAAATCACTACTGAGACAACTATACTAACTCCTTTAGGAGCATAAGGACTAGGATTCTAATACAGGAACTTTAGAAAACACATTCAAACCACAGAAGAAGCTTGTAAGATGGGTTTATGATTCTTACATGCAAACCAAATAATGACAAAGGAAAATTTGAGGTGGAGATACAATATGACTCTATGCAAAAGGCTCAATGACACTATAAAGAAGTGATGTGGCAGTTCAGAAGACTTATCCCAATCTTGTTAACTCCTCATATGATATTCCTGACCCTTCTATAGAAGGATAGGCCTATTTTACACTTCTGAAGGTTTACAAATCTGCTATCTGAAATTATAGTCATGAGTTTAACACTCAGAACAGAGCAAAACAAATCATTTGCTGTAAACTTCCACTGTTTAACAGAAAAGCATTACATTTTCTTAATCTGATAATGGATTATAACAATTTATAGTTCAAATCTAAAGTTCTAATGTAAGGTCAGGTCTTAGAATGACTGTGTCTTCTTTCAATATCATGAAGTACCAATATTAATGTTGCAAACAATAAACTCATGACATCTTAGCATCCATCAACATATGCCATGTAGCTTCCTTAACGCTGGTGTCCCTCCTAGGAAAAGCTGGTATCTGGGAACAAAGTATATAAATTATTGAGTTAGAGGATTTCTAATAGGCAAAGCCAATCTGGGATTCTACAAAACTATTATGTATGATCACCAAAACTAGCAGCAAATTCCTAGTCTAACAAAAACAATGCTGGAAATAGTACCATAGCAATTTCAAGTTATATTACACAGCCACTGTAACAAGAGCAGCGGGATACTGGCACAAAGACAAATGCATAGATCAGTGGAACTGAATCAAGGAACTACATATAAATTCATTCAGCCACAGGCGCTTGATTTTGACAAAGATGGCAAAAATACATTTTACAGAAACGACAACCTCTCCCACAAAGAATAAAGGAAAGACCGGATATCAACTTGAAGAAGAATGAAATAAAATGCCCTATCTCTCACACTGTACAAATTCAACATTAAATGAACAAAATATCTTAATAAAAGGCCTGATATTCTGAACCAACAATGAAGTAAACACTTCAAAATGTAAGCATCGGAACATTATTTTCTGACTAGGACTTCTATTGCTAAAAAAAAACATAATAATAAAATCAAAACTTGATGAATGGATCTTTATGACTTTTAAAAGCTTCTTTATTTTAAAAGAACCACTTAAACAAGAGAATAGATAGCCTACAGAATAGGAGAAAAATCTTTGCTAATTATTCATTTGACAGAGGACTAATACCTAGGATACATAAAGGAGTATATAATTTAGATTAGAAATCAAATAATGCAAACAATAAATGACCTCATCAAATGAAAATAGTGCTCAACAAATGAAATACAAATGGCCAATAAACATGTGAGAAAAAAATGTTTAACCTCATTAGTTATCAGAAAAAATGTAAATGACATTCCAGCTCACCCCAGTCAAGATGGCATTGATTAAGAAAACAAATAAACACTGGAAGGGTATAAACTGGGAATGTAACTTAGTCTGCATGCTATGGAAATCAGTATGGAGATTCCTCTGAAACTAAAATTTAGGCCTATCATATTACCCAATTGTGCCACTAAATGACTCCACATCAACATATCACAGAGACCCTTGCACTTCAATGTTTACTGCAGAACTATTCACAATAACTACCTTATGCAACCAACCAAGGGGTCCAAGAATACAGGAATGCATAAAGAAAATATTTAGTCATCAAGAAGAATGTTATATCATTTTTAGGAAAATGGATAAAATTAGATAGCATCACAGTAAATGAATTAAGTCAATTTCTAGCAAATATCATATACGTGTATATATAGATAAATAAAATTGTGTGTGTGTGTGTGTGTGTGTGTGTGTGTGTGAGAGAGAGAGAGAGAGAGAGAGAGAGAGAGAGAGAGAGAGATGGAAAGAGCAGTAAAACTGTCCTGAGGGACAAAGAGGATTGGGATAAAAGGCATCAGGAGGGAAAGAGAAAGGGGAAAGGGAGAAAATGCTCAGTGTATAAGGCAGATGAAAAATTAAATAATAATAGTTTTTTTAAGGAATTTGTTTTGATGCTTTTGTCTTATTTCTTTGTATTGCTTTGTTTTTAATTTCCATTTTTCTTTTGGGGGCGTTGTTTGTTTGAGTGACAAAGAAAGAGAAATTAAGTGGGTAGTAACACTGGGAAGATCTGGGAGCAGTTGGGAATGGGAAAAACAGCATCAATATATATTGGATGAAAAGAATTTAAAAAAAATTAAAAAAAGAAGAAGCAAGGTTCTGCCCAAGAATAGTCCATAGAACATCTATACTTGAAGATGGTTGTGTGTGTGTGTGTGTGTGTGTGTGTGTGTGTGTATCCAAAAGGATCACATATTAAGGTAATTATTTGAGAAGTTTACAGATAACTCTACATGGTCAAAAACACTGTCCATTCACTCATTTGTCCAAATGCATACATGCCATTTTGTAGTCTCAAAGTTTAAATGGAGTCATTTCTTGAGGCACTACATGATTTTCTATATCAGAATAAATCTGGGGTAAGGAAAGGTACCTGGAAGTCCTGGGCCTCTCTAGGCCTGGGCAAAATGAGGAAGTTGATTAGCTGTAATATGACTGATACTCACAGTAACAACCCCTCCTATGTGGAAAACAGTTTTATATCCAAGAGCTCTAACACGAATTCAGCTTGGAACTGAGTTCATTTCAACAGAAAAGATTATTTTGGCAGAAATTTATATACCACTTCCTTCTGCAACTGTCCCTGTTCCCTTTGAAATCATTTAAAGGCCTGGTGATGGTACAGATGACTGATTATGGCTATTCCAGGAGACAGGTACAAGTCCTAAAATTTTGAGTCAGCCATGGATCCTGAGAAGCAGATTTTCTAGGAACACCAAGCTTATCTTTCTGACAACCACAGGTAGGCAAGAGGATTTGGATGTGGGCATGGATGATCACCATGGTGACCATCAGACCATGAGCAACCATAATGTCCAAGACAGGAGGCACAGTCCCCTAAACACACACACACACACACACACACACACACACACACACACACACACACACCTTTTCAGAAAGCTTTCAGAAACATAGTTCAGTGGACCCCATTTGCTACCAACTTTGAATGTGTTCAGGTAGGATATCAGTATCCCTTATTTAGCGAACTTTCAGGGAAGCACTACAAGATACTTAATTTTCTCTGACAAAAGCCCCTCAGCCTGGCAGCAAACATCCAAATAGACACTTGGTCTTAATGGCCCCTGTCTTGGATACAAGTGACAAGGAAGATGAGAACAAATGACATACTAAATAAGAAATACTAATAAGAAAACACTGCTGATTCCTCTTACCACACAATCATACTGACGCTGGCCTGTGTTCTTCTTTAAACAGTCAGTCCTTAGTTCTCTATTATAACAGATCGGATTGTCAAAATTTTTCAAATGTTTATGAAAGGATAATGCACGCTGGATTGTGACCATGTTAAATGATTTTACAAAATTGTCTCTCTAAGTGTGTTCCCTTTAAATACACCATAGAATAAGTTTGTTTTTCTGCTTTGGCAATAGTAGGGAGTCTTTAATGACTCTAGGATCTGTATAAAAGGTCTCTTCTAGCTAATTCTCCATGATGGACCACTAGCCAAGTAGAACTCTGAAGGACTAATAGCATTCACTATGTAATAGTTCAATGTCAAGTAGCTTAGAATATTCAATATATTCATTCTATTTCTTAGAAGTGGCCACATTTTATGACATAACAAAGGGCAAAAGACAAAATGGGATTTTCGAATTTGCAATGCCATGATTCGCTTAATAAAATTTCTCATTTTGGAATTTCTGAAAAGACAGAGAGCAGAACTACTGAGTTCTGAAAGCCTCTGGAAGTTTTCCTGAAATATTTTGTAGTCTCCTTGTTCCTTATTTGTTTACGTATAGGAGCTGAAAACAGAGATGTGGGGAATAAATTATTGAAGGGGATGCTTCATGTCGCTGTCCCTTTTACAATCTCCCTCTCCAGCCCACCCCAGCCCCACACAACCATCCAATAATGTGTGTGAAAGTACATTTTTCACAACTTTGATCTTCCATTAGTGAATTCCTTTAAGTCAAATGCACTTCATTTTCCCTTGCTCTTGAGTTTTAAGCAGTCATTGAAAACCTAAGGAGAACTGGACACTCGGACTACAAAACAACCATCTCAGGCCTAATTGCTCTGCTGCCATTTGGGAAGCATTTCACTGGGCAATTTTTTTTTCCGTGGAAGCACTTTCCCTCCACTGAACTGAATAGATGCTGCCCAAACACATTTAAAAACCCTTATTTACCCTTTAAGACTTCATTTGATTGATCTCCCCAGTACTTTTCTCTCTAGAGCCAGCTGTAGGCTTTAGTCAGCATATGGAAAAGCCTGGAATGGTGAACAAGGAACAATCCCTGGGATGAGTTACTAAATTAAAGGAAGAAAACAAACACCACCAAAAGTCAACAGGGCTCATCATAAATCCCTGTATGCAGCCACACTCCAGCAGCAGCAGCAGATCCATGGTCTGGCCAGGCTAGCTAGACTTCCTAGGGTAGAGTCAACCTACCCTTCTGACTACCAGGACAGAATGCTTTGCTCTTCTCCCTATCTCCTCCTACCATCTGGAAATCCCAGATATACCTGTTGCTTCCAAGGAAAAAAAATTTGCCCAGTGAAATGCTTCCCAAATGGCAGAGATGGGATCAACCTCAGGATGAGACAAGGCTTGCCTAGGGTCTAGATTCTTGATTGCAAAGTACAGTCTACATACTGAACACCATTAACCCCACTTGGGAATATGGAAAAATTCAGAATCTTGGGCTCACTGAATCAGAATCTATATTTTTAACAAGATTTTCACTTGATTTCTGTATACGAAGTAATCCAAAATACGCTTGAGTTTCTAGAAAATGGCTCTACCACCATCCACTGAAAGACAGACTATTGCATTTGGCTTTGGCAGGCTAAATTTATAGCACTCAAAAGTTGTCATCTTTCATATTCAGTGCACAATTAGTGGCACTATATACCATTACTGGTACTATAGTCAAAGATACTTTGAAAATATTCATAAAAATGTTCCTGCCTTACAAAGCAGGAATCTGAAAACAAACAAAATGGCAACTATACTACAGAATGTTGAGCACCATGTTGGAATATTTACAGGCTATAATCTATGAACATTAATCATCTAAAAGGCTGTGCAACTTTCTGCTTTCATGCTGGAGTTAAGAGCCAGCCAAGACCATGTCTGGGCAAGTTCATATTCAATCCAGAAGACCCCGGCATGAGAGGCTCAGGTTAGGTGCCCAGTTGCTTTGAGTAAAGCCCACATGTTAGCAAACATTTCAGTGGCTTAGTAAGGACCCTTGTGCTTATTTCCTTCCAATTGTGTCACTAAAGGCAGGAGAATATTTGCTAGAGTGATTTGGCTGACTCATTGGATACCAGTAGGCTATCATATTTTCTGTTGCTTTACAGATCAAAGGTCTAAAAGGGATGTAGAGATCAGGCTGTGTTCTGCTCTAAATTATTCCATATTATATAAAGAATGCACTAGCTTTCAGACTATGTGAACTTTTGTTTTAAAAAAAAAACAAAAAATTGATCCATTTTAGTACAAATGTTGAAGCAAAATGACTCTCCATTTTGATTGCACAAGTGGACATGGCAATTTGTTCCTCACAAACCATGAGGCACAGATTGATAACCTATTTGCATAAACAAAATATTACCACCTCTGTCCTTATTAAATTAAATCAGGGATACAAAGACACATGGGTACATCAAAATCATTGAGTGAAGCCAAAGCATGAATTTATCAAACCACTAGAACAGTGAATCATGCAACACCTTCATCTGGACCATAAAAAAATATAAGGCACCTAAAACTGAGTATAGGCAGCCCTACCACACCATCAGTCCATCCAATCGGTGTACATCCAGGAGAGCAGGTGGACTCTGTACTGTTTCCAGAATGCTTCCATTCAACAGGACCCCCAGTTTGATCCAGTCTGCTTCAACTGTCATTTATCTACCAAAACCACCTTGAACCAGCTTTGTGTCTTGAACCAACTGTGTGCCAGGGCTTTTACAGGCCTGAGACAGAACAGTTCAGTTTGGTAACCAGATTACATAGGTTAATATCTTATGTAACCTGGTTACTCTCTCTGCATCTGCCTTAGTTTTCTAGCTCTTAACTTATAGTTAAGAATCCCTTGAATAACCACAAGTTCTTTAACTCCTGCATAGTAATTCGTAAACTATACATCATTGTGTGAAATATAGTTATCTGAAATCTAATATTAAGCATTTACTATTAGAATGGGATTTTTTTAAAGCTATTTGTAAATGATCATTAATAACAAATGAAATTAAGAGTATTTTGTGAATTAAAGCCAATAGAGTGAAAGAGCTTGTGAAATACTTTTCTATGAGTGGGTTGCATTTTGGAAAGACACATTTCTAAAACCTCACTCATGATGATATGTAAAATCAGGAAACTGTAGATCTAATACAGCAGTTTTATTTTAACAAGTAAATATTCTTTCAAAAAATCACTAGAGCCGGATGTGGTGGCGCACGCCTGTAATCCCAGCACTTGGGAGGCAGAGGCAGGCGGATTTCTGAGTTCGAGGCCAGCCTGGTCTATACAGTGAGTTCCAGGACAGCCAGGACTACACAGAAAAACCCTGTCTCGAAAAACCAAAAAAAAAAAATCACTAGAAAGATATCATAATGACTCAACCAATGGGTTCTTTGAAAACAGGTACAAAATGATACTGGTTGTCTCCATTAAACCTACCCTTTAAATTTCAGTTCATTCCCAAGTAATGAGCAAAAGCCTATGGTCCTTGTCTGAATCTGACCAGGATTCCATTCTTCCAAAGCAAAATCTCCATCTTTGTTTTTCTTCTCATGGATATTCCTAACTCATGATATGTGGTCTGCATGCTTTGATCCATATGCATTGGCAATATGTTTATATGTATAAAGCCATAGGCTCTACTTAATTTGAGACAGCATATTTCTCAACAGAGTACAAAGTGCTCTTAAGGAGTAATCTAATTAGCAATCTACCATCATCCATGAGGTCAGTGATAGCAGATAATACTTCTGCTTCACTATTAAGAACACTGAAGCAGAAAGCACTTTAGAGGATTTGTCTAAAGCCATTTAGCTCAGCAGGGAATGGAACTTCGGTACCACTATGCCAAGAGATAGTGCCATCCACCTGCTTCTCACCTTATGTAATGATATCAATTAATAATCCTGATACACATCAGAATATGTTTATTGAGCTTGATAAAAACTTTTAAATAGCCTGGCTTTCTACAAAATACAATTTTCCTCTCAAACATACAACTATAGTTGAAATATCTTGCAAAGATAACAAAATCCTCTGCAATAATTATTCCCAGGCTAAAAGCCATTATTGGGTAAAGTGTTGTTCTTCAGCTGTCCAGTACCATCAAAGAAAATCTATAACACCTAAAACTCTTTCAGCTATGACACATTAGGTGAATTTTTATCTCTTTTCAATAAATTCTGTCCAGGTTGGAAGCCAAGAATAGTTATAAAATGCATTAAGAATAATTACAAAAAAAAGAATAATTACAATTCCAAACTTCAGCTACAACTTACAGAAACCAGTTAATACAGATCTCTGAAGAACATGTAAATTCTTCATGCTTAAGAGCAGAGGAACATATACTGCACATTTACAATAGGCACATTTTAGGTTTTGCATAAGCAAGTTCAAAACTGCATGAGTCATCAGTGAGTATGTGCTGAATATTCCTTACTAGGAGTATTTGGGGCCAGAAGTGTTTGTGGTACCCTATCAAATAGGATATGTGAATATGTGTATTATACATAGCAGGATGGCAAGTTTAAACATGAAATCCTTTGTTTCATACTTTCTCTCTATCTCTCTCACTATATATATATATATATATATATATATATATATAAAATTGTGTGTATGCATATATATGTATGTGTATATGTATACACACACATACATCTGTACATTTTTTTAGTAGACCTGCATTTTGACTGGCACCTGTCATGTGAAATTGGGTGTAAAATTTTCTATTCAAGTGATCACACTTGTATACGATAACACTCATGTTTTAGAGCATTTTGGATTTTGGATGTTTGGATTAAAGAGGCTCAATTTTATATGTGTTCCTGAGCTTAGAGAATATTAGGTACCATTTCATCAGTCTACTTTTTATCTGAAAATGAAATCATAATGGCCCATTATCTGTGTGTAGTGTGATTTATAGTTGAATGTGTGTGTGTGTGTGTGTGTGTGTGTGTGTGTGTACCCTTTTTAGGTTAATGTTGTCTAAAAGCCGTTTATACTCTCAGGACAGGGAACGGCTTATTTCAGGAAGGACCAACTTGTGATTTTAATCATACAGAGGACTGGAACGTTGAACTCCATATATGACTTTCAGGGTAGAGAGGGGATTAGAAGACTGAACAGTGAGTTGATCTCAGATAGTCAATTTTTTTACCCATGCTTAATAAACCTTCCACAAGAAATCTCATAAGATAGGTTTTATAAAGTTCCCACACTGGTAAGCACCTGTAGGAAATGACAAGGCGGGAGAGCATGAGAAGACATGGGCACTCTGTATCTATCACACAGACTTCTGCCTTACGTACATTTTTACATGGATGTTTAGCTATACCCTTTATCAAATCCTTTATTAAATAGTAAACTGGTAGATGTAATTTTAAGTGTTTTCTTGAGTTCTCTGAATCATTCCAGAAAATCAGCAAGATTGAAGAGGGGTTTGGGAATCCTGAAGTACAGGTTAATCAATGAACATTTGGGCAAAAGCCTGGAATTTGAGATTGGCATCTGAAGTGGGGAACTGACCGGAAGCACAGAGTTATTAATCTGTGGTAAGGGGAGGATCTATATTAACTCTATTTAGTGTCAGAACTGAATTGATCTGGGCCTAAGATAATGATCTAGGTATAGAAAATTGGTGGGTTTGGGGGAAATGCACACATTTTGGTAACTAAAAGCATTGAACAACTACAGACAAAACAATAATAAGGAACAGGTTTTGTTTTTTCATTACAATCATGTAATTGTATAATTCATTATTAAGTGAAAATGGTATAAAATAATGATTTTTAATTAAAGCAGTGCATTCAAATCATAGCAAAAATCTCACAGATCTTCTAACACTGACATATTTCACAGTGAAACTTCATAAAGCCCATTAACTGAGATTGTAACTGCATTTGTGTTTTAGGGCAACCCCATGATGTAACATCCCTGTTTTTAGAAACAAGACATGTCTTAGAGTTTTACTGCTATGAACAGACACCATGACCAAGGCAACTCTTATAAGGACAACATTTAATTGGGGATAGCTTACAGGTTCAGAGGTTCAGTCCATCATCATCAAGGCAGGAACATGGCAGCATCCAGGCAGGCATGGTGCAAGAGGAGCTGAGAGTTCTCCGTCTTCATCTGAAGGCTGCTAGAAGGATACTGGCTTCGAGGCAGCTAGGATGAGGGTATTAAAGCCCACACCCACAGTGACACACCCACTCCAACAAGGCCATATATCCATATGGCCCAAGCATATACAAACCATCATAGACATGCACAGAATGCTACAATATGGTGATTTACCCAAAGTCTCATAATTAGTAAGCAAAAAGGTCTACCAGGAAAACATAGGTTTATGGGACTCCAAATTCTGGAAAGATTAAATAGTAGATTCTGGGTTCCAGGAAACAAGTACCTTTAATAGCAAATTATCCACTTACAATTGTCACTCTCACTGATGATATAGGGAAATTTAAGCTTCTGTGGTATCATATAGAAGAAGTAGAAAGAAGGAAGGAGTGGACCCTGGTGCTGGAAAGGATCAAAGCATCAGTGTAGGGGAATACCAGAACAGGGAAGTGGGAAGGGGTGGAGGGGGGAACAGGGCATGTGGGACCTTTGGGGGTGGGGAACCAGAAAAAGGGAAATGAAATGTAAATATAGAATATATCCAATAAAAAAGAAGTAGAAGAAAAAGTACAAATACAAGCATTTCTCTCTCAATTCATGACAAGAATGTGCACTTGTTCCCCCAGTGCTCCTGGGCTTTCACACCTGGGATGTAGGGTTAGGGTTTCCTTTAGATGAGAAAGTGCTTGCCTGTAAGTGAAAGAATCCCTAGGTTTGATCTCCAGTACTGAATAATCTGAGTATGGTGACACAGGCCTGTGATGTCAGCAGTTGGGAAGTAAAGGCAGGAAGACCAAGAGTTCAAAGTCATCCTTGACTATATAGTAAGTTCAAAAAGAAAAATAACTCATGTGATTGTGGGAATGGCCAACTAGCAACCAGTCCAACTTGTGATCCATTCCAAGGGCAAGCACCAATTCTTGACACCATTAATGATACTCTGTTATACTTGCAGACAGGAGTCTAATATGACTGTTCTCTGAGAGGCCCAACCCACGAACTGATTCAGATACAGGCATACACCCAGAGCCAAACTGTGGATTAAGCTTGAGAACTCTTATGGAAGAATAGGAGGAAGGATTGCGGGCCCCAAAGGGGATAGATAGGAACACCACAGGGATGACCAACAGAGTCAACTAACCCGGACCCTTGGGGCTCTCAGAGACTGAACCACCAACCAAAGAACATACAGGGTTTGTATGTAGGCCTCCCCACACATATGTAACAGGTTTGCAGCTTGGTCTTCAAGTAGGTCCCAAACAACTGAAGGTTCTCCCTAAAGCTGTTGCCTGTCTGTGGGCTATGGTCTTCCAGGTATGCTGCCTTGTCTGACCTCAGTGGGAGACGAAGCACCTAGCCTCGCAGAGACTTGAAGTGGAAGGGTGGGAGGATACCCTGGTGTGTACCTGTAGACTCAGAGGAGAAGGGGAGAGGGGGCTGGGGAAGGATTGTGGGAGAGGGTGACTGGGAGGGGGCAGGGAGCCGGATGCAAAGTGAGAAGGTTCAAAAAAAGTGAGTACTATAGATAAAATTATCATCATAAATTAAAATGAAAATATCATGGTAGCACATGTGGACAGTTGGATAGATAGGTATACAGACAGATAGGTGGATATATGGATGGGTGGATAGAGACATGGCGATACAGAGGACAGATGTGTGTGTGGATGGGTGATAGAGGATAGCTGCTGCCTAGCTCTGTGGACAGATAGATGATAGCTGGATGATTGATACCTGGGAACAGATCCTGGTTGTTTCTATGTATGTACATATGTACAATAAATGAAAAGAAATACGTCAATATTAATTATAGTTATACTTAAGAAAAAATAACTCATGCCTGGAACACCTCCCATCATCCCTCACTTGGGATCCTGCAGTGGGGCCGAGGCAAGCAAAGCCTGCGTCATCTCCATTTATCAGTCCAGCCCTACACTTAGCATCCCACTTGGTTAAGAAATGCCTCCTGATATCCTTTCTATTATCATTTAGGTCCACTTTGGGTCCACATTCTGCAGTTTTGTTCTCAGCAAAGACGAGGTGCTTGCGTATTATAGCCAGAATTTAGTTTTCACAAAATTAGATCTTATTTTTAAATGAGATCCTGAGACAAAGCGTCTCAGACCCCTCAGGCTCTATCTGAACCTTTGAGCTCCTACCTTCCACAGCCACCTCAACATTACCACTATATAGTCTTTTTTCAAATGCCATGAGTCCAAAGCTGGGCTGCCCCCAGCCTTGTATCTATGGTAGCACTCCTTCCAGATTTCTTAAAGCGCAAGCCTTTCTTGTTCCCTCCTTCTCAGGTTCACTTTCCATCTTTCAGCTGTTGCTTTCCTTTCATCCTTCCTACATACATCCTGAATCCATTCACCCTGCCATCTTCTCACAGCCTCTTCTCCGATGCAAGCCACTCCTGGATTAATCTACAGCCTTGCAACTGAGTCCTCCTTTGTATTCTTTCCCTTCTCTGGTCTCTTCTTGACATAGAAGAAGTCAAAGTAACTTGATAAAAACACAGCTCTAACACGACACATCTCCTTTAGCACTCAGAAAACCTTACTGCTTTCAGGATAAAGTTCAAAGTGTGTTATTACATGCCCTCCAAGTCTGTACATATCAACTCCCAAGGTCCCACATTTTATCCTGGGCCAGACCTGCAAGTTACATTTCCTCCTGTTGCTACACCTTCCCACTGCTTCCTAAAGATTTTCCCTATTCCTTGCTGGCCTTTGGAATGGAGATGAGTTGCTACTTTGCATCATCACAGCAATTTCAATTTAAAAGACTATTTGCTTGTTCCCCATCACTAGTCTAAGAGCTCTGCCAAGTCAGTGCCCATGCCATTTGGCAGCTCTGTAACTCCAGGAAATGATACACTTCCTGAGGCATAGTAAACACTTACATACTGAATCAAGTAGTTAATGGCAAAAACTCTAACCTAGTCAAAGTACATCATGATACTGGGTCTGTGCTTTAGCATCAACCTACTTTACACATAAATTTTGTTCCTGTTTCATGCTGAGTGGGTGCATCATCCCAGCTCTCCATAGACTTTCATAGGATATGTATTCACAGGACATAAAATCAGTATGTTGAAGAGACCTCACACACACTCCTACGTCCATTACTGCATTGTTCACAATACTCAAGGTATGAAATCAACAAAAGGACCCATCAACTAATAAGTGGATAAAGAATGTGAGATGTATCTATATGTCTTTAAGATACTATCCATCCATAAAAATATGAAATCAATTGTGACAACATGGTTAGATGTGAAGATGTGTGTTAGCTGAAATATACCAAGAACAGGAAGGCACTTACTCAGATGTTAGAGATTTAAAAATTTAATCACACGGAAGTTGAGGATAGAGTGCTGAGTACCAGAAGCTGGAGAAAGTAGGAGGAAGGAAAAGATGGGGAGTCGTTGATTAATGGGTACTACCTTGTAGTTATATAGGAGTAACAAGTGCTGGTGTGCTATTGCACAGTAGGCTGACTGCAAATAATTATACTGTACTGTGTATTTCAAAAGTACACGAAAGGAGTTTAAATGACTTCAGCACACAAAAAAAGGGATATTAGTGATACATAGGTTTAACCCAATTTAAACACAACAAAACGTATAACTGTACTGAAACAACACATGGTATCTTACAGATGCATTCAATGTTTGTGTTTTATGTAACAGTTAAAAGTAAATTTCAGCCAAGCCTGGCTGATTATCTGCCAGTTGGTCTTTCAAAGTGATGGCCATAGTCATTTACAGTGATTATAAATTTTGGCTAGCATCAAATTACGACTTGGAGCCATGGATATAGATAGAAGAGGATGGAATGATAACCTTCTATAAGGAAAAAAAAAGCTTTTCATCCATTCCCACATGGGCTTAGAAAGTAATGATTTTGAAATGCTAAATAAAGTATTTCAAACTAGGAGTCTAAACCTAATAGAGAAGTCTGATGAGGGGCCCCTATATACTCTTCTTAAAAAGCAAGTAACAATAAATAAATAAGTAAATAAATAAATAAGCAAGCAAACTTAGGTAAGGTGTGATAGCAAGCATGTAATCTCAGCACCTGAGTAGCTGAGGCAGGGGAATCGCTAGCTGAAGACCAGTCTCAGCTACATGATTCGTTCCAGGGCGGCCTGAACAAGATGAAGCCCTGTCTTTAAAATAAACTAAATTAGTGAATTAATTTCACTTTTGACAGTACCAGGGAATGAACCCGGATCCTTACACATGCCAGGAAAGCCCTGTCCCACTGGGTTATTTCCTTAGCCCCTAAGTTTAGTTAAAAACATTTGATCTCTGGAAATAAAGAGAATAGGCCACTAAGTCCTTTGATGTCCTGAGAAGTTGACTTGGTAACATGAGATTATTGAGCTAAAATTAGGTGTGTGGAACAGCTTCAGAGGCTTAAACAGTCAACTTAAATCATTCAAGCAAACAGAAATAGGTGAACTAGAATTCTAGTCCTGGACATGAAAGAACATATGCATTACTCTTTATGCCTCTGAGTAATTATAGATTGAAGGGAAGTATGACATAAGCATTTAAAAGAACCTAAGAAGCCACTGCAAGACAGAACGTTATACTATGTAAACAGCAATCAAAAATCAGGCGAAAGTAGATCTATCTAATGGATAACATAGGTTTTGAGGGTAAGAAAATTCTCCCAAAGGAAGGGAGAATGAAGCAAGGTCAATGGGCCACAGACACACAGCAAATCTAAGTGCAACAAACAACAGAATCACAAATCTAAAGTGAAAACTGATGGGGAAGTAAGTAAAGGAGGAAACTTCCCATCCCTTCCTCAAAGCGTGATAGAAAACATAGACAGAAAATTAACAAGGGTATGCAAATACCCAAGAGTAGTACCATTGACCAATAAGACATGAGGAGCATTTACCCAACAGCAAGTTCTAATCTAGTCCTCCCAACCACAGCAGAATTCTTTTCCAGTGTATATCTAAATCAAACAGGTCCAAAGAGAAGTCTCAAAAAAAAAAAAATCACTAACTAAATGGAGCTAAATGGAAATGAAAATAAAGCATCTAAATTTTAGGGACATAGCTAATTTTGGCCAGGAAATATTCAGCACTAAATGGTATAGTGACTTATTGAATAGACTGGCCTTTTCTCATACAATTAAGCACTTATTACATGCCTCAGAGATTTCATTTCTGGGCATTGACTACAGAGAATTGAGAACATATCCACACAAAACGTGTCTAGGAACTTATATCCTGGACAAAATGTCATGTTCACATTTGTCTCTTCCTGGAAGAACACAATAGGAAACCCTGCATGGAAACAGCTCAAGGGATAACAAGGTCGAATAAAGGTGGTGTTCCAGTTTTATTTCTGTTGCTGTGATAAAATACAAAAAGCAACTTAGGGGAAAAGGGTCTCTTTTAGCTTATAATGCCAGGTTCCAGTCCGAGTTGTAGCCCATCATTTTGGGGAAGTCGAGGTAAGAACTTGAAACAGCTAATAAGATCCACAATCAAGAAACAAGAGAAGAGGAAATGTATATACATACATGCTTATTTTTTGCTCAAAATTCTCTGTCCTCGCCCAGTCCAGGATCCCATGCCTATGGAACGGTGCCTCACACAGTAAGCTGGATCCTCCCACACCATCTAACAATCAAGACAATACTCCACAAATATTCCGCACGAGCCAATCTGATCTAGCCAATCCCTTGGAACTCTCTTCCCTGGTGATGTTAGAATGTGTCAAACTAACCATCACTGGTCCTAAGAAGACAAGCTGTTTTAAGATGCTAGATAAGAAAACCATACTAGACAGTGTATTTGTCTCTCCCCAACCAAGAGGAGCCAACCAGGTCTCTTATTTGCAATATAGACAATATTCTAGGTAGGCCAGTTGCTCCTCCAGAGCAAATGGGAAGCCTTACCATAATGAAGGGCTGGCACTATGTATATAGGAGACAAACTTCGAGCAGGTGGGAGAAGCCCTCACGTTTCCCACTGAGTCAGACTCCCCTCTTGACCAAATGAGTCTAAAGCAGTTCAGTACAACCAGCTACAAGAGGTGGACTGTCCAGGGCAGAGTCTTGAAGTTCTTGAAGGGATATGTCTACCTTTCCCTACCTGAAGGCATTGGAGAAGGCAGGTGAGACTGCCAAAACTGAACCAATGACAAGGAGACTGGTCCACAAAGCCTCTTTGCACAAGGATCCAAGATTCCTCTTCCCCCAGAGATGACTGAACAGTAGGCACAAGTGGAAAAGATGGATCTAGTCAAGACACATAGCCTGTTCTGGGAAGCCTCTTTGTCTTCACAGGTCTGAGATCTCTTTCCTTTTCCAGAAGTACTGTAGCAGCAGGCTGGTAAAGTCACTCGAAGAGAAAAGCAGCTAAGTCTAAGACACTTCTTTGCTACCAGGTTTCCCAAACTTTACTCACTGGTGCAGCGATACTAAATCAGAGAAGTATGGTTAGGAGGTCCCAATATTTCCCTCGCCCACCAGAAACACTCAGAAGTCTGGCGTGGGAAAACCCTTGGCAGTCTCAGGCACCACCAGCTGAGAGCAATCATAGTCTATTAATACTAAATAAGCTGAGAAGACCAAAATAACACCACAAAGACTCTGGAACTTATTCTCCCAGTGGAACCATGGCCCAAAACAGTAGGCTAAGACCTACATGTTAAATGAAAACAAGGTTAAGTCTGCTAAAATGAAAGATTCAAACAGGAGCCAGGGTTCCTGCAATGTCTCCTAGAGTTAAACAAAAATTGTTCATCATACCTAGAACAAAGAACACTAATTTGAATAAAAAAAAAACCCACACACACAAATTCAAGGGATGCCTATCCCAAGGGAGAATCCAACCCTGGAATTAAAGGCAAAGACTTTAAAATACTGACCTAATTTATTTTCTATCATTGTAATAAATATTGTGACCAAAATCAACTGGGGAAAGGGGTTTATTTGAATTATACATCCTGATCACAGTCCATCACTGAAGGAAGTCAAGCCAGAAACTTTAGGCAGGAACCTGGAGGTAGGAACTGAAGCATAAACCATAAGGGAGAGCCTCTTACTGGCTTGCTCTCCAGGACTTACTTACTCAGCTGACTTTCTGATACAACTCAGGATCACCTGCCTAGGTATGGTACCATTCACAGTGAGCTGACCCCCACCCCCACTCCCACCCCTGCAACGCCAATAATTAATCTAGAAAATGCCCCCAGAGACATGCCTTCAGGCCGACATAATGGAAGTAATTTCTCAGCTGAGGTTCCCTCTTTCCGAGTAACTCTCTCTAGTGAGTGTCAAGTTTAGAAAAGCTAAGCATCACAAACAGTCAGCAATGACCATTTATAAGAATCTGACATCCACAGCACAAGTCTGAACACCTGTTTCTCAGTGAGATCGTCATACTTGGGCAGAACATAAGCCCAAACCAGCAATCAGTGCTAGGGATGAAGCTTGCTCACCTGCCATGCTCAAGGCACTGGGCTCCAATCTCTAGCAGGGCCAAAAAAAAAAAAAAAGCTAACAGACAACACCAGCAAAATAAAGCAACTTAATTACCATTTCACATATTTGGAAACTGTGCTTATGCAGAACAACAACAACAAAAACAATCTAATTTATTCCCCCAAAAACTTTCTAGTAAACATTGCTAGGAAAAAAATAACCTGTAACACAAGTGGCGCTTGAGACCTGACCTGCTCCCTGTTTAGAAAAACAGCAGAAGCAAAGTAAGTGGATCTAGGCAATAAGATGAAGTTCCCACAACCTCCGGCTCTAAGTGAACAGCTGCATCTCCCCAGGAGTGCAAGACTGCCAGAATGGCTCACTGGTTTCGGTTCTTTGTTTCAAGGGCTAAATTCCAAGCAAGACTGGTCAAGAAGTCAGAATTCCCTCCCTAAATATTATCCCCAATTAGAGCACAAAGATTATGGCAGGCATGGGAAGACAACACTGAGTCCCTCCCGTTCCAGCTCACTGTTAGTGAAGAGGGTCCATACTTGGAGACACTGATTGAAAACAGAAAATACTGGCTTCTTAAGTTCCCTGCTTTAAAAAGGAGTGTAAATCTGAGACATGCAGACTACTTTCCTCGCCTCCAAGCCTGTAGTATTGGATTAGAGATTGCAAACAGAAAGAAAGCCAGGTCATAAAACCAGAGAGAGCTCCAACACTCTCCCCAGATTTTTTTTTCTTTTTTAATGTTTTTATTTTATTTTATTTTATTTTACTTTTAATTTTATTTTTAATCTTACTGTGTGAGTGGTTGTTTTTGCCTGTGGGCGTGTTGTGAGCACCAAGGGTATGTCTGGACTCCAAGGAGGCCCGGAAGAGGGTGTCAGATCACCTGGGACTGTAGATGCAGATTGCTGTGAGACCCATAGGGGTGCCCCGAATCAAACCAGGGTTCTCTGAAGGAACAGACAGTTGTGCTAAGTACTGAGCTATATGCCCAGCCACAGACTCTTGGGGTCTATCTAAACTTTGGGCTCTATCATTAGCCTTGTTTCCTCCAGCTGGAACCCACTTCCCAGAGCCTTCTGCCCTCCTTCCCGGCTGGCCTCCTCTTCCCTGAGCTCTTTGCCATCAGAATCCTGCCAAAAGCACGCCCCTTACCCTACGCTCAGCACCCTTCTTCCTTCCTATTGTGCCTCTGGCTCACTGCCACATTACACCTGTCTTCCTAGCACGCTTTCTGTCCTCCTCCATCATCTTCACCACCCACCCGACCCTGCTTCCATCCTACAGAGGATCTCCTGGCCTCTTCCAAGGTTTTCTGTCCCCCTCCCCAGATTTTTACTCCCCCCCTACACTTCCATACAGTCCTTATCCCCACCCGTTTTCCCTCCCCAGCCTAGTACCTAACCTCTCTGGTTTCTAATTCTCTCCCAAGCATCCAATACTGGTCCTCAGGAAAGAAAAAAGAAAAAAAAAGCCGCATTGGATCCCTGTTCCTGGAATTCTAGGTGGGTGCTGGCAATCAACCTCCATCCCTTGGAGGAGCAATTATCCTGAGTGCTGAGCCTTGTCTCCAGGTGCTCACTCTCCCCATCTATTTAAACTTGTGGTCCTATTTTCTAGCCTTGTTTCCTCTAACAGGCTCCCACCTCCGCATGATCTTTTGGCCTAAAAATCATATATTCTGCAAAAGTTGTCTTTCAAAATGAAACTGATATAAAGACATTGGCAGATAAATAAGGCCTGAGAGAATGCCATGCTGCACGTGGGGCACAGACATAGATGAAGGCAAACACCCGTACACATACAATAATAAAATAATCAAAAAGAAAAGCTAACAAGCAGAAAACAAGTAAGGTCAATTCAAGTTCACATACAATAGAGCTCAAGTAAGTATAGTTACATGATATTAAAGGACATTAGAAATGCTGTTTCTCGTGATAGCTGGTACATTTCCTCTGATTGGTGCTTTAGGAAACCATGGGAGGAGAGAGCTGTGAGCTAGCCTGGCCTTTCATGGAAAGAGATGCAGAAGGCAAGTTTTGACCTGGAGGTCAAAGGTAAAAAGGTCAAATACAGGTCAAAGGGGGTGAAATGGAAAGATCTGTGACAGAGGCAGAGCAAAAGTACCGAGTGCTAAATTCTAGAAGCTAAGGACATATGTAGGAAATAACTTCGTTATTACTATTTTTTAGTGGTGCTTGATGATCTGATATTGTCATTATGAAGAATTTAATGAATAAGTTACATAATAAATGGTTTATTTCCACAAAAAAAGAAATGCTGTTTCTTCTCTTTTTACTCTTTACCAGGTTTTTGAAAATTAACTGTATATTCTGTTTACATATCCTGAATCACAGTCAACAACTGAATGAAGTCAGAACAGCAACACAAACAGGACAGGATCCTGGAGGCAGGAGTTTATGCACAGGACATGGAGGAGTGCTGCTTACTGGCTGGTTTACCGTGGCTTGCTCAGTCTGCTTTCTTATAGAACCTAGGATAACCAGTCCAGGGATGGCATCACACACAATGGACTGGTTCCTCCTCTATCATTCACTAATAAATAAATGCCCTACAGGCTTGCCTACAATCCAGTCTTAAGAACGTATTTTCTCAACCGAGTCTCCTTCTTCTCTGATGACTTTAGCTTGTGTCAAGTTGACATAAAATTATCCAGCACAGGTGGACATGTAAGGCTTCAACAAAGCACTAGCAGCCCTAGACAACAACATGGATCAAGGATTCTGCTCCACAGCCAACTGGTATGAAAGATTGTTTTAAAAAAGCCCAAGAGTCAATTAACATAAAACACTGTATCAAAGACATGAACATGAAGAGGCACGATTACCACATTGGATAGAGAAAAACAATGACAAAATCCAATACCAACCTACTGATTGAGATTAAAAATTTATAAATGGGTTTATCAGTACTGAAGCAGAAGAGATAAATACTTAGAAATCATCTGTTTTTAAATACACTAGCAGTGACCAAAGCAAACATGAAATTAAGAAAAAAACTTCAAGGACTCAGGCTGCAACTCCCTTGCTATAGTGCTTGCCCACCATGCCCCAAGTTCAGTCCCCTGAATTATTTGGTGAAGCCTTCTAAGCCCAGCAATCAGGAGGCATGTGTTTAAGGACCACAAGGTCAAAATTATCCTTCATTACATAGGGAATTAAAGATAAGCTTATGATAGAGATCCTCTTTCCAAAAATATTTTACTTAAAATAGCAACAAAAGAACAATAAATATATAATATACTTAAATACCAAACTTACAATCTAAACTCCACAAAATAACACTGAAAACATAAAGACGAAACAAATGTTCATAAATTATAAGACTTAATGTTGATATTACGACGCTATTACCCAAAACTGATACACAGGTTCAAGACAATGTCTAACAAACGCTCATCTGCATTCTCTGCAGAAACTGGTAAGCTAGCTCTTCCTAAAATCCACAATGAAAGCAATGTACAGAAAAAAAAGAAACAATTTGTATTTCATCTGATTTTTAAGAATATCACAAAGCAACATCAGTAGTAGCATGAATGACTATGTGACATTTGGATAAAGGTACCTATATAGACTTCTAAAATTCCAGAATCAAACCTAGATTCATTCCATTGGCCAATTGTAATTTTTTTTGTAATTTTTTCAAAAACAAATCTATTCTGGGATCATATATCCACATAAAAATAATACAGTTGTGTGCTGGGGAGATGGCTCAGTGATTAAGAGCACTGGCTATTCTTCTAGAAGACCCAGGTTTGATTCCCAGCACCCATACAGTGGCACACAATATAACTCCAGTTCTGGGAAATCAGGTGTCTTCTTTTGGCCCACACAAATAGTGCATGAATGTGGTGCACAGACTTACAAAACACTTTTATCCATAAAAATTTTACTATTTTATTTATTTTTTAACAAGTACAGTTTCACCTCTTGCAACATGCATAAAAATAAACTCAAAATTCATCGCACATTTTATTATAAAGGTAGAATTCTTATCAAAAGACATGGAGATGCATTTTTATGATCTTGGTTGAAGGCAATCCTTCACAAGAATCAAAAGGGAGAAAAGTTATATTGGATTTTATCAAAATGTATTACTTTGGGCTAGACAAGCTGTCACATTCCTTGAATCCCAGCACTCAAAAGTCAGAGGCAGGTCTACTCTGAATTCAAGACCAGCCAGGATTACATAGTGAGAACCTGTCCCTAAAACATTTTTAATATTTTTGTACAATGGACATCTTAAAGTAAAAAATACCCAGTGAATCATAGAAAAAAATACTTGAAAGGCATACCTCCTGTAAGGGACTTGTAGCCATAATAACATAAAAACTATTTACTTTCTTCTGAAAAGAAAAAGCACAATGAAAATGGCGAAGACCACGAATAGCCATTTCTCCAAAGAATCCATTAACTGAATGGACAGTAAGTACCTGAGAAGATGTTCAACATCATTAGCCATCAGAAAAATGAAAAACAACAAGAGAAATGCTGATAAATGTAAAAAAATTGGGAGTTAAAATGAATCCATGTACTTCATATTCATGAATGAAATGTCATAGTAAACCCCATTATTTTACATAATTTATATATACTAATAAAGAGGCCCGCATTGAGTCAGTATGGCACACTCATAAGACATTATAATATAATACAAAAGCTTCAACAGTACTGATAAATCTTGAAAACATAACAGTAAGTGTAAGAAGTGAGACAGAAATAGGCATGTACTATGGGATGGCATTTGTATAAAATATTCAGAGCTGGCAAATTCATAGAGACAGAAAGCATATTAGTGGTTTCCAAGGCCTGTGAGAAGGGAAAGAGGAGGAAGTGGGGGCTTAATGGTAAGGAGTTTACTTTGGGAGTATAAATTAGATAATGGTGATGGTTTCACAGCACTGAATGTCCTCAATGTCAACAATAATAAATTTTAAGTTGTGGGCATTTTACTACAATTAAAGGCAGGTGATAAATATTGAGGTTTCATAAAACGAGAAACCTCACATGCTGCTTATGGGAATGTAATTGCTTCAGAAAGTAATCAAGCAGTTTCTCAAAGAGTAAAACAAGGATTCTTCATATGACTCAGCAGCTCTACTTATGTGTTTATGCAACTCTAGCCCAGAGAACATATATATACACATACCCACTCAAGCCCAAAGAAAGCATGTGTTCACACAAAAACTGGTATATAAATGTTCACTATTTTATAATTATTGTATTTCTGCTTCTAACTGTGTATGGTGTGTGTGTGTGTGTGTGTGTGTGTGTGTGTGTGTGTGCGTGTGTGCAAGCATGCATGTATACTCATGAGTATGGGTGCCCATGGAAGCCATAGACACCTTATCTTCCTGGAGCTGGAGTTACAAGTGACTATTAGCCTCATGACCAGGATGCTGGGAACTGAACTAGGCACCTTTGGAAGAGTGTCAAGTAAGTACTCTTGACCTCAGAACTATCTTTCCAGCCCCTTCACAATCTCATAATTGTTTTAATTTTCTCTCCCTTCCCACCTCTGTCTATATGTGCAGACCCCCCCCTCGCCTCTCTCTCTGTACTTACAGGCATGAGTATGCCACAGTGAATGAACATGGAGGTTAGAGGAAGACCGTTGGAAGTGAGTTCTCTCCTTCAATTCAGAGATTGAATTTAGATAGTCAAATTAGCATGAAAAACACATTGACTGAATGTTCGTAAATTTTGATATAACTTAAATGTAAATCAGACAGTGAATATATTAATACAATGTGGTCATGCATGTAAGAGAATATTATATGGTCATGAGAGTAAATATCATATGGTCACAAGTGTAAAATGTTTATATATGCTGCAATAGATAAACATTCAAAGTAATTTTATGGTATACCACAGGGGTAAATATTGTTGAATATAAAATTTATGAAAAAAAGTTAATATCTACTATGAGGAGTTGAAGAAATGGCTCAGTGGTTAAACACATTGGATACTTTTGCAGAGGACACAGATTCAATTCCCAGCACTCACATACTGGCCCACAACCATTTGTAACTCCATTCCCAGGAAATCCAATACCCAATTCTGGTATCCCTGGGCATCAGGCACACACCTGGTGCACATACATATATGCAGGCAAAACACCCAAACATATAAGATGTTTTTTAAGATTTATTTATTTTATGTATATGAGTACACTGTAGCATTCTTCAGACACACCAGAAGAGGGTATCAGACCCCATTATAGATGGTCGTAAACCAGTACACTGTAGCATTCTTCAGACACACCAGAAGAGGGTATCAGACCCCATTATAGATGGTCGTAAGCCACCATGTGGTTGATGGGAATTGAACTCAGGACCTCTGGAAGAGCAGTTAGTGCTCTTAACTGCTGAGCCATCTCTAAAATAAGCCCCTAAAATAAGAAAGAAATTTTCTTATTTTTATTTCATTTTATTTATTTAATTTTGTTATTTAAAAAATAAACATAACAAACTGTAGCATAGTTTTAAATGTAAAAACTGTAAAACTTTTAGGGGGGGGGAATCCTAGAAGAAAATAAGTCAATACCTAGGTAAAGGAAAAGAATTCTTATAGACATGCCATTCAAAAAAAGTATGAACCACAAAAGGAAGAGATGACGTTATAACTTATCAAATTACTCTATCACATACCAAATAATGATGAAAAAGGCAAGCAATGGCCTGAGAAAAGATACTTATAAACAGCATAATTGGAAAAGAAATAGAACAGAGAATGTCTAAATAAAGGCAAATAGCAGAAACAGACACACCATCAACTAAGAAATACAGATGGTTAACAAGCTTGTGAAAGGGTGCTGAACATATTTAGCTACAAAGAGAAAAACAAAACCACACTGAGATACTACACACTTAACCCAAAATGTCTGAAATTTAAAAAGTGGCAACACGAAGTGCTGACAAGTGTGAGGAGAAATGGATCACTTATACACAGATGCTGGGAATGTGAAATACTATGCGATCATTCTGGAAAACATCTGGGCAGTATGAAACTCAATGTGTCATGACCAGAGAAGCCAACAAGCACATTTGTGGGCATTTATCCTAGAGAAATGAAAGCCAACAGAGCCCTTAACTTTTGAGGTTGTCACTGGAAGAGCTGCCACTGTTTGCATCAAATTCTGGACAGTAGATGAGAGTCTACTGATAGTTCCTGAAATTTATGCAGCCATGAAAAGTGAGTTTGGGCCATGACCAGATCTGAAAAAGGATAGTCAGGGTCACTAATGGGCACTATGTCATTTAGTTATAGCAACAGCTGTATTTCTCTCTCAAATTCAAGTGTAGCCTCTGACATTTCACCTGAAATCCTACGATTCCTTCCATATTCCTAACTCCTGATAGTTTGGTGAGAACTCTTTCTTCTCCTAGGTTTTGTTTGCTGAGCTAAACTCAGGTAACAATCAAGAACCAAGATAATGTGAGTGCATGCTTCCTTTTTTTATTTTGGCACTTGAGAGCTTGCCTGTGTTAATCAGAATGTTCTGCTTCCTAGAGTTAGACTCTAGAAGCATTATTGTGATATTCTTTTTTTTAAAATAAATTTTTATTGGATATATTCTATATTTACATTTCATTTCCCTTTTTCTGGTTCCCCGCCCCCCAAAGGTCCCACATGCCCTTTTCCCTCCCCCTGTTCCCCCAAGTGACATTTTTAAGAAGACTCATTCCTAAGCAAAGCTCACAACCTAAGATCCCCACACCAGTCTCTGGACACCAGAACAGAACATTTCCACAAGGAATAGTTCAGGATTAAAAGAAAATCAGGGCTCGATTGGTAGAGTATTTGCAGAGCTTGCACAAAGCCTTGACTTTGATCATCAGACTGCATAAATGGTGATGCACACATCTGCAATCACAACACTGCA
The DNA here is from genome assembly GCA_964023405.1 of Apodemus agrarius. Lineage (NCBI taxonomy): Eukaryota > Metazoa > Chordata > Mammalia > Rodentia > Muridae > Apodemus > Apodemus agrarius. The sequence continues at coordinate 128,721,511 of OZ030010.1, forward strand.
AGAGGATAGGCAAGCCAAGGTCATCTTCTGCTGCACAGTAGGTTTGAGGCCAGCTCAGAGTACATGAGACTGTCTCAAAAAATAGAAAGAGAAAGAGAGAGAGCAGAAGAAGAAAAAGAAAAAGAAATAGAAAAACAATATGACATTTAAAGAAGAGAATCACAATTTTATTCATTCCAATGCAACTAAATTATTTGAAGAAGGAAATTCTTACTTTCAGGAAAACAAATCCTGAGTGCAGCCTTTTACTCAGCTTTCAGTTTAACTGGAAAACTATGAGCCAGTTTTCTACAGTAGCATTAGACAAGGTGCCTATGACACATGATGCCCTTGTTGAGCTGAGCTGAGCAAATCTGGCTCCATTAAATAGTTTAGCTGAGCTACACACCTTTAGCTTTCTACATAATGAAAACACACCCCTTTCTCCACAGGAGGAAATTCTGGAACCCAAAAGTGTGATATCAGTCTCACCCTAATGGATCTCATGACATCTAGGTCTCTAAGCAGCTCACTAATAATTTCTCAAAATCGTTTGGAATAAACAGACATCTCACTCAAAGCTGCACGTATGCAAATTCTGGCACTTTAAATGGATTCTGTCCCTAAGTGCATGAACCAAAAACCATGGAAGCAATTGTATTAGGAAAGCAATGCTTTTAAAAAACAAAAAAAAACCCTCTAATTGGCATTAAGTCACCAAACATTGTCAAACACACATCGCTTGCCTAATTATTTTGTATGTGCATGTTTTTAACTTCATAACTTTTAAACTTCATAAACATATAAATGAGAAAGAGATGCAGATTTAATGTACATCCATATGGTGAGAAATACAGAAGCTGCCAAAAGATTGTAAAAATCCTATACTAATCTTAAAATCATCTGTGTTCTTTTCTTTTGTTTCTTGTTTGTCTGTTAAAGGTTAGTTGGTTGGTGGATTTTTACTTGGTTTTGTTGTTGTTGTTGTTGTTGTTGTTTATTGTTCTGGGTGTTTTCCTTTCCTTATTGTTTCTGGGGGTCTTTTCTTTCCTTCAAAGTCACAAAGAATAAAATGAGGATGGTAAATGCTAAGTATGGATCTTTACCTAAAACACACAGTGATCATTTTATTCAAAAATAAAAACATTGAAAATCTTGGTTCAATGTCACATTCTCACATCTATGGGCTGTTTATACATGAAATCATTTACTTTTATATAGTGTTTATTGCCTTGATTTTTCTTAAATACGCTAGAGTACATCATTCAGCCCAATGTGCTTCATTTGAACATGTGCTAATGAACTACCATGATCTATTACTCTCTTGGAATATACTTGCATCAAAACCAGTCACAAATACTGGCTGCACAGTTATTTGGCCAAAAAAAAAAAAAAGAAAGAGAGAAAAAGAAAAAGGAAAAAGAAATAGTTCAAGCAGGCTTATGAGCGAGCCATCAACATACTCTGCTATATATATAATCTTGCATTCAGCTCTGAGTCTCATGTAAGTGGGCACTAGCCCAAGCTTCCCCTGCCCTCTGGGTATGCTAAGCATGAGCATTCTCCCATGCCTTCAACCTAATTTTTTTTTTTTTTTTTTTGCCATTCACACTAATAATGTCTGCCAGGCTAGAAGGCTTTTGCTAATTTGCATTTTAGTTTAATGACACTCTCTTGAAGGGAGGGAATAGTCACACTTACAGGAACTTGCTACCTTCCTTCAATTGGCTATGTTACTAACCAAATATATTTGTATTTAATTCATGATGAGGCTGTAGGATGAGAACAGGCTGTAAAATATATTTTCTGGTTTTAAAAGAAAGTCTCTATTCTGCCAGCTCCTCTGCTCCCATATGACAGAAACTACCTTGGTTGAATACAGTGGCACTCCTCCCAAAACACTGGGTCTACACAGACTGAATGCAGAAGAGAAGAAAAGAAAAAAAATGGCCATTTACAGAAAAGTCAGGACCAATCATGACATATTACTAATAAAATGATAGCAACGAGCCGGGCGTGGTGGCGCACGCCTTTAATCCCAGCACTTGGGAGGCAGAGGCAGGCGGATTTCTGAGTTCGAGGCCAGCCTGGTTTACAGAGTGAGTTCCAAGACAGCCAGGGCTATACAGAGAAACCCTGTCTCGAAAAACCAAAAAAAAATAAAATGATAGCAATGATCCAGAAGTGAGGTGTTTAGCTCCTTACACTCTCCCAGAGTGTACAGCTTATTTTAAGTACAGATAGGGAAGAAATTAAACCATAGTTAAAAGCCTTTAACATCACTTCTTTCTTTTCTTGCTTTTGATTTTGTTTGTATGTTTGTTTGTGGAAATGTGGTCTTGTTATGTTGCCCAGACTGGCCCTGAACTCAAGTAATCCTTCATCTCAGCTTCCTGGATACCCAGACAAAGAATGCTATGTCACCCTATCTACCTCATTTGTTATTGTTGCTGTTGTTGTTTAATGTTTCCCCTGCACTGTGGTTTGAAGGTTTAAGAAAAATGTCCTCTAAAGATTCAAGGTCTGCCGGCTTCTTCATAGCCTTGGGAGGAAAGACTCCCCTGGAGGCACATGCTAGGAAGGCCCTCTTTGCTTCCTGGTTGTCATAAGGTAAAGCACTTGGTTCCTCTGCTTCACCAGGGCCTGGATCAAGTAGAGCGATCTTGCCAAGAGATGAGGTCTCTCCAACTATGAGCCTCCCTTCAGTTGCTTTTCTTAATTATGTGTTACAGTGACGCAGGGAAATGTACATGACCAACACATCCTAAAACGTTATCCCTTCATCCCTCTGCAAAAATCAGTCTTGAAAGTATCTGAAATAAATTAGCTGTCTGAGCATTCATTTAAGAGCGAAAAAGATGAAGAGCAAAGTTCACTTCAAAGAGTAACATTTTAAAAACATGTATGTGTGTGATGGTGGTGGTTGGGTCACACAATAGGGCACCTCCATGAGGAGGTATCCACATGTATGGACATGCATGTGGAGAACCAAGATCAATGTCTTCCTTAATCATGTTATCTGTTGAGACACGGTCTCTCACTAAACCAAGAGCTCACCAATTCAGCCAATAAGCCTTGGGACACACCTGTCTCCATCTCTTTAGCACATCTCTATAGTCATGTGGGACCATATCAGGCCTTTCCCCCCCTTGCATGCTGGGGTCTTAATGCCTCTAATACTCATATCAAGTCTCCATTCCACTTATAATCATGGTCACAGAAACAGTAAATTCTTTTGTAAGTTTTTCTGATTATTTAGTTGACCCAAAAAGCTCTAAAGCAGACCAAATGTTCTGAATATTTTTATATACTGTTCCAGTATTCTCTGGCTGATTAGATTTAGGAGAGAGAGGGGGAAAGGAAGGGGAGAGGGAGAGGGAGAGAGTGAATAATCCTGTTGTTTATCTGTAAGTAGATTTTTAAAATGTCTATCTCAAAGGTTTGTTCTGTGTGTTAAATGAAAAACCATACACAATGTTCCTTTCTTAGGATTTCAATGACCATATGATAGAAATTCACCACCAATCATGCCTAACTGCCTGGATTAAGCAAGCACTATACAGGGCTTCCGTTGGGCTGATTTGGAGTTCAATTTTGCCTGTAAATTAAGAAACGTCCCATAATCTGTGAAAAATCTGATTGGTGATACCTATCTACTAATGTTCCTTCGTATGCACTCAAGCATAATCCAGTGCCCTGTACCTACTGGACTGGAAACAACAACTAGTTATTAAATAATACTATATAACATTATTTCTTAGGGGCTGAAGGGATAGTTCAGAGGTTAAAATTGTACATTTCAGCCATGATGAAGGCAGAGGCAGAAGGATTTCTGTAAATTCAAGGCCAGCCTAGTCTATCTCAACCATAGAGTGAGCTCCAGGACAGCCATGACTACAGGACTGTAGAGAGTTACCATGACTCAATAGATAGATAGATAGATAGATAGAAAAATAGAAAAAAGAACATGCATTGCTCTTATAGAGAAGCTGAGTTCAATTCCCAGCATCCACACTAGGCAGCTCATCATTGCCTTTATATAACTCTAGTTCCAGGGGGACCAATGCCCCTAGTCCCCTTGAACATGCATACACACATAGAATAGGAAATAAAATAAATCTGTTCTTAAACATGTTATTTGTTTACATGAGTTTGTAAATACTAACTTTCAGGGTTTTTTTTAAGATTTATTTATTTTTTATTTATATGAGCACACTGTAGCTGTCTTCAGACACACACTAGAAGAGGCCATCAGATCCCATTATGGATGGTTGTGAGCCACTATGTGGTTGCTGGGAATTGAACTCAGGACCTTTGGAAGAGCAGTCATTGCTCTTAACTGCTAATCCATCTCTCCAGCCCAACTTTCAGGTTTTTTACACAGAATATTTTCAAAGCATTCTAGAAGTACATGAAGAAAAAATATATTTATTCAATTTGATGTAAATATGTGTATATAGGCTGGATGTTGTATGTATATCTACATAGTTACATAGTTTATATTGAGCTTGTGTGGTTCAAATTTTCTGCTTCTCTGTAATTTTTGTTCATCTACTAGTTTTTAGAAGAAATCAATAGATTTCATAATTTCTCCTTATCACCATTAAGTTGTAAGTGTATGCAAGGACACATTTATCTGAAAATCGAAGTGGTAATTTGCTTATTTCGTTTAATGCCAAAATTTATGCCTCAAAAAGGGAAATGCTTAAGCCAGAAAAGGAACTTGTCTCACATGATGAGATTTCACACAGTTCTGACATCCTAGCAGACACCCTTGCATAACAAACCCCCACAGTAACAATGGTGTGTCAGGAATATGCAGCCCCCCCCCATCTTCCCTAGGACTGCTTCATTATGCATACCTTTTGACCTCTATTTAAACCTAAAAATGTCATTACACTGAGTATGGGCTATGGGGCCCACCTGACCCCTTTTATTTGTTCCTCTTCACAATTTGACCATACTGAATGAATCTCCTTCTGTTTTTCACTATTGTCCTCTTAATTGACATACTGTGGATGAGTCTAGTTTGCTGGAGTTGACAGTACCCAGTCTTTGACCCCCAAAATTCCAATAACAATAGGGAAAAGTCAATTAATGCAAGAGATGGTGCACACAAGGCTAATCCATCTGATATAAGTCAATACACTGCACAGTTCAATTGCTCTGTGCTTCCACAGACAAGTACATGGAAGTGATTCACCAGGACTAAATTCATCACAAGTAACAGCCCAGTTCTCTCAGGCTCACTAGGGCATCTCTGCTAGTAAAATTTAAGAAGCAATCAAACTGAATAAGAAATCTTCTTTGCAGACATTTACATTGTGGAAGAGCACAATTCTTGACAATTTAGAGTAAATGAAGTGCAAATTATTCTCTTATAACTTCAGAATTGAAGCTTAAATTGTCAGTGAAAAAAAAAGCTCACAGCTTAATCAGAAAAATATACTTATTGGTAATTCCCATGAGCTCACATTTGATATATTTATATCATAGGATAACAAGTTCAAAACTATTACTAAGTTATAAGTAAGAAACTTATGCAGAATTTGCATGTATTGAATTTTATTTTGAATCTGCATATATGCCTGTATTTGAATATTTATAATATTTCAGAAAAAGCACAGTGGAATGTGCAAGACAGATTTATTTAGTATAATGCTCTGAAATGTGTCAAAGTCTTCAACACTATTCTAGGAGGCAAAATGGCAGAAATAACAAATGGATGCAATAAGATCAACTGAATAATCTGCACAGTCCAAGACCTAGAGCAAGAAAAGCTCTCTTGCCAATAAATATTTTGCTGAAGTTCAGACAAATATCTTCCAAAGCTTACAATGGTATTGTTTTACATGACCATTAAGTGGATTATTCATTATCCTTTCATGAAAAGGAGGAAATTCCCATTCACGCCTTCCTTTCTAATTTAATCACTAAATGTGTTATTTTTCTTTTACAGAATGCCAATATTAGCTTTTTGACCATAAATGACATTGTTTATATTGTCAAAATAACTTCTACATTGGGCATAGTTTTGGTGGAGATTCAAGAATAAGAGTATGCACCTCACTAGATGTATACAGAGTTGGCCCACAGACATCTAGAATAACTGGGAAATAAGGTATTCTAATGAACTTCATTTATGTCTAATTAAGGGTAAAGCTCTAATGCAATAGACTCTTTCCTGAAAGAAAGCAGCACATGGACTGATGTTCTCACTGACTGATGTTTAGAATCACAACCCTTAACCAACCTCTAACTTTGCTCTTAAAGCTAGGCAATCAGCTCACTTAGAGTCCCATGAAGGGGCCAACATTCCAAGTCAGCTTGAAGAGCTATGGCCAAGAAAAACTAAGCCTTCTTAGTTTTTCTAAACTAAGCCATTCCAATTGTGGACAACTATTAACTTCCTGTTTCATTGCAACTTTCAGGAAAGAAGCAACAATAGTAATTTACCTAGATATTTCTATGCTTTGCTGGTACAGAGTTCCATGGGATGTGAGAAATAAATTAGCCAATTAGGAGAAAAATCAGCACCCAGTGCTGGACTAATCAGACTTACCACCTCTGCCTTTCAGTGGGAGGGTTGACCATACTCAAGCTACTCAGTTCATTAAGGGCTACCAGGATATCAAAACGCTAATGAAACAACTGCAGATAGTCTTCAGAGAGCAAAATTCAGACATAAGTACATTTATCATGGCCACAGAAAAGTCTTTTTTTTAAAAAAAAATTATTACTTCCTATTTTTTGAGACAGGTCTCACTATGTAACTCTGGCTAAACCAGAACCCAGAAATCACTTCCTAGGCTAGTCTGGCCTTGAACTTACAGGGATTTGCCTGCCTTTGCCTGTGGAGCACTTGCTGTAAAGATGTGTGCTACCAGTCCAACTGTGTTTACTTTTATTTTGAAAGGGATACATATGTTGAATGAAATTCAAAATCCTCAGAATATCAAAAAGAAAAGAAAAAGAAAAAAAAAGAAATCATTCCCATATTTCTTGAGACCCTGGTGTGTCTTCTTCCTGTCTGTATTCTCTATTGCTTAGATTTAGTAAAGATAGAAATTTAATTCCTCTTCCATTCCTCCTCTGCTTAAAAAAAAAAAAAAGCAACACATCCACGGCAAACAAACAAAAGCTTCATCACAGTGCCCACAGCATAAAGATATAGTGATGATAGTGGGTACTCAGAGAATATTTGTCAAATAAATAAATGAAAGAGTAAACAAATAAAAAAATGTGTGTAGGGGTTTTGTTTTCAATACCAAGAAAATAACTGATGGGTTAAAAAAGAAAAAAAAATCTGTGGTGCTGTGGACTGAACCCTGGACTTTGCACATCCTAGCCTAGCAATCTTTCACTGAGAAATATCTCTCTTGTCTGAAGAAGTAAATATGGCTAATGTTCTATGTTTACATTATTTAATTCATCCCCAAAGGAATTATTCAAATTTATACCCCCAACAACAATTAATAAGAATTATGATATAATTCTTTATCAGTACTGGCTACTAATATCTTATTTTTGGTTTGGTGGTAATATAGATTAGCTTTTATATTTTCGAATTAGGGTTAATCAGTGAATAGAAATAAAGTTGTTCTAAGTGTAAATGCTTCTATTTGCATTTCTTTAGTAGCAGTGAGACTGAGCCTCTTTTTTTCCATGTCTGCAAACTAGTCTTGTGCCTCATGTCCTAAACTGTCTGGACATGCCCTTTGTTTCTCTAATCAATTCATAGGGTTTCTTTGCACAGAAAAGATTTCAGTTTTTTGTCTGTTGTAATTGTTGCACATATTTTCATGAGTTTGACATATGCCTTTTCATTTTGGCTTTTTCTTTCCTTTGACAGATGAATATTCTCATTTTTATGTAATCATAACTGCCTATCTTTTACTTTATTCAAACCTCCTTTCTTTGACTAAGAGTCCCATGTGTGAATTGCAGCTATCATTTAAATAATAATGCCAATTGTGAATTCAGATTAACTGGGTTCACAGATTCCCACATACACCACTAAGCTTTAACCAGGACCAGAGCCCCAATTCCCATCTCCTTACAAAGCCTCCCCACTAGGAGTCTAGGCAACAAGAGTTCACCCAGCCCAAACCAGACCCCTACTCAACCTCTCTCTCAGCCTTTAATCTGCGGTGCTATCTAAGCTGCAGACTAGAAGTCAGAGACATACCTTTAAATGAACCTTAAATGCCTTTATTTACTTTTATTGTTTTAATACTCTTCCATTATTATCTATAAGATCTTTCCATACTGGCATGGGCCCATAGTCTTCATCGCACATCCAGATTCCTCGTGGTGGGGTTTACCTCCATGTACCTCCACAGCCATTACTTGCCCGAGTATGAGCCTTCTCTAAGATCAGCCTCCTTGGTACCATAATGTGCACTGGCTCCATACCAGCAAGAGGATGACAAGACTAGCACAAAGTCTCATTTCTCCTAAATACTACCTTATAGTCCCTTGGGCCTTCTCAAATGGACCTTTTCTTTTTCTACTTTGTCATTTATACTTTACAAAGGAATGGGCTTTAGGAAACATCCTGTTCAAATCTCCCAATTTACAGAAAAGACATTGTAGGCCACAACTAGGAATGGATCTCCTCAGCTTATGAAGCCCCCTTCCCCAACCATCTTCTTATCTATATTCCACATTTCTTCACTTTAGGGGCTTTAGACTAAAGGTGGTAATGTAGGCTTTCTTGGCACTGGTTTGATTCTCGTCTCCTCAGCTGCTGACACAGTACCAGGGCTGTGATTATTACTTCTCCTGGTTTGTAGATTAGATCTCAATTATCACACAACAGATGAAAGGGTCTCGGTTTTTAATATATTCTGAAAAATGATGGACATTTTAAAGACAATATTGATTTCTAGAGAGTTTTCAAACAAAATACATCTTTTTTTTTTAATATCTAAAGTATCAAATTGTTCAATTCTATTGTCAGCTTTATAAGAAGAACATGTCTTCCCTGGAATAAAATGGACAGTTTCGTAAGATTTTATTTAATGAATGACAGTGGGGAAAAGATGAGTATTCTTTTAAAGTTCTTTCATATTATCTCGGTTGACAACTGATACCCATAGAAAACAAGCTTTAGTATTTTAATAGCCACGTCATGCAGTAACCTTAGACTATGACCAGAAGCTAACTCAGAGTGACATTTTTGTACTACCTGAGAACTTGGGAGTCTGACTGAGGATGAAACAATCTGTTTGACATCCATACCACGGTACTAACAAATAGTGCTAGCATTCTACAGGGGCTCTACTCCCTCATTCATGTTTTCTCTCACCGCCACCACTGCTCTTTATTATGCTTTGAATATGAATTTCCCTACACAGGTTCAAATTTTGAATGCCTGGCTCCCAGCTGGTGGCACTATTTTGGGAAGTGGTAGAAACTTTAGGAGATGGGTCCTGGCTAGAGGAAAGGGGTCACTGAGGACAGATCGTTAGGGATACCTTACTCCTTCCTGCCTTTCTGCTTCCTGTCTTCTCCGAGGTGAGAAATACCCTCTGTCACTTGTTCCCATTGCCTTGATATTCTATCCAAGCACATGGAGCCAAGAAAGGTACCATGAACTGAACCCTCTGAAATGGTGCACAAAGAATTTTTCTTCCCTTTAAGTTGCTTGTATTGGGTATTTGATAAACAACGCAAAAGCTCTCACCAACAGACAACCAACCAAAGGCACTGAGGCTAGAGAAGTGGCTCAGTGGTTGAAGCTACCATCTGTACTTCCAAAAGAGTCAGGTTCAATTCTCAGCACCCACATGGCTGACAACCCTCTGTAACTCCAGTCCCAGGAGATTCAACACCCTCTTCTGGTCTCTAAGAGCACTGGACACACCTATGGTACACAGATATTCATGAAGGCAAAATATCATACATATAACATATAAGCATTTAAAAAATAAAGACATCCTCAACCAAGTGAAGGTGAGAGGCCAATGGACCAATGCCTGGTGGACCATATGGGTAAAACTGCTTGCTGTAACAATTCCATCATTCCCTGCCTCGTCTTGCACCACATGCCTGTCTCTTGCTTCGATGCAAAACCAGGAACTAGAGGGAATACAAGTAAAGACACATAAGGAATAATCAAGTACAAAATTCTATGCAAGCTTTTTCAAAATAAAGCCACCATTTTAAGAGAAATAGAAAGCTTTTTATCATATTTATAAAGGAATGGCTGATCTTCCAAACAGAAAGCATTTCTACATCTAAACAGAAACCTTTTAGCCCTTTCCTATCAACAATATGCTAGAAGATTTTAATGCTATCCTTCTGTGTGGCTACTAAAATTGTAGAGATGTTAAAATCTGGAATGCAGCAGATATGCAAATTCTGAGACTTATACAGCCATACGGCTTGAGCTCAGAGCCATCCCATGGGCACCAACCAGCAGCCTACCAAGTGAAGAACATGCTTTGTGTGCCTTGTGAGTTTTTAATTCCTCCCACAGACCAAGTGACACAATAGAGTTGGCTATAAATGTGGGAAGCTTGGGTCTGGAAAAAGCCTGTAGAGTTGGGGAAATTGAACAGCCGGTGTGCTACAGTGTTTTGATACATTTTTTAAGTGGTCTTAGAAATTTTAAAATGAGCAGAACTCCTTTCTGACCTCAGGCAACATACTGGCAAACAGATGGATGAAAGGCAACTTCTAATTTTTTTTAGGAAATATTAGTCTAATAAACAACTCGAGCATTTCTTAGGCTCAGTGTCTAGCTCCCTTTCTTCCCTCAGTCATTCCCTCTAGCCAGAGAATATGATTAGTCATTTCTATTCAACAATAAACTATGACATATCACCCAAGCACTCTACCTTCCCCAGAAGCATGAAACCATTTCAGGTGTTATACTGATGGAAGGATTTAGGGACCTCTTGCTGACCCTCATGTGGGTGAAAGGCTCACCCTCAGAAGGTGGCTACTTCCGGTACTCACCAATCACATCTCCAATTTAGTCTCATCCTGTTTAGCTTTACAGAGATTTACAACATAAAAAGAAGCCTCATAGCAATCTGGCCCCAAGACCTTCTCCTGCTGAGAATAAAGCTTCCTTCCTACAGAAATCCATCCTTCTTGGATGAGGGTGGCAATGGTGGCCCAACCACTCCTCTAAAGCTACAAGTGTAAAATGCCCTGATAACAGTAACAATGGAGGTGACTGCAATTCCTGCTAACATTTACCATCACTAGTAGGAAATACCTAATTGTGTTTGGGTAAAACTATTCATCAAGGTAGAGTCAACATACCAAAGTGTATATTGAGTCAGACAGAAATGGAGTCAGATTTTTGCTGTGTCACTAAAGACCTCAATGACCTTGGAAAAGTCATTCAGCTTCCTTGCATGTCGTTGTCTTCTGATAAAGGGAATATTCTTGTCTGGTCTGCCTTTCTCCAAAAAGACAATACATGCTCCCAGAGAAATAACAAGACAATATGAAAACTCATTACAAGATAGAATGTTCTCTCCACACAGGCTGCATTACTAGGGATTTAGAGGTTTATTCTGTAGTCATGAGGCCAGTATGTCCAAGAATCACTGTGCAGTTGCCTCGACTACTAAATTTTCATCTCCCATGTACAACCACACATGATGCATACATATTATCAGCAGTGATCATCTTGCAAGCAGGGATCTCTCAATAGCCTGGAAAAGTCTGGATCCCTTAAGCTATCACTGAATAATTCTGGAGATAGGCAGAAAGGAGTGAAATAATAAAGGTCCCTTGAGGGGATATTGTATTTCTTTGGCAAATTTTATTTCATTTTCATAAATACCGTATGTTCAACTGACTTTACCAAACGTGATTCTTCTCTGATTAGACTAGATGGCACTATCGTATCACCCTTTTACTGCCCAAGAAAACTATATTGCATTACGAACAATTTTGCTTCCACTGGGAACAATCCAAGAGGTCTCAATGAGTCCTGGTTATTGTCTAGATTACATATGAAGTTACCTGCAAAAGGGCAATGACGACTAAATAGATAATTCAGACCACATTAATTTACAGACATCACACCCTGACCTACATGTTCAAAGGAACTGGTATAGGCGCACATGTCATATACAATGCTAGACACAGCTATGGCTTCCAGGGCAGTTAAGACTTCTCTCCTAATCCCCCCCCACTACCCCTACTGTCGTAGGTGTGGAAGTCTACTTTTGCCCTAAACATTGTTTTTGATCACTATTCTTCAGTACACCTACAAGCTAGCTAGCATAAGAGATCATTTACAGTACTGCCAGATCTGAAGGGGGCTTTCTTAAACACCACAATGCTATCGTGACAATGACTTAACACAAATCTTGTGGTGAACTGAAACTCAGCCTTCCTGTGGCCAAGGATCTCTTGTGATAGGAAAACGAATCTGTTAGTGTAGAAAGAAAAATGAAAGTTCAAAGGATTCAACCAGGACTCTGGCCTTTGAGAAAACTGGTGTGACCAGAAAACCAGGGGCTGCCTTAGATAGAAAGCTAGATAGAAGAAATTGTACCTACAGTTCATCCTTTACCTGTAAAACATTGCTTTAGCCAGGAAATGGGGTGAGCATAGGCTGTGTATGGCAGGAGGGGTCCACGTGAATAAAAGCAGCAGCGGGCAGCAGCAGGACCCTTGAGAGCCCAAGAAGTCAGCAAAATGGACAGAGCAAGACACTAAAATGATTGCTCACCAAAAGACCCCAATTTCACTTCCTGCAACTAAACTCATTCATGGACTCCCTGCCCCAGCTCAAATTTGTTTTCAAGAGCCCTGCAAAACAATAGGTCTCTCTGGCTGGATTGATTTCACTCCAAAGCAGCTCCTTTTGTCCATTTCACAGCATCCCATGACCTCCAGGAACTGGCCATTGCAGCTGAAGGGAAGAAAATGCCTTGTTGGCTACCGATTATTCACAAACCTGGGTTGTTTTTTTTCTATATCACTCATTCCCTGTTGGCAAGACTGTGAGCTGGCCACGGGTGCTGAGGCTCTAGGATTTCTGAGCCTCAGAAGAAACTCCTAGCACTCCTGTAGCTCCCGAGCCCCATGCAAGGTCTAGAGCAACTTTCCATCTGGTCACCGAGCAGGCAGGGTTCCCCCCCCCCTTATATTCGAAAAGCATGGTGGACACTTCGAGTGTGGGCAACAAACAGTAAGGGGCACAAGATGAGAACCAAGAGCTCTCCCAGAGTGTCCCCAAACAGTGGCAGAGTGACATCTGCTCTCCAGAAGATCAGTGGGGCCTGGGGGTGTGGAGGGGATAGAGGCCAGGGAAAGAAGAAAGAGAAAGGTGAGAAAAAGAGAAGAAACGTGGAAAGGGGAAAGGAAGATAGAAAGAGAAAGACGAGGAAAAGGAAGAATGGAGTAACAACAGCAGTCAAGATGGGCAGAGAATTTTCCACTAGAGAAAGCCAGAAAGTAAAAAAAGGGGGGGGGGAATGCAGGAGCGGGAAACAGGGAAGGAAAACAAGCTCAAGTCTTTGGGACCAGATGTAGAGGGGAGCAGAGGCTAAGGATAAGGAGGATGGACCCAGAGAATCTGATGTGGAGCAAATTCTTTATGACTTTCTAGTGCTCAGAGTGTATAGTGTCCAGTCCTGGCTTCTGCTGGGGGCACTTTCCAGGCAGCCAGGCCGCTTTCCCCACACTCAAACAGCAAGCAGGCTAACCTTTAGATGGGCGGACCAGCTGTCCTGGGCTGCGGCCCAGATGCTTCTTGACAGAGCAACTAAGATAGGCTCCAGTGTCTACCCAGCAGGGACTACAAGCCTCAGGGCATCAAAGTGTACACAGGGTCCAGAGCAAGTGCAGATACAGCCTTTCCGGCCCCTGGTTCACCGAGGCCCAGATCGGGGACCGCGCTTAAGTGACTCAAGGATACTCACCTGGAAGGTCTCAGCCTGGCGTCGCGCTTGCCATCCACCACTGCGGGCACGCAGCTGGTGAGCTCGGTCCAGTCGGCATGCAGCCCGCAGCTCCAGCCGGTGGAGAACCTGGAGAAGAGCCAGGTCTCCCTCTTACCCGGCCGGTGGCAAGTGCATTTCTTCTGCCCCACGCGGCACTCACATGGCTGCTCGAGCTGGATGTTGCGCACCAGGTGACGGCCAAAAGTGGTGCCCCCAGTCTTCTGGATGTGCAGGAACACTATCAGGTCATCGCCCTTGATGTCGAAGTCTACCTTGCGCAGGAGATCGCCGCGGCTGAAATTGTAGCGGGGTACAAACCTGGCGGAACTCTCATCCTCGGAGCGGTACGGATCCGGCACCGGGGAGCTGAACGCCTGCAGGCGGAGGAGCTGGCATTCTGTGCCGGGGCACACATATTGGAGGACGATCACGGCAAATAGGAAGAGCATCACCAAAGCCAGCAGCAGCTTGTTAGATTTCTCATCCATGTTCCCGACGCTGGGGGAAACCCAAGCTCGTTACGTCAGTCCCGCAGCTCGGCCCGTGCTCGCCTCGCTCCCGCACCGCCCCCTCCCCGTGGCGCCACCGTTGCGCCCCTTTCCCCTCCCGTCCGTACCGAGTACTCCACCAAGGCGGCGGCGGCGGCGCCCTTCCCCGCTTCCTTCCTTCCCGGCAGGCTCAGCGCTGTGGCTTCTGCCGCACCCCCCCCCCTCACCCCGGCTCCATCCCGCCGGTCGTGGGCCCCCTCCCCCGCGGCAAAAACCCCAATCCACTCCGCGGCGGCTCGTTCCCCACGGCGGGATCCCTCCGGTCCCAGTCTCTCTACTCCCTAACTCACGCCACCCCTCTCAGGCGCCCGGGTGCTTCCCGCTCTCCTCTCTCCAGCTCCCATCCCCATCCCGCCGGCTCGCGGGACTCTCTCTGGGGCCCCGGACCCCAGTTCCCTCCTTGTGCGCGAGCTGCGGACCCTAAACCAGGGCTCCCCTGGCGCGTAGCCCGTTGCTCACCAGGTGGCCCCTAGAAGTGAGCCGGGGCTTCGGGGTTCCCCTGGGGGAGAAGGAAGGAGCCCGCGGGCTGCCCGACTTTGCAAGCAGAGGCGGCGCAGCCCTTTCCCGCGGATCAGCGGAGAAGGAGCCGCGCCGCGGTCAATTGCGCGCTCAACCGGTCTCAGGTCCCCCCCAGCCCGGCCACCTCCGGCACCCTGGAACTTTAAGCCTTGCCCTCCGCTCCCAGTTGCCTTCCCTCCTCCCGCCGCCCGGGCTCGCCCCGGACCGGGAGCAAAAAGCCCCACTTTTCGCCCACCACGTACCTGGCCAAGGGACCGAAAATCTTGGAGAAGATAGCACTGAGCACGTGCTTGAGCGAGTGGCCCACGGCTGCCAGGCCCCGGGTGAGCAGGGCCCGGCAGAGGGAGCCCAGGTCCCAGCGTCGCCTGAGGTCGTGCATCCGCCTGCGGCGGCCTCGAGGCAGTAGCGCGAAGAGCGGGGCGCGCAAGGCTCCCGCCAAGGAAGAAAATGCCTTTGGGGGCTCGTCCCGGAGCGGCGGGGAGTTGAATCCGAGAGACACACCCCTAGGAGGGCCGGCACGGGCTGAGGCGGCGACAGACCCGGGCCGGCTTGCTGCCAATTCGGCCTCTACTCTGGAATGCCGGCGGGGACAGGTGGTGCGGGCGGGCGCTCCTTGCTCCGGTTGCAGTGGCGGCCCGAGCGCCCTGGCTGCAAACGCAGGCAGTGCCATTCCCCCCTTCAGGCAACTCAGGGTACTAAGGATCAGGAGCGAGCTTGAATTTATATAATAATGCCTCGCGCCCAAGAGCCCCAGCCACTTCACAAGCAAGAGACCTGGGTTTTCTCCTGTGTTGGAGAACGGAGGTCACTCCAGAGAGCGCATCACTCCACTTTGGCTCATAATTTCAGCCTCCCTTAAAATAGCAAAGGCGCAAATTGGACCTTTTCCCTCTCTCTTTGCCAATTTCCATTCTGCAACGGAAGAGGGGGGTATTTTCTGAAAAGGTAAGTCAGCATGGCAATAAAGCATGACTAAAAAACCTTACATGGGGATTTTTTTAAAGCAATTTCAAAGCACTCTCGCTCTAATTCCTCTCCCCTTGTGAATCTCATGCACCAAGCCCACTGCCCTCAGATTTCCCTCACTATCGTTTATTGAATGAATGGATGTCTAACTACACACCGCATCCGAGTTAGACCATCTTGCTCAAGGTGTTGTGGTAATATAGAGAAACTGAAGCCCAGAGAGAATTAGATATGCACCCAAGGTCACACAGCACAGAGCCAGGATTTATTGTCAGAAACCCAAGCACGATCCAACATTTTTTTTTGTTTTTCATAATTAAACTGTGTCTCTAAATAAATTATGTATGGGTTTATGGTCAAGACTCGTTGTCCAAGGGCTCTTTTCATCTGGGGAACCAGGGATGCAGAGATTTAAGAATGGATAATGGATATTCCTTTAGAACAAGGTCCCTGGCAAGTTGGGAAGAAGACATTTCCTAGCTAATGAATGGGGGAATGTGCAGTGCATGGAGACACTGGCGGTTCCATTACTGAACATGCTCTCCCAGCCTAACTGATGCACAGTGTGTGGCTGAGCAGCACTGTTTCAAAGCAGTAGCACTGCTAGTGGGGGCCACTGGAAGAGGATGCTGTAAACCCAGTGCCAGTTTAGGGATGTTTCTCGCCAGAACATTCATTATCTCCCTTGCACCGTGGAGCAGCGTGCAAAGCCTGATTCAGGAGCCCTTGGAATTATTACAGAAACTGTGGCAAAATACCTTGCCCTTCCTGGGGCTCAATTTTCCTTTCTGTCACATAAGACTAATAATAATGCCTCCATTTTAATCAACTAGGCTAGTGTGAGGATAAACTGTAGAAACCTTTAGGCAACTCAAAAGACTAGGTGTTGTTTACCTACAATGCTTCTTGCCTATGGGTACCAAATGAGTCTGAGGCTAGGTAGAGAAGGGTCCTTGTCAGAATCCCCAGACCTGGCTGTACTTACCCATGCCCCAGGGAACCTACTGGGACATTAAAGAATTCTTTGTCTAGATGCTGCAGCTGTTAATAATAGTGTATCTCTTGGAAATACTCCATTCATGGCATTCCTGCATCTCTGGCCCTGAGCTCTAGGAGCAAAGTTGTACAAAGGAATTGGATGTTGCAATACACAAGATAGACCCGAGCTCCCCACAAGGCTCCCCTGGGCCTGCTATTCTGTGGAATAGGCCCTACTCCCCCGCTGGGGGCAGGTAAGGATGTCGGTCCTGAAGCTACAGGGATTATCATTTCCATGGCCACCCACACAGTGGCCTCTTAGGTTGACACAGTAGGTAGCTATCCTTCTCCTGACTCCATATATATATATATATATATATATATATATATATATATATATATTCCCTCCTGTCATTTTATCGGCATTATAATGGCATTCAGTAGATCCTTAAAAAAATACCTTCTGAAACTGGTGGTTCACACATTCAAGCCCTAATTATGGAATTTTTATTTAAGAAGGATTAATGGGATTGGAGTATGGGAAAGGAAATTCCCTTGTGTTGAGGGTAGGTAGAGGAAGATGGTGAGCAGCACCAGGGAAAACCAGATTTTCCCAAATGCTAAAAAAAAAAAAGAAGAAGAAGAAGAAGAAGAAGCCTGTGCAGAGATGTAAACACACAAGCACAAACAGGCAAGCACGGGAGGGCTAGTCAGGTTTATTTCTGCAGAGCCAAAGGAAGAAAACTGCAGTTACTGAGCTACAGTACTCTGCTAACACATTAAGGTGAATATATACAACAGCTCAGTGGAATATACATACAAGCCTTTTCTTGAAACCCTCCCTTCATGTTTGTGAGACAAAAAAAAATGAATCATGGGGACCAGCCAGATGGTTCAGCACTTGCTGCCAAGCCTGACTATCTGAGTTCAATCCCGAAGACCAGCATGGTGAAAGGAGAGAAACAATTATCTCAAGTTGCCATTCTCTCTCTCTCTCTCTCTCTCTCTCTCTCTCTCTCTCTCTCTCTCTCTCTCACACACACACACACACACACACACACACACACACACACACACCTAAATAATAAAATACTTAATAGCAAAAAATGAAATCTAAAAATGTTGGTTGTTTTGACATACGTTCTATGTACTCCTGGAAGGCTTAGAACTTGCTGTGTAGACCAAACTGAACTTGAACTCACAGAAATCCCCCTGCTTCTGCCTGTTGAATAATGGAAGTAAAGGCCTGAGTGGCTGCATCTAGCTCATAATGTTTTAAGCAAATTTCTCATTTTTTTCTTGGACCACATTTATAGCTATTCTCAGCAGGCTGCCTGCAGACTGCTGGTTGGGCATCCGAGAGTGTTTCTTCCAGAGAGATATTGAGATGGGAGGTGAGGTGCAGAAGAGCACACTGAATTGTAAGATCTTTGGCTTTCCATCTCCTTGGAGGAACGTTAGTCGCAGTAGGTATAAGCATGTAGGTTTCAGTACTTGGGAGGTAAGGAAGACACAGCAGTCTGAGCAGAGCCTCTGGTTAATTCCAAAATGTGGTGAGGTTTTCCGTATTTTTCACAGAACTGTCCTTCAATGGTTTTCAACAAAAGGTTGGTGATTCAGAGAGGGCGAAGGTCAGTCTGGCTTGTATAGTAAGTGGAGTGTGAGAAGCCTTGCATCTGGGTGCTGGAGACTGAGGACAACGGGCAGCCCTGGCAAGAGTCCTTTGTTAGAATCGTGAATCTGAATCCGGAGGGTACCCACTGAAATAGCCAGGTTCTTTTGTCACCGAACAAAGAAGTGAAGTAGGGACACGTGGATTATGATAGAAATAGTCACAGTCCCTTAAGAAAGACAATGGTGCTCTTGAGAATGGGTGAGATCCCAGGCTCAGAAACCCCAAGTCTCCCCACAATGACCCTTTCTAGGTCACTGCTGCTTTCTCCCACACTTGCAGATTGCTTGCATTTCCCAGGGATGCTCTGCTTGGTTACAGACAGCCCAGGTGGGGAGAGGTTAGGGTCCTTCTTTCATATGTTAATCTTGACGCCTCTTTCTCTCTGCCCTACTTTCCTAGCACACCTTGACCAGGATGCTAGGAACACCTAGTAGGCCAGGGAAACCACTTCCTTGCTGGCTTCTTTTGTCCCCTTTGTGTAAGACAGCAAGGTTAATGAGATTCAAAGAGCACTTTTTTTGATCTGATAAAGCCAAGACCAAGGTTACTTGTCTGCTTCAAGAGCCAAAATGCCCCAGGCAGTGGGAGAAAGTTGGATTCCTGGTCCTCAAAATGAAACTCTATAGCATTCTGTGGTATTAGCAACACAGGATCTCAGCAGTTATATTTGTTGTGGCCCTATAATACACTAGCAACAGCAGGGTCCCCTGTTCAAATTAGAGTAGAAATAGTGGAAACAATATTGAGAGAGTGTGTCACATTTACTATAAAGCATAAAGCAGTATGCTTTCTCCTCATCCTGCGTATTCACTTCCACCCCGTTTTTCCAGCTGTCTATAATCTTTTGAAAATGCTCATATTCTCAATAATAGGCAATTTTTTGTCACAAAGATTGAAGGCATGCAAATGGTAGTGCCAATTCATTCTGTATTTATGTGTCTCTCCAAACTGAATGAACAGCAGTACTTAATGAAACGCTGTTCTGGAGCTCAGGCTTTAATATTATAAACAGGTTGGTGTGTTATACATATCCCTCTCCATAGTCCTGTTTTCCCCTCACAAGACACAGAGCTTTGATTTCTAGCCTGACAAAACCCAGGGCTCAAGAAATTAAAAAAGGAGGAAAATGCTGGGGCGCCGTGCATACTAAAGGAGTGTGTGTGTTGCAAAAGTAAAATAAGCCCTGGATGAGGTTCAGAGTCGCCTCGCCAGTGTGAACATGCTGTCTGGTGACTGCAGAAGGACTGTCAGGAGCGGGGCAGCTTCCTTTTCTTGCTGCCAATGAATGGAAGTCAGTTAATGCTGGGCTTCTAGACCTATAGCATGCCAACCTGCAGCAACCGCAACAACAGTGGCTTCAGCTTTTAGGAAGTCAGCTCACTTCTCTGCATCCCAGTGTCTGTGCACAAAACAATGAGCTGGTTTATGGGTACAGTAAAAAATGAGTCCAATCTCAAATGAGCCTTCTTAAAGAGGATAGAGCAAAGCTCTGGAGAGCGCATGGCTCTGGGGTTCAACTGGAACTCTCTGTAAAAGCAAGGCTCATCGCTACCTAACTGGGTTCCTCACATGAGGTAAGGAACCTACTGAGAACGTTTTAGGTTCCTGGAAAAGCAGACCTTTCTCTACCCATTTTGACTCTGACTGTCTTTGATCTGATACCTTTGTTTTCCTAATAGTAACATACTGATAATGGAGAGTTGGCATGGCCCTAACGGGAGTCAAAGTGGCGTTGTCCTCACAGCGTTTATCTCCAGCACTTCCTTGCCTTCCTTCTGCATCTCTCTATTCCTCTCTCTGCTAAAAGTCTCTTGGTGGATCAGTCACTCATGTCAGCTTCCAAAAGACATCAACAAACCAGGAAGAAGGAAGAGGATGATTGCTTAAACCTAATGAAAGCTCCATCTGTCAGGATACTATCAAAGCCAGTATGGGAGAGACTTGTGGAGCAGCGAGGTAGAGAGCAGCCAAGAGTTGTATGTAGGTGAAGGGGAGTGCCTAGTGCTGCTAAGGCCAGCCTCCTCCAAACTCCTGACACTACTTTTAAGCTCTGCTCATTTCAAAGACCGTAATAGCTGATTTTAGCCAGAGGGCTTTCAATTTAAGTAGCTGGTCAAACCACAGCAGTTAGGATTAAAAGACAAAGTCAGTTTTACATTCAGCCTTCGAGAGCCAGAATTGAGCAAACCCCATCCATCAGCTAATCCCTGGACCAGTTAGTTCACGGTGGCATGGTAGGTAGTGCATGTTAGAGGCCAAAATGACTGCATTAGCTCACTGCATGACCATGGGTACTCCAGTCACTTGATATCTCTGGGATTCACTTGTTCCCCTTGATAAAATAGCAAGGTGGCACTAGACCCTAAAGGGCTAAAGGAATTTTCTCTCTATGTATGGCGTGTGTGTGTGTGTGTGTGTGTGTGTGTGTGTGTGTGTGTGTGAGAGAGAGAGAGAGAGAGAGAGAGAGAGAGAGAGAGAGAGAGAGAGAGAATATGTGTGCATGCACTCAATGTAATCTTTGCTAACTAATGAGAAGAGCTGGGAAAGGACAAAGCCTTTCTGTCTATAGCCTTCTGGACACTGCCAAAGACAACCCTCTAGCAAGAAACTGAGCCAAAAAAGTAGAATGAGAGGCCTGAGAGAGATAGCCCCATGTTTAAGAACATTTATTTATTTATTTATTTATTTATTTATTTATTTATTGGTTTTTCGAGACAGGGTTTCTCTGTGTAGCCCTGGCTGTCCTGGACTCACTCTGTAGTCCAGGCTGGCCTCGAACTCAGAAATCTGCCCGGCTCTGCCTCCCAAGTGCTGGGATTAAAGGCGTGTGCCACCACCGCCCAGCGTTAAGAACATTTATTGATCTTGCAAGGTAGATCCCCTGCTCCCAACGCTTACACTGCAGCTCACAACAGTCTGTAACTCTAGATCCTGGGTTTCTTCTGGTACTGCATACGGAAGGCATGCATACACACATGCTACCAAAACATGTACAGAAAATAAAGCAGAACAAGGAGCTGGAGAGATGGCTCAGTGGTTAAAAGCAATTGTTCTTGCAGAGGACCCAGGTTCAATTCCCAGCATCACGGGACTCACTACTGCCTATAACTCTGGTTCCAGGACATCTGGCACCCTTTTGTAGCCTCTGTGGGCACTGTACACACATGGTTCACATGCATCCAAGCAGGCCAAGCACTCATAAGATAATTAATAACAATAAATAATTTTAAAGCAGAACAAAAATGTAAATGAGGAGTAAACTTCTTAGGACAGGCAGTGGTGACACAGGCCTTTAATCCAGCACTCAGGAAACAGATTTCTGATTTCAAGGCCATCCTGGTCTACAGATTGAGCTCCAGAACAGCCAGGGCTACATAGAGAATCCCAGACAAAACTTTGCCAGGTCAACATGAATAAAATAGCAATCTGAAAACAGACTTTTAGAGCTCCCCCGACTGGCATGGTAAAATCAAACTAGAAAGACTGTGGGAAAGCAGTGTTGAGAACAGACCTCCAGCTGATACAGAACTGATAAGAAAAGCCACAGTGGCCTGGCCTGGCCCAGAGCCTCACATTCTCGGGTCTCAACAAGACAGGAATTCGTTTGCTCTTCACCCATCGCTGACTGGTCACCATGGCAAGTCTTATTTTAGATAATAAACTAAAAAGTTTAATAATGGGGGGGAAGAGGAATTATGGGACGTATGGTGGGGGGAACTGGGAAAGGGGAAAGCCTTTGGAATGTAAACAAAGAATATAGAAAATAAATAAAAGTTTAATAATATGAATGGATAGAGTAAATGTCATAATGAGAGCTAGTGAGGCTTGCAGCAGGTTAAGGCACTCGCTGCCACACCTGACAACCGGAATTTGAACTCCACGACCCACACAGTGGAAGGAGAAAACTGACTCCTGTGAGTTGTCCTCAAATATCCTCAGCACACACGTACCACTCCCCTCCCCAGTAAATAAATGTAAAAAAAATAATAATAATGCTTCAATGCTATAATAAAACCCATTGTTTTGTACTTAAAAAAAAATAAAAATAAATAAAAGTTTCAAAATTATGTCACAAGTCAAAATGGAGAACATAAGCATAAAGGCCCAAGTTGCACACAGGAAAACGATACTTTAACAGCTACATGAACTAGGGAGTGAATATCTTATAAGCACAAGTCAGGAAAAAAGAAAATTTGGAAACTATACATGTTACAGACTAAATGAAAATTAATTTTAACAAGATAGAGCCAGACCAGAGTCTTCTAAAGCCATTCACTGGATTTTATTGAAAAGCCTGGAAAGGGACATACTAGTTTTATCCGTATTTTCAAAATTCACATTTCACTAAATAGCATTAAATTGCAGAGAACTGGAACATTAGCGCAGTAGGGAAAAATGAGCTTAGTAAAAGGCACTTTGAGATGCATCTTCTACATTGAAGAATATTGCATTAATGGGTATCATCTTATAGAAAATTTAGCTGAAGGAGAAGACGCTATCTAGACCTCCAAAGAAAAGAGACAAAATATATCTGGAAGGGCCCAAGGAGGGACTAGAAATACAGCCAGGTGTGGAGGAGGGTAGAAATGGACATGCAGGCGAGGGTCCTAGCCCCAGAAATCTGCGGGGATCGGGGATAGCATGCCCTCATGATATACCTTGTGGTTTAACACCAGAATGTTTAACAAATGATGTCAGTAGCTCCAGGAATAAACATCTCTTAAGTATTAGACATAGTACTAAACACCATACATGTATCTCAGTATTCCAAGTGATTTAATGAGTTCATTGTAAATAAGGACATTAAGTTTTGTTGTTGTTGTTGTTGTTGTTGTTGTTGTTGTTATAGCCATCCAACTAGAACTAACTAGTTCTCAAATCCAGATCTCTCTAATTGCACAACCTGAAGTAACTCTTGCCCTTATGATCCTCACCCCAATCAATCCAAGATGTCTGGGTAGGAGCTGGAGTCTATGAGTTATGTTTTTCCAAATATAAAACCCAGAACCTTGGATAATCCACACCTTACGAGGAAGAGCAGCACAGAGGACTTGTGGTGAGCAGTGCCTTGGACATGTGGGCACAGGCTTGCATTTCCAGGAGGATAATTTAAAGGTAATAGAGAAGAAAGTGCTAAGTACTCTTATAAATCCTCAGTCAACTGCTCACTGCAGTAGACTCAATAACCTAGCATTCTCTTTTATGATTATTATTAATTTTATTTGTTTACATTTCAAATGTTATCCCTCTTTCTGGTCTCTCCTCCATGAACCTCCCACCCCATCCCCTCCCCTTTGCCTCAAAGAGGGTGTTCCCAACCCATCTACTCACACCTCGCCCCTTCTTTGGGGCATCAAGCCTCCACAGGGCCAAGACCCTCCCCTCCCACTGATGCCATATGAGGCAATCCTCTGCTGCGCATATAGCTTTAGCCATGGACCAGCCCGTGTATACTCTTGGGTTGGTTAACTTAGCATTCTTTAGAGCCTGAATGTTCTTTTTTTTAAAAAGATATTTATTTTTATGTATATGAGTACACTGTAGCTGTACAGATGGTTGTGAGCCATCATGTGGTTGCTGGGAATTGAATTCAGGACCTCTGCTCGCTCTGGCCCAAAGATGTATTTATTATTATATCTAAGTATCTGTCTTTAGACATACCAGAAGAGGGTGTCAGATCTCATTATGGATGGTTGTGAGCCACCATGTGGCTGCTGGGATTTGAAGTCAGGATCTTTGGAAGAGCAGTCAGTGCTCTTAACTGCTGAGCCATCTCTCCAGCCCCGAGCCTGAATTTTCACAGGAAGAAACAGATTGAGACACTGTTAGGTGGAACAAGGTAATAGGTACATAGCCTTGGAACATTGTGTACATTATTGGACACTTATTCTGAGGCATGCCATAAGGACACTTTGTCTATGTAACTCAGTAATAACTTTCTGGATGTGTAGGACTTTTGAATTTTTTTGTTCTAAAAAAATTCCTTGAAGTGCTCAATAAAAATATTTGGACTAGAGCGTCACTGTTTACCAGATACTTTCAGAGATAATGACTGAACTTTTATAATCCTTCAAGGCAGCTGTTTCTGTCCTCATTACATAGATGAGGAAATTAGGTCTATGAGGGCTGAAAGAATTTAGCCAGTGGCCATACCTTATATGGAAATACTACTGATAACTGCTTCTGCCCAACCACAGAGGTCAGTATCAGGCAATTCTCTCAGCAGCTCAGGAAGAGAGATGTTTCCCTTTTTGTAGTCTCATACTGGGCACCCACATATCTTAACAGACAGGACACATTCTCCGAGAATTTACTATCCATGTAAATTCATAAGGCCAATAGGAAAGAATCCTAGGAGAGCAAATAAAAGCATCAGAGAAGGGTGGCAAACTCTGGGAGAGTGTCATGACGAGTTTGTTAGCCTTTCTGTCTCAGTTGCAAAAAGAGACAAACTCCTGTTGACAGAAATTGGCTTTTGGTTCACTTATTCAAGTTTCCTCACATCGAAGTAGTGTGTGCTGACCATATTCTCCCTCATACCCCCAACCATCCCTTTCTTTCCTCCCTCAAACCTTCTGTTAATAAAAACCCCTCATCCTCCTAGACAGTTTCCTACTCTCTTCCATGTTATATATATGCATATGTGGTTTCATATGCCTATATAAAATCTAGGAACTACAATTGAGAAACAGTGTAATATTTGTCTTTCTAACTTGATTCTCTTAATATGCTTATTTTCTGTAGCATCCATTTTCCTGTAAATGACATAACTTCATTCTTCTTAAATTATATATATATATATATATATATATATATATATATGGCAAATTTTTATTTCTATGTACATTTATATAAAACACAATCCTCTATTTTTGGACCTAGTCTCATCCTATAACTTAGCTATTGTGAATATTCCTGCAAAAAGCATTGATGTGTAAGGATCTCTGTGATATGTTGGAATCCTGGGAACTAAGTTCACTGTCTTTCCTTGTATTTCTCAGCATATTCAATCTCTTCTTTGTTCATTTATACAAAAGAACCCCCAACTATCTCCAGCTCCAAATCCAACCGTGAATCTGCTGAGGTACCCTCAAACTTCTGAGATTAGGTTGTAAAGTTGGTCCATGTCAGCACCTCCATCCCATCAAGACCAAATAGCTGATTTAAAAAAAAATCCAAGCATTTTGAATATGCAAGAGGGACTGTGATAAACACAGTTTCAATAAAATAAAAGATGTTTTGCATCTCGCCCAAATCCTTTTCATGGTTCCTTATCCTAGCATCTCTATTGTTACCGAGTTTTATGGAAGAGAGTCAGATAATGAGTTACCCAATGGAGAGCTTCTAGCTCTCTTATCAAGGGCAAACCCTCATGGCAGTGGAAAGGCTAAGATGCTGTGGCTGTAGCAAGCTAATAACCCTAATTCGCCAGGGCACTTGCAAGTCCAGCAAACAGGTCAGACAATTTTCTCTGTTGACTGAAGTCTGGGAATATAGCTAGATATGATTTATCATCCATATTAGAGGTTTATACCACAACATCTGAAGCAAAACTATTTTCAAGTTGGATGGCAAGAGAAAATCATTTTTATTTCACATTAATTTCATCCATCACTTGATCACCCACATCAAAAAGTTCATTCAATGATCAGGGAGATGTGTACCTTATAAAAATTATATAGGCATCAGTTTATTCTCCCAGCATCTTTCCTGATATATTACAAGTCTAGAAAAAGCAATCTAAGATAACAAGAACAAAAGCAACATGAGAGTGAAAGATTTGGGCTGAATTGCACCGATACCCTGAAAACGGTGACATAGCAGAGCTCCCTCTTAGGAATATTAACAGACCATTTACTTAAAAGACTGTCAGAACTCAAGTGTAGCCAAAGAAATTAGGTGCTCAGAGGAAGTCTTTTTCCTGCCCTTCCTTCACAGAAGTACTGCTGAGCTGTTAGTCAGTGCCGCAGTCTGCTCTTTAATCTCAGTAACCTGAGTGCTTTGGAAAGTGGACCCCAGGTCAAGTCTCTCACTAACTCCTGAGCATGCAATGCATTCCAAGTCAAGTCTAGGCTGGAGTCAGCTGCCTCCATTGTGGGTCTTTTGCAACTGGATGGATGCCTTGGCCCTTCAGTCTTGAGGATTGGAATCTCCTGAGCAGAGATTGGATTTCACTTTCCATGTCTACAGTGTTTGCATCAAGGTTATTAATATAATTTCTGCAGGGGCATCATATTGGGAGCAAGCTGAAATTCATATAATCATGCCAAGGCTCAGCCAAGCCCTCAGGAGGAGATTGGACAGCTGGGCAGCCAGTCAGTCACCGTGAGAAACTTTATGATTTATCTACTTAACCCATTGTCAGAAACCACATCTTGGGTTTCTTGTTTTATTTTTGTTTTTGTTTTTAATATTAATCCTACTCACCCAGATTCTCAATTATGCCTACTAGCACCCTGAAGTATGTATGGGGAAAGGAAATAACAAGGGTTAGGGATTGAGGGTGTCCCCTTCCCCAAACCTGGTTTAAGTGTAATGAATGGATTATTTAGGCTGCCCCAATCAGCCCACCTGAGGAGAAGGCAGCTGGACTACCAAGTGCACACTGTGGAGTCAAACCAAGCCCTGGATGGAAGTCCTGCTCCTTACTAGCTGGTAGCTGGTAACCTGAAGCCAAGCCTTGGCTTTCCAGTACCTCCATTTCTTCTCTGTCCAACGTGGATGATACTTACCAGCTGTCTTGCAAAGTATATGTGAGAAAATTAGAGATGATACACATAAAAGATCTGTTACAGGATTTGGCAAGGAAGAGGTAGCCACCTAATGACCAAAGCAGAAGAGAAGTCTGGGAGTTTCTTCAAATCACGGTCCCAGGTGAATGTCTATACCAGCATGTCTGCATAAGCTCTGCAATCTTTTCTAAAATCTTTATGTTTTATCATGTTTCCTGCTTTGTATTTATTTATCTAATAATTTATTTTTGAGGCAGGGTCTCATTATCCCAAGATAGCCTCAAGCTCATTATCTAGCTGAAGATGACCTTAAGTTTCTGACCCTCCTGCTTCCGTCTCCACAGTACTGTCATTACAGGTGTCTATGACTCAAGCTAGTTTATGCAGTGATGGGATGGAACCCAGAACTTCATTCATGCTAAGCAAGCACTCTAGTGACTGAACTATACAGCTCCATCTCCATGTTATTAATGATTCAAGTAATTCATGACTAAAAACACTTTGTGAACATTCAATTATCGCAAGAAAAAAATTCCTTGTGGCTACCATACAATTTCATTTCCTTGTTGCTTTGTATGCTTGGAGGTCTTTATCATGCACAACTATACTTAAGACTACACACTACAGCCGGGTGGTGGTGGCACACGCCTGTAATCCCAGCACTTTGGGAGACAGAGGCAGGCAGAGTTCTTAGTTCGAGGCCAGCCTGGTCTACAGAGAGAGTTCCAGGATAGCCAGGGCTATACAGAGAAACTCTGTCTGGAAAGAACCAAATCCAAAAAACCAAAACAAACAAACAAAAAAAAGAATACACACTACAGATTAACTCTTTGAACATTGACTTTGACTTAAGATTTTCTCTTTTATCATCTTAGTTTAATCTGTGTACTTTAATAAATAGCTTAAGTAAAAATAATTTTTATGGGGCTGGAGAGATGTCTCAGTGGTTGGGAATACTCGTTGCTCTTCAAGAGAACCTGGGTTCAATTCTCAGCATCCAGATAGCAGATCACAACTGTCTAAAACTCCAATTTTATGGGATCTGACACTGTTGTAGAGACATACATGCAGGCAAAACACCAATGCACATGCAATAAAAATAAATAAAATTTAAAAATTTATGGCCGGGCGGTGGTGACGCACACCTGTAATCCAAGCACTTGGGAGGCAGAGGCAGACGGATTTCTGAGTTCGAGGCCAGCCTGGTCTACAGAGTGAGTTCCAGGACAGCCAGGACTACACAGAGAAACCCTGTCTCGAAAATACCAAAAAAAAATTTATAAAATCTCTTGTAAAAGCTATCCTTAAGCTTTTCCAATATGAGCTACTACAAGTATATTTTGAGAAATTTTTAAATAATGTAACTCATTGGCAAAAAATTACAGTCTAGTGTACTTGTAGTTGTTGTGAATCAATATATATGTTGTGAATATATGTTGTGAATCAATATGTATGCTTTGAACATTTTGTGGAAGTATAATGCACATAAAGAAAGGTGAACACAGGATAACTATACATTGATGTATTTTCATAGAGTGAACATGCACAGCTAGTCAGCCCTGATGCCAACAAACATTACCATTGTAAGCGATATCATCATAGATTAATTTTGTCTGTTTTGTGCTTTATATAAATCAAATCACAGTTTGATATTGTTTTCTAGTGCTGAGTAACAAATTACAGCTTAAATCAACAGGAATCAACTATGTCAATCCCTGGAGGTAAAATCCAAGGCCTGTGTGGCTGGATTCTTTTCCCAAGGCCCTACAGGGGCTTAAGGAGAGGTGTCTTGGGAGGCCATTGTAGAATTCTGTCTACTGTGTAAAATCTTTTAATGTGTGTTTTCCTCTTTTTGTTTGTTTGTTTGGTTGGTTACTTGCTTGATTTTTCAAGACGTGGCTTCTATTTGGAGCCCTAGCTGTACTGGAGCTCTCTCTGTAGACCATGCTGGCCTCAAACTCACAAAGATCCACCTGCCTCAGTTCCCTGGATGTCCAGATCTCACTGTCTTACTTTTAAGTGCTTAACTATTATGAACAGCAGGTATCTGAACAAGACTTTTGGTGAACTTGTGTACTCAAAAAGTGAACAATGCATAATTTATTGGTTATAAAGCAGTAAGACCTGGGAAATTCTTCATTACCACAAAATAATCCAGTCAATGCCAAGTGATCCATAAAGCATCATGGAAACATTACCACATATTTCATTTGTAGAAATTGTATGACCAAAAAAGAATGCATAATGCCATGCCATATTGCTGCCCAAACAGGAAGTTCTGGGCTTGAGTGATGCTCAGTAAAATGCTTACCTTGAAAGCAAAAGGGCCTGAGTTCAACCTCCCAGAACTCATGTAAAAAGCCAGTAATGATGGTGTATACTTTTAATTCCAGTGTTGGGAGGAAAAGACAGGGTGGTTCCCCAAGATTCAGCGGTCAGATGGCCTACTAATTGGTGAATTCCAAATCAGTGAAAGACATTGTCTTAAAACTCAAGATGGAGGGCTCCTGTGGAATGAGACCCAAAATTTTCCTCTAGCCCCCACATGCACATGCACCTGCACCTGCATACACATACACATGCATATATACATAGACACACACACACATACATATGGGATAAAAGGAAGTTTCATGATCATTGTATGAAAGTATTTCATTTGGCAAGGCCTTACCAACACACAGTAGGGTATGTGTTTAGGTATTCATGAATTTTGGCCAAATTGGGTTTAATCATTTACATTTATAAAATGAGATATTACTCTGTCAAAAGCACCAAGGACTCATGCCTTGTCCACCTCCAGCAGTTGTCCCTTACTGTCATGGAAACATTCCCACATATTTCATTTGTCTTCTCATTTAGTTAACTTTCTATCTTTACCTACTAGGATGCAAGCTTTTGCTTTGAAAGCATCTCTGTTAGTTGTTGATGTCCAGCAAATGCCTAGAAGGATGCCTGATAAATCCCAGGCACTTAAAAGTATACATTGAGTAAACAAGTAAGTTAAATATTAACCCAAGACATGAAATTTAGATGATGATTATTTTAATTACAAATTAATTTCATAGTTATAATAAATGCATTTTTTAAAAAAAAGGAACTATTAGGATACTGGAGAAATTCCTTTTGAGCTTAGATGAGGGAAATTTTTTAGTGATGTTTTTATACCTATTGAACTTTCTGTGCCCAGCCTCCCCAATCTCATTCTATTTTATTTATAAGATTTACAAAGTATACAACTTTTGCAGATGTCCTACATTCTTTCTGACAATTGAGAATACTACACATTCAAAGACACTCCCTTCATAGAGCAATGTGCCATACAAAAACAGTAACAATGTACAATGGGATTCTGCAAAAATGCACTCCTTTCTCCCAGAAACTAATCTCTATGCTATTCTTCTTTCAAGATCAAACACAGTTGGACTCAAGAAGAGCTGTCAAAGATAACTTTATTCAATGATGATAATATTCTTCCTCTGTGTATGTAGCTCCTAAGCACTTCAAACACAACTACTGTGAATAGAAAATTTCTTTTTTCAATACTGAGGGTTTAACCTAGAGCTTCACACATGCTAGGCAAACACTACCACAGAGCTTTATATCCACTCCATCCTCCTCTAAGTGTTTATTTTTGAAACAAGTTCTCGATAAATTGCCAAGCTAGCGTTGAACTCACTACAGGCAATCCTCATGCCTCAGCCTTCCAAGCAGCTAGGTTATAACTATATGCCACAAAGCTGAAATGGAGTTTTGTGTGTGTGGGGGGGGGGTGTCGTGTTAGTAATTAATTAGACTTGGCCCCTGGTACCTTGCTAGCAAAGCACTCTAACACTGGTCTGTGTCTCCAGCTGCCCTGAGAAGCTAAATTTTAACCTGATTTAGTTGTAAGTAATTTGAATTTGAATTTGAATTTGAATTTGAATGGTCCCAAGAGACCAGTGACCACCATATTGGACAGCACAGCTCTAGGGGAAAAGAGTACAAGCCTGGCATCTATTTCTTTTTTTCCCCCTTTCTTTTCTATATTCTTTGTTTACATTCCAAATGATTTTCCCTTTCCTGGTTCCCCCATCCCTATAAGTCCCATAAGCCCTCTTCCCCCTGTCCCTTCTCCAATCAACCCCCTCCTACTTCTCTGTCTTGGTAATCACCTACAATACTGCATCAAGCCTTTCCAGGACCCAGGCCCTCTCCTGCCTTCTTCTTGGGAATGATTTGATATGTGAATTGTGTCTTGGGTATTCAGAGCTTCTGGGCTAATATCCACTTATCAGTGACTGCATTCCATGTGTGTTCTTTTGTGAATGAGTTATCTCACTTAGGATGATATTTTCCAGATCCAACCATTTGCCTAAGAATTTCAGGAATTAATTGTTTTTAATTACTGAGTAGTATTCCATTGTATAAATATACCACATTTTCTGTATCCATCCCTCCATTGAGGGACATCTGGGTTCTTTCCAGCTTCTGGCCTATTTCTGATTCTTTGTGGCAGCTAGACCAGTCCTTAGACGCACCACCGGCTGGGAGCGAGAATGCTCACAGTCATCTCTCACAACTATTTTCCCAAGCAATAGCCAGAAGGACAGAGGATTCTCAGGCTCTCACTTCAGGGTGGGAAACAGGGCAGCGGGAAGAGGAAAGGGTTCAAATGATGCCCTGACAGCTACCTTGCTCCTGAATGAGCTCATTAGTTTAAGAGGTGTCTACATGAGCATGCCCAGTTAGCCTGCAGCTCCGAGGCTGCATTTCTCACACAGAGTTCCTCTGCTCCTCCTGCACTTTGTCCAGTTCACTCTGGGCTCACATGCATCGAGGCTCCTGCTGCTGGTGGGACCCTCCAGGTGGAGTGGTCATGACTGCATTTGGTAGTGGAGCAAGAAAAAAAATGCAGTCAAGATAGGTTATCCCATAAATAAAATGGTCAGAACCAGGGCTTCAAAGAAAAAAAAAGAATATTACCTACTTTAAGATACTTCTTAAAGCAGGGTATCTGGTTCTACTGTACTGTTATGGAATTAATTTGAGGTTGAGAAATTGTAATATATTACAGCTATCAGTCTCCCTGGACGGTTTTACAATCAACATGTAGGATATGAAAAAAGAAAGATGCCAATAACATATTAATGTGGTACTCGGTGTTCAATCTTCTTTCTGCAGCAGAATATTACAGCTGAGGGGGAAAAAAAGGATCAAAAAGTCGCTTTTCTTTTATACAAAGAAAGATACGAAGGAAAGTTGAACTTTAAATTATCCCATCTGTCACTTTCTATTGATTGAGTCTTGCTCATTAAGATAAATTCCAAGGGAGACTATCATTTTTATCTTTTGAGCTCTCTAAAAATATATGCTTTTGACGGCCTTGCTTTCTCTGTTTTTCTGTCTCCCTTTAGTCTTTCACTTCTTTGCCCATAGAGGCAGCTGCCGAGGAGAAATTGGGCATTGTGTTTCCTTTTCTAATCGGGCTTCTCTGGAAATACTTGAACCTGCAGTTTAACACCTGATACCCACTAACAGAAATGCCCACATGAAATCAGACAGTCCCTTTCCCCAGTTTTGCATGCCATAGTGGCACGAGTAGGCTGTAGGATTTCTCACGAAGAGAAGAGAACCCACAGCCATCCACCTCTACCACAAACTAGCTGTGGGATCTTGGGAGAGCCTGTCAACCAAATTCTCAGCTTTCCACATCTGTTGCAAAGCAGAGAATAATGATGAGCACAAGATGGCTAAGTGAATTTGTTGTGTGTCTTTTGGCATTTTCACTTATTTCCCAGCTGGCTGACTCTGTCGTATGGGTTATTTCAAACACACACACACACACACACACACACACACACACCGCCTATTGACTAAGACTGATGCAATGTGGACATTCCTGGTAACTGGCAGATAGCAGGTGCTCAATAAACATGAATGCATTCCTCTTTCCACTCTGTTCTCAGCAAAGCAGCTAGAGCTGGATGTTAAACAGCTGTCCCTTGTTCTCCCCTCTGCCCTTCGTTGCCAGGGATAAAGTAACAGGACAAAGCAGGAAGCATTCATGCTCACAAATCAACAACTTGGGGCCAGATGGACACCGTGCAATGGAGAAAAGTCAGCAGTTGACCCTCCTTGACACGCTCCATTCTCTAGCCCCTCCCCCTTTCCCATCTCTGGCCCTGGGAATCTATTTCCTTCCCTAGGGCTTCAATCTTCAGGCTCAGTTCTTACCTTTTCACTTTCTCCGCTAAAATGTGTTTTGTTTGTGTGTTTGTTTTGTGCTGGGATGGAACCCAGTTCCTTGTACATGGTTATCACATGCTCTACCGTTAAGCTACACACCCAACCCCCTCAATTGTTCTGAGAATACTATCTCAGACATCAAACAATGGGAGAATTCCCTCCCTCCATTTTAAAGATTGTTTTTTAATCCTGGCTATGAAGATATGGCATTCCAAGCTCACAGCAGTGTGTGCCAACAATTGATGCCTCTTGAACTGCAGATATGGCCAACCATTTCCCTAGTGGAAACTGCTTGAGTAGTCTCCACATGGACGAATTTCTCATGGATTTTTGTCGATTTGAACAAGTGAGGAAAGCAGAAAACAATTTGTCTGGAGGGGGTATGGGAGGAGGAAGCAGTTTTAGAAGAGGTTTCTGAGAAGACTGGAGATGGGACCAGGCTTAAAATGCTTAAGTGCATTGAAGGGACAGGTTTAGTCCCCATAGGATGGGGCAGTAGCAGGAACAAACAGAGGGACCTCTATCTCAAAAGGAGAACAGCAACTAAAGTCATTCATTCTTCACAATCTTTTGAGTATTCCAAAGGTATTGAATTTTAAGGATTTGATGAGATTAAATTCTTCTTTGGAGAAAAGGGAATAAAGACAATACATTTTGCAGTAAAACACAAAGGGTTTTCAGTTACCACCTCAGCCCCATACATAAGCTTCAGGTCCAAAAATTGATGAAGGTTTCAGGGATGGAAAAAAAAGAAAGGCAAGGCTATTTGTTCTTAGAGAAAAGAACCTGGGGCTGCCTTCTCATGGAGGAAGGATTATTACATCTCTCTTCAGAGAACTCAAGTTTATCCTACTCAATCCCAACGTGGCCTTAAATTCTGCACATATCAACTACATATTCATATTGGGCGGAGGGGGGGGAAACTCACTGCCACTCCTTACTGATACAGATACTACAAGGAAATATTCTCGAATGATAATATATGGCTTTGCTATCTAAATGCCTTCTCACAACAACAAATAGACTCTTTACCACCGGCATTTTATAAATGTTACAAAACTGAGCTAAAAATCAGTTGCCCAGGCTCACAGAGCTAGCAAGTGGTAGAAAAGAATCCAAAAACTCAGCTCTACCACAAACCAAATTGTAGGTTAATGTCTTCTTACTTTTCTATTCCTGGGAAAAGACACCATGACTGAGGCAATCTGTAAAGGAAAATGTTTGTCGGGTCTCCGGGTTCCAAGGGGTTAGCGCCCACAATCATGACAGGGTGAAGCATGGCATCAGGCAGGCAGGTGCTGGCCCAGTAGCTGAGGGAGGGGAGGGGAAGGGAGGCGAAGGGGGGGGAGGGAGAGAGTTAAAGGGCATGTCCTTTTGGAACCTCAATGCTTGCATCCAGTAACACACCTCCGCTAACTATGCCTCCTAGTTCTTCCCAAACATTTCCACCAGCTGGAGACCAAGCTTTCAAATGCAACTCACCACAGATAGGTACCCCCCTCCCAGTAGCCTAGGCCTGAAGTCTGAGTAGTCAACATTATCTTAGTGACAAGCAGGCCTTCAAGCTTCAAGGCACTCAGAACAACATTTAAACATTTTTTTCTCTAGGGATGGAGAATACTCAGAATGTCAGTCTCAAATGGTTACTTCTGAAAAATGTGAAGAAGTTCACCCATTAAGCCAATGAGACACATCCTAGAGTAGGTGGGATGTTTTCTCTACATTTAATTATATGGCCTCTAAAGACCTCTAAAGGCATATATATATTGAGCGCAATAAACATTTCTGCTTCAAAATTCATGCAGTTTGAGGCTGGGGACCAAACTTAGATTATCTGCAAGTTTTCTTAACCCCTGAGCCATCGTTGCAGGCCCTACATACAGGTTTTTTTTTCCTTCGTCTTTTATGCTGTCTTTGATTTTAGTGGATAACAGACATCTAATAAAAGAAGAAGAGTGTTTTTGAAAGAATAGAGAGCCCCTGTGCTCTGTGGGTGTGATGGGAAGTCACTTTTTACACTTTCCTGTCATTATCAGTTAGCAGCTACTGCCCCAGTTGCGGACATGGATTTGGATCTCTTAATGGACTATACAGACAGGCAGCAATAAAACATACACCTGTTGTAGCAGCTTGCTTAGAAAAAAATATCTATTCCTTTCAATAACTTTTTTAAAGGCACAGCATGTTTGATCCTTTTTTTGATTAACTCTACAGAACAACAAAAGATAGAGAAGTAAATGGGAGGCATTTTACAGAGTAATGAAGCCAGACACTGCAGCATATAAATAATAGGCTCTGACAGGTTAGTTTAATTTGTCTTTGTACGCAAAACTCAAGCATCTTCCCTACTGTTCAGTCTACTGTCATCTTAGATATACAGGGCGTTTCATTTGCTTTATAAATAAATTGTTCCAAAGCATCCTACGATAGAATAAAAAATAATTTTATAAGGATGCTTCTCACCTTCCCTGTGATGACATGCCATTATGGCTGATAGCCATGAAATTGTCAGCATGTTTCACTTTGCTCTACTTTGTATATTAAAGGAAATTTGTAAAGCGATTTATCTTTCTGGCTAGATGGGGTAGTGCAAACCTTTAATCCCAGCCCTCTAGAGACAGAGGTAGGAGGATTCTGACAAGTTCAAAACTAGTCTGGGCTTCATAACACTCACCAAGTTAGCCAGTGTAACATAGCAAGACTCCTTCTCAAAAACTGTATTTCCTTCCTTCCTTCCTTCCCTTTCTTCCTTCCTCCCTCCCTCCCTTCCTTCCTTTCTTCCTTCCACCCTCCCTCCCTCCCTTCTTTCCTTCCTTCCTTCCGCCCTCCCTCACTTCTGTCCTTCCTTCCTTCTTTCCTTCCTTCCACTTAACCTTAGGGGTTTGCATATACCATGTAAGCACACCTTGAACCACTGAGCTACACAATTAACCCCTCCTTTTCATTTACCTGGAATAGAGTGTCCTGCCACCCTCTCTCATATATTTTATCTCTAAGATGTACTTTTCCAAAAAAGAAAAAAAAAGAACTTTAATTAACATCATTTCCTCATGTTATAGTCCCACAATGACATAGGTGCTCTGAGTATGCAGTGTGGCAAAACATTCTCTGTATAAGGGATTGCTTCCTGCAAAAGTGCATAGCCCTCAAAAGGTAGACAAAGGAGAGCAAAAACAGGAAGTGGGGGTGTTTGAAGTGGAAAGTAAGAGGGCAGGAAGAGGATCAAGGGTATAGAAAACAGAGACAGAATAGGAAAGTCTTGAGTTAAGAGCAGCTGTGATTGAGTTACCTAGGAGACTAGGTGGAAATGCTAAAGCAAATGAGTAACTAATTATCCAACAGAGATTAAGTTTTAAACCAGAAAAGACTGAGTCATTTCAGAGAGAAAGTGTAAGTAATTCCCTCCTCCGGAGGACCTGGGGACACATAAGCAGGTGGGGATCAGTTATAGAGAGATGAAGTTATTATTTTTTGCACAGATGACTCACAGATCTGCAAGAAGGCTCTAACCCCCATAGAATTTCCAAATGACGTCAAAACTGCTCACATGTCCTCTGTTAAATTCCCCTTAATCT
Organism: Apodemus agrarius; assembly: GCA_964023405.1. Classification (NCBI taxonomy): domain Eukaryota; kingdom Metazoa; phylum Chordata; class Mammalia; order Rodentia; family Muridae; genus Apodemus; species Apodemus agrarius. Next base: position 128,758,630 of record OZ030010.1, read on the forward strand.
GCAGCGGAATGCCAGAGAATGGGAGTTTCATCCTATATTGTCAGTTATTAAATGAAAAGTGATGATTCATGGACCAATACATACAGAATAAACTGAGTTCAATAAAAAGAAATGGGTGACTGTAATTGTAGTCCCTTTTAAACTCTCTCATATGTATATAATGCATTCTGATTACCCCTCCCCTTCTGATTTTCTCCCTCCAGCCCTGTCGGTCCTCCTTTTCCCTCACAAGCATTTCCCCCACACGTTCATGTCTTTTTGTTTTGTGACTCACTGAGTTTAACTGAGGCTGTCTGTGTCAACATGGGGTTTGAACTATTCATTGGAGCCTTGTGCACACACAATTGAAGGCAACGCTGTCTCCTCTCCCAGACTCTGTCAGTAGCCAGTAGTTCAACACTAAGGGGCGGAACCCTCCTTTAGCTTTATTTCTGTGGCTGTGACAAAATATGCTGACAAAAAGTAATTTAGGGGAGAAAGGTTTCTTTTAGCTCACAATCCCAGATTACTGCAGGGAAGTCAAAGCAACAGGAACTTGAAGCGACACATCAAATTCATAGTCAAGAGCAGAAAGAAATGAATTATGCATGCCTGCTTGTGCTCAGCCACCTTGCTATACTCAAACTGTTTGCAAAGCAGGGAATGGCGCTATCTACAACGTGTGTATCTTCTACACTTAACGGCAGTCAAGACAATTCCCTACAGACATGCCCAGAGGCCACCCTCTTCTAGAGGATCCTTCAACAAGACTCTTTGCAGGTGAGTCTACATTATGTCGAGTTAACCATTAAAACTAAACATCACAGATCCCATGTGTCCCTCTCTCATCCATGACTGACTGTTGACAGGGCCAGTCTGGTGCAGGCCCAGTGCCAGTAAATGCAGCTGCTGTGAGTTCCCGCTATTGCAAGGGTTCTTAGCATCATTGTTGACTGCTATTATGTCTCTTCCAAGAGGGGATAAGCAAATTAAGTTTTTCAACCGCACTTGCCAGGGAATTAGTTGTTCACAAGATGCATATTAATAGCTTATTGACCTACTAGTCCCTGAAAATTTGGGGGAAAGAAAGCTTTCTTCTGTCAAGCACTTTACAGAAGTGCTAGGGCACAGTCTGAACAATAGAAAAAAAAATTCAGAACCAATGAGATAGCTCAGTTCAACCAAGACTTAGAGCCCATATGGTGAAAGAAGAGAACTAACTCCTAGAAGTTGGCTTCTGACCTCAACATGCATGCCGTAGAATGAGCAAGATTCACATGTACACACACACACACACACACACACACACACACAGAGTGTGTAATTAAGTAATTAAGGAACTTAAAAAAAACCTACTTCTTGGAGTTAGTTTTGGTTTGGTTTGGTTTGGTTTGGTTCGGTTTTCAGGGATAGTGGATAATCCTCTGGCTTACATAAGTATAGTTTCTTTCCATGATGCAGTAGCATATCTAGATGTGAGCAGGGATCATGCGGAGTCTAGCCGAAGACTTCTAAAATGAATCAAGAGGGTAAACAGTAGGGGTCTTCCAAGCAGCAGGGAGATCCTGGGCCTTCGCAGAGGGTCAAAAAAATTGGAGCTAAACATGGTCAGGTGGGACTAGCGAGATAGCTGAGAGTTAGAAGCACTTGCTGCGTTTGGTAAGGACCCGGGTTTGACTCCCAGAACTGGCATAGCAGCTCATAGTCCTTTATAACTCCACTTCTGTGAGATCACATGCCATCCACTGTCCTCTGCAGGCACCAGGCATGTACATGATGGTCATACACCGATGCAGGCACTCACACACAAACTGAAGTCAATCTTTTAATAAAACCAATAAAAAAATAAACCAAAATAGTTAGGCATTTTGCCAATAGTCTCTAGTTCGTAAGCCTGAAGGGGTTGAGATAATCCATATAATAAAAATGACAAGAAGTTTCCTGGTTCTGCAGGGAAAGAGTATGATTTGGGGGAATATTTTATTTTTATTATTTTTTTTTTTTGCCATAAGAATTGTAGTGCATTCCAAAAGTTTTAACGGAGTTCTAGGTATTGGCAGACTTTCAGAAACAGAAAATTGGGAGCTGGCAAGATGGGTAAAGGTGTTGGCTGACCAAGTGACTAGACAATGAACTGGTGACTGGAGTTCTGTCCCGAGGACCCACATAAAGGTGGAGAGGGAGAATAGATTACACACAGTTATCCTCTCACCTCCACACTGGTGTCCGAAGAGTGCACACACACAAACCTTTCGCAAAATAAACATTGTTAAAATGCCACCATATCACACGTCTATGACCTTGGACACCCACATATTATTTGGGAAGTGGTGATTACTCTGAAACCTTTTTACTATCACTTTTCCCAAGTGAGGCATGTTTTCTGGACCAGGTAAAGTTTATCAGAACTTCAAATACTGAGAAATTTGGGTAACGGAGTGTTAAGTCAGTGAAGAGGGTCTGTTTGAACTATGCTTGCTGCTCTCTGATTTTTTTTCTGTGTGTAATTTTCTTTGACATTTAATTGAAAGCATTATATATATATATATATATATATATATATATATATATATATATTTTTTTTTTTTACTAAGCAGCCCATTTGAGCCCTTGGTGGTCACTTAGGGCATACTGCTTTGCCACCGGGCACTCATCCTCAGCTAGGATTCTTTGGGAGATGTACCATTTGGCACGGTCTGCTGTGCTTGCCTATTGATCTTGTGGTTCTTGGGGAAGCAGTGTCTCATTCATATTTTCACATCCTCTCTTATAACGAAGGCTCTTTGGCTTCCCATGGTTTTGTGGCTGTGAAATCAATTATTACTTCAGTAGCACTGACAGGGTATAATATTTGTGAAACGAAAATTGAAAAAAAAATGATTACCTGATGGATGAGAAATGGTTTTGACATTTAAAAAACAGTAAAACACTTCCCCATATCTCTCCTAAATTACATGTGATGTTGACATTAGCATTTAGGTAATTCACTCAATTGTGGCAAGTATCATGCATTAATTCTTAACAGCAGTACAAACTATTACAATGGGGGGAATAATAGAATATCCATTCAAAGGGCTTCATTTAAGCTTTCTTCTGCTCTACACATCATATCAACCCCATAATAATTAAGTTTTCTGTAGTTCTGCTGCAGCAAGCCCTGAGGTGAACATAATAGGAATTGCAGCAGACTCATCCAGGACAATAGCCCTTAGTCCAAAAGTTTGTGTTCATCCAGGAAAGCCTTAACAGATAACATTGAACTAAAAAGGGTCAGCTTTTGCTTTTTCTTCCTTTTTTTTTTTTAAATTTTAGGTGACAAGGTACACATATTCCCTTAATTAACTGAAAGCAATTTTGATAAACTGAAACAGAATGTAAGTCTTTGATCTGTGATAACCTTAACATAAAATTATAATAAAAGCAGATGAAAATGCTACTCTGCTGAAGTCTCCCTTATTCTAGTTTTTTTTTTTTTTTAAGAGTCTAAACAAAGATGCTCAGAACGTTTCCTGGTGGAAATGAGCATATACTTTAGAGCTATCCCTCCGCCAAAATGACCTGGGCAGCAGTGTCCTACTTCATCCGTTCAGCCAAAAGATGGAGAAGAGTTAGTGCACACTGAGCTTACCAACATGTATCTCCTTCAACCAAAACATGGAGCGGCTGAAAAGATCTCACAAGGTTGGTGTTGAAATCACCAGCGCCACCAAATCAGGCCAAAAACAAGGAGTTGAATTTGCAGATGCTTAGCTTAGTACACACAAAGAGAAGGTATCATATAAGATTGTCCTCTACACATACCGAGGCAAAGGATTTTCTTCTAAGAGTACTGAAATGAGTTCATGTGGCATTGACTATTATAACCAAACTGGCCACAAAGGGAGCCAGGAACCAGAAGGCCATGCCATACTCAGTTTGGGTTTGGCTTAAATTTCAGCAAAGTGAAGCTAATGGTTTGGAAATAAAGTGTGGCAAGATGGCCATCTGTCTTCCTCTTCTCTCCCTGGATATTACAATTGCTACAACAAATTCAGCTCAAACCCCATCGTCACTTACTGTCACTCCCGCTCCCCCTCTCCCTCTCTCCTCTCCCCTCTTCTCATAAATATTTCCTCCTGAATGCCCCCATTTGAGATTGCAATTGCTTTTATTCTGTACTTACATAGTCTAGTTGGTGAAGTCATATACATATCTTCTTCTTCTTTTCTGTGACTTTATGCTTTCTGTTTAAGAACAGAGAGTGGAGCTAGAGGGACCTGAGTTTGGTTCCCATACCCCACATCAGATGGTTCACAAACACTTGTTACTCCTGTGCCAGAGGTCCTGATACCTCCGGCCTCTTTGGACACCAGCACTCAAGTGAGCATACCACCATGCATAATTAAAATAAAAAAATAAGTATTTTCTAAAAGAGCAGAGAGGGTTTTATCCATTTCCAACCATTATCTGACACACAGTAGGAACTCAATACATGTGGTCTAGATGATGAAAGAACTATTTTCTGCAGATAGCATGACCAGTTCCGTTTGATTCTGACTCTGTAGAGAGAAGGTAGGGTTCAGCATCCTCCTTAATTCGTCGAAAACATTTTGCACATGCCATTCATAGGCACTGATTTCTAGTCAATTGAGTTTCATGCGAAGCATAGTACGGATGAGCTGTTTTTATTTGCTTATAAACACTACAACTCAAGCTCTAGAAATTAAACATCTACTATACTTTTGCCTCCTTTACCACCAAAGGAGAAGTTAGGATATATTCTATTCCTTTAAATAATGAACATGAGAAACCAACACGAATGCATTTAAAGCACATGTGTATTCACTTTTCATTTATCTTAGATCAAAATTAGAGAGTTCTCCATTATCCCATCAAAGTATGTGATTTATGAAAGAAACTCAAGGGAATGTCATTAAAACTGATTACTCTTAGATGCTGGCACATTTGCGAGTGGACAATGCTGATTGTGATGTTAGAGAAAGCCTCCAATGATAAGTGTGATAATGCAATTCTGTGATGTTGCTAAATAGGTGAAAGTAGAGGTCCTTAGTACAACTGTAGCCGCTGACCTGACATACAGACCAAATGGAAGCTAACCGGGCATCATATATATTTCTTTCTGCTTGTAGCAACCCAGCAACAGCTCTCAGATGGGTAATGCTTTCAAACTCCCCAAGCTGTCTAATGTCCTTGTTGTTGAGGATTCTGAACCCTAGGGTGTCATGCAGAAGCAGTGAGGCAGAAGGGAGAACATAGCATAGAGGAGGAGAAAAGAAGTGGTTCATTGGACACACTTCCATAAACATTCCCAACTCTACCACAATAATCTCTTTTTCTCTGCTTGCTGCATTCTGTATCCTCTCCACCTCCCAGAACTTCACTCTGGGAAGTTGCTGCATCCATGACCCTACTCAGTCTTCTATGGCATCTCTATCTTCCTCCATCACCTTTACCTCTCAGAGCTTTTCAACACACAAATGTTTTAGTCTGTATACTGCATCATCCTTCCTCTCTGCTTATCTCCCTGATCAAAGAGAGGGGAGACACACCCCTTACTCTCTTCAACTCCCCATAGAGCCTAACCCCCTTCTAATCTCTATCCTACAGCCCTGTTTCTTGATAAGGTAGACCTGCATCTCTTATCCAAGGCCACCATCCTTTATCAGTTCCCCACCCAATTCGACATCTCAGAAGCACGAGATAACTGCTTCAAAATTTCTCCACAGTCCATAGTGACTTCTCCTGATTCTAGCTACTTCTCAAATAAATCTTGCTACTTCTCTGCCTTTTGCCATCTGCATGTGGGCATGTTTAAGAATGTTCAGATCTTGCTTCCCCTTGCCTTCTGAAATATTTTTCCTGTGGCTACTTCGCCACAGCTGGCCCGAAACTCCTATGCTCACACAATCCTTCTGCCTTAGGCCCCAGCTACTTGGGTCTACAACACTACTACACCTGGTTTATGACATAATGCTTTTATAAAACATATTTTTATATACATAACATAATCATCTTTCAGATTAAGCTGTTTATCCACTTTAGCTTGCTATATACAAACCCATTATGAGGAGATTCCAGTCTTTGCTGATTACTCCATTAAGTAATCCATTGGGATCCATGTTTCCGATTTAAAACAATTACCTCAATGAAAATTGCATAAACAGAACGTGCTATCAAAGAAGAAAATCATCATTTGATTCTCCTGAAATTAAAACAGCCCTCCCCAACTCAGCCAACTCATCTTCTGGGACATAACAGGCTTTTTCTCCTAAGTAACTTTTCCACATAAATCAAGCAATTATCTCCCTAAAGGATTTCCCCCCAGTGTGAGAGTCAATCAGTGCTTTGATTAGCAATCTGTCTTTGCTTCACTGACTGCTCAGTTTGTTCTAACTTAAGATTCGTTTTCCAAACAAACTTTTTTCTTTCGGAGTAATTTTGTACTTAGAGACACTGCATCTTTCTACATGTCTATCATCCAAGTACCCTAAATGTTCACACCATGCTTTATACACTTGTCAAAGCCAACAAATTAACACTGACAGATTATTATTATTAATTCAACTATAGGCTTTACTCACATCTAACTAGCTTTTCTTTTTTGTTAATCTAATGCCTTCTTTTTTGGATTCCAGAATTCAATTCAGGAGAGCACATTACACATTTATCATGCCAATTGAATAAATACTCCATTAATACTGAATAACGCCATATAATTCCTGCCAAATGTTTTCATCAAACTGGAGGAAGGTGAGAAAATCCAGGCAAAATGGAATTTAGGCCTGTTATCCAAATGAGCAACATCAGATGGGAAAAAATACTTCTCAGTCTCCCTCCCCACTAGCATCATCAAACCTTCTCTAGTTTTGTCTTTCATGGAAAGTTAACATTTCTGGTTGTGCCTCTACTGATAATCTGGGAATCATTGTCAAATTAAAACCAGAGCATTCCAACTCAATCCTGCCTTAATAAAAATGCTAACTTACAGGTCCTATTCTTCATATTCCTGTCTGAAAATGATGGACCTGAGGATCTGCATATTTACACACACACACACACACACACACACACACACACACACACACACACACACAATCAGAATATACCACCAGGTCTAAAACACATTGAATTAAACACTCTGAATGTTTCCTTGCTTTTGAAGGCAAAGGGGGCCTTGAGATGTGCCTTGTACCAGAAGAGATAGAGGAATCCTTCTGTGGCAGCAAGCCTGGTGCTTTGTGAAATCCCCAAGACTGTCAGAGTTAAGAGATGATTCCCACTTCTCGGGCTTTTGTAGCGTGAATACTGGGCAATGCATATTTAGCCAACATAGTGGAAAAACTGCCTTCTATTTAATTGGTTTTATGGAAAGTAGTAGAAGAGGACAATGGAGAGAAATGCAGTTTTACAAAGACGTTGGCACCTGAGTAAATGACACCTTATCTTTGTTGTGTTTGAAGTTTCTGCTTCAGTTACTTTTCATTCTCTACCTGGAAGTGCAGAAAAATGAGAATGTGATGATTTCACACGATATGCTTATTCAATCGTGCTCCTTCACCCACACATGGGTTTTTAGAAACCTTCTTGATCATATTCCAGTAACCAGAACATAACAAAGCAATATTAGCAAATTGATTTTGTCTGTGAATTTTGTGGCTTTCTACATTCTCATACACGAAACCGCAAAGCCAAAAAGAAATACAGTGATCATGTAATCAAACAGGATTATAGATCAAATATTTTCATTTCATGAGAAAACTGAAAATTCAAAATAAAAGTGAAAATGCCAGTATCTTTCAGCTGAATTTAAGCCACACAGCATCACGACTGAATGAGGTACTCATTATTTCTATTGTACGCAGGTGAAGATGTTGAGGTTGAGATTAACAGGAGAAGCAAGAATTCAATCTGTACCTGCTGTGTCAAAGCTATGCTCCAGAGACATTCCTACCATTTTTACTTGCAAACACAGACTGAAAATAATAGGGCAAAAATGCTTAAATAATCTACAATTATTTAAAATACGCAGTCATTAAAATGGGTAGGTATCCTCACATTCTGCAAATGGGAGGCAACACCAGTACAATCATTCCTGAAAGCAATTTAGCAATATTTATAAAGTGCCCATTCAGTTTATACAATGTGATCCAGTAATTCTAGCAACGTATCTTGAGATAGTAATCAGAAACTTGGAAAAAACTCATTTGCAACTTGTATGTTGGGGGCTGGAGAGATAGCTCAGAGGTTAAGAGCACTGACTGTTCTTCCAAAGGTCGTGAGTTCAATTCCCAGCAACAACATGGTGGCTCACAACCATCTGTAATGGGATCTGACGCCCTCTTCTGGTATGTCTGAAGACAGCTACAGTGTACTTACATATAATGATAAATAAATCTTTAAAAAATAAATTGTATGTTAACATAAAACAGAGCCAGGTGTAATGGTGCACACCTTTGTTTAATCCCAGCATTCAGGAGGCAGAGGTAGGTGAATCTCTGTAAGTTCAGGCCAGCTTGATCTACAAAGCGAGTTCCAGAACTTGTGTCAATAAAATAAAGCAAGCAAACATAAAACCAAATCAGGGCTGGAGAAATGGCTCAGTGGTCAAAAGCATTTGCTGCTGGTACAAAGGACCCAGGTTTGGCTGCCAGCACCTACATGGCGGCTCACAACCATAGTCACCAGTAATTCATGTTTCAGGGCGATCCTGCACTGTCCTCTGGTCTCCACTAGCATCGTACACATGTGCCATACAAACCTTCTTTTTTAAAAAGATTTATTTATTTATTATTATATGTCGGTACACTGTAGCTGTCTTCAGACACTCCAGAAGAGGGCATCAGATCTCTTTACAGATGGTTGTGAACCACCATGTGGTTGCTGGGATTCGAACTCAGGACCTCTGGAAGAGCAGTCAGTGCTCTTACCTGCTGAGCCATCACTCCAGTCCCCACAAACTTTCACACAGTTAAAACATCCATACTCATATAATAAAAATGAATTTTTCAAAAATGAAAAACTGAGCTGGACTTGGTGATCTACATCTTTGAACCCAGTTACTCACCAGGCTGAGGAAAGACAAGCACTGGGGAGTCAAGTGCAGACTGAAGTACGTCATGAGTCTGAGGCCAGTCTCAGTGATGTACAAACAAGAACTTGGTTTTTGTTTTCTTTTTTATTACTTTTAGTTTTTTACAGTCCAGTTATTATCCTCCTCCTGGTCTGCCCTCCCACAGTTCCTCACCCCATTCCTCATCCCCTCCCCCCCCACCCCACCCCCCGTCTCTGAGAGGATGTCCCCACCCCCACCCCATTGTTTTCTAAAACTGCCAAAAAACTCCTAACTATTCAAAAGTAAAGAGTCAAATAAGCAAATAATAGTTCTTTTCTTTTCTTTTCTTTTTTTCTTTTTCTTTTTCTTTTGTTTTGTTTTGTTTTAGAGACTATATAGTCCTGGCTGTCCTAGGACTTACTATGTAGACCAGGCTGTCCACAAACATAAAGAGATTTGCCTGAACCTGCCAACTGAGTGGTAAGATTAAAGTCATGTACCACCATGCTTAGAAATAATTGGTAGGTTTTTTTTAATTTGACCCTTTATACAGTCATTAAAATAGTGTCTTCTACATGTGAAAAGGGAGTTGTGCCCATGAAACTTAACAATATAGCTCCTTAAACAAAATAAATCATTTTAATAATATAAGGGATTGGAGCATTTTTCAGTGCAAAAGTTTAATCAAAATATGCACGCGCACTGTGATCCCAATTTTGCTCAAAGAAAAATATGAGCATGTGCAAAGATAAGATAAAATGAAATATGTCACTGGGCACGATGGTGCACTTCTGTAATCTCAGCACGGGGAGGGTTGAGGTCAGAGGAACAGGAGGTCAAGGCTTTCCTTAGCTACAGACCCAGTTTGAAGCCAGCCTGGACTACATAAGTTCTTGCCTCAAAAAACCAAACACTATTATACCCATAAAATTATGCAACTCGCAACCCGTATTAGAACAGCTTCTCTTGGCAGAAATTGTGATTAACACGGAGAGCCGCAACTGGTCAATGTGCAGAGAATCAGAGACTGTGGAATGGCCAGTCCGAACTGGGACATCTGTTTCACATCCCTTCCTCCTAAGGCTCAGGGTTCATAGTGGAAGAGGAGGCAGAAAGATCGGCAGAACCAACAGTGGTGGACGAGGACTCCAACAGTGCAGCTGCACCTACGAACTCACAGCAATTGTGACATCACCCACAAGACCTGTGCAATTCAAATCAAATCCCAGCAAGGAGAGGGGAGTTGAGCATATAGTCCCACTCATAACCATGGAGTGATTCATTGCCAATTGTTCGCTACTGGGAGAGAGACAGCCAGTTTCCCTTAAGAGCATAGCCCCTGTTGAGTAGATTACTAACAGGCAACCTAGTGATATTGGTGGCTTATTGACAAATAGCAAGCAGAAAACCTTGAGGATAGCACCAGAACCTGCTCCTTCCTTTTCTTTTTTCTTCTCTCCTAGCAACTCATTCCTTTTCAGGTTGCTTTTTCTGCTCCAGGCCTGTACATACCAATTGCAGATCACTGCAGTAACAACGGCTGCACTTAGAGGCTTTATCATGTTTGCAGCTCTTCCTTATTTCTGTTCTGATAACCCTGCTGATAACTCTTGCCCAGGCCTTCGTCAAAAATCTTACTCAAACTTTCCATTTAAAGGCTAACTAGTTGGCTGTCTGAGTTATCAGAAGCAGGCTCTTTGTGACAAACAGGATGATTTCATTGCCAGTGCTGCTTTATTAAAGCAAGCAAGGAAAGGGGGGAGGGAGTATGTTTAGTATAAATGCAGGCAATTCCTTTGAAGAACATGTGCTGTGCTTCTTATCTAGAAATAGGGCTGGCGAGATAGATGACTTATAGGGTAAAGACGTCTGCTATGCAGGCCTGGTGGCCTGAGTCCCATCCCTGGAATGCATGGAAATGTGTAAGGAATGAACTGCTCCATGGAGTTCTCCTCTGATCTCCACATGTGTGCAGTGGCACCCATGAGAGTGAGCATGAAGAGAAACATGTGCATTGGTGTGTGCGAGAGCACACACACACACACACACACACACACAGAGTCGTAAAGTATATACTAAATACCTTTCTCAAAGATAAGTAAAACAACTAGAAAAACACCATCAGGGGAGGAGTTAAAAGTATCCATCTTTTCACCCTTGTTAACAATAGGGGTTGATTATGTACAAAGCTGAGTGAATAAGGAAAAACTTATCTACATTATGATTTTATAGTTCGAGTCTACTCAACTGTGAAATTTCAGAGCACAGTAAATGGTACAAAACTATCCTTGAAGAAAAGCATGCCCTCCAGGTACAGGCTGCCACTGGTCAGATTTGGTACACGGGTGAGGTGAGGGGGCCCGGGTGTGGTATGTTTCCAAAAGAGACAAAGTTCTTGATAAAGTCCACTGTTGAAACTCAAATTAGAAGTCAGGCAGATAGATAGTGCATGCATATTAAAAATATGAAAGTATTTGTCTGAGGTCCAATTCAGATCCTTAAAATCTAGGATTAGTGTCCAAATAAAAGCAACAAATCATTCTGAGCTGTGAGAAGGGGCGTCTCTTACTGATACCCAGCACGTTCAAGCATCTGTTATAAATTATTCCTCAAAATGCTTTGAATAGGTGAGGTGAATTGAGTGGTGGAAAGCTGTATTAAAGTGATGTAGTTGGAGGCATCTCTGCAATCCGAAGTTCGTTTATTGAATGCTTACCACCCACTTCTTCATGGAAAGATCAAATGGCCAAGGGACTACACTCAGAGGCCCTTGGCATAGAAAAAAGATCCCATCTACTAATTCTGTTGAAATTACAAAGAGAAGAAGGAAAATGCTTTTCTTTAAAATAAATTGGCTATGTCTTTTCCCATTCAAAATGTTCAACGTATATAGTCATGCACTTCAGAGTAAGAGGATAATTGAGATTAATGGGGAAAGGTGAGCAGAGAAGATGATGACAGGACCATTTAGGTTTCAAAAATGTCTGAAGGGTAAAAAAGAAAAAGAAGGTGACAGCCGGTGTTCTGTCTAGAGGGGCTGAGGATGTTTTCAGGTTGGTAGAGTGTAGAGTGCTTTGATTGCCTTCAACATTATTGATGACTTAGCTCTGGAAATCACTGACTTGTCGGGTTATGAAGAGCAGAGGCTGTGAAATCGCTAACTTGTCGGGTTATGAAGAAGAGAGACTGGCACTTTCTTGAAATCTAGCTCCTTGCAGCCATCCTTTCACAGGTATAGGTAAATAAATTACAGAATGGCATGAAAATAGAAAACTTAAGATTTAGTCAGGGAGCCATGGCTCCAGCCGCATGGGTAGCAGAGGATGGCCTGGTCAGACATCAATGAGAGGAGAGGCCCTTGGAACCGTGAAGGCTCATTGCCCCAGTGTAGGGGAATGTCAGGACAGGGAAGGGGGATTGGGTGGGTTGGTGGGGGACTGGATATGGGATAGGAGGTTTTGGGAGGGGAAATGTGGAAAAGGGATAACATTTGACATGTAAATAAAGAAAATATCTAAAAAATTGATTTAGTCAAATCTATATGCCAAGTTATTAAACAATGTTGAAGCAATTACTAAATGAAAACACAAGCTTTAGAAAAGCTAATATGACTCCATTTTTGTAGCTCTTGGGATCCTGTCAAAGGTTGCATATATGCCACCTTGGAGCTTTGATAATCAGCCACACTTCTAGCCCAGATCCTATATTAGTAAGGACTTAAAATATTCTTTTTAAAAAACAGTATCTAAACAGGAGTCATCTCTAGAAAACTATTCCCTTCTACATGTTTATGTCATGGCAATAGGACCTTGTATAGCTTGTGAAATAATATCAGTACCATTGGAAAGTGAACATGGCAATATTCAAAATCTGAAATATTTCAATGTATGAAAAATTTTAAATATTGGAAAGGTACTAACATTTTTAAATATTGAAAAAAAGGTTTTGAAGGGAAATTATAAGTCAGGTTTTATCTTCTTTATGTCTTTGTTTTGTCTTCATCAATTGAAGGTTTGGGAACTAGTATACAAAAATATCTTTTGTGGGAACTGGATATAAAATTTAAAGTACAATCATTAAAATAACAGCCTCCCTTTCTCTTTCTCTGAGAGACAGGGTCTCAGATACCCCACACTGTCCGTGACTTTGCTATGTAGCCACAGATGACTTAAGTTCAACTTCTTTTTCTTTTGAGAGCATGCTTGTACATAACATACGTGCACACATGTGCATATGTCTATGTAAGTGAAGATGCACATGTGTGTACACATGCACTTTTGTGTCTCAAGTATGGAGCTCAGAGAATAATTTAGAATGTTGCCGTTCCTGAGGTACCTGTTGCCTTCCTGTTTCCTTTCCTTTCTTTTCCTTTCCTTTCCTTTCCTTTCCTTTCCTTTCCTTTCCTTTCCTTTCCTTTCCTTTCCTTTCCTTTCCTTTCCTTCCCTTCCCTTCCCTTCCCTTCCCTTCCCTTCCCTTCCCTTCCCTTCCCTTCCCTTCCTTTCCTTTCCTTTCCTTTCTTTTCCTTTCTTTTCTTGTCTTTCTTCTTTTCTTGTTTTAAGACAAAGTCTCTTACAGGTCAGAACTTTGCCACACAAGCTAGTGAACAGTGAGCCCCAAAGGTCCTCCTGTCTCCATCTTCCCCATTCTAGGATCATAAGCATATGTTACCAGTTTAGACTACTTTTTTCTGTTTTGTTTTTGTTTGTTTGTTCATTTTTTTTCTTTTATGTATATACTCTGGGCATCCAAATCTGAGTTAGCTCCTTAGGAGATTCTTCTCCTTAGAAGTTCTGACCCTACTGCTTCCACCTGCCAAGTGCTGAGATTAGAAGTGTGTTCTACCACCCCTGACTCATGGTGGTTCCAGGGATCAATCCCAAGGCTTCATGCATACCATACTAGGAAGCACTCTGCCAACTGACTACACCCCTGGCCCTAAATAATGTGTATTCTTTACTTTACGAAGGTGTCTTTAACCATCTCAGTTTTGTATGTGGAAAAAAAATCATGTTGGCCATTTTGCTTTAAGTTGAGAACTTCAATGTTTTCTTCAACAGCTAAGGAGTTTTAATTTTCTCTATGGTAAGAATTTACTGTAACATTGAGGACATTAGTCAATTATGCAATGGATTTGGACTTTAGGAATACAATCTGCAATGAAGTTTGTTGAATGAGGTTAAGAAACTTTTACTGTTAGTTTTTTGCTTTATTTTGTATGCTAATAGTAGGGATTTAGGTATAGTAACTTAAATTCCTGGAATGTGTGGAATACAGAAATAACTGGCTACACAATCTCTGTATCAGGTTCTTTTCTTTTCTTTCTTTTTCTTTCTTTCTTCTTCTTTTTTTTTTTTTCGAGACAGGGTTTCTCTGTGTAGCCTTGGCTGTCCTGGAACTCACTCTGTATACCAGGCTGGCCTGGAACTCAGAAATCCACCTGCCTCTGCCTCCCAAGTGCTGGGATTAAAGGTGTGCGCCACCACCGCCCGGCCTGTATCAGGTTCTTAAGTTAGAGTTTTATATAATATATGTAGTCATTTGTATTTATAATTATTTTTTCTAGGCTAAACATTTCACATCACTCGGGCTATCCAGGGGTCCAAGATCTGGAGGACACTTTGAAACACTGGGGAAGATTTTGTTCCCAATACTGCCACACTGGTTTCAATCTCTTAGTAATATAACTGCGGTATAGAAACAAACATTCATATTAAGTATTTGTCAAAATGCATCCTAGATCCCCAACTGTTGGAATAATGGCCATCCTTATAAAAGGCACAGCCGTGGAGGCTTGCATATTCCTTATGTCAAAGCACAGGTACTAGGGACTATAAGTAAGCTGGCACCATGACTAACAGGGACTTGTGCATTGGTCTTCTAATTCCTATGATGTTCTTTATTTCAGGAGGCCAGTGTTCTGCTTTGCCAGATGCCTGTACAATTGGACTGCACCTTGATACCACTATCCCCAAAGTCGAATTCCAGGAATTTGTGTCAATTGTTAATAGGATTATGATCTCTAATTTTCTTCCCCATGCACTCATTTTTTGAAATACTTCAGATCTACCTCAAATCCTAACATTGTAAATGGAATCACTCTAAGAGGTAACTCTGTAGGTTTTGACAATACAGTTTGTTTTGTTTATGTATTTTATTGGGTTATTATCAAGTGGAATATTTCTGAAGACCTCATAGGCTATAGGATCATTGATATGGAAGTGATTTAATTACTTAGCCTGCATATAAATATAGTGACAATTTAAATTATCTTCCTTACATGGCCCCAGAGTTAATTCATTCTTTAAGTCTATTGTGTTTACTCTAGCATACCAACATTAGAGTTTATTATTGCTAAATATACCATATACCACTTTAAATTTGGATTGCAATTTTGTGACCAATCTTGCCCCTTCTATTAATATTTAGAGCAATGTGCCACTTCTGTTGACTTGACCAATGGAAAGCAGTTGCCTGATGCCCTATGAGGTTCACTGATCTTCTCAATATTGCTGGTCTTATGAATAGCTAGAACAGCTTGTTGTAGACTTGGTCTTGGAAACTGTAGGTATACATAATGCTAATCTTTAGGATATGGAATATGGCTTTAGGTAGGACTCATGTACCTGTCCCCATCTGGAGCTTTCAATAGCAAGGTATGGGAAACTAAGATTAGATAGGCACATTGGATTTCCAATAATTTGAGATAATTGCTCCCCTAAAGTTTTCATAGGTGTTAGAACTCAAGGGAAAGAATGATTACACCAGAGAAAATGAAAATGTCACTTATTGCTTCCACATAATCAGTTTTTCAGTTTATGTGCAATCTAGTGTGTTGGTCATGTTCAATGTTAACCTTTAGCCCAAAATTTTCTGAATTTCTAAGAAACACAGGCATTCTATAGAAACTATGAACCTCACCTAGAACAGCTGTTGTGCATTGTGCTTTGCCTCTTGGTTAGTTTTAGATCAGACAATGTGAGTTATTTTTTCGTTGCTTATAACGTGCTTACACAGGGAACCTTGGAATTTTACATATGGAAAATGATTTTTAAAAAATGTATGCTGTGTGACAGCAGCACTCTCATGCTGAATACCCTGCATAATAGGCATCCTTTCCTCTTAGACACACATCTTGTATTTGCTATATGACTAGGTCCCCTGGTTAAAAAGGAAAATAAAAACACTTTGTTTGATATTTATCACCTCACCCTAGTTGAACCCAATTTAATATTGGCCTATTAACATTAGGGTTTATAATTCAATCACGGGACTAAATAACAGCCAACGAAGTTGCCTTAATATCTATTACAGAGAACATTATTGAGAATACCTACTGTTGGGTTTTCCTGAGCTGCTCTTGTTTTATCTTTTTAAATAATATTTGGTTTTTGTTTTAAATTTTATTTTATAATAAAATACCTAATTAACTTTTCTAGTGATGTGTTCATTGCCATAAAGTTTCCACTCACATATTATTCTATTATCCAAAATAAAATGAGGATAATCACAGAACTCAGGGATGCTGTCAAGTACAACGTTTCCAGCATTCTAGGGCAAAGAATTGGTGGCAGGATTTAGGGCCAGGCTAAGATGGAGATTCTCACATCTTTTAAGCTAAGAAAAAGAAGTATAGGAGGAACTTTCATTGGTGAGAAAGGATTCTAGGAAGTAGGAAAGGAACACAAGGGAGTCCAGATGGAAACTAACAAGCAAGCTAAGGAAGCTACTGTCTGCCTGGTAAAACAGCACTTAGGAAGAGATTCCCACCAATAGATAGAAATCGGGATTACTGAACACACATTTCCAATGAATAGCTGCTGTACCGTACCATCATCACATTTAAGACCATTTATACATCATATATGGTCCATCTTCTACATTTTCCCAGACATCCAAAGAACAGAGTTCATAGCTTTAAAAATAAATTCATTTTAATTTAATATTGTGTGTATATGGAAAATTTGACTGCAGGTATGGCTGTGTTACACATGCATGCAGGGCCTACTGAGGTCAGAAGGGGGCACTGGATCCCCTGTGACTGAAGTTAGAGACAGTTGAACTGCCATGTGTGGGTACTGGGAATAGGATTCCCTGGAAAAGCAGCAAGTGTTCGTAACTGCTGAGGCATCATTCTAGCCCCATGTAGCCTTTATTTCCCCCAAAAAAGAATATAAGGTGACTTCTTGAAAGATTGGGACCACTGTCCCAATAGCCACTTTATCTTCTTTTAAAGTATATTCTTAATTGACAAAAACAATTAAACTGAAAGCAAAGATAGTAGTCTAATATATTCTCATGAAAAGTGATGCCTACTTCTATTTGAGTTACTCGAGTGAACTTAGGTTCTGCATTTAATGGTGAACCATCAGGACATGTGACAGAAAATCACATCTGTTCATTCTTCAGAATTTCAGTGGGAATGCCTCTCCATGCTCCACAGGAGCATCCATCAGTATCTTTTTTTGTCAAAAGAAAAAAATAATAAAAAGGAATTTCCTTGTGGGAGAGCTACCAAAATAACATCATTTGACGGTTAGATTATTAATGAGACCAAGAAGAGCACATTTTATTCTAAATTCTCCTGTCTAGATCCATGAAATTCATACCTATATTCCATAGTCTGGTGAAGGAAGACCAATAGGCTGTCTGTATCACTAGGTTATTTGTTAATATTCACTTCCTTTTGGGCTGAAAAGAAAGTCTTAATACCACAAACAAACACATGTGTCACTTTAACTCAATAGTGTTAATTACCACACGAAGAAACAGAGAAACATTTTGATGGGTGACAAAGGACCCACATCAATATTTGAACAAGATCTGAGTAACATTCAAGTCTCCTGACATCTAATCTAATATCTGTTTTTTTAAGTCTGCTTTTCAAAAACTCACATGACACGTGTAATCTCTAGTACCATCAGATACAAACATCAAATCACTCTTTCCTTGCAGCTATGGTTCTCAAGCAGCAAGCCTTGTATCTTTTCAAACCGTAAAGCACTAACATACATTCTATCCTAACCAAATCATCAGAGAATTGACATTTACATCCACAGTTTGGATATATAATGTCAATAGATTTCAATCTTGCTGTTCCTTCTTGTGACATAAGTACAAACTAGCAGGAAGTGCTGGGCCATTTAAAGGGAAACATCATGTACTACAAGCAGTTTGAAGCCATGGCAACTTAGATGTGTTGAGATGGCACCACACTCAGTGGCACAGTAAGTGAGGCTTTAAATACAGTTCCGTTTCCTATTTATGATCTCCCTTACACACAAGCTAGACAGAGGTCACCTGCCTCTTACTGTATTATCCAATCAGACTGTGCCTGTAGACTGTTCTAGTCTAGAAATTCTCCTGAAGAGTTTGATCAAGGGATAAATTTGGAAAGCTGCAGAGAAGAAACAGATCAGTCCTTCAAATTATCAAGTAGCCTTCCTCCAGGATAGTAGTCATTATAGGAGTAAGAATGCATAGTTCTAATTTTATATGTACAGTATAAAATCATAAAATCTTTGACTGTCCATGACTGAGTCCAAACAAAACTGTGAGTTGTTTGAACATTTGTGCACTCGCCTGAGCAAGGAAGCCCTACGTGTAGCAATGTGTTCATGGGACCATGAATCTTCTATTAAACACTCACAGGAGTCTATTCACATGTCTCTTCCCACTCAGTCCTGACTCATCCCTGCAATTTCAAATACCACTGTACACAGAATGAAATGGTATTATTTCCTACTCTCTGGGGGAGCTGCATCTCCCACTCCCAAGAAAGGTGTAGGCTGACCATTTTAAATACTGGGTGTTTGTATGTCAGCAAGTACCTATATTCATTTCAGCTTCCTGAAGCATTTATGAACATAGGTTAGTCATATTTCAGCCACAATATGGGAGATAAGACAGCCAGGGGATCTCATAGGTAGGTTGTGAGTAATAAATAATGAAAAAGCACTTTGCAAAATATGAAGTATGATCCTAATGCTCAATAGCATAAGATACTTTACTTTACCATTAGCCTACTTTATCACAAGCTGCCTTGAAGGGAGCCAAACACTAGACATCATCAGCCCAGCCTCCAGTTATGGATTAGGTCACAGAGAGCAGAGTAAATCTGGCTGTAACTGTTTCATCTGAAATGAAACCTGGTCATTAAATTTTTCAAGAAGGCACCTCATTCTTGGGGGGTCTCATGACCCCCATTAACTGTTCGAAACTAAACTTTTTTTAATAAGATAAAAGCTGATTTAATCTATTCTTTCCATCTGCAAAAAGTAGCACTAACAATATATTGATTTTTTTGCCTTCATAAAGAAGGCTGCTTATTACCAGATATTCAAGCCTAGGACAGTCTAATAAACAGAACAGAGTTAGAATTCTAAATAAGAGCTCCAAACCAGCAATTCATTTTCCTGTTTCGAACTTCAGAAATTAGCCCCTTTTCAAAGTGGCCTGTAACTGATAACTGAAATGTAATTATACACACAAGGCTGACACCATAGAAAAATGGAGTAAAAGTGGCCCAGGACTGTAGCTAGTTGGTAGAGTATTTGCCTAGAGTGTTTGAAATTCTAGTAGTTTTCATCCTCCACACTGCATAACCTGGTCAACCCGTGATGTAGAACTCGGGGAGGCAGGAACATGAGGAGTTTAAGGTCATCCTTTGGTATGTGGTGAGTTTGAGGTCTGCCTGGGTTACATTAGTGGATCTTGTGAAAAGGAGAAAGTATGGAAAGGAGGGATGGAAGAGGGGATAGAGGGAAGAAAAGGGGAGGGAAGAAAAAAGGGAGGGAGGAAAGGAGGGAGGTGAATCAATGAGTAGACAAAAAGTGGCACAAGCCTGAAGTTTCTGAAAAACAACCCTTCTTGTGAGGCAGAAGATTCAGCATGAATAATCCAAGTTCTCTGCTGCCTTTTATGAATTTAAGCTCAAATGAGCTGACAAATATGTATGATATGAAGAAACGGTAAGCATTCTATGAAGTATTATATGTAGAAACTGTCACCATTCCTTTCTCTGCATCTCCATCTACCTCACTCCCACAAAGATTAGAAGCATCCCCGCCTCAAAGAGCTGCTCACAGCGAAGCTCGCATTGAGTGAAAGTCACCGCCTAGAGTTCCTCTGCCTGCTTTTAAAATGAAAGCACTTCTTACATAGTCACACATGTTTGATTAAAATGTTGAGTTGTCTAGGGATGGCTTCAGGATAATGGTGACAGGAAAGGAGAGGATGTGGAAACCAAATCCCATTGGTCAGGGCTTAGTAAGTGTTGTAATAAATGATGGCTACATGAAGTTTAATTGAATTGCTTTGCACCTTCATGTGTCTGAACATTTCCATGAGGAGTTTATAAACTGCAAACTGCCTTGGAGATCAATATTGTAATCAGGTTATCATGAGTAACATTAAGTGACTTATTACACTCACTTTTCTCTGGAGAGCAGGAAGACAAACCAATCCTTTCCTCTGTCTTCTGAAAGAAGAAGAAAGAAGGATCACAGGCCCTAGAGACTTGTTTGTCACCAGCCTCACCACCATTTCTGGCCAGGCCTGTAGAAACTAATAACTGAAGATATGCCATTCATGAGAAAAGAGCTTGTTGGGGCTGGAGAGGTGGCTCAGTGGTTAAGAGCACTGACTGCTCTTCCAGAAATCCCGAGTTCAATTCCCAGCGACCACATGGTAGCTCATAACCATCTGTAAAGGTATCTGATGCCCTCTTCTGGTGTGTCTGGAAACAACTACAGTGTGCTCATATAAATAAAATAAATCTTAAAAAATAGAAAAAGAAAAAGGAAGAGCTTGGACTATGTTTTCTCCTAAATGATTATAAGCACATCTGGGTACAAGTACACAGGCAACCCCAGTAGCCTTGCAAAGGACTCTCCAAAGACTCACATCTCTGATCCTTAATAAGAATGATGGCTATCAGAAATTGTTAACTAGGATCGCCTGGGTGACAGGCCTCTGGTCATGCCTGTGGGGGGGGTATCTTGATTGCATTGAGGCGAGAACTCCCGACCAAGGGAGGTGAACAACACACAAATTCAATCCTCTGTTGCCTGACTGAATGTGATCTGACAAGCTGCTTCAAGCTCCTGCTACCTTGATTTGCCTACCACAATAGACTGTGTCATGGAACTGAGTGCCATACTAAATCCTTCCTCCATTACATTGGTTTGTCAGAGTTCTAATTACAACAACCGAAAAAGGGACAAATACAATAAAATTATCACATGCAGCTGACACTGCACAGTGGGAGAAGAATGGCTAGTATCCGCACAGTGTACACCTTAATCCATTCTGTTTACCAATTCAGAATCTCCCTAATATTAAGGCTCAAATGGTCATAAATAGATGTGAGGCAGTTGTCTCCTCCAAAATCGAATCTCCTCTTCCTTTCCCCTTTGATTTTTTCCGTACTGGAGCATTTGAAAAGTTAAACACATATTTACTAGAACATCTGACAGCTATCTCTAGCCATGTGCAAAATGTGTTGTCTGGGGACAATAATGAACAATGAAGAAGCACCAGGAAAATATGCTAAGGCAGAGCTCGATGACTGCAAAAGCTTGATTCCTCATGGCTCAACTGTGCCATAGCTGTGCAAACAGGATGACTCTTAATAGTACCTGCTGCGAGAAATCCGTCCTATGCTACTATTCACTTGGGTGTTCAGTTATGTGCAGCCAAATATACTTCTGCTCCAAGAAGGATTAGCAGACAAAAGTCTCTCTCTCTCTCTCTCTCTCTCTCTCTCTCTCTCTCTCTCTCTCTCTCTCTGTCTTTGTGTGTATGTGTGTGTGTGTGTGTGTGTGTGTGTGTGTGTGTGTGAATGTGTATGTGTGCTGCTAAAATCTTCACAACTAGCTTTTTGAAAGACAAAAAGACTGGTTTTGTGTTTGTATTTACCATGTTCACTATGGGTCAGTATAAAAGGCTATGGTTGGAATCTGAAATGCTCCCCACTTATCTGTGGGTTTAAGAATAAATACTAAAATACTCGATTTAGGGAAATGGCAGCAGCAGGTTCTCCTCTGGGGTCTCTGACCTCTACTCCCATGGGTACTTAAGTAGGTTTGTGGTGCTCATTCTGAGATCCTTCCCATTGTGTGGGCCTTAAATCCAGCTGTTAGCCTCCAAATATAACAGACACTCTTACAACATTAGTGCTCTTTCCGGGTCATCAATACTGTGCTTCATAAGCTTTACAGGTAGATGGGACTGATTGTTTTCCTCCATTGCCTTTTGATACTATGAGGGCCAGGGCTCAGGCAGGAAGCTTCCAGCTCTATTCTAGTTAGATTCCTATAAGTTCCAAGTCTAGGGTGTGTGATGTCCTAAGCAATAGGTCCTTACTTTCAAGTTCTGGAAAGCAACCAAGGCCAGTGTCAGTAGCCCTAGTTTTCCTCAGGGATCAGGCGCATTAGAATTCTGAGGTAGCAACAAGTTGGGAAAGGAAGCTTTGATAATTCCACCTTAACTCAAAACTTGGCCCCCTAACCTATAATCATAACACACAGGTGCTCCTTATTTAACCCTCACTTAAAATGTAAGACTATGCCTGGCATCTCTGCATAGGTTAGCTCAGTTACTTGACACATTTATTCTATAACGATGAGACAGGGTTTGTAAAAATATGTTTTGCAGCCTAGGAAACCAAGGTTCCAAAATGAAATAAGCATTCAACTTAAGACAACTGCAGAATATATTCCTCATAAAGGAGGAGAAATCTGTGGCGCTCTTCTCATGGCAGCCCAACCCATCGGGGGGGGGGTAGATCCCAGGTACAAGGGAGGCTTCTCTAAGTGACTGTTGTGTCCATCCTGACTTGAAAAAATGGCTAATATGTTGGCTTATAGTAAAAAAAAAATACACAGCAGCTTATTTCCCCCTTTTTATGGAAATCGCAACAAGCCCTCAGAGACAGTATGTGAAAAGCACTATTAATTTTTACATCTATTCCTTAGACGCTGGAGTTTTCAATTTTCAGAGAAACAACTAAGATCCCTGACACTTCAGTTGCTCTTACGGATAATTGCTTGGAAAATGAAAAGGGCAAAAAGAAAATTAGAAGCCTCTAAAAGAGGAAACATAAAATCCTATAGAGAAGACAGTCATTTTCAATAATGTTCCTGATCATTGCTAAAGAGAGTCTTTGCTTTTGCAAACTTTTCATCTCCTGCTTCTTTCAGAACTTCGACTTCTCCCTTTGAATTGTTAATATGATCCTGACTGCAAACCATACATTAGAGTGAGCCCCAAGCCCACAGGATTAAATGAAATATGTCTTATTCCTCCCAGACCCCAGAGTGATTTTATAACTGGATCCTTTGTCTCTACCACGGGGCACCAGAAACAGGGGACTAAAACTTTACCAAGTAAGTGCTCACCTTGACTGCATAATTGCTTTCATTCCACGTTTGTGGAGGATCAGCCTTCGGAGAAATGGGAAATTTGCACACGCTGTAAGGGAAGGCTCTAAGTAGAAAAAGAGAAGTGAAGGTGAACACTAGGCAATTTTAAAATGTGATCCTTTGGGGAAAGGCAAACGAGAGGGTGTTACTGAGCGGAGGGTTCTATCTAATAAATGGAGAGACTCTGGAGGCTGAAGGGGTAGATGGAAAAGTGCACCGTGAACGATGCAAAGAAGCAACCCGAAGCAAAAGTGACACATTGCAGAATGAATCATGCCTACTCCTGCATAGAGGAGCTGAAGAACAATAGAATTTCAGTGTGTGTGTGTGTGTGTGTGTGTGTGTGTGTGTGCCCATGTGCATGTGTGCCAGAGGTCACCCTCAGTGCCACTGCTCCTCAGGTACTATACAGTTTTTGTTTCCATAGTTTCTCCCAACAGGACCTGGAGCTCACTGAGTAGACAAGAAACGCTAGGGAGTCCCAGAGATCTGTCTCTGTCTTCCCAGTGACACTAAGATTACGAGCTTTTATCACCAAGCCTGGCTTTTTTTTTCTTTTTATGCCTGGGTTTTGCCATTGAAACTCGGGTCCTCATGATTACTGGCAAGCACTTTACTGTCTATCTCCCCAGTGTCAGGATGGCATTTTTAATGGAGGAGAGTGGGAAATTATGTGCCAGAAAAACAACACAGAAGGCTCCCCTCCCCAGAAGGCCAGTCCAGCAGCCAGCTCACTAAATTCCAGCTGAAAAAAAGAGTATACATGACAGCTCATAAAAAGCAGACTGCCTGAGAAGCAACTAGTAGCAAAACACCATGGAGGCAACTGGGTCACGCAAGCCATTTACAAGAAAGTGCCCTCTACAGTAGGCGTGAGGAAATAATCCTATATACAGGCTGGGTATTGTGACACTCCCGGAAATTAGATGCTATCAATGAAGTGCCCTTAAACTTCTAAATCACAAACTCCCCCTTCTAGCATCTTGGAGACATTGTTCGGGACTTCAGAACACATCTGTGCTTCTAAGAACAGCTGTTGGTGCTTTGCAGGATGTAAGTAAGGTATACCTGGTTTCTCTTTCTTTGTGGGCTATCCATGAGCAGCATGTAACAAGCATGTCAACAGATACATAATTGTCATGCCACATATATGAACAACTTATTTAGGACTCCACTATGGTAGGAAAAATTTGCTGTTATCATGTTTTCTCATCTCTTCCTGTTATAGCCCTGTATATTCTATCTTCTTTCCACAGAGTCAAAAGGTACCTACATAGATGATTGCAAAACAGAGAACAGAAATTAGGTATCAGCAGTGTCTCCACTTTCATATGTGTATGAATTTTTAATATGAAGGTTAGCTATGAACCATGAGTGTAAGTCAGAATAGTTCAGTGAAGAACTTCCAGACACTCAACTTTCTAACAATTGGTTTTTAATGCCTCTTAAAAGTCTGGAACAATATCAGCAAAGATTTTTAAAGTAGTAAATTTATTACCCATATCTAGCTAAAAGCTTCCCAAATAAACAAAAATACCCAAACAATACAATCCCACACTCACTCAAGTGAGGGTATAAGCTTCTATAGAAATTGGGAACAATCATATGGGTATTTTGAACCACAGCCCACCCGGGTAGACGCTGATAAAGGGAGGCACAAGAATGGTCTTCATGCACGAGACGACATGTTGATGGCTTACCCAGTGGGAGCCAGTGGGCTACACGTAATCTAGGATGGTTATGATTGTAGCCCAACAAAAAATAGTAAGCTTACACCTTACATTACTGTAAATTTATTACTATTATTACTATTATTATTATTATTATTATTATTATTGAGAGGGCAACTTGATCGTGCAGCTCCCAAGCATGAACTTTGTAGATAACAGTGTCATGTTGCAATGTCAAAAGACTGGACATGTCCGGGCCCTAAACTATCACATAAGATACTTGTTCCCATGAAACATAGAGCCCGGTAGCAGTAGGCATAGAACATATTCACAGGTATAAACAACTGTTACATCAGAAGCTGAGCATAATCATGTACCCCTAATATCCCAGCACTTGGGAGATGGAGGCAGGAAGATGAGTAGTTCAAAGACACCCTTGGCTATATAAGACCCTTAAAAATAAAAACTTAACTGTCCTATCAGGCCAGTCCCTAGTATGTTCAGTATCACCAGCTAATCTTGTGTAATGCAAATCAGCCAACCTTTTCTGTTCAAAAAGAAAAAGAAAAAAGAAACTTGGCAAGGGAGTATATTAGTATAAAAAAGTTCTCAATAATAGAGTTTTAAAGCCTTGAGTTTTCTAATAAGCTCTCCTTATGTTTCATATATATGTACAGCTTATTTTGAAACTCTTAAGTGAAATATTCTCTGGGAAAGATCAAGAGTGTTAGATAACACTATGAGGGGACCTCACCTTTAAATATTCAGGATTATGTTATTTGAAACATACCTGATATTAAGTCTTTCACATTACAGATAAACCTAAGATTGGAGAATGTGCTTTTAAACTATTTCCCAAGAGTCAGAAAACGGAGGCTCAGGCATTTGCAACATCAAATTGACAAGGTCATGATGATATTGAGGTGACTGTGCTACTTAACAATATATATAGTCTGTTGGCTCTAAATTTATCTATACATGGTCTGTGGATAACAGCCGAAGTTCACAAGATTTCTATGTGCAATGTTGACTCTGGCCAGTAGAGGGCACTTGAGGGACACTGTGGAGGAAGCTGCTTTAGTTTCTGCCATTTGTGGAGTGGGTCAGCACTGTTGAAATGAGGATGTTTGAGGAAGACATATATAGATAGATGACTCAGAATGGACACACACCATGAAGATATCAGGTAAGCAATATGATGTACCCAGCAAAGGTCAGGCACATTCTTTCTCCAGCCACCTGAGTACTTGCTGAATGAACTGATAAATAAAGTGGCCACAATGAAAGGGATGGAGGGTTTACATAGGCAAAGCAACACCTTTCCTCTCAGGAATCTACAGCTTTCTACTACTGAGTGTCTAACTTCCTGGTGATGAAGATGTGCATGAAGACTTGGATATGGTATCTTTCCTCAGGAGGACCCGTAGGTCACCTAGTAACAGACCTGTCTGTAGAGGGAAAAGGAGTCAAAACACTTGTCCTCTTTTACTTGGATAACTTTGTGCACATAATAGATGCTTATTCTCCCTAGTAAAGATTGTTCTAGCTTGCTCAGCTGTGGACTCACAGAATGCCTAATGTAACACTGTGACATTCCAAACAGCCTTGCATCACATCAGAGAATGCATCTCAGCGAGCGCAGTGCAGCAATGGCCTTATACTCGTGACCATAACTAGTCTCATGGAATAATCCATTGCCCAGAAACAGCTGGTTCAGTTGAAATGTGGACTACTTTATGAGAAACCCAGTTGCAGTGCGAACGCCTTACCTGGATTGGACTTAAATCTCATAAGATCCTATTTTCCCAGAAACCATAATATGATGCCCTCTTCCTCATTCTCAGCCATGGATTAAAAACTCATATGTGGACAGCTCTACCTTCTAAAATTTTGATTTTCATTCTGTAGCTATTTTTGAGACTAGTTACCAAGATGAGACTGCTTCCTTGTGAGAGTTCACAACAGGGGTTCCACTCTGCTGGAAGGAGATGGTGCCACCTACACATTTTTGTCCCCTTGTACCATTGAACAAACTGGCATTAAAAGAGGCTAATCTGGGCCAAGAGATACAGCTCAGGAGGTTAAGCAATTGCTACCCAACCATGAGGATCAGAATTCATATCCCCAGAACCTATGTAAAGCCACACATGACAACATGTATCTGTAATCCAAGTAGTTCTGTGTGAAGATGGGAAGCAAAGTCAAGATAATCCCCAGAAGCTCGTGGGCTAACCCTGCATACACAGTAGAAAATAAGAGGCCTTTCCTCAAACAAAGTAGAAGGTAAGAACTGACACATAAGTGTGTCTTCTGATCTCCACATGCATGTGACCACACTAATAATCATGCGCACACAAGTCACGTTTATTTTTTATTGTTTTAAAAGGTATTCACTATTTTTATTTATGTGCATCTATGTGTTTATGCTACAAGCATGTGGGTACCCATATAGGCCAGAAGAGGGCCTCAGATCCCTTGGAACTGGAGTTATAGGCAGTTTTCAACAGCCCAAAGCTGATGCTGGTAAAGGCACTCCAGTCCTCTGGGAGATGCAAGTGCTCTTAATTACTCAGCCACGTCTCCAGCTCCCAAGAGAGACTAATATACTATGTGGAGTGACTGACCTAATCACCAAAGAGAAATGGGGTTGTTGTTACATGTTAGAATTATGGACGTTTGAGAGGGCAACTCCCCAAAAGCTGGGGAGATAGCTCAGTTGGTTAAAGTGCTTGTTTTGCAAGCATGATAATTGAAACTCAAGTATCCAAGTGAAAAAGCCAATGGACCCAGTGCTGGAGAACTGAAGAAAAGAGGTTCATTAGGGCTCACTGACCAGCCTCCTTGGTAAGTGCCAGCCCAGCGAGAGACTCATCCAAAGGCTGTAAATGGTTTTCCTGTGTGTTACAACACCTCAGGTTTTCTTCTGACATCTACATGAATGCACATATATACTCGTGTGCCCCCACACATACATCCACAGGCAAAAAAATCCATAGTTTTTAAAGAAAGATGTTAAGTAACTTGTTGCAACTTGGAAACCATTTTAACCATAGTATCTACAGGCGTAACAAAAGAAAGAGGGAAAATTTCTATGTTTTCCATTTGATGAAGGTTTAATGTAGGCTAGAAGGGAGCAGATGATGGGGACTGAGGTGAGTATGCAGTGTAAATTGACAGGCAATCAAGGGGTGTTTTTACTGAGGGTCTGCTGATTTCTGTAGTGGTCAGTAAGGAGTTCCTCTGCATTCTGAACTTTGAAAAGGCTGAGAATGGGTGAAAGTTTAATGACTTGAGGGATGGATAGAAACCAGGTTCGTTTGATCAAACAATGCTAGTTGGTACTTTTCTATAGTGCTCAAAATGGTTCAGTTTTATTGACATCAAAGGCAATGGAAATTTGGAGTCTGACCTTGTTATAAGTAAACAAGGTATGTTTGTGTATGTGAGGGATGTATAAGTCGTATGAGGGTTATTTGCTAGAAAACACGAGTGTGAGATGGCAGAGCTGGTGGTACATGCTTCCAATCCTTGTACTGGGAGGACTGAGGCAGAGGAATCAGGGATTTGAGCTAAAACTTAAACCTGGAAAATGCTGATTCTCCTCTTAGCAGTCATTAATTGTTTGTAGCTTTTTATCTGGGGGAAGGGTTATGAGAATTCTCTCATCCAAAGTGTATGCATATTATACATATGTGTGTGTGTATATATACATATATGTGTATACATACACACACACACACACACACACACACACACACACACACACACATATATATATATATATATGAATTAATGCCAGTCAGGGTGATACTGCTCTTCACAAGAGCCATAGACTACCCAACAAAATCCCCAGTGCCAGACATGGGAATCTTCCCTTCAAATTGTAGGTCAGGAGAGCATAAGAAACTCCAAAACCAATATAGGTTATTGCTATTGCCCTTAATTGCCTTCCAGACTTGAAGAAAAACCCTATAGCTGAAGACATGACAGACTTCAGGCATGGAACTTGGAGAAATCGATCTGGAACTGACCCGGAAGCCTCCTCCCTAATAACTGGCTCTCATAATATCCAAAGTTGCCAAGGAAGAAAAGCTATCAACAGCTCTACCCAACTGTAAAACTTATAAATCTCTCATTATTTTTATCTATCTATCTATCTATCTATCTATCTATCTATCTATCTATCTATCTATCTATCTCTATGTATCATCTATCTATCTATCTATCTATCTATCTATCTATCTATCTATCTATCTATTTTTGATTTTTGAAAACAGGTTTTTCCTGTGTAGTCTTGGCTATCCTGGGACATGTTCTGTAGTCCAGACTGGCCTGGAACTCAGAGATCCATCTGTCTCTACCTAGACAGTGCTTGAATTAAAGGCATGCACCATCACCACCACCTGGCTGAATCTCCCATTATTTAAATGGAACTGCTTAGTCTAAATATATTCAAACAGCTCTTCAGTAATAACATACTGAGCTTGAGTTGGGCATTGTGTTCTTGATGGCCTACTTCATTTTTTGAAGGCAGAGATCTAGGTTCTACTTTAGTGGCTACTTTTGTAATAACATAAGAATAAGACACTTCCGTAATCTTTTGTTTTTTGTTTGTTTCATCTTAAAATTTATTTTTATTTTATGTGCATTGTTGTTTTGGCTGTATGTATGTCTGTGTCAGATATTGGAGTTACAGACAGTTGTGAGCTGCCATGTGGGTGCTAGGAATTGAACCCAGGTCTTCTGGAAGAGTATTCAGTGGTTTTAATGCTCAGCCATCTCTCCGGCCCCAGACACGTCAATGTGAGGCTCATTTCTTTTGCAATTTATTCATTTGGATATATCTATGCAACTTTCAACAAACTGATTTTTAAAATTCTGTGCATATATACATGCTTGCAAGTGCCTGCCTGCAAAGGCCAGGAGAAGACTCCAGGTCCTCTGGAGCTGGAGTCACAGGCGGTTGTGAGCTACCACATGGGTGTTGGGTCCTATGTAAGAGCAGTATGTGCTCTTAACCATCCAACCATATTGCCAGCTCCTCTATAAAAGTTCTGTGGCTCACCTCAGTCATCAAACCTGTCTTTAAACATTCTCTAATCAATGCAGGCCATAAAAGTCTGCATCTTCTCTATTTGCTCTTCAGTCCCGTTTCTCTGGTCTTGTACAGGTTACATATACATACATACACCTTAAACTCAGAAGATTTTTACTTGAGTTCACTGTTTTGAGCCTGGCTGGTAGTGATGGGAATGAAAGGAAACAAACATGATTTATGGGCTATATGGTGGTTGAGACAGACAATGGAGTTGAAAACTGATGTTTTCATTCTAAGGTTTTGATAGCCCCACATATTTTCTATCCACAACTATGTTATCCACTTTTCTCTTGTAGTAGAGATGAAGTGCTCAATTAATCCTTGTTGAGGTTATCCAAATGCACTTTAAGGGAAGTATTTTCTCTTTGGGGTATTTGTTGAAAGTCTTTGTACACTGCTCTATATGCCCTTATTCCTTGTTAGGAATCGTCTGGTAAATGTGCGGGGGAATAGCACCAATAAAAGCCTGCTACCCCATGTTCTCTGTTCTCTGCACGTAGTCTCTATGGATAGAGTGTATTCACCACCACACATTCATTTTCCCTCACTCATGCATTCTATCCTGCAGCACCCCTAAAAGTCCCAATTTTGTTTCTTCTTCCTCATACTTACCCTCTGCTTAATTTAGGGGAGAAAAGCATTTAGTCATATGCACCCTGAAATATTTTATCTGTTACTAGTACAATTGAATTTCAAATACTAGCAGTGATAGGTTATAGAAGGTGGCTAGCAAGCTTTCCCCATATATATAATATATGTGTGTTACATAGTATATAATATATACATTCATTATATGTACACACACACACACACACACACACACACACACACACACATATAGTATTTCAGGTTTCAGGTTTTGTGGGCCATAAATTACAACTTCTGAAATCTAGACTTGGCTGTTCTTGCAGAAGACCCAGATTTAGTTTCCAGCATTCATGTTGTGAGGTTCACAACCACCTGTAACCCCAGGTCTAGGGGCATCCCATGCTTCTGGCCTTCTCAAGCATCTGCACTCACTTGCTCTTACCCACATGATACACATTATTTAAACGTAAATCATTTCGTTTTTGAAAAGGGGCTAGAGAAAAGGCCCAGCATTAGAGCACTGGCTGCTCTTGCAGAGAACCTGCGTTGTATTTCTGCTTATCACGATCTGTAACTCCAGTTCCCGGGGATATGGTACCTCCTTCTGGCTTCCATGGGCACTAGGCAAAATATTCGTACACAAAATAAAAGTGAATTTTTGTTTGTGTTTTTTGCTCTTTTTTCTTTTTGTTATTTTGTTTGTTTGGTTTTCTTTTTTTTCTTTTTTCTTTTTGGTTGTTTTTTTGTTTTTGTTTTTGTTTTTGGTTTTTGGTTTTTCGAGACAGGGTTTCTCTGTATAGCCCTGGCTGTCCTGAAACTCACTCTGTAGACCAGGCTGGCTGTGAACTCAGAAATCCACCTGTCTCTGCCTCCCAAGTGCTGGGATTAAAGGCGTGCACCACCACTGCCTGGCATGAATTTTTAAAAATCTACCTTCTTGGGCTGGAGAGATGGCTCAGTGGTTAGGTGCACTTGCCCCTCTTGCAGAGGACCTGGATTAGGTTCCCAGCACTCATATGGCAGCTTAAAGCCATTCCTAGTTCTCAGCTTCATGTAGGCAAAACAGCCATACACATAAAACAAGACAAATAAATCTAATTTTAAAAACTTATCAACTTGGTTGTTGCAGTTGGAGTATAGGTTAAAAATTTATATGACTATGTCCAATAAACTTATTCATAAAAATGTCAGTCTATTCACAGTGCATGCTTTATTGATTTTACTCTTCAGTTTTGACATCCCAGTATCCCTGAAATAACAATGCAGAGGCAATTGTCATTCTGCTTCAGTTCTCACTCCCCCAACTCCCCCTACCCTTTTTGTATTTTTGTGGCAGTAAACTTTGTGATGTGCTATGAAGACAAGGCCAGGGAATAAGTATTCCCAGTGTGAGCCTTGGTGTGGAAAGTTACAGATAATGCCATGATCAGGCAGAAGCAGAGATACACCTTAACAGTGTTAGCAAGGGCTTGAGATGTGTACAGATAGAATTAAAAGGGAAATCAGATGATGTGACTGTCAAATGAAAATACTCCATTCTTGGAAAACTAGTCATTTTACTGTTGTCACTGCTACACCTGAAACCTAAAGGAACATATTTTTCTCTTTCCACGGTGTCGGAATTTATTGAAGGACAATGAATTCATAAGGTTTGGCAGTTTCAATTATAGCAATTTGTCATATAGTTCACCTACCTTGGTAGCCTGGCTGAGGCAAATGTAGGTTATTTTATGGCTAATATTAAATTTCACATAGTACACATGAACTCTATACATATATACTATATGCATGTATATGGGTTACAGAATGATGCAAATTACGGAAGCTGCAGCAGAATTTAAGAAGCTTCAGAAGAAGGCTAAGAAAGAAACTGTGTTGACAAAATAATTAATTGGACCAGTGATAGGACAGAGCTGCTGAAGTTGGGTTTCAGAGCAAAGCTGAAGTAGTTAAAAAAAAAAAAAACTGTGTCCCATACAGGAGGGATGGGGTTGCCATCCCACAGTCAAAAACTCTGACCCAGAATTGTTCTTGTCTAAAAGAACTGCAGGAACAAAAATAAGGAAGAGACTGAGGGAAAGGAGGTCCAGTGACAGGCCCAACTTCAAATCCATCTCAAGGGAAGGCCTTGAGGCCTGACACCATTGTTGATGCTGTGGTGTGCTTACAAACAGGGGCCTATCATGACTGCCCTTTGAAAGGCCCAGCAAGCAGCTGAAAGAGTCAGATGTAGATATTTACACCCAACCAATGGACAGAAGCTGCGGACCCCTATGGTTGAATTGGGGAAAATTGGAAGAAGCTGAGGAGGGCAACCCCATAGGAAGTCTAGCAGTCTCAACTAACCTGGACTCCCAAGATTTCTGACACTGAGCCACCAACCAGGCAGCATACACCAGCTGATATGAGGCCGCCAACACACATACAGCAAGAGGACAGCCTGGCAGTCAGTGGGAGATGTGCCTAACCTTCAAGAGACTTGAGGCCCCATGGAATGGGGAGGCCTGGCGTGGGGAGAAGGACACCTTCTCAGACACACAGGGGAGGAGGAATGGAATGAAGAACTGGGAAGGGGTAAAGACTGGACTGTAAAAAAAAAAAGTAATAAAAAATTGGAAAACATGTGGTGAGGCAGGCAGTTGAGTAGGCTGTCAACATCAGGGGACCTGACCAAGTCAAGGTCCTTGATTCTTTTTAAAAAACATATTTATTTATGTATATGAGTACACTGTCACTGTCTTCAGACAGCCCCAGAAGAGGGCATCAGATCCCATTACAGATGATTGTGAGCCACCATGTGGTTGCTGGGATTTGAACTCAGGACCTCTGGAAGAGCACTCAGTGCTCTTACCCACTGAGCCATCACTCCAGCCCAAGGTCCTTGATTCTTGACACACATACCAGATACTAAAGATAGTTTAATATTAGGGCATGCCATCAATATAAAGGTGTCCATCTTTTTTTTTTTGAGTCTGGTGTGTCCAGTAAGCTCTTGATTTGATTTCAATATGCCCATGTACCCCTAGTTTCATTTCACCCCAATAAAGTGTCTCTCTTCAGATTCCCAGAAATAACTCAAGTTTCTGTCTGTATTAGATTAGGGAGGATACCTGACAGATAATGCAGTTTTCTAGCTCCTCCTAGAGGTTGTAGTCATCCTTGGTTAATACACTGCTGGGACAACCAGTTTGATACAATATGGAGTAACTTAAGAGTAGGGCATAGGGGGCAGAGTGATGATGGCCCTGGCCAGGAGCACTTGCTGCTCTTTCAGAGGACACGGATTTGGTTCTGAGACCCACATGGCAGTTTATAACCATCTGTAACTCCAGTTCAAGGGCCTGATACCATCTTCCAGTCTCTGTGTGCATCAGAAATGTCCAAAAAAGTACTTACACTCATGCAGACAAATGCTCACATGCATAAAAGTAAATAAAACTTTTTAAAAAAATAGTAAGGCATAACCTGATTTCAAGAGGTATGCAATCAACTTTTAATACCAAAGTTGTATAAAACAGTAATTGTTCTTACAATAATAAAACTGAATAGTTGGTTGAATTTTACTTAGTACCCTGAAGAAGCTTTCATATGAACTGGCTTTTTGTTGTTTTATCCTTATTACTGTCTGTGTGAAATTTTGTTTCTAAAAATATTTTTCTTAGCCGGGCAATGGTGGCGCACTCCTTTAATCCCAGCACTTGGGAGGCAGAGGCAGGTGGATTTCTGAGTCCAAGGCCAGCCTGGTCTACAGAGTGAGTTCCAGAACAGCCAGGGCTACAGAGAAACCCTGTCTCGAAAAAAAACTATATATATATATTCTTATCCTGTAAAAATCTAGCATTATAACATAGTTTTCTTTTACAAAATGGATTGTTTAGTTCAGGCTTTTCTGAGTTTCTGGATTTAGTATATATGATGGTTAGTTGTCTGCCAACTTGGCTAGGGTATATGCTTTTTAGCCAAATAGTAACTTAGGGATTGCTATGTAGGTATTTGGTAAATGTGGTTATTGTCTACAATCTAGTTGACCAAGTAAAGTTAATGTGGGGGGGACCTGGCTAAACCCGCCTAAAGAGCAAAACTTGAATTTTTTTTCCTTAAGAAATTCTGCCTCAAGTCTGCACAGCAGTTTGTCTTGTGGATTTCTGACTCAAGACTAGAATACTTGACTCCTACATTTGGTTCTAGCCTACTGTACTACCTCTCATACTTTAGACTTGCCATCCGTATTAGTGTTGTCAATATATACATAAGCAATGGGCTAGGTAGGTCGACAAATAGCGATGGGTAGACGAATCTTGATTAGAAAGGTTGAGAAGATGCATGAGCTGAATCCTGCTAGCTGGAAGCCTAGGGGAACAGATGGGTGCAGTTCCGGCACAAAAGCAAAGGTCTGAGAACCAGGGAAGTATTAATGTTGCATTTCAAGGCCCGCTGACCGAGAAGGCTTGCCTGGGAGCAGATGGATATACTATCTGCAGCAGAGAACAAATTTGCCTCCCCTGGATCTTTGTAATTTGAATCAGGTCTTCAATAAATTATAAGGGCCAGCTCTATTTGTTAGCACAATCTACTCTCTTCTATCAAGTTAATTACTAGTATTTCCCAGAAAATCCTCCATGATATACCAGTAAATGTTTACCAGCTGTTTAGGCACTAAACTATACGTACAAGCTAAACATATAAAATAAATCATTGGGGCTGAAAGGATGGCTCAGCAGTTAAGAGCACTGACCGCTCTTCCAGAGGTCCTGGGTTCAATTCCCAGCAACCACATGGTGGCTCACAACCATTTGTAATGGGGTCTGATGCCCTCTTCTGGTGTGTCTGAAGACAGCTATAGTGTGCTCACTTATATGTAGAATAAATCTTAAAAATTAAATCATTTTATTAACATCATTTCAATTGTATGTATATAGGTATATATGTTATACATTCACATACACATAAATTTTGTTGATCCTGTTAGTCTGGTTAACCTTAGCAAAAAGAACACATTATGGCTGAAAGAGTAGCCTAGCTATACTACTCTTTCAAACAGAAAAGTTATAAACCATACCCATATGTTGACTAAATTATTCTGGGCCATTTATTAGCTAGTTTTGCCTCCTATACTAATAATCTTTTAAGTACTGAATTTTTAAATTGCTGTTAATAGAAATCAACCACTTTCTCCTTTGGGAGGCAACTGTGTGGTGTGCATGTGTGCTCATCTGCTTGTGAGTAAACATGGATGTGGAAGCCAGCAGTTTGGTATTTGGTGTCTAAATCACTCTGCACCTTATATACTGAGACAGTTTCTCTTGCTGAACCCAGAGCTTGCCTATTTGGCTAGTCTAGCCATTCAAATTTACCCCAGGGATATCTGTGGTGGATGTTTAAGTTAACCTTATGAAGGAAAAAATGGGATGGAACTAGGCACCACAAGCTCCTGCAACTCCCTGAAGGACCCTGATCTGCTGCATTAGAACTAATATGGCTCCAGGTACACCAGTGAGACAGTTTTCAAAAAGAAACTGAGGCTAAGGTGGTGGCTATTTCTTGGCAGTTCTCATAGACAATACTGCTTGCACTCCTCCTAAGCCCAATGAGCAAGGCTTTCATTGGAGTATTGTGGTGTGGCGAGATGCAATTAGCCCATGATTTAGGGGCTTGGGATTGGCTTAAACACTGTAAGTTTATGGGCTGGGTAATAAAGTCAGATCTTCAGCCTGATGCTGATGTCTGTAGTCAGATTTCCTGGGATTGCTCATGTGACTCCACTGCCTCTCATCCCCGCCCTACCACCCCATCCAGTTCCCACACATACGCACCCAGGCTTCCACCATGCACAGTGACCTTTCATGGGTGTGGGGTATCCTTACTCCAGTCCTTATGCTTGTATGGTAAGGGTTTTATACATCTCCCATGCCTTAAACACACTTTTATGTTACAGAAACAAACACTTCTGTGGTTTCACCTTTGAAATATTTTTAGTGGGTAGGTCAAATTGAGCCATGAACCAGGATGGTGGGTCATAAATGGAGGTGCCAGAGTGATGTACACTGTATCTGTTACTGATGCATATCTTGGCTGAACTGTAATCACCTAATAAAACCATCTGGCAGTAGCCTCTCATGTTATCAACATAGCAAATTGAAGCATGAAAATGAGGTGACTGCTTATCTCTCAACTTCCTTTTAGAGAGATTAAATGTCAACTGGGGTACTTTGATTCTGAATCCAACAACCTTTGCAACATTTTACACCAAGTAAAACTCAGAGAAATAATGTGACATTAAAAAATCTTTGGATTTAATTTTGAATATTACAACTAGAATGTCTCATGGATATGTCTGGATCAGCCAGGGGATAGGAAGTTAAAACCAGAGTTCAACATTAAGGCAACCCTGTAAATGTCTATAGGATTTCCAAAACCTGTATTTTATATGTATGTGAGGGGCACATTCATAACGCCAAATCTGGAAAGGGTTCCAATCCTCAGGGTCAAGATCTCAACCCTGCTGAAACTTTAATGGCAGCCTACTCATGACAGAGCTTACGACTTTACTTGAGCTACCAAACATGAATCCACTATCCGTGGAACAGGTGCATAGTCAGAATTCAGGAGAGCCTTGACCAGTGTATGGACTTATGCACATGGGAAAGGAGTCTTCCAGCAGCAATCCTTAAAAGGTACAAGCATGGGTAAAACCAGTGGCAATGCATAGTGTCATATAGCCAGTGATTTGGAATGCTGGTATACCGGGAAGAATGAACTATTCCATAATGCCATCTGGAGGGCTGGGCATTAGGCAGCTACAAATACACACTTGAGAAAGGCTCAGGAGCAAGGAGTAAGGCCACTCTTGCAAGTCAGGGCCCACAAGTATGTGGTGCCCATAAGAATATAGGAGGAAAGTTATTCCAAGGTTTGGCTGGGGTTTTATAGGTCACCAGGGACCTCATATTTTGGGTTTGTAGCTGGGGACAAAATACTGTAACTAGGTACTCTCACACCTGCACAGCCAGCCCATCACAAACTGGGACTAGGCAAGAGAAGTCCCACTTGCAGTATAGTTTGAGATGCCTTCTATCAAGAAACTGAACGTGCTTACTGGTAATGATTAAAACTATTCCGTCCTTTATTTGTGAGAATGCATTGAGGTAGGTATACTTGAAGCAATACATGATACCTAGCAGCTGATCAGCTT
Source organism: Apodemus agrarius (assembly GCA_964023405.1). Lineage (NCBI taxonomy): Eukaryota > Metazoa > Chordata > Mammalia > Rodentia > Muridae > Apodemus > Apodemus agrarius. The sequence goes on from OZ030010.1 coordinate 128,796,629, forward strand.
CCACACTTACTTGGCACATATATCAAAATGCCTTTGCATCAAAACAACTCTATATTTTTACCTAACTGAAAAACCAATTTCATGTTATTAAGGTTCTCACTGGATTACAAGAGCCTCATGCCCACTGTAGCCAGTAAAATTCTGTAAGGCTCCCACTGAATATACTGTTACCTAAGTAACAGATAAGTTAGCCTACAATAAACTTATGTGTAAACTCAGAAATTGGAACCAGAATAAAATTAAAATTAATTAAAAAGTACATAAATGCTGCATCTAATAGGAATATGCACAGTAGCTATAATCCTTATTGATGTTTTGAGTGTAGTTACCCATTACCTTTTGCTTTCCAGGAAAGAAAACCTCAGTAGCTTTGAGGCCTTAATATGGCACTGTCCCAAACAGCACTTCATCGCCTTTGTGGTGGACTTCCTTCACTTCTATTGGTGATGTGTGATAGCATATGACATAGCAAAGTCCTCATCAGAGGCCCTTGGACCCATGAAGACTCATTGCCTCAGTATAGGGGAATGCCAGGTCAGGGAAGCAGGAGTGGGTGGGTTAGTGAGCAGGGGGAGAGGGGCGGGGTTTTCGGAGGGGAAAGGGGATAGCATTTGAGATGTGAATAAAGAAATTATCTAATAAAAAGTTATTTAAAAAAGTCCTTATCCCAGTCACTGATAGCAAATGATACAGGGAGTGTAAATAGGTTTCTGACCAGAAAACAATGCTAACATAAACCATCTGTATGGGCCCAGTCTAATCATAATTGTTCTTAAATGTGAAAAAAAAGCCATTTCATCGTGAAAAACTCAGTCCAACATTGCCTCAGAAATGAGGGTAAGTGCCAAAGACTGGGTACTTAAAAAACACAAATTCTTTCCTTAGAACACCAATGATTGCAGCTTTGCTGATGACTTAGTTTCAGCCTACTGATACCAAACCTGGACTCCTGATTTCGTTCTTTTTTTTATTTTTTTGACTGCTGATTTCTAAAATGAAAATGTAATAAAATTTTTGTTATTTTAGGCTCTTGTGTTAACCTGTTAGAAACAAAAAGAAAAAAAATTAACATGTGTTCTGCTCCCAGGAGTACTTAGAAATATGATTAATAAATTAGAGGAACTATTTACATCTATAATAAACAATAACTACTGAGTCAATAATATAATTTTTAATATTTTATTTGAAATAACACAGAGGCAGTATACAATCCAAACTTCCTCCTTTAGTTGCCTGATATTTAGAAGTGTTACATTATAAAGAACATTTCCAGTACAAAAACTCCCCATCAGAATGATCTTGCAATCTCAAAATAAAAGATGTTAACTTTTTGTACCTTACAATTTTTTGACCAGGTGTTGGATGCACATCTTTAATCCCAGCACGTGGGAGACAGGGACAGATGGGTCTCTATGAATTCCAGGCCACCTAAGGCTCCATTGTGAGACTGCCTCAAAAGCAAAAAACAAAAACAAAAACACCCATCCCACCCCCATATCCAAATCTTTCTCTTCTACTCTCCTGTTCTAAAGTCTACTTATGTACATGGGCTCAGAATTAAAGATGCCAAAAGACTGGAATTCAAAAGCCCAAGTGTTGGGAGTTTCCCTCTTTACATAAAACTCCCAACGTTATCTTCAACTGTCTCAGTATTAGAGACATTGAAAAGTCCCTCATTCTGTCTATAATAGGTTTATACGTAAGAGTCATTCTTTTTATTCACATGCTTCAGCGACTCTCAGGTCTTACTTCGACTTTCTACCAAATTCTTTACTCGACCCTGAGGAAGAGAATCCCAAGTGTTAAAATTTGGTTTCCAAAAACAAAAACAAAAACCAAAAAACAAAAGGGCATTATTTGACTTCCCTAAAAGCACTGAATTCACTCCTCAAATGCCACCAGAAATAATGCTATCAAAGCCAGACATGGTGCCTCTAGCTTTAAATCATAGCACTTGGGAAGCTTAAGAAAGTAGATTTCAAGGCCAGTCCTGGCCTACAATGACAAGTAAAACCTCGTCTCAAAAAGAAAATAAAAGAAGCCAGGCGGTGGTGGCACACGCCTTTAATCCCAGCACTTGGGAGGCAGAGGCAGGTGGATTTCTGAGTTCAAGGCCAGCCTGGACTACTGAGTGAGTTCCAGGACAGCCAGAGCTACACAGAAAAACCTGTCTCGAAAAACAAAAACAAAAACAAAAACAAAAAGAGAGAGAAAGAAAATAAAAGGAAATAAAAAAAAAGGAAAACCTATGAACAAATGGGATTTAATGTCACTGTACTGAAGCTACCCCATACACTAGGAAATAAACTCATGTTGGCCAAGGTAGGATTGTAAACCCATTCCTGTGTGCATGTAAGATAACATATTAGCACAATCAAGTCATTTACTCCAACACAGGTATACGGTATTATAGACACATTGCTTCAAAGGCAAAAGAAGACATTACAGAAAGCACAGGCTTAGCATTACATGTGCTAAGTCTGATAACTCAATGTTTACAGACAATCATGCCTAGGATGCCCATGGCTTTCCCCACATGTCAGATCATCCCCACAGACAATTTTTCATGTTATATCAAAGGCTATTACTCAAGTTAGATTTTTTAGGTCTTACAAGTCCATGTTAAAGCAGATATTGTGTACTCGTTAAAGAAACAAAATACCATGCTACAAGGATGAAAAAAATCCATAATTCTTCTAATGTTGAATGCACAAAACTGTTCAGCTTTGTAGATAAAGTCCTAGTATATAAAAGTCCTTTAATGTTACTCAAGTGCCTCTTTGAGAAGATCAAACCGGTGAAGTGGATTCAGATCATCAAGGGTCAACAGGATACTTGTTTGCTGAGAAACCAAAAGACATGCCAGTTCCTTGAGCATAAATAAGCTTCTCCATCCTTAAGATCAAGATCTGAGGATACTAGCACCTTTGCCTCTGAGGAAAAGGAGGACTTTTTTCAGTGTCCAGTGTCATCTACATATGTTCAAGTGGATTCAAATGTTTATCAGCCTCACTTAATGTATATTGCTGGGATTTTGTTGAATTCAGTTGATACGATCCTAATACTTTACAAAACCAAATTCTGACTAACAAAAAATATTTGTGTTTTCACAGGCAAGAAACTTCATAGAAGAAATAAAAAGACTAGAAAAACTTTCTGGGAAATGACCAACGAAACAGTAAAAGGTACTGCACATACAAAAGCAAGATCTCCTAAAATGAATTGAACATTAGATTCTCCTCCATTGGATTACTGCCCTCCGTGTCTTGACTTTGGGGATTAGTAAATCTGCAGCAGAGTCCACATATCCCGAGTCCACATATCTTCGGGACAGCGCTGATCAGGCTACTCTTCAAACCACTGTGTCAGGATACAAACGGTAGGAGGGTAGTTGTGGTCTTGCTCTTATTTGGTAAAAATAGAGTCCAGGTTTCTACTTGGGCCCTGATATGCTTGTGAGTCTATGCTCAGACTCTGCGGGAACAAAAGTAGGATCATCTTCAAGATGGATGAGAAAGAAAATCTGTGGTGAAGGGAATCTGGCTTTCAGAAGATATCTTTGACCAGAACAAGAAATCTTCTCACCCAGTCTCAAGATCTCAGTGGTATTGCAGCATTTACACTGCTTGCATTTTTGAGGATGAGTTGAAGAGCAGCTGAGAAGCTGTTATTGGAGCTGAGAAGTAATCAAAAAACTGTAGCTGCCTTAAGCAAGCGAGGAACCTAGGATGAGAGGGCTGCAGTCAATGAGCAGTTAACCAGAGTTATTATTTGGGAAAGGATATCCAGTGAGGAGGAGCACTCAAAGGTAAAGCATGTGGCTTGGCATCTGGAAGAAAAGTCCCGGTGATAAGGAAGCAGGATGCTCTATAAAAGAGCAGCAGGCCAGACTGGAGAGAAGCTCAGAGTTCTACAAAGTCATGACTGAGGTGTATCAGAAAGCCACTGAAGAGGTGGAAGCAAAGTTCAGGCATTCAGACTGGGCACATCGGCAGACCAAGATCCTCCAGTGTTATCAGCAGGCTCTCAACTGGTCTACTCTGGCCAGCTAATACATGTACTGTGTCAACCAACCCATCTCCATAGAGCTTTCTGGAGAACGGAGGATATGGTCACCCCTGAGGATATGCAAAGCTCCTTTAACGTTAATTCCAGAAGTAGAAAAAAAATTGTTCCTAGTAAGAAAATAACATTGGAAAATGGACTCAACAAAATCATAAACTATTTTGACAACAGTTTGAAAAAAAAAAAAAGCAAGGCCTGGATCAGAGAACAGCAATAACACTGTTCAGTGTTAATGAAAACTCCTCAAAATGAAACACAGTCCTCCCACACCTTTTTGTATTTTTTCCAACATGTGAAGTCATAAAATGTTCTCCTCTGTCTTTAGCTCCACAATTAAGTGACGTCCACTGTGGGAAAGCCAGGAAAGGATGAGGACACTAAGCCATTTCAAATGTAGAGAGAGCAAGAAAGCAGCAGGCTGGGGTAATAGTGCTAGGTAGACTCGTCTGAACTGTGGTCTGTCTGGGCATGTGTGTCTTTTCTTCTGATATGTAAAAGCCTTTTCACTATAACTTATACTCGCCATGCAAGAAAAGAGAAAACGTACCTTTTACTAGAAGGTTTATGAGTGCAAGCCAAATGAGTCAATTTAATCAATGTAATGGCAACTTCCATGGTAAATACTGAAAACCTGCCAATAATAAATTTCCTAACTAAAAATTATACAAAAGTTAGAGTTCCAAACTTGTATAAAAGAACACTCATTAGCACAAACTGTGATTATAAGATTGATGTGGTCAGGGTTGGAACATTTCTCTATAATGTTTGTTGAGGAGTTGGTCCTGAGCTAATTATCTGTTCTTTTCTATCCAGATTAGATACGTGAGGCATTTGGGTAGACATGTACTGTGAGGCATACACTCCTCTTACTAACCCTTGGATGTGGAGGGAGACTGAGTTTCCTTTGCCAGGAGCTCTTCAAAGATATCATTATGCATGTAAAAGAAGACATACCCAGTAGAAAGCCTGGCCTTATACACAAACTCCTCTTGTGCGCTTGTCACATGTAGATCACTGTAAGTGAACCAACCCTGATTCTTGAAGTCAAAGGCATCATTGATATAGTGGCCTCCATTGGGACTGTTCCCAATATGGCTGATAATATTAACAAGCCTGTAAAGGTTATCTTCTCTTTCACCTAACCGTTGTGGATCTACCTTGCTTGTAGGCTTTGCATCATTGTTTTTGTGACTGTTACTGGGATCTGCTGAGCCGTGTGAACTCAGATTACCATTCTGGGTATGTGACACTGTAGGTTTCCCAAGGTTTTCTGTCTGTTCGGCAAAGATTGGTTTTGGATGGCTTTGAGTACGTGTCTCTAGGGATGTCTGCTTATCACTTCTCTTTTCAACACATCTCTCGGCCTGTTGGTACTTTTGGGATTTTTCTGGAATTTGGAGGTCATTATTTTTAGTAGCCTCACTGAAGCTACCAGAATCTAAGTTACTAAGTTTCTCATGCTTCTTGAGGTTCTCAGTCTCATTTGTAAATTCTGACCTAACTATATTTGCTGTGTTACCTTTCCCTGAACCTTCCTCCTGCAATTTTCTGCTCAACACTTCAGAGACTCTCTTCCCATTTTGTGCTTCTGACTCCCTGACTGATCTGCTGTTTGTCGAGAAACCCGGGGATCTTGAGGCCCTCACTGAAGAAAATGACAAATTGAGTATTTCAGAACCCAACTCTTCAAAGGGTATTAGTAAGTCAAGATTCTTAGCATGTTCATTTGAGTGAAGTGGTGGGGGTTGTTTTGTGCTTTTGTTGCAATGACAAGTCAGCCTTAAGTATTTGGAAATAAGAATGTGCTGCTCATCCTTCTTTGTTACCCGTAAATCATTAAACCTATAGCGTTTCAGATGAATAATAACAACCCTGGGTAGCCGGCCAAACTTGTGCAATGAAACAGATCTGTTGTACAAACACCTTTCACACCTATGCTCAACTTCCTCTGCCCTAAAGAAAAGATCTAAACTGGATTGGATAGACAAGTTTTGTTCTTTCACTCCCTGAGGAATGTTGATAGAGAGATATCTACTTGGTTCTCTCTTAAAAACAGTCAGGCCACAGGCTTTACAAAAAATGGAGGTCAGCAACTCAAATTCAAAATTATTGGCAACAGGGCAAACATGCATTTTGCTGACAGTAGCATAATTAGCAAAAATCTCTCTAAGTAAATTAAAATCTCCCGATTCATCATCAGACTGCCACAACATGGTTACTCTTTGGACACTCTCCTTCAACTGAACTAAACAGAGACTTAAGAACTCATGAGCATCGTTCTGCCTGTCAACAGCAAATATCTCTCCAAATACTGGGAGGGCTTTTGTAATGCCTATAAGTAACTTCTGTCTAGTTCTTGCATTGTAAATATCTTTCAAAACAAGCAGTTGCATCAAGCGCATGTTAAAACTATCTTTGGGAGGTTTAATCCATGGGAAACCCTGGTTGAATAGATCATTAGTAAACAGTGGGATTGAGCACAGAGACTGTAATACAACATTTATATAGCAAGTGTTTCCCACATTAGGCAGGCCTTGCCACGATTTCTCTGGGTAAAGCAAGAATGTCTTCATATAGTCATGCCAGTCTAGGGAGTTCTCAATATAGTGTGCTTCCAACAGAACTGGGGAAAAGAATTTTGTAATGAGATCATTAAGATCACGAATATTCACGCCACTATCTTCAGAATAGTTGGTCTCAAAAGGAAATCCAAACCCTGACTTACTGATTTCTACAGCTCTCACACCCCTTTCTTTCCCCCTTTCATTAGATATAGACACTACTAAATTTGCCTCAAAATCTCTGATACTGCCCTTCAGGATGTTGTATTTTTCCATTTCTATGTCAGGCAAAAATCTTTTCCTCTTTATGAGTTGTGTTTCTAATAATCCTACACTGTGAAGTGAGGCTGATGAGGATGGAAGCAAAGACAACCCACGAAACATGCACATTTCACTTTCTTTGGCTGATTCATAGCACTTACTACTTCCTCTCACATGAACTTCAGGTGGTAAAGAGCCATGAAACTCCTGTGCACTTGTGCTAGGCTCACCAGATCTCTCATCACTTCTCCTGGCTGCCCGAAGACTATTTTGATAGATTTTGTCTAAGAATCTTTTCAGTCGTCTGGCATCTGTCGTGATAAGTTTCTCAACAAACAAGAAATCATTATTTTTAAAAGTCAAATGTAGGTAATTCTGGTCATCGCCATAGGTTCTAAGGACCACACTTTTAATATTATTATGTAGTTGCAGTGCCTTAATCTTTCCAGTGTTGAAATAGAGAATAAGTTTAACTTCCCTTTTTCCTATGAATGTTTCAATGAATGCACTTCTTGACTTGGACATTCCTGCCTTTGCACTCCACAGCTGGACTTGAGCACTTATCAATACGGGATGATCCATGGTCTTTCTCCTTGGCATGTGAACACACGTATCCTGATTACTGGAAATCTTCAAGTTTTGATTTGTTTCCCAGGTTCACCTAAGGAGACAACAAAAAAAAATAGTATATAACATTTTATACACCATGGCTATTTTTAATGTTTGCTTTATACAAAACTTCCTCATGTTCTGGGTAGCTAAACCTTTAGTGACCGTGAGAAATAGTCATGGTTGTAGGACAAAAATCTTGATTATCAACCCAAGAGCATGATAAAAAAAATCCAAGAAAAGTTCTTTTATTTCTGAGAGAAATATTAATATGAAACAGAAACTCCATTCCTATACACTGAATCTCTTTTCCTCTGCAATATTGTTTTCTATTCTAACTAAATTTTACCCTTACAATGGAAATTCTAAACCCTTAGACAACTTTTAAGACATAGCTCAAAAGCATACTGAACAGTATCTTGTGTGTGTGTGTGTATATATATATACATATATATACACATACACACACATATATATATGTATATACATACATATATATATGTATACACACACACACACACACACACACACACACACACACACACATACTGTGCTAATCTTTCTGACACAGAATGACCTCACAGGGAAGCCAAAATGAATATCTAAGCAAATAGAAGTACTACATAGCCCTTGATGAGTAGAGAAATTCATATATGGGATATTGAGTATGTCTACCTCCTTCCAATGCCAGTTTTATCACCTTCTTTGACTTGGCACTGAGGAAATTCCACACATTTCACCCTTCATTTCAAAAGTTAAAAAAATAATACCTTTCTAACTAAGATGATTTTGGTAGCCAGCTCTGCAAATTTACTAAGTTCTCTCTGCTCAAACCCAGTGGGGAAGCTCTTAGCTATATGTTATAGCACATGCTTCAAATGCAAAAAAAACAAAACAAAACAAAACAAAAAACAAAAAAACAAACAACAAACAAAAAACAAAAAAAAAAACCAAAAAACAAAAAATTAAGTGTCAATTTTGAGAACCCAAAATAATTTTTTACAAAACCAGTGAAGGATCAATTATATTTAATTACTGAAATGTAAAATTTCCAGAATAATATGGGGGATTTACATAAGAAATCATGCTAGCCGGGCGGTGGTGGCGCACGCCTTTAATCCCAGCACTTGGGAGGCGGAGGCAGGTGGATTTCTGAGTTCGAGGCCAGCCTGGTCTACCAAGTGAGTTCCAGGACAGCCGGAGCACACAGAGAAATCCTGTCTCGAAAAACAAAACAAAACAAAAAAAAAACAAAACAAAAAAAAAAAAAAGAAATCATGCTAAATGATTCATTGGAAGTTCTGTTTCCTCCTAAATAGTTAATATTCTTCCTTCGTCTTTCCTATGCAGTTACCTAACCCAGCAAACTATCAGTATTAGGGAAAATGTCTGCTTAATCTGTGCTCAAGTGACCAAAACTTGAAAATTGGTAGTATATAAGGAAGTTTTTGTTATATGATCAGTAAAGTAGTTGTGACCACCCATACATAAAAGTACATGTGCTCCCATGTTAAACAATGATTCTATTTATCATAGCAGAAACTTTCCATATAAACATTTAGGCATAGCAGCAAATTTAAGCTTTCTACATTTGGTGAAGGGGAGGGGAGGTTCAACATAGGTTTTCTCTGTATAGCCCTGAGGGTCCTGGAAATCACTCTATAGACCAGGCTGGCCTTGAACAAACAGTTCCCACCTTTCTACTTTCTGAGTACGAGGATTAAAGTTATGTACCACATCTGACTTCAAATTCTCTAGGTTATATACAGTTCACTGTCCTTCTGTGGATGCTAAGTAAGGATTTAAACAATTTTCTCTCCACAACAGTTTTAATTGGTCTTTAGTTTGTTTAAACATTCAACAAAACTTATAGATTCAGATTCAGAAAGTAGATTCAGATCTACTTTCAAAATTTCTACAATCCCAGATCAATCTGTACACACACACACACACACACACACACACACACACACACACACAGATTTACCAGGCATGGAAGTGTACAGTATAGACTACAATTCCAGCCAGCCTAGCCTGCCCTATAAGGGAAACATTGTCCTTCCAAAATGTGGTGTCCTTTCTTTCTAAAGATACTTGCAATAATCTAAATTTTCCTGGCATTTCTACTCTCTGTATTAAAAGATCAATTAGGGGCTAGGTATAAGTCACAAGTCTTTAATCGTAGCATGGAAGCAGAAGCAGGTGGATTCCCCAGGAGTTTGAGGTTGGTCCAGTCTACAAAATGAGGTCTAGGCTGCATAGAGACCATATCTCATACAAAACGAAACAAAAGACAGGAGATGTGCTTATGAAACTATATCTGTATTTTTCAATATTTCTTAAAGTTTGAATAAAGGAAATTTCTTTAGCCTCACCGAGTTTGAAAAATAAAGACCAAGATCACCTCAGCTGCCAAGTAGGCAAGCTGTCTAAGCACCGCCACTTCTCCAGCATATGCTAAACTTAAAACTTCCACATTCTGTCTCAAGTCTCAAAACTATTGATGCTTCCTTTAGATGTGTTTAAAAGTTTTTAAACTAAAGAGTACTGATTCTCCACCAAACCACTATATGCATTCTATGCAGCCAAAAGTAAGCTTCACTACAGTTACATTTCTCTTTCCAGCTGGCCTTAAACTGGAATAAAAGCCTACAATGATAACTACATGTCAAAGTTATGAAAACCTATGAGCTTTTATCTAATTTTCTATAAACTCAAATATCTCAGGTTTGATTGCACAATATATTAAGCTAGCTGATGCTCTCAAAACATAGCCAGAAATTTTCAAAACTGTACTACTTCTGTCAGGGCTGAAGGAATCATGTATGATAGGCAGAGATTGGCCACTGTTTTTTTTTAAAATAAATAAATGAAATGCTCCACTAGAAATGTCTGCTTCATTGTTAATTTACTAGTTTCCCACATATTGGTCTTTCTTCAGGCATTTCTTGAGCACATTATGATATCCAGAACATATATTCAATGCTTAGCCTCATCTTTACAGAATACTTGGGTAAGAAATCTATCCTCAATATCTATAAAGCCCAAGAACCACCCCCAAAAGCCTGGGTTATTAATTCTACATTCTAATAATTTAACAGGACTTGTACTGTGGTGGAAATATTTAAACACTCTATGCTGCATTTATGTCTTCCATCATTCATGCTTTCATTATTTCAAAAGGAAGAAACACTTGAAAATAAATGACTACATCTTTTAAATACACCATCATAATTCCCATGGAGCTCATTATAAAGGAGAAATTTTAAAAAGGAATCTAGGTACAGAAGATATGGCTCTTCAGGTAAGGGTGTTTGCTACCAAGTTTGATGAGTGACTCTGGGAGTCACATGGTAGGAAAAAACTTTCCCCAACAAATTATATATGTAAATACATATAATATTATTATGTATGTATACATGTAATAATCCATATCAATGTATGTGTTTTTGTAAAAATGAACTGGATAGAATTATCTTTCCAACGAAAAATGGTTATGCTTTAAGATTAACAGTTTACAATGGAGAAAAGAAAGCATCTTCAATAAACGGTACTGGTGTAACTGGCAGTCTGTATGCAAACAAATGAAAATAGATCCGTGTATTTGTCACCTTGCACAAAGTGCAAACCCTAGTGGATTAAGGACCTCAACATAAAACCAGATACACTGAATCTAACAGAAAAGAAAGTAGGAAAGAATTTTAAACTCATTGGCTCAGGGGAAATTTCCTAAACAGAACTCCAATGGCTCAGGCTCTAAGATCAGGAATTGATAAATGGGAGCTCATGAAACTGCAAAGTTTCTGTAAAGCAAAGGACATAGTCGATAGGCCAAATCGGCAACCTACAGATTGGGAAAAATGTTCACTAACCCCACATCCGATAAAGGGCTAATATCCAAAATATATAAAGAACTCATGAAGCTAAGCACCAAAACACCCCAAACAACCCAATCAAAAAATGGGGAACTGGGAAAGGGGAAAGCCTTTGGAATGTAAACATAGAATATAGAAAATTAAAAAAAAATAAAAAAAGGTAAACCAAAAAAAAAAAGGGGGGGTATAGAACTAAATCGAGAATTCACAACAGAGGAATCTAGAATGGCTGAGAAGCACCTAAAGAAATGTTCAAAGTCCTTAGTGATCAGAGAAATGCAAATCAAAACAACCTGGAGATTCCACCTTATACCAAGTCAGAATGGCTAAGATGACAACAGAAGCTGGCGAGGATGTGGAGAAAGAGGAACACTCCTCCACTGCTGTTGGGACTGCAAGTTGGTAAAACCACTCTAGAAATCAGTCTGGAGGTTCCTTAGAAAATTGTAAATAGATCCATCTGAAGACCCAGCTATACCACTCTTGGGCATATACCCCCAAAAGCCTCACCATGCCACAAGGACACATGTTCCATTATGTTCATAGCAGCCTTATTTGTGATAACCAGAAGCTGGAAACAACCTAGCGGTCCCACAACAGAAGGATGGATACAGAAAATGTGGTTCATTTACACAGTGGAATACTACTCAGCTATTAAGGACAAGGACATCCCGAGTTTTGCAGGCAAATGGATGGAACTAGAAAATATCATCCTGAGTGAGGTAACTCAGACCCAAAAGAATATGATGGTGTGTATTCAGTAATAAGTGGATATTAGCCAAAAGCATACAGAAGATCCAGGACACAATCCACAGAACTCAAGAAGGCTAACAAGCTAATGAAGGGCCCAAGTGAGGATGCCTCAATTCCAATTGAAAGGGAGAAGAAAGAAATCAGAGGGGGGTAGGGAAGGAGGGGCCTGGTGGGAAAGGTGACAGGGTGGGGGGGAAGAGGGGAACATGATCAGATATTGAGTCCTGAGGGAAACAGAAAGAAAGAATGGCAACCTTGGGAGGTAGGAGGTGGGAGAACCCTCTACAATGCACCAGAAACCTGAGAGGTGAGAGACCTTCAGGACTCAAATTTGGGGAGGGATCTTAGATGAAATTCCCTACAGTGGGGAGAGGAAACTTGTAGAGTTCACCTCCAGCAGGAAGACAGGGCATCAAGTGGAGGGATGGAGTTGTCATCCCACAGTCAAAAACTCTGACCCAGAATTGTTCCTGTCTGAAAGAACTGAAGGGATAAAAGTGGAGAAGAGACTGAGGGAAAGGAGGTCCAGGGACAGGCCCAAAGTGGGATCTAGCTCAAGGGCAGGCTCCAAGGCCTGACACTATTACTGATGCTGTGGTGTGCCTACATGACTATCCTCTGAGAGGCTCAGATGCAGATACTTACACCCAACAACTGGACTGAGGTCAGGGACCCCTGAAGTGGTTGAATTAGAGCAAAGCTGGAAGCTGAGGAGGAGAGCACCTCCATAGGAAGACCAGCAGTCTCAATTAACCTGTATCCCCGAGAACTCTCAGACCCTGAGCCACCAACCTGGCAACATACACCAGCTGATACAAGGCCCCAACACATATACAGCAGAGGACTGCCTGTCTGACCTCAGCGAGAGAAGATGTATCTAACCCTCAAGAGACTTGAGGCCCCAGAGAGTGGGGAGGTCTGGTGGGGTGGGAGTGGGGCTGGCGGAGTGAGGACATCCTCTTGGAGATGGAGAATGGGTGTAGAAGGAGGTATGGGAAAAGGAACAGTCAGAGCACAGACCAGGAGGTAATGATTGGACTGTAAAAAAAAAAAAAATGAAAGAATAATTTAAAAAAAACCCTCATACCCCTCCCCCCTCCACCTCTACCTCCCAGGTCCATCAGATGTGGTAGACCTGTGCCACATCTGACACAGGAAGATCCCACTTCCTGATACTCACTAGAGAGCTGACAGGAGCAGGTTATCCGGTAAGAATCATCCCGCACCCCTAGAGGCTCAGAGCCACTCACTACCCAGCAACCTCCAGATCACCACTCCCCTTCCTTTATTTCTACCCCTCCCTCCTCAGCTGTCACTACCCCAGTTCCATCGCATGTGGTAGACTTGTGCCACATCTGACACAGGGAGGATCCTACTTCTTGATACTCGCTAGAGAACTGGCAGGAGCAGGGCATTTGGTAAGAATCACCCCCACCCCTAGAGGCCCAGAGCAGCTCTGGGACTCACTACCCAGCAACCCCCAGATTACCACTCCCATTCCTTCCCTTCTACCCCCCTCTCCTCCCCATTCCATCTGATGTGGTAGACCTGCGCCCCCTTCTGACATGGGGAGGAGCCTACTTCCTGATACTCTCTAGAGAACAGGCAGGAGCAGGACATTCGAGAACTGGCAGGAGGTCATTTGAGAACTGGCACCAGTAGGGCATTTGAACAGATAGAAGCAGGGAATTCATGAACCAGCATCAGCAGAGCATTTGAGAAACAGCAACCTGCAGGGCATTTGACCCTTGCCAAGTCTGCCACAGGAGAGACCAGATCGCCTGATACTTCCTGGAGAACCAGCTGTTTGCAGAGCATTGGAGAGAAAGGGAATCCCAGGAGTATAGAAACATAGGACTGCAGGACAGAGAAGATAGAGACAGCAAGACCAGCTAACACCGGAGATAATGAGATGGCCAAAGGCAAACACAAGATCATTACCAACAGAAACCAAGGCACTATCAGAACCCAGTTCTCCCACAACAGCAAATCCTTCATACTCCATCACATCAGAAAAGCAAGAGCTAGATTTAAAATCATATCTCATATTGTTGATGGAGTACTTCAAGGACATAAATAACTCCCTTAAAGAAATACAGGAGAACATGGGTCAAGAGGTAGAAGCACAAAAATCCCTTAAAGAAATACAAGAGAATATGGATCAAAATGTAGAGGAACTTAAAGAGGAAATACAAAAATCTCTTAAAGAAATATAGGAGAACATGGGTCAACAGGTAGAAGCCCTTAAGGAGGCAATAAAAAAATCACATAGGGAATTATGAGAGAACATGGGTCAACATGCAGAAGCCCTTAAGGAGGAATCACAAAAATCCCTGAAAGAAACACAGGAGAACATGGGTCAACAGGTAGAAGCCCTTAAAGAGGAATCACAAAAAATCCTTAAAGAATTTCAGGAAAAAAACAAACAAGTAAAGAAACTGAACAAAACTATCTAGGATCTAAAACTGGAAATAGAATCAATAAAGAAATCGCAAAGTGAGACATCACTGAAGATAGAAAACCTTGGAAAGAATTCAGGAGTCATAGATGCAATCATCAACAACAGAATACAAGAGATAGAAGAAAGAATCTCAGATGCTGAAGATTACATAGAAAACATTGACTCAACAGTCAAAGAAAAGGTAAAATGCAAAAAGCTTGTAACAAAAACATCCAGGAAATCCAGCACACAATGAGAAAACCAAACCTAAGGATTATAGGCATAGAAGAAAGAGAGGATTTAGGCCTAGTAAATATCTTCAACAAAATTATAGATGAAAACTTCCCTAACCTAAAGAAAGAGATGAACATACAAGAAGCTTACAGAACAGGAAACAGATTGGACCAGAGCAGAAATTCCTCCTACCACATAATAACCAAAACACCAAATGTAATAAACAAAGAAAGAATATTAAAAGCAGTGAGAGAAAAAGGTCAAGTAACCTATAAAGGCAGACCTATCAGAATTACTATGAAAGCCAGAAGAGCGTGGGAAGATATCATACAGACCCTAAGAGAAATAAATGTCAGCCCAGACAACTATACCCAGCAAAACTTTCAATTACTATAGACTGAGAAAACAAGACATTCCATGACAAAAGCAAATTTACGCAATATCTTTCCACAAATCCAGCTCTGCAAAGGATAATGGGTGGAAAATATCAACACAAGGCAGGAAACTACACTGTAGAAAAATCAATAAGGTAATCTTTCAACAAACCCAATAGAAGATAGCTACACAACCAGAATTTCACCTTTAACTAAGAAGATAACAGTAAACAAGAATCACTTTTCCTTAATATCTCTTAATATCAATCGTCTCAATTTTCCTATAAAAAGACAGAATAATAGACTGGATATGTAAACGGGACCCAATGTTTTGCTACATGTATAAAAGCCACGTCAGTGTCAAAGAGTCACTATTTAAGAGTCAAAGGTTAGAAAACAATTTTCCAAGCAAATGGTCCCAAGAAACAAGCTGGAGTGGCCATTCTTATCCGAATAAAATTGACTTTCAATCAAAAGTTGTCAAAAAAGATAAGGAAGGACACTTCATAGTGGTCAAAGGAAAAGTCTACCAAGACGAACTCTCAATTCTGAACATCTATGCTCTGAACACAAGGGCACCCGCATTCATTAAAGAAACTTTAATAAAGCTCAAAGCACACATTGCACCCGACACAATAATAGTGGGAGACTTCAACACCCCACTCTCAAAAATGGACAAATCATGGAATCAGAAGCTAAACAGAGATACAGTGAAACTAACTGAAGTTATGAACAAAATGGATCTAACAGATATTTATAGATCATTCCACCCTAAAGGAAAAGAATATATCTTCTTCACAGCACCTCATGGTACTTTCTCCAAAATTGACCATATAATTGGTAACAAAAATGGGCCTCAACAGATACAGAAATACTGAAATTATTCCATGTATCTTATCAGATCACCATGGCCTAAGGTTGGTCTTAAGCTCAAACAAAAGCAACAGAAAACACACACACACACATGGACCTTTTACAATGCTCTTCTCAACGATAGCTTGGTCAAGGAAGAAATAAAGAAAGAAATTAAAGACTTTTTAGAATTTAATGAAAATCAGGGGACAGCAGTTGCTGGAGGGGATGTGGGGAAAAAAGAACACGTCTCCATTGTTGGTGGGATTGCAAGCTGGTGAAACCACTCTGGAAATCAGTTTGGCGATTCCTCAGAAAATTAGACATGGCACTACCAGTGGACCCAGCTATACCACTCCTGAGCATATACCCAGAAGATGCTCCTACACATAATAAGAACACATGCTCCACTATGTTCAAAGCAGCCCTATTTATAATAGCCAGAAGCTGGAGAGAACCCAGAAGTCCCTCAACAGAGGAATGGATACAGAAACTGTGGTATATTTATACAATGGAGTACTATTCAGCTATTAAAAACAATGAATTCATGAAATTCTTAGGCAAATGGATGAAACTAGAAAGTGTTGTCCTGAGCAAGGCAACCCAATCACAAAAGAACATGGTATGCACTCACTAATAAGCAGATGTTAGCCCAAAAGCTCAAAATAAACAAGTTACAATTCACCCAGCCCAGGAAGCTCAAGAAGGAGGACTTAAGTGACAGTGCTTTGGTTCCTCTAAGAAAGGGAACAAAATACTCACAGGAGCAATAAAGAAGACAATGTGAGGAGCAGAGACTGAAGTAAAGGCCACCCAGAGACTGCCCTACCTGGGGATTCATCCTATAAACAGTCACCAAACCCCAACATTACTATGGACGACAAGAAGTATATACCAAAAGGAGCATACCATGGTTGTCTCCGGAGGGGCCCTGCCAGAGCCTTACAAATACAGAGACAGAAACTAGCAACCAACTATAGGACTGAGCGTGGGGTTCCCAATGGAGGAGTTGGAGGGTGGTCCTGAGGAGCTGAAGGGGTTTACAGCCCCATGGGAAGAACAATGGTTTCAGCCACCCAGATGCCCCAAGACTCCCAGGGACTGAACCATCAACCAAGGGGTACACATGGTCCCAGCCAAAAATGTGGCAGAGGACAGCCTTGTCAGGCATCAGTGGGAGGAGTGGTCCTTGGTCAGGTAAAGGCTCAAAAGAGGCCCCAACAAAGGGAAACAGAGGGGGGAAGGGTGTGTGTGTGCTGGGTGGGAGTATATATGCGGAGGCAGGGGGAGAGAGGAGGGGTTGGGGGTCTTTGGGGGGAAATTGGGAAAGGTTTTACCATTGGCAATGTAAATTAAGACGATATTCAATAAAAAAGAAAATAAATAAAAAGAATAAAGATACTAATAGTTATATATTTTACAAGAAGTGATCTACAAGCCAGGTATGGTGGCTTATGCCTATAACCATAGCACTTTGAAGACTGAGGCAGGAGGATTTCTTCATGTTCCAGGCCATCCTTTGCTACAAAGTTTCAGGATTGTTCTCCTTCACTGACATGAGTAAACTGTGTTTATCTGAAATAAAATCAAGTACTTGTTTATCTCAATGAGTAGGTTAAGGTTAACATATAGAAGGTGCTGTGCCAGAGATGGTTAAGTGTTGATTATCATATTTTGCCCTTGTTTTAACTATGTTGGGGATTGACCTTAAGTCCTCACACATGCCAAGCATTTGCTCAATCACTGAACTGTACTCTCAGCCCTCAGAACATTCAGAAAACATTTGAGATAATAGGGAAAAGATATACTAAGTATATGCTAAGAAGCCCCACTTAGTTACCTCGCTGGATAGAAATGATGAAGGTTCTAAAAGGTAGTGACCTAGTCCATGTATGTAGGGAGTGGAAATAAAAAGTATCATGTATTTGCCACAGGGGTTTATAATGAAGTTCTGGCTATCTCTAATGAGCCCAAGCAAAACCTCTGAAAATGAAAACTTCAATTTGCATTTATTTTATGAGTACCTAAGTGGGTTCAGGAAAGGTCAGTGGCATTATCAGATTCCATTAAATGAACTGAAAAGGAATTCTCAGAACTGTCTTTGAGGACTCTGTTCAATAGAACTTTGATTCTAGATACAATATAATTAATGAGCATATATAATTAATAAAGAACACCAGCTTTCCCAAGACAATCTAAATAAAAGTCTTCCTCCAACAATTGCTTAGCGTGCCTTAAATCTGAACGTGAAAAGTATGTGAATATGCTGGGTAAATGAGAAAGGGCACTCTGAAAAACCCATGAGCATTTTCAAGAGTGACTCTGCATTAATTCATCCTTTAATTTATTAAAAATAGATGTGGAATGCTAAAATCCATTGTATAGTTGTTGGTATACAATACTGTAAAGAAATATAAAATCCAGGCTTTTACCAAACTCACTGTAGCAGAGTTGAAAAAGTAGATTACTTGCCTAGTACGAAGAACCCTGTGTTCAGTACCAATCACCTAACCAGATACACTGAAACTAATAGAAGAGAGAGTAGGGAAGAGCCTACTTGGGCACAGGGGGAAAGTTCCTAAAAAGAACACCAATGGCTTATGCTCTAAGATCAAGAATTGACAAACAGGTCCTCATAAAATTGCAAAGTTTCTGTAAGGCAAAGGACACTGTCAATAGAACAAATTGACAACCAACAGATTGGGAAAAGACCTTTACCAACCCTACATCTGATAGAGGGCTAATATCCAATATATACAAAGAACTCAAGAAGTTATGCTCCAGACAATCATATAACTATTAAAAATGGGGAACAGAGCTACACCAAAAATTCTCACCTAAGGGATATCGAATGGCTGAGAAGTACCTAAATGTTCAACATTCTTAGTCATCAGGGAAATGCAAATCAAAACAACCCTGAGATTCCACCTCACACCGGTCAGAATGGTTAAGATGAAAACTCAGGGGACAGCAGATGCTGGCGAGGATGTGGAGAAAGAGGAACATTCCTCTATTGCTGGTGGGATTGCAAGCTGGTACAACCACTCTGGAAATCAGTTTGGTGGTTCATCAGAAAACTAGACACAGTACTACATGAGGACCCACCAGATTGATTTCATAGCAGCCTTATTTATAATAGCCAGAAGCTGGAAAGAACACAGAGGAATGGATACAGAAACTGTGGTAATTTACACAATGGAGTACTACTCAGCTACTAAAAACAATGGCTTCATGAAATTCTTAGGCAAATGGATGGAGCTAGAAACTGCCATCCTGAGGGAGGCAAACCAATCAAAAAAGAACACACATGGTATGCACTCACTGAGAAGTGAATATTAGCCCAAAAGCTCAGAATAAACAAGATACAATTCACAGACCACATTAAGATCAAGAAGAAAGACGACCAAAGTGTGGGTACTTTGGTTTTTCTGAGAAAAGGAACAAAATACTCATAGGAGCAATTATGGAGACAGTGTGGAGCAGACTGAAGGAAAGTCCATCCAGAGACTGCCCCACACTTGTGGGGCATCAATGGGAAGCTCTTGGTCCCATGAAGGCTCAATACCCCATTGCAGGGAAATGCAAGTGCAGGGAGGCAGGAGTGGGTGGGTAGGTGTGCATCCTCATAGAAGCAGGAGGAGGGGGATGAGATAGGAGATTTTTGGGGGAGGGGTGGGAAACCAGGAAAGGGGTTATCATTTGAAATGTAAATAAAATATTCAATAAAAGAGAGTAAACATAAAAAAATCCAAGAAAACAAAAAACATACATAAAATACATAGGGCATATGGTAGTAATTATCAAAGAAAGGGTGCTGATGGAGGGTGGATAAGCTTTCTTGTTAATTGAATGCTAGCCAGAACCCATATATAAAACTAAGCATGATGGTGCCTACTTGTAGTCTTAGCAGTGAAGGAAAGACAGGAGAATCCCTGGGGTTTGCTTGCCAGGCAGACCAGTCTAATATAGACCAGTTAGCCCTATGCTCCTGAGAGATGCTGTCTCATAGAAGGCAGCATTTGAAGAGCAATACTGGAGGTTAATCTACATTTATAAATACACAACAGGCATATATGTATTAACAAGTGCCAGTACACGTACACACACACACACACACACACACACACACACACACACACAGAGAGAGAGAGAGAGAGAGAGAGAGAGAGAGAGAGAGAGAGAGAGAGAGGGAGGGAGGGAGGGAGGGAGGGGGGCAGGTTAGAGAGGTAGGGGGGTAGATGGGGAGAAAGAAAATAGAGAGCAACCTCCTCGAAAAAAGTAGAGAAAAGGAAAACAGATAAACTATACTAGTGGTAATGGTGCTAGGCTTTCTTCAAACTGTGGAAAGCCTGGCAATGATAATGTGGTAGAGTAGGTATTCTAGATGGGAGAAAGAAAAAACAAAATTCCCTTTCAGGGAGAATTGTAAAGGCATCTACAGTGAAAGACTACTGAAGGCACTGTAGAAGCACAGGAAAGCAAATGGTTTGGTAAACTCATTAAGCTGTCCCAAGCCACAGGGCTATGTTTGACTCATAGGCAGGAATGTATGATGGAGGCAATCATCAATTTGGTTTTCTCCAGTACATTTAGCCACTTAGTTGTCCTGGTGCAACATGTAAAAATAAGAACTTTGATTTTTGACTTGGTGGTGGATTCTACTCATTCCAAAGTAAACATATAAGAAAAAATAGCTGAGCTATAAAAATAAAGAAGGGTATGCTCATAAATCTGGGCTTTTAAATTGACAAAATGGTAGAGATACCTCAGTAGTTCAGAATGCTTACTGCTTTTGGAAAGAGGACCCAGTTTGGTTTTCAGATCTCATATCAGGTAGCTCACTACTGATGTTAACTCCAGCTCCAGGGTTAGGATGCTATTATGTCCTGGCCACTCTGCATATCTGCACTTAATGTACATATACCTACACACACAGACACAGACACACACACACACACACACACACACACAAACAAACAAAAATAAATCTTTGAAATTAAAAGTAACATGAGGACAGGGGACTAAAATATAGGAAAATATGGGCCCCAGGCATAGCTTGGTTACTAATGGGACTTGCTGTCATGCTTTACAATCTGAGTTCAATCTCCCAATCCAAACAGTGTAAGGAGAGATCTGATTAACCAGAATTGTCCTGACCTCCATATGTCCAATGACATCCATGTGCTCACATAATCACACATATACAAAATACATGAAACATAGTAAACATATTAAAATACACAGAGTGATCTGCTCCATAAAATCTGGGGCTACAGGAGTAACATCGGGTAAAGGAGAGTCTCATTTCAGTAGCTGCAATTCTGTCTCCTGTTTCTAAGCAGCCGACAACAGCTTAAAATACTTCCTTTTCCCATTGTCCTTTCCTCTTCCTTTGTATTTTACTATTCTTTCTCAACCTGTACCCTAAGCTGGAAGCAAGCAATGAGAATAGAGGACAAAGCTGAGTGTTAGGTGTATGTGGATTGGGTTGAAAGCAAGCAGGATCAGGTATAAGGGATAGGCACGTGAGATCCAATGAAAGGCGAGAAGAATCCACCCTCTCCTTTTTTCTACCCTTCAAGTTTGGGTTAAAGGTCAACACATCAAGAGGCACACTGCCTCTGGAGCATTAGCAATTAAATCCAGTCATTATGTTTGTTCCCAGCCTCAGTGTGCATGGCTTTTCAAAATGACTGGATCAAGACAGATTTTCTCCTTGCCTGTCTGGCTTAAAGGTGCATTTCCACACTCAGCACACATCCAAGTCATTGTATATCAGAGAAATGCCATTACTTTGCCTCTTGACATACACTGCACATAAATCACTCCATAGGAGGCCCTGACCAAAACAGGAAGAATTCTCTACACTAGCAAATTGCTCCCATGAACTATTTTAAGCTTTGTACTCTGTCTGAGAGAGATTTGGCAGAACATGCTTTTTATTCTTTAAAAATTATGTTAGTGCTCCTAATAAGACATAGTTGAAGATAATGCATAGATAATTTTCAAAAGATAAATATGATTATTTCATTAAAGAGCATGAAAAAGCATGTATTTATTATACAGCACAAGAGAAATTCTTGACATTAATTCACTTTTCCCACTGTAACCTATCATCTTAGTATTTTGTAGACCTTATTCCTAACTACTGTGTTTGTTTATTCACCTACTAACCAAAATATCTTTTTACATTTAGTCGACTATGGGCCAAACAAAAATATAAGACAGTAAAAACTCCTGCTCTCAGACAAGTTATCAAACAAATAATACAAGCAATAGTAGTACAAGGAAAGATGTATTAATTAGAAGTCAATCCATGTGTTACCAGAGTTTATGTGCTATCATTTGCCACCTCAATTTCTCATAGTATTTTCTCTCTTTTTACTGTGTAAATGAGGAGATTGGTGCTGTTTGAGTATGAGTGGGTGTAGAGGTCAAAGGTCATCCTTGAGTGTAGTTTCTCAGGAACCACCTACCCTCTACTGTGTTCTTAAATTTTTATTATTTTGTGTTTTATCTGCATGTGTGTTTATTTTGTCACATGTGCCTAGTTTCCAGAGGCCAGAAAAGAGGTTGGATTCCCCTGTAACTGAAGTTGTGCAGAGTTTTGAGGTACCATAGTTCATAGAATCACACCATTGGTTTTCAAAGTGTATGAAGTGGGAAGTACATGCCTTTAATCCCAACCCTTGGGAAGTAGAGGCAGGAGAATTAAAAAAAATCAAGGTCACCTTCAGCTAAACAGGGCATTTATAACCAATCTGGATTATATAGGCAGTGTCTCAAAATATATGATTCTATGTCCTAAGTGGAAGAAAACCAGAAAATAATCCCATGAAGAAACCATGCCAAGGGAACTTTCAGTAAAAGGTGACTATCCAAGAGAGCTATCCATTAGAGGGGTACAGGGAATTCTAAGAAAACTCAACTTACCAGGAAATGTCACTGGATGCTAAATGCAAGCGAAGCAGCTTCCCGATTCAGCAATGTATGCCAATGGAGAACTACCTATTGGGACAAAACTTACTGTGAGTTTTCTTGGAAACATGCACACCCATGGGGTTTTAGGTATTACAAAGGGCAGGAATTTACTTGTTCTTCAATAAATAAGAAAAGTTGTGACTTCACATGGTATGTTTGCATCCCAAGAACAGAATGGTGACTGCTTACTTCCCTTCTCATTTGCAGGAGTGGCAGGCTTTGCCTGTGGTAGTTGTCAACATTTGAGAACAGGCATGGATTGGTTACATACTGGGTTATTTTTGTGCTATTGAAGATGTCTAAATATTTTATTGTCTGAAACTTATATCCCATTTACTGCTAATCCTCTCTTCTAATCATTTTACTAAACATATGCATATATTACCAATGTGGTATTATACACATTTGATTCTGCAGATTGCTGACAATTGTCTCTTAAACATTAACATGGTGGTCACTAGGTCACTGACAGCTTAAAAACTAAGTCAAATATACACAAGGCAAAACAACAAAAAAAAAAGGATCTTGCTCACTTTCTTCATCTATGCAGCTAACAGTTAACCTTTGTTGTTTTCCTTTCAGTCTTAGGCTTCTAGCCTAGCATTAGAAAACAACTTGTTTTTCATGGGCTTTTAATCTCATTTCTTTTCTCTCCCGTTTCTGCCACATGATACATTCTAATCTCATAGACATTTTGGACAAAGTCCCAGTCATTAGATGAACATGGAGACAATAGAAAAAAATGTGTAAGAACCCACAGCAACAAGGGAACTTGTTCTGTCCCAAAATAGGAGAATCACAATGGACCAGTAACCATCAAACAAAATGAACAAAATATCAGTGCAAACGTTTATCCAGAAAATATCTTGCTACTTCCCTAGCAAGTATATTGTACCCAAGTTAAGACACAGTATTAATGATCTCAAACACAGTTTCTATGTGCCCGTCACTACTATGGATCCACATTATCGAATTACCAAAGGCTAAAAACAAAACGAGAAGGTAGGTCTGGGACCACATTTGACAAGGCAGCATTAAACCTAAAAAAGATCGCAGTCCAGACTAAAGTTGGGGAGAATAAAAGATGTCTTCTATTTGAATTCTTTCAGAGACACAGAGTATAGACAGGAATCCAAGCCTGCTAGTCAGTCTTGTGGGCAGTTAGTTTGGTGTTAAAAAACCCTCACAGTAAGCATGTGATCTAGGCAATAATTTCAGGGGCATCTGAAATAATATTAGGAGTTTGAATTAATATTAATATTGAATTGAAAAATCTTTAAAACCATCTTATACAGGGATTCACTGGTTCTAATACTCATTAAGGTGAACCAAAAGTGGTACTGTAACCAGTTCAAGGTAGACCAAACAAATATTAACTGCTACTCCAAGTGGATTCCTTGGGGTTCCAAAACTCCTATATATACAGTTTCCTACCTCATGCTTTGTGTGCAAACTTACCTAACTACGATTTTCTTCCCAGAATGACCTGTAGCCACAGCGTATATGATGTCCCATGCTGATGCTCCTTGCTCAGCAGAATTATCAATCCTGGTTTTACAGGCCCTGCCTTCTCTTTTCCAAACCATTCTTTACTACATTTGCTAACACATACCCCTGATATCTGACTAAAGAGAACTGCTACCCAACATAAATAGGTTTAGGCTCTATTCCATACCAAAAGCTTTAAAGCCCAGGTAAATCTAGGTTCCTGTTCCACAAAGCACAGTTCTTCTAAGAGGTAAGTATCATAAGCAAGAAGATGATGAACAAATACTAATTTTGGACTTATACCCCAAACTTGAGCATCTCATCTTTTGAGGGAAAATCTAAGATAAATGTTTTTATACCATATGCCTCGTTGAAAGTAGGATGTTGAAAAGTCTGAGTAAGGCAAACAAATGAGAAACAGACAAAAACATCCTGTGGTAATAAGCGTTAAGTCCATCCATTATTCTAATAATCTCCCTTGGGCCAATGGCATCCTTGGAACATCTATGACTACTAGGACAATTTTGAAAAGAGTTAAAGTCTTATTGCAATTGAGTAGTGAGCAAGTTCCAAGTTTTATCTAGCAGAACACCACATCTTACAAGTATTCCTTCATACTTGAGTTTATAACGATGCCCCACCCCACCCTCAAAGCTGCAAGGAGACACTTAGATTCAGTTTTGGGGTTCAATCAGGGGTGTTTTAGACTCCACGCGACACAAGGGGGCACTACAGCATTTTTCTTGCCAAGGCAAAGTGGGCAGCCAAGTCAATACATCTTCATCTCACTTAAGAATAAATACATTCCACGTTTAAAACTTTGCAAGGCTTTATATAGCCACTGTTTGCAAAATGAACCTGGAAATGTAGTAAGTGCCACTAGGGCTCAAACAAAAATCTATCAGAATGTTTTCCAAATGCCATTGTATTTTGAATAGGAAAAATCTAAAGTTGACTTTGTTCATTTGCATTTTATTTAATATCTAATTAAGTATCATTAATATTGCTAAAGAGGAGTAAGGAATGGAGAAACCAGAGGGTTCAGGGACATACCACAAGAACATAGCCTAGAGAATCAACTGACTGGGACGCTTGGGAGTTTGAGATCAAGACCCCCTGTAGGGGTCTGACCTAGGTGCTTTACATATATGCTATGGCTAAGTGGCTTGGTGTTCTTGTGGAAATCCTCAAAGTGGGGCTAGGGATTTGTCCCTGACTTTTTGGTGTGTGTGGGACAGTTTTCCTGCTACTGGGTTGCCTTGTCCAGCCTTGATGTGATGGTATATGCCTAGTCCTACTGTAGCTTGTTATGCTGTGTTTGGTTGATGTCCCTCGGAGACCTACTCTTTTCTAAGGGGAAGAGGGAGGGGGCTGGAAGACTTCAGGGAGGAAAGGGAGGGAAAACTGTGGTCGGGATGTAATAAATGAAAAAATATCAATAATTCAAAAAGAAAATGTTATTTATTTATAGGGCAAAATGATAAATGGCTTGCACTTAGGAGGCATGGGGCAACTAAAAGTTCTTTAGGGTTTGATTTAAATCCTTTCAAAAATATTTGGAGTGGACCTTTTCTCTATTACATACCTCATGGGTTTTTGCTTTTTCATGACTGACTATGCAAATGGTATAACAAATAATACTTAATATTGACATATACCTGTTGCCAATTTAAAGCCAACAATATCAAGGAATGCACGAATTCTTTCCTTTATACCTTATTTGTCTTTACAAAACACTTTTGTAATATGACCCACATGTTTATCCCCAAGAAGTGTCTCAGTAATTACACAAGCTTGTATTGGATATGGCACTTAATCATATAGCTATACAAATGAAAAAGGAAGAAAAATACATTCACAAGAGTACGTTAATCAATAATATATTGATTTTCTCAGTGACTCTTGACAAGGGTCAGAATTAATGAAAACTTCTTTGAGAACTCACAATTTTCTCATTGGAAGTGACAGTGAGTTGTGCTACACAGTTTTTACTGCAGTTGTCTTCAGAAATTTCTAGGGTCCTTTTTCATTTGGGAGTGTTGATATTATAATTTTCAAACACTGAAGCAGGGCTAAGCCCCTTCTGGAAGCATGAAATTTGTACCATAAAAATCTGTCCAAGTTTTTTATTCCCAAAAGATGAAGATAGGCTCATAAATAAATGAATGATTTGATCAAATTCCCCTGTATTCTTTTGCTATCAGTACACATCAAAATATGTATTCTCACAGCAAAGGTCTGAGTTCAGTACTCACTAATCCCTTATATACTTCTGTCTTCTAGATGTATATGTGTAAACAAAGAAAGTGGGTTTCTGAGAGGGTCCAGGATATTTTCAATGTATAGATGCTTATGCTGCTTGGCTACTGACTACTCTGTCAAAGGGATAAAACCATACAGAGAAGCTAGATGGTCCCTAGGGGAATGATTTACTGGTAAGGATCAAATTTTTAGTGTGAAAAAGTGACACAAGCCGGGCGATGGTGGCGCACGCCTTTAATCCCAGCACTTGGGAGGCAGAGACAGGTGGATTTCTGAGTTCAAGGCCAGCCTGGTCTACAGAGTGAGTTCCAGGACAGCCAGGGCTACACAGAGAAACCCTGTCTCGAAAAAGCCAAAAAAAA
Source organism: Apodemus agrarius (assembly GCA_964023405.1). NCBI lineage: Eukaryota > Metazoa > Chordata > Mammalia > Rodentia > Muridae > Apodemus > Apodemus agrarius. Next base: position 128,823,746 of record OZ030010.1, read on the forward strand.
AAAAAAGTGACACAAATACTCAGGATTCTTGACATGTTCTAATTAATGTGCTGACGTGGCAGGTTGCTGTCAAGCATGTGGTTTTCCGTATTAGGGGGATTTCATTATATGTAAGCAGTTAGCAATGTAATCTAGGGGAGAAAGAGTGATGTCTACTCTCTGGAGATATTTTCACCTCTAGCTATAGCCACAAGGTGATTAATAACATCTGAAGAAGTACCAAACTTAAACTTTAAGAAATTAAGAGCTGGGCGTGGTGGCGCATGCCTGTAATCCCAGCATTTGGGAGGCAGAGGCAGGCAGATTTCTGAGTTCAAGGCCAGTCTGGTCTACAAAGTGAGTTCCAGGACAGCCAGAACTATACAGAGAAACCCTTTCTGGAAAAAACAAAAAACAAAAAACAAAAAAAAAAAAGAAAGAAAAAAAAAAGAAAAGAAATTAAGAGTAGCAGGAGCTACTTGAATACATATATGCAAATAGTAAAATAATTGGTGTAACATTTATTTATTTGTGAAATAGCCTAAATAATAAATAACTGCAAATAGTTACAATATTGGACACATATATGATCTATAAAATATTGGAGTAGGCATAGTTTAATACATTGCCAGTTTTAGAAAATTTACCTACTTCCAAGTGACAGATACTGAAGGTTAGGTGACCTATCTCCTATCTACCACATCTCTAACACCTCTACCATGATACAGAGGGGATGTAACAGCAGTCAAGTCAACACTCATCTACTGAGTTTATCAGATAAAGAAGAGTCATGACCAAAGGACCCATTTTACTATTTACCATTTATGTTTTCCTTTTTCATCAGCTAAGTATAGACATGAAACTGAAACAGGCACGTGAAACAGAAGACAATTAAACATATAATGAATCGTGGAAATAAGCAATCTATCTACTCAGGGCTCATGAGACTTGAACAAAGATGAAATGAAATTGGTAAAAAGGACTAATGTCCCAGCACTTGGGAGGCAGAGGAAGGCGGATTTCTGAGTTCAAGGCCAGCCTGGTCTACAGAGTGAGTTCCAGGACAGCCAGGACTACACAGAGAAACCCTGTCTCGAAAAAACAACAAAACAAAACAAAACAAAACAAAAAAAGGACTAATGTATATGGTTCCCTGAAAATATCATTGTGCCAACGATAACAACTGCCATGACATTTGTTATGTGAAGTTGACCACAGAATATGCAGAAGCATGACATTTAAGTCCAAAGGGTGAGCGTGTAAAAGTCATTTTACATTAGCTGAACTGGAAAGCTAACAACTTTTGGATGGAGGAGTAAACTGAATGATCACAAGGGCATCATCAATCATTTCCAATAATCTTGAGATACTACGTAAGGAACAAATTTACTACCATCACATTTTCTATGGTGTGACAACTATCAAAACAGTGTGTGTGTGTGTGTGTGTGTGTGTGTGTGTGTGTGTATGACCCTGCCACTGGAAATTATGAGATAAATGTTTTTTACTTACATGAAGTCAAATGTGTGAAATGTGCAAACTACTCAGACGCATGTTGGGAAGAAACTTTAAGCAGAAAGTTTGAGAGTCCAAGATAGAATAGTTCTATAAAACATAAATCAAATAATTAAGATCCCACTTGTTTAAGCTTCTAGAGCTCTTTGCAATAATTTTGTCTTCTTACCATTCCTCTATTTAATTCTCTTTTTCACACTGCTGATTGCTTTAGTATGTAAGGGATGAGGTGACAAAGGGATGTTGATGAAGCTGAAGAAGAGTGATCTGCATCATAACGAACAAGGCAGTAGGAAAATATGAAACATCATACAAGATCAGGTAACACCCCTCTCAGTATAGAATTCGGTGAAACATGTCTCTACACTGTGGAGTTTAGTGGGTCCAAGATATGGGAAAAAGCTATTTCATGACAGGTGTTTGAATTCAACTAAGGATGAAAGACAGTAACACAGTTACACACAAAGCGGCACTCAGGCAGCATGCATGACTAGGAAAGGAAATTTGTCACTCATATCACAATCTATAAGTATCATCAGTTGTCGTATGTGTGAACACAGTGTGTCTCCATGTTTAGAGCTTCAGAACCACAAGAATTCTCAGAAAAAGGAGTAAATACATTTGTGTCTACCAAAAAAGTGATTTGGGGTAAAAATGATCTTTATTCCTCTTAAAGACTACTTATATGTCTTATTTTACAATTTAGACAAAAAATGCTACTACAGATATTATGAGAAATTTCAGCCTGATTGCTTCAACCTGTTTTTTTTTCTTATTTTCAGTAGGAGAATGAGTATGTTTGTGATTTCAGGCTGAGGTCTAAAGTGGTTTGAACAAAGAGTTCCCGGAAAATAAGAAATTTGGAGTACATTTAGTTATAGTATTCGAGGTCTAACCTGATTGAATAACATATAGTGAAGTGCTATTGTTTTCGTTTATCTATAGGCAGAGTACTGTGCTGTCATTGTGGTAACTCAAATCTACTAAAATTAGTGGAAAAATGGGTCATGTAGCTGTGCTTGGAGAACCAGAATGCCTCTGGATCTAGGAGTGTCTTTGATAGGAGAGGCACAACTGTCTTTAATTGCTCATGTGGGAACTCTGTCATAAAAAAGCCATGACTCAGAAAAAAAGAAAGTACAGCTGTGACACAAAGAAAATACTCCATATAATACTAAGCACCACCTGAGAGTTTCTTAGTTGTATGAGATGAATTCCCTTACTTCCTCATACCTAATTTGAATTGTTTTCCTTTCTGACACCTTCTGCTGAATGTGACCCATCCTGACAATCGTGGTGTCTCAGTCCTGTCCTATAATGCCAGATAAATGGAAGCCTGAGACAAAAGAATTCCAAGTTTGTTGCCCACATTGGTACAAGGCTGCCCAAGCAACTTAGTGAGACCCTGGCTCCTCAAGACAAAAACTGGAAAAGCAAAGGATGTAGCTCAGTGGTAGGTCATTCAGCTCGCTCTGCAACGCCCTAGACTCAATCTCTAGGATAACACATACCCCCAAAAAGGAAGATGAGCAAAAAGAATTTAAAGGGGAAAGAGAGCAAGAGTGATATCAAGAAGGAGAGAGAGCAAACACCAACTGATAAGATAGGCTAACAAGATAGCTCAGCTCAGCAGAAGTTTCTGCTGTCAAGCCTGACAGTCTTTGATTTGATTCTTTGGAACTTGGAACTACTCTCTTAAATTGTCCTCTGATCTCTACATGTTTGTGGTATCATGGGTATGCATGTATGTGCATGTGTGTACACATTCACAAAAAATATAAAAATATATCTAAAGCAGCCAACGATATTCAACAGGATCAAATAAGAGGGAGATATTAAATTAACCATAAATAATACTATGAGGACATTTTCTGAAAACACTCAGAGCAAGCAGAGGGCTAATGTTTCCTATGGCAGATATGAGACAGATTCATACCTGAGGCAAATTTAAAATATAGATTAAATTTTCATGTGAAAATTCAGGAGTCTAGTCAGTGCTTTTCCACAGATGTAAGTCAAAACCACCTCTCTCTACAATTGGGCCACAGAGCAGGGATAGTAAACTGAGGATAGTAAACATAAGGACTTAGAAATGCTTGGTGTTATAAGCAATGAAAGATCTTTAGCCTCACTGCCAAGTTTGCCAGATAAGGAAACTGAGGTCAGAGAGGACATCAGTATTTGAGCCAAGACTGCAAGTCTTTCCCAGTCCTCCAGTCCCCTAGACTGGAACTCAAACCTCCAATTTAGGTACAAAGACTCTTCTATTGCCAATCTACCTTTGAAGGTTTTTTTTAATTCTGTTTAAGTAAAAGGCTAGAAGGTAGGCATCAAGAAACAAGAAGCAGCACAAAAGTCAGCAAGTACTGGAACTGTGTTCGCCTTGGGAAGAGTTTGGGCAATGAGGATCTTTGTTCAGTAACTAAACTCTCCTGGATACAATCCAAGAATGCCTGCCTGACCCTGATCGCTACTTTCCAGTGCAAAGAATTAAGCTAAATTCCAGGGACTGTGCTTCCTACAAGTGGGCAAAAGGTTAACAGCCTTCTAGAGATTCAAGAAGTGACTCATTTCATATCTGCTAGATAGCCTTTAATTTTTCAAGTACAGATATGGCTGACTGGGTGGGAGTGTCTCTGGTCTCATAGCTCCAATTATTTTTTTTAACCTTATTTTTTCCCATTCCCTCCTGAGTTTTAATGATACAAATAGCATTAAGGCACCATCATCTTCCATACCCCAAATTGAAATAGATTCACATAATAGTTTTACGGCACTGAGCATTCAAGTCAAAATTGCTGTCTTGCCTTCCTCTGCCTTAATGGCCAACAGAAAATATGCTCAGAGACCTTTATAAGCAAAGCAGAGAACTTCTTAACATAATAGTGTCTTAACATTTTGTGGAATGCATTAGGAGCTTGGTCGGGTTTTAAGATTCTGTCCCTTTTCAAGCTTTCCACATACCTTTCTTCTTCTCTGTACATAATGAACCTTTCTCTTAACTTATCAGTCGCACAGAATCTGAGTGACTTGAAAATTGAAGACCATCCACTTGAATAAATTACTTGGTGTAATAATGCCTAATGATACATCCTACATAATCATAGCAAGCCTTGCCCTTGAAATCACAGTCCCACATTCTATTACCTTATATGCTTATCAATTCAGCCTAGCCGACAGAATTACTGGCTTTTAGATACCATCATTGAACAACAATGTTGACACTAAATTATAGGTGTTATTTATCAGCTAAAACATCTGTTACAGTCCTAAAAGACAATCAGAGATTGCTTCTGCTCACATGCAGATGGCCAGACTCCATGCAGCTTCAAAGACTGACCTGGAGTCCAGCAGCTACTTAGGCAGCTCAGGTACTAATGACATCCTCAAATGAATCCATTTGCAATTTTCAACACAGACATGGTCATGAATACTTGAAATTAAAACAAAAAAAAAGCTGAAAGTCTCTGTGATTGATTGTCCATGCAGCTAAATCTGCACTTACTGAGGAGGAAGGCATGAGAGAAATACTGCTTTCACTTAATTTTCAGAGAATTGATGTGGAGCAGCCGGTGGGGTTTGGGAAAACGGATGTAATTAATTATGCACAGCACTAGGTTCCTGATTGAAAGGAATACCCAGCTCCCAGAAGGTTGCCAGTGATGGATTGAGGCCGTATAGCCACAGCAATGGCCCTTGCAGTGGAAGTCATTACAGTAGGTGTCAGGTGACGTAAATCACAAGCAAAGAATGTAACCTCCTCCTACACATAAAGATTAGACTCAGCTTAAGAATTGAGTTATTATGTGAAATGCCATCCTATTAAAACCCCAAAAAGACAAGCCAATTGCCCTTTAAATAGTTGTAAACATGAAGTTTCCACATGGGAAATGTCCTTATCTGTGATTGTACACGTGGGCAATACTCCGGGGCTCTTCCCTCTCTCATGATGAGAGAGGCTAGGGAATGCGCTCAGGGTGCCATGATCCTGAAGACTCAATGTGTGCCTTAGGCAACACTGAATGCGTTTTCTCATACTTTTCATGGTGGGAACTGAAGACCAAGCTCCTATTTTACTTCTCATGAGGCCTTTCTTCCTTATAGCCATGGTCACCTTGTCCCTTTGTCCTCACCCAGCCCTTCTGTGTATGCAAGTATGTGGTGGCAGAAAGAAGGGGGAGGGAGAAAAGCAGGTGGAGAGGGTGGAGAAAGGAAAGAATGGGCTGTTTCTCCTCTATAAGGCCACCAATCTTGAAGAATTATAAACCCAGCATTATGACTTCATTTAACCATAATTAATTTAAAAATCATCTCTTAGTACTCAGATTGGGAGGTTAGTGCTTCAGTACATAAATATTGGATGTGATAGTTTAGTTCTTATAGAAGTGATGGGCTTTGGCTGTATCAACATTATTTTATTCCAGAAAACATTGGCTCTCTCCAAAAAAGAATCCCCAGGATGTAATTATCAAAAGGATTATATATAACTGGAGTCTTATAGCTAGTTATCCGTAAGATGTCTTTTAGCTATCTACCCATAGTCATCCCCCCACAAATACAGAATTTTAAAAGAAAGATATAAATCTGGTTGGGCATGGTGGTGCACATCTTTAATCCCATGACTTGGTTGGTAGAAGCAGAAGTATCAGAAATTCAATATTACCCTTTGCAACATAGTGAGTCTGAGGTCAGGCTGGTATACAGGAGACCCTATCTAAAAAGAAATTACTTAAGAAGGTAGAAAGGCAGCTGGGCGGTGGTGGCGCACGCCTGTAATCCCAGCACTCTGGGAGGCAGAAGCAGGCGGATTTCTGAGTTTGAAGCCAGCCTGGTCTACAGAGTGAGTTCCAGGACAGCCAGGGCTATACCGAGAAACCCTGTCTCAAAAAAAAAAAAAAAACAAATAGAAAAAGAAGAAGGAGGAGGAGGAGGAGGAGGAGAAGGTAGAAAGACAGCTGTGAAACACCCAGCATTTTCCTACACCTCACGAAGCCTAGAATAAAACATGAGGTATATAGCTACAGGGATTGGGAATATAACAGTAAACCGAGGAGAAAGAATAGGTGAAATCTTTAAATATTGGGCTTCATATTTAGGAAAAAAAACCCAGAAGATACTAACATTTGGGCACTACAAAATGGTACTCATCCAACACAAACTTTTAGGCTTAGCTTTCAGAAACAGGAACCCTATTCACTTACCTGGAACACTGGCAGGAATACAACTAACAGCAGCCATGGTTGCTAGCATAATCTAATAGGAAATGCAAAAGGCCCCCACTTGTGAATAAGCCCATGCTGGCCTAACCTGTTTGAATCTACTACAGAAAATAACTCAGTACCCCACTCCCCAAATGCAAAACTCAATTTGAAGGGTCTCTACATCCACTTCTCCAGGAAGGAAACACTGAATAGCTTTTATTTTTATCTTTGGTCTGTACTTGCTTTTAGTCTGTTTTCCTTATTTTTATTTCTCATATTTGCACTTGCGCGCGCGCGCGCGCGCACACACACACACACACACACCACTCTTGTCATTTATCTAACTGAATGTACCAACTGACAATTTGATCACCCTATTCAGGTAGAAGGGTTTGGTCCATTAATTATCTTTTTTTTGGGGGGGGCAGGGTTTTCAAGACAGGGTTTCTCTGTGAAGCCCCTGCTGTCCTGGAACTCACTCTGTAGACCTCGAACTCAGAAATACTCCTGCCTCTGCCTTCCAAATGCTGGGATTAAAGGTGTGTGCAACCGCTGCCCATATGTTTCCATTAATTATCAAGAGAAGCAGGTAGAGAGCAAAGTAAAAGGAATCCTGCTGTGAGACTAGTTCTGAATCTGGGAATTTTTCATTCAGCATAAAGCAGCATCACTGAAGCAAAGTTCTCTAGAACTGCCATGAGAGAAGAACTGTCTTACAGTTTAGAGGAATAAACTGCAGCTTCACTGACTTGATAATATGTTAAAGTACAGTGCACCTGGATTGCCAAGAGAATATTTTTAGGCTTCTTATTAATCAACTACATATAACTAGGAAGTATGTAAACAGAATGTCAGAGAGATTTTAACTTCTTAACAAGAAAACTCCTTTAAGTATCTTGCCCTCCTCTACTTGTTATTTGGTAAGTTAAGTGGTTTATACAACATATAAATTTGTCCCATTTTATTATCAGAATTCTAAAGCAGTATAAAATCAGTAATGGTACAAGTTCATGAAAATAAAATATATTAAAATCCACGGTCTGGCATTATCAAAGGCAAATTTCAGGATGTTTTGATAAAGAAATTTAGGTCTGGTGTCTAACTCTACATCATAATGTTTTAAGGGAGAACTGAGGAAGGCAGAAGAAATGAAGACTATTTCTTATTTATTAGAGAAAAATTCTGAAGACTAGAATCAATGGTTTCTTTGCTTGCCTACTACTTCCACAACTGGTATCATAATTAGATGTAAGGAACCTAATAGAAATCACCAAAAATGGAACATAAGAAAGATGAAGCATAGTACAGGTAAGGGCATCTACTGCGGCCTCAAGATGGTGTTCAGTAAAGTGAGCCTTGCAATCATAGGAATATATTCCTTCAATGTTAGGACAAAACCTCAGAGACATGTAAAAAGAAATTTCAATACTACAGATGACAGGTCTAGGAGGTCCAGCATATGACTACAAAAAAGACCCTAAATGACAGAAGAAATGAGAAGAGGTATACAGTTTACAATGTAGAGAGAGGTTCTTGACTAGAAATATAGTCAAGCAACAATTCACAAACATGGTCTTACACATGTATCTAAATATTTACTATAAGTAAGGAAATTACTTAAGAATTAGAACTGTACTGGATAACCTTCAAAAATGAAAAATCAAAAGTATATTCTACAGTCAGAACTAGAAAAAAACAATAAGAAGGAAGTGCTAAATTAACACCCTTTCCTTACGTGGAGTCTTGGTCAAAGACCAGGTATAGGCTGAAACATAGTGGTTCAAGTTGCTAAGTAGCAGAATGATTAACAAATTTTGGCAGGAGAAATCATATCAATGTACTATTATAGAAAAACATCATTGTGGGAGAGTACAAGAACAGTAAAGTGGGAGGGGGTGGATGCGGGAGCAGGGGGAGGGAAAAGGACATGTGGGACCTTTGGGGGTGGGGAACCAGAAAAAGGGAAATGAATTGTAAATATAGAATATATACAATAAAAAAAAGAAAAAAAATAGTAGATAACCTAAGTAAAAGCTAGATAATATTATAAAGGTAATATACATAGCCAGAGAAGTAACAAGAACTAAAAAATGGCCAGAAGAATGTAGAGGGGATAGAGATCCAGGAGAGGTAGTGGTTGTTGATCTTCATTAGTAATTCACTGCATACTTCAAAGCATTTTTACTATGACTTTATGGAGTTTGTATTTTTTCTACTATGTTAAGAAATTTTAGGCCCACCTATGTCCATTAACAGTGTCTAACTAGGATTCCATTTCCTTACTATTAAAGTCTCCAGGAAACCTATTATTTCCCACTTATTGAAACCTAGTGTTGCTGTATTTTCCTGGGTGCCTTCAGAATGTGGTCTTTGCAAGTGCTCTTGCTACGTCAAGTTTTTATAGCTTGTATAATAAAATTCCTTCCCCTTGAACATTTAATTACTCTAATTTTCCAGTCGATCTGACATGCTTGATGTGAATTATAAAAATTTCCCATATGTTAGAATGCTGATGATCTGATTTATCTTTCAGACTTTCCAAAACCAGCTCATTTTCCTTTACTGAAAACTGTATTTTGGTGTTATTTAATTATTATCAACTGGCATATTTAAGCTCCAGGGTGCCTATAAAGCTATTTTCAGTCTAATAATTTTCAAATGTCTCTATTCTGTGCTGAGAAAATTCTCCTTGCTAGAAGAAAAGCTTGCAGAATTAATATACTCATTTGGATAGTCTGGTATAAGCTTGAGGCCCTGGTTATACTAATATTCACTATAAAATTAAATCATTGTGGATAAAACTAAACCATATACCTTAACATGAGCAAAGGAATATCCAAACATTGAATAAATAGACATAGAAGCCTAAGGAATATTTTTTCTAAGAACTTCTAAAATGTTTTCCATGGAGATTTATGACAAATAATTTAAATATGATTTATTTGGAAGGATTTGTATGTGGTTATTTTCACAGAGCTTCCCTAATATAGTACCATCTTTACCAGCTCCTGTAGTCCAGCAATAGGAACTTGACCCAATAAATACTTAATTTAAATGATTTGAATTTTTTAAAAATTTAAATGTAGCCTAAAAATAATTTAAAATTTTTGCAGTTGCCCCAAAGGTTTCTGACAACTTTTACAGTACGAAATGGAACACGGTGAAATTTGGTGTGGCAGTATCCTCACTGCAATTAACTGATTGTCTCTCCCTGACTTTACATGCATACTGGAAACGTTTGTTCCCTTTGTAATATTACTTTCTGTTTCAAATGACCGATCTACCTTATTATCTGTCTGACCTGTGCATCATCTTCATTGTTTAGAACATGACTTGAGGAATAGAAGGATCTTTGGAGATTGTGTTACTAGAATACTTAAATTGTAACTGGGTAAGTTGGTAGTGTCTGCAACTGCAGTGTATAATGGGATGTCATGGATGGATTACTTGGGCCCAGGAACTGGAGATCAGGCTAGGTGATATGGTACAACTCCATCTCAGAAAAAAAAATCTGAAAGCATGAACACTTTTATCTTATGTTATAGCTAGACCTGAGTCAGTATTAATGGCCTCAAAATTACCTGTCTGCTTAGTAAAACAAACAAAACCAAAACTGCTACTGCTGATATACATCTGACAAAGGATTAATATACATAATATAGACAGAACTAAAAAACAAAGAGAGAAATAAATAAATGAAATTAATGGTCTGAGACCTGAATAGTTCTCAGAAGAGCTAAAAATGGTCAATACCTACATCAAAACCGCTCATTGCCCCTAACAATTACAGAAATGCAGATCAAGACAACGTTTGAGATTTCATTTTGCCCCAGTCAAGATGGCAAAGATCAATAAGACAGTCAACAACAAATTTTGGCAAGGATGTTGGGAAAAGGAAACCCTCATTCACTGCTGGTAGGATTGTAGACATATCCAGATACTTTAAAAGTCAGCATGGGAAATCCCTAAAAAGTTGAAAAATCTCCCATGTGACCCAGATATTCTCTGGCAGGTTCCCAAAGGAACTTGACATCCTCCTCCACAGGTGCTTGGTCATCCATGTTCTTCACAGCTCTAGTCACAACAGGCAGCAAATGGAAACAACCTAAATATCCTCAAGTGACAAGCAGGTAATACAGATATGGCATAAATACACTATGGAATAATTTCCTACTGTAAAGAAAAATAAAATCATTAGATTATAGGTAAATGTGTGGAACTGAAAAAGAACATATTCAATGAAGTAACCCAGACCCAGAAAGAAAAATGTTGCATGTTCTCTTTTATTAAAGGCCCCTAGCTCCAAATCTTCAGCTAAGAGGACACAGCCTGTAGTAACTACAGAAACCAGGAAAGTAAAATGGGGTATGCAATAGAAAAGCAAATCTGAGTGTTAAAGTAATCTGATTTGGAGAATGTGAGAAGGGGCTTTTCTTGGGAACAGGGAGGGAAGTAAGGCAGGAAGACATGAAAGGAGAGGAAAAAGGGAGGGTATGATCAAGGAAATGGTCTGATCAGAAATAGCCTTCAATACTAACACAAGGGGTGGGCCTATAAGTGGGATGAGAAAAAAATATTAATATGAAAAAGTGAGAAGAGGGCTGGGAATGTATCTCAGTTGACAGAGTACATATGTAGCATGCCTGAGGCCCTTGATTCCAGCACTGCATAAACTTGGCATGTGACACACCCCTGTGATTCTGGTACTCAAAGTAGAGGCAGAAAATCAGAAATTCAGGGTCTTCCTTGACTACAAATATATAGCAAGTTTGAGGTCAGTCTGTGATAGAAAAGGAAAAAGGAAGGAGGATGGAGAAGAAAGGGAAGGAAATGGGGAGGAAAATTAACACTGAAGTTGAGACTAATACCATTGTTTCATATCATGTAGCAAATGCATAATGGCTATGATCAACATGAAGTTCAAATTCTGTTCTTTGGAACTTCGGATCTAAACAGGGCTTAAAAATTGTATTAAATTTAAAGAGGCCATGAATTTGAAGGAGAGTGGGGAGGGGTATATAGAAAGTTAGGGAGGGAGGAAAGAGAAGGGAGAAACAGTTTCATTAAAATATAATCTCAAAAATAGAAAGAATTGCCTTAAAAAGATTCACTATTTCTAATTGAGCACATCCACAGATTAGTTCAAGAGCCTGCAGGGAACACAGACATCAGATATTTTTGGAACTAGAGTTACAGATGACTGTGAGCCACTTAACATGGGTGTTGGGAACCACACTTGGGTCCTCTGCAAGACCAGTATATGCTCTTAATTATGAAACCATCCTTCTTGTTTCTTTTCTTTTAGAAAAGAATTTTTTTAAATAAAAAGGAAACCAGTAACTTTCAATTTTATCAGATATAAGTATGGGAGGGAGCATTTAAGTATAATTTCTAGAAAGTTTCTGTCCTACATATCCCCAATTTTCGCCAAATTACATGTGAAAAAAAATTGAAGAAGCTGGAGAGATGGCTCAGCGGTTAAAAGCACTGGTTACTTGCTCTTCCAGAGGTCCTGAGGTCAATTCCCAGCAATCACATGGTGGCTCACAACCATCTGTAAAGAGATCTGATGCCCTCTTCTGGTGTCTGAAGACAGCTACAGTGTGCTCACATAAATGAAATAAATCTTTTTAAAAAATATTGAAGGAACTTTCCAGGCACATCTGGTTAACCTCCTATCTTCTTGACAAGATACCCTCTCACAGCATAAACACAAATGGGCCTGAATCGGACAATTAGAACAGAGTACTTGGTTTCTAACTATTCACACACTATTTGACAAAATGATTTTGAATACATTCTTTGGCATAACATTAAACATTTATTATGTTGTTGATTTTCACAGAATCCTTTCAAAGCTAGAATTAAAAATTCAAATGGAAAGACTGCCAAGAAGTTGTAATTAGCAAGGGTGATATTTTATTGCAAGCAGTATAGCAATCAGTGTATAATAATATTTAAACTAATTACTGCTTTTAGTCAAAAATCTGAGATGGGAAATGATTTTTAAGTAGAAATCTGATAGTCCATTCACAAAGTTAACACTGACTTTACAATTCACTCTCTTTAAGATACATAAGCTAAATAACAAGCTACTAAAAGCCCACACACTGTTCTATAAATATACTAGAACAAATGCTTATTTGTGAATTAATAAAGTAATGACGTCCATCCAAACCTTCTTGATGGAGTCCTTAAAAATAATGTACTTTCCTCCAAAAATATCTAACGGTCCAATTTCTTTCCTATCTCAGAAATGAGCCCCCGAACTTTACAGAAAATGTTTGAGAGCCTTGCTTTTTATTTATGCCTAATATTAATACTACACTGTTGATATAAAAAGAGTAGATCCAGATCCAGCCCAAGAGTAGTGGTTACTATTCTATACTTTCTAATTACATGATTATTAAATGCACCCAGAAATTTCTAGATGGCTAAACTCAAACTGGATTCAACTATGCATACTCACAATGACTCCACTTTCTACCTCTTATGCCTCAAGCCTAACCCTAATCCATCTCTGAAATCAGCCACTTAGAATGATATGACTTTAAATTCTAGAAATATCTTTTTAACAGATAAATAGCCAATGCTGCACATACCAACTAGCCTAAGAAATGAAGGCATTAGCCACCTAATCTTTTACATTGTTTCCCAAATATGTCCTTGTTCTGATATAAGGTATGGGCAGACTCTTGACCTTTTGACTATGAAATGGTAATCTAAAGTCACTATCATTCTTTCCATTCTGTCATCTGCTACATCTGCCAACTTTTACTTTGCTGCCTTTGTTGGGCTATTCCTGAGTTTCATTCTTTGGAGAGGAAAAAATGTATGGCAGAATGAAAATCATGATAAATAGCAGGAGATAAGACCACTGTCAGTTCAAACACAATCAATCTGTCACCTTTGTTTAAAAATTGCCATTTCCCCACTCACACTTCGGAAAGTGATCTGCAAGGGCCTTCTCAGTCTTAAGGGAGTGAGAATAAAGACTAATAGGGATTAGGGGAGAGTTCTGGGAAACTCCTGAATGTGGTCATGTAAAGCATTTCATCTAAAAAAAGAAGAAAGAAAGAAAGAAAGAAAGAAAGAAAGAAAGAAAGAAAGAAAATATAGCCGGGCAGTGGTGGCGCACGTCTTTAATCACAGCACTCAGGAGGCAGAGGCAGGCGGATTTCTGAGTTTGAGGCCAGCCTGGTCTACAGAGTGAGTTCAGGACAGCCAGGGCTATACAGAGAAACCCTGTTTTGAAAAAACCAAAAAAAATAAAAGAAAGAAAGAAAGAAAGAAAGAAAGAAAGAAAGAAGGAAGGAAGGAAGGAAGGAAGGAAGGAAGGAAGGAAAGAAAGAAAAGAAAACATAAGTGTTCATTTCTAAACATTAGACAGTGCATCTTTATAGGAATACACATTTATCTTTGAAGTAGGCTTCTTTTCTTTATTTTTCAGAGTATATAAAAGAATATGCTAAAAACTGTGAAGGATTTAAACATAAACATACAAAGGCGCAATGCACTTTTAAAAAGATCTATGCAGACCTTGATGAGCTTTATAAAGGATTCTTCCCCTAAAAGCCAAGGTCCTAAACTAAGTTCCAGGGTCTTGCAGAAAGATATTAGCCAAAAAGTACAGAATACCTAGGATACAACCCACTTAGAAGGGGGAACAAAATAATAAGTTAGAAGGAGGGATGGAAATAGGTGGGGTATGGGAAGGGAAAAGAGAAGTACAGTTGGGTCGGGGGTGGGTGAAACAGGAGAGAAGACGGGGGGGGGGAGGGGGGGTAGGAGAATGAATGGAAATACGCACTTCTGGGAGTGGAGAGTGGGGAAACTCTCTAGGAAGTCCTAGAGACCTGGGATATGAGACACTCCCAGAATTCAATGGCAGTGACCTTAGCCAAAATGCCTAGCAGTGGGGAGAGGAACCTTAAGAGGCCACCTCCAGTAGATAGACAGGGCCCCAAGGAGGGACAGGGTTACCAAACCACTGTCAACATTTCTGACCCAGAATTGTTCCTGTCTAAAAAAATTCAAGGTACAAAAATGGAGCAGAGACTGAAGGAAAGTCCATCCAGTGACCAGCCCAACTTGGGATCCATTTCATGGGAGGGGGCATCAAGGCCTGACACTATTACCGCTATGTTGTGCTTACAGACTGGAGCCTACCATGGCTGTTCTGAGAGGCACTATCAGCAGCTGACCAAGACAGACACAGATACACCCAACCAATGAACAGAAGTCAGGGACTCTTGTGGAAGAGTTAGGGGAAGAACTGAGGAATTGAATGGGATGGCAACCCCAAAGGATGACCAACAGTCTCAACACAGACCTGAGAGCTCCCAGGGACTAAGGCACCAACCAAAGAGCAAATCCAGGCTGGTCCAAGCTCCCTGGCACACATGTAGCAGAGGACTGCCTTGTCTGACTTCAGTTGGAGAAGATACGTCTAATCCTGTAGTGACTTGAGGGCCGAGGGAAGGGG
Organism: Apodemus agrarius; assembly: GCA_964023405.1. Lineage (NCBI taxonomy): Eukaryota > Metazoa > Chordata > Mammalia > Rodentia > Muridae > Apodemus > Apodemus agrarius. The sequence goes on from OZ030010.1 coordinate 128,838,926, forward strand.
GATGTCTGGGATGGGGTAAGGTAGAGGGAGGGCATCCTGTCAGAGGGCGGTCTCTCATCACAGAGATGTGATGAAAAACTGTGGGAGGGGAATGGGAAGGGGGCAATGTCTGGAATGTAAATAAATATTTTTTTGTTTTTGTTTTTGTTTGTTTGTTTGTTTGAGACAGGGTTTCTCTGTGTAGCCCTGGCTGTCCTGGAACTCACTCTATAGACCAGGCTGGCCTTGAACTCAGAAATCCGCCAGCCACTGCCCGGCATAAATATTTTTTAAAAATGTCAAAGTCGCCAGGCGTGGTGGCACAAGCCTGTCATCCCAGCACTTGGGAGGCAGAGGCACGCGGATTTCTGAGTTCGAGGCCAGCCTGGTCTACAGAGTGAGTTCCAGGACAGCCAGGACTACACAGAGAAACCCTGTCTCGGAAAAACCAAAAAAAGGTCTACAGAGTTGAGTTCCAGGACAGCCAGGACTACACAGAGAAACCCTGTCTCGGAAAAACAAAACAAAAAAAAAAAAAAACAAAAAAAAAAAACAAAAACAAACAAATAAAAAGAAGTCAAAGTCAATACAAATTCACATATCTATGTTAATTATGAGTTCTTTCTTTGGAGCTTGAAAGGTTATTTATTTGTTCATTGTTATATATAAGTCTTATAATCATAAAATGGGAGAACTTATATGGTATAAGGATAAGTAAGAATAAGGTTTATACAAAGAAATAAAAGAGAATTTAAATGAAGTCAATACCTAGGGCTCATTGTTATTTATATGTAGTTAGATATTAGTGAGGAGACATAAATCAAGTCCTTCGATTTTTATGTTGGATTATTGGGTATTTGACAAGCATCCTTTTTGGTTGAAGAAACTGTTGTATTGGAGTAAACTCAACCAACGAATATTAAACCAGGACTAGACAAACAATGAAAGAAGGAAAGAAGGAAAGAAGGAGAGAGAGAGAGAGAGAGGGAGGGAGGGAGGGAGGGAGGGAGGGAGGGAGGAGAGAGAGAGAGAGAGAGAGAGAGAGAGAAAGAAAGAAAGAAAATAAAAAAGGCAGGAAGGCCTTTTTTAACCCTAGACACCAAGTAGTTTCAAAAGGGACAAAAAACCCTGTAGGTTCTAAAATAAATAGCTAACATCCCCATTTTGCCCCCAATTTACCTTCTCTTCCCCTTCCAGAACCTTAGCTACAAAATCTCCACTTGAAGTTCCTGAGTGACTGGGTCTTGTGCTTTGATGGCAGGCACCAGTGTCAAAGCTCAAGATGCAATCTCTCTGGATTTAAATAAATCATGCTCTAGAGCTCATTGACTTCATTTAAATTCTCGTCTTTTATTTCTTTGTTCAAAACTAAATCTTTTTTTATTGGATATATTCTTTATTTACATTTCATTTCCCTTTTCCTGATTCCCTGCCCCCCAAAGGTCCCATATGCCCTTTTCCCTCCCCCTGCTCCTCCATCCTCCCCTTCCCACTTCTCTGCTCTGACAAACCTAAATCTTACCTATCCTTGAACCACATAAGTTCTCCTATCTCATGATTATAAGACTTATGTAACAATGAACAAATAACATAAACTCTAATGAGTTAAGGATAGAGAGGTATCAGTCTAAGCATAGCAAGTATGGCTCTGACAGGCCTTTCCCTTCTCCCCTATAACCTCAGCTTTGCTTAAAAAAAAAAAAAAAAAAAAACCTGTTGAACTACACTCCTAAGGCTAGCCCCAGGGTCTGTTCCCTTATTTGGCCACTTTCTCCTCCTAAGGCTATCAATGTCCAGGTATCAAAGTATTGAAGTCCAACAATCAAACCCCTCCTTTGGCTCACCTAATTAACACACCAAAATTAAAAGTAAACACCTCATTCAAACATGGGATTTCCCCCTTTACCTTTTTAAACTACAATTTTACTGTACCACATCTGCCTCCTCTACATCCAAAAGCAGTCCTTTGTTATTGTCCCCACTCCCAGGACAAATACTTGTTCCCTCTGTTCCTATCTTCCCCTTCTCTCTCATCTTCTAGCTCCTGTCTTTGTCTCGTATTCCATGCCCTTTGTCCTTCTAGAGCAAATAAATCCCCTTTGTGCTGAGAAGTTGTCTTGGATTCCTAAGCTGATACCAATCCTTTCAATCAGCATGCTAGGGGTGACTGAAATTCCAGGAGAATAAATAGGAAAAAAAAAACCCTAAGACAAAACATTTGGAGGAATTAGATTAATTCAAATGAACTGCGTTAATATTAACCAGGGATCTACAGAGATGCTTTGGTATAAAGCCTGAGAAAACTTGACCTGACTGAGATGGAATTTCCTTAAGATATCTTGATGGCCTGCATGGTTTTAAGTAAAAACTGCAGTTTTGATATGTATGTTTATTATACAAGTGCTTCTTACAATCTAGACTTTTAGACTATTTTAATAAATATTCACATGAGCTTTCAAATCTTCACCTGTAACTATTTTGCTTTATGAAAAAAATAATGTATGTAATGCAATGCTTCTCCTCTGTAGCTCTCAGTCTTACCTCTATCAGAATCTAAAGACAGGGGCACTCAGCACAGGTGGAATCAGTGAATGGCGATCTGTTGAAAGAGACCAAATTGGGAGAAGAAATAAATTACTGAGTAGCAGACTACATATGCCCCTTGTGTATCATAATCCCTTGCCACTTTTCTCCTTGTTGCTCTCAGTAGTTATTTTTTGCCCTACATTTTCTAGTGAAGTGTTTGCCCAGCTATCAGGAACAGAGCAAGGGGAGAAAGCCTCTATGCTAACTATGAGAGAAAACCCAAAAGGAAAGTCCAACTCCTGAAAACTTTAAGTTTTCAGGAATTAAGCAGCATGTGGCTTTCTAGGGGCACTTGTGGCTATCTGGATTTTCCTATTTCAATTGTGCAACTTCAAGAATCTGGCAGATTTAGCTGATGGGACAAGCTCATCAGCTCCTTCTAGGCCTTGGGGACAGCTTTTTAAATAGATGTTCCACAGTTCCTTTTGGATCCTTAAGTATGCCTGTTCCTACCATAAGAGGCAGTAAATCTCCAATCTCCACAGTCCAAATTTGAACACTAAACCTTAATATGAACTAGGCAAATGAAACTTCACATGTTTACATAGGACCTTCAGTGACTGCATCAAGCTTTCACCAAGTGCCGAAGTTACTGTGAAGATCATTGTCTTTTTATTGCTTCTACACATGCTGTTACCGAAAGGATACATACAGTTAGTTCATCTGCATGGACTACAGCTTTTAAAATCCCACACAATACAATGCTGTCTAGATTATTTGGTTTAACAAAATAGATAATAGATTCTTTAAATTCAATTAGTTAGTATACCTTTCCCTACGTATAGAATGTTTAGAAATAAGAAATGAAGTAAGACACTTGAATGAGAATGTAAAAATTTAAAGATATAAAGTTCTTTTTCATAACTAATATGGATCTTTTCATAAAAACATTAGTTGGAATAAAATCAAAATGTTCAGAGTGGTCCTGACTAGATGCCTGAACTGAATAATTTTAGATGCACCCAATGCTGCTTAGAACTTACCCAGATGAACCAATTGTGTATCTTTTCCTGAATTTGTATTCACATATGTCATTATAATTGCTTAAAACTACTCAGTGTGAAAGCATTTACATCTGAGAAACTGGAAAAATCCCACATACCTAATTTTTCTTTTCTTGTGGAAAGCTAAATGTTTCTAAACATCATTTTTGTAGTCTCTAGACTTTCCTTGTAAGCACATATTACAATTATAATTTGGAAGTTATTTTTAAAGTCAAAATTGAGCCATTAACTTCTGTGTAAATAGTGATGTTTCATGAAGTACTATGAAAAAGGCCCCTTTCCTCCATAAAAGAGCCATTATCCATAGGCTTGACCAAAAATGACCATTGCAATCTAAACTCTCTCTGGTACTCACATAAAATAAGCAGCATGAAAACACATTTAATCTAAGTAAAAGTTTCAGGGATTAAAACCACACCATGGATTAACACATTACAACTCAAAAGAACTGGGAATCAAAGTAGATAGTTAAGATGGAAGGGAAATATCTGAACTTAGTACCTAGAAGCCACACACTACCCTGAGTTCTAAATGAGGTTACTTTCACTATTCCTATGGTGCCCAAATTCTAAGGGTATCCACTCAAGTAGAGATTTTCCAACTCATATTCTTCAACCTCATGACTACTTTAGAATGCTAACACTTAACAAAATTACCAACTATGGTATTCTTGAGTTTTCCTTCTAAACTCCCAATGAAGAGATTGACTATTACTGTGCAGTAGGTAGAACTTTATTCAAAAGGAAAATACCACAGTGAAGAATTGAAGATCTACATTGTACCACTTCATGAAGCACCAAGGCTGCCAAGCTCCACTTGGGTGATTCTGGATAAAGCTTTTGCTAAACACTTATGGCCTCAGCCTACTGCTTGAAGAGAAATAACAATGACCTCTAGTTTCTAGAGCTTTAAAGTAACAAATTTCAGGATAAATCAGCTTTGAAATGTCAGTGTGCTGTATAAGTTTTAGTTTCTATTTTAAATATCTAGGGGTTTGTTTTTTCCCCCTCTGAAACTATAATCTTTCATTAGAAGTGTCTCTAGTCTGAAATTTGGTATTCTAATATACTGACTGCTTCAACCCTAAATTGACATGCAATTCTATAACACATTAGAAAGAAATCCTGGGTCGCAGGTAGATCTTTAAACAGTTAAGAGATTGCTGTACTTCCAGAGGACCCAGATTTAGTTCTTAGCACTCACATGGTAGTTTACCATTTATATCTTCATTTCCAGGGGATCAGATGATGTCTTCTGTTCTCTGCAGGCAATAGGCATATATATGGCACACATATATACATATATAGGAGGAACATGCAGAAACATCAAATAAAATTTTAAAAAGGAATCTTGATGAAGCTATTGTATTCTTACGCAGAAAACTAACAGTAAAGATAAAATCAAGTTCAGGTACAATACCCCTACACACCTGGGGGGAAAAAACTTAGACAATTCGAGTCCAAACACAACAAATACCATGTGCTTACCAATTAAGCCTCAGGATTTGCTGCTGTATGAACAGAGACTCTGGCCTAAAGAGTAACAAGAAAGAAAGCATATTATATAGAGCAAACATTCAGTGAAGTTTACTTGAAATCGATGTTTTTTTGTCATACCCAACTTAATCAAATCCATTCATGCCTGTGTTTCTTTTACATGAAATGGGAGACACAGGTGTTAAGGTGCCATAGCAAGTAGAGCACAAATCCTTCCCAGATTCCAATGCCTGAATTTACTGACAATTTAAACAAGAGTTTAAAATATAGAAATGTATGTTAGAAACCAGCTGAGTAGACAGACTATTCAAAAACCTACAGTGAAAATAAGCTAAGTGACTTTTAGACTCCTAGAATACCTTAGAGTCTCAGCAACATTTTCAAAAAAAATTGAAGGTTCAAGGTTTGCAGGACTGGCCTATTTGTTACTTATATTGCTTATGTATGCTTTCTGGACCTCTATAGCAAATATATGCTATGAGTGGGATAAGCCAATAAATAAGCTCCCACATTTGCTACCACTCATTTGTTGTATCAGTCTTATATCCCTACCAACTCCCATCACAGAAATAGCTGGCTTTCACATTTCCTTCAAAATCATATTGTTATAACCAAAAAAGGTACCTAAACACTCCAACACTCTCTTGACTCTTGCAGTTCTGTTTCTTACAGCCCACTCCAGGCAATTCTTCCACTGCCCAATAGATTTTCTGAAATTAAAAAAGAGAATTGACTTAAAGCTCAGAATTCAGTCTTGTGATATGAGAATAGCATAGGGATGTTAGTGTCTCTCAGTCGCAGCCACAGTACACAAGACAGTAAGCAGTCACTAGAAAAGAATGCCTCTGGGGAATAAGTTGTGGGACTAGTGAGTGGCCTGCAATTATAGTAAATACTGTTCTTAGACCAGAATTCAGTTCCCAGAACCCACATCAGGTGGCTCACAGTCACCTGTAACTCCACTCCAGCTCCAGAGGATCCAACTACTCTTCTGACCACCTTACATGTGCACATGCGCATGAACAAAAAATAAATTGGGGGGGGGATAAGTTGCAGAGACAATGTCTCTAACTTAGAATGCGTCAGCAACTCTCCAGGAGTGACTCTGATCAGCAACTCTTCCGAAGTGACTCTATCGCTGTCGGTACTTTGCAGCTTTAGAGACTCAGGGAACGTGATAGCAGAGAGGAGGGAATGGCTGGTCCTCTGTAAAATATCACATCTCACAGCATACATATGCTCGGAATTTCTATGTCATTTTAAAAATGGGCAACTATTCCACCTTCTTCATTTTATACAACTATAAGCAGGCCATAAAAGTAGTTTTCTATTATTCTCTAAAGGAAGTTCTTCAGAAACCTGTGAGAATATTTACCTGTGGTAAGTAGTCAAGCACTACCTGGCTGGAACACAGGTGCTCTTTCTCAAAAGAACTTCTGAAAATGGGTTGAGAGGCGGGAGGCAGGCATGCAGGGAAAAAGATAACACAAGGTAAGCAGCACATTCTATTTCTGACTAAAGAATCAAAATACTATTCAAATTTTTAACACTCCATCAAAAGGAACCATTGTTCATACTGAACTGACCAAAAAAATTATTAAATATTTTATAGTGAGCCATGAACGCCCATTATTTTCTAGCAGAGTTATATCAAGTCTATTTCATCAAGACCCTTGTGGGCATTTCATCAGAATTCCTAAATTAATATACAACTTAAATATAAAATATCTAGCTTTAACACTACACAGAAAAGGCTGGGAAAGGTAGTACATACCTAAAATTCCAGTACCTAAGATGTAGGAGGAGGAGAATCGGGAATTCAAGACCAGCCACAGCTATACCGTGAGGTTAAGGCCAGTTTAGCCTCCATAAAACCCTGATCTCAAACAGAAAACTAAAAACTCAGCAAGCAAAAAGACCCATTACATAACGTAACTTCCAAGTGCATTCTACTGACACAAAATATTGAATATTCACACATTTGCTTCCTGAGACACCGAGATGGCTTTTACCCTGCAAACGTATCAACTTTAATTCAATTTCCATTTCCCATGGTTAGGGAATATTAGGTGAACACTGCAAGTTATCCCGATTTCCATGCATGCTCTGTGTCACACATGCGCACATGCACATACACATACTAAGTGAACACCCACATCCTATAAACAACAAAAAATATAATTTTCTTACTCACTTAAATGCCTCACACTTTTCAAAGTAAACATCCAACAGACCAGAGGTGCAACTGGATGCTACCACTCAAAAAATACATAAAACAGAAACTTTCTTTTTAAAATCACTATATGAAAAAACATTGCAAAATTTAACCATACAAATAACATTAATAAATGAGGGCCTCCCCCAACACCCGCAAAATTCAAATAGCTATCAGCTATTAAGTATCCTAAATTATAGATTTCAATCCCTCAGGATTTCCTGGTGGAAAATTAACAAAAACAACTTAAGATCTAAACAAACACACAATTACAAAAACCATCTGGAAATGTGGAATAAGAAATATATCACAACTATAGAAGCTACTGTGTTGTTCCTAAACCTGGTTCCATCTCCCCTCCTTTTTTTAAATACCTGGATATTGAGGTCAGATTGTGCTCAAATATGTGATATACTGTTCCCACTTTAGACCCTGCACATACCCTTCTTCAGTAACCAGGAATACAAGTGTATCACTGGATTCCCTCACTTTTGAAAACATCACCAAACTATGAAACCATATACAAGAGAGTCCAAAAGCAATAATTAGTCAAATAAAGAAAATCAGGTTTTAAGAATGTAATTTAGCTGAGCTTCAAAGCATACCATAACCTTATAAGGTTTACCAAACTTATTTTAAAATTTTTCTTTTATTTTACATGCATGGGTGCTTTACCTGCATGTGTGCCTGTATATGCCATGCATTCAGTACCCAAACAGGCCAGAAGAGGGCAACAGAGTCCTTGGGATTGATATTACAGCTCGTTAGCCACCTTGTTGGTGCTGGGAACTGAACCAAGGTTTTTGTTTTTTTTTTTTTTTTTTGTGCTTGCCTCCAGAGTGCTAAAATTTCAGATTCTGGCTTTACCTATTGAAAGCTCAACTTAGCTGTTTCTAAAAACTATTTTAATGAGTAAAGTGGGCTTCATTATATTTTCTATATTTTCTCACATATAGACTCTTAGGAAATACATACACACACACACACACACCACTGTTCCCCTACATAAATTTGTACCATTAGAAAAGTATATTACTCTGGAGATATCAATACAGAGCATACTACATATAACTAAAAACTATATAATTTGTGCATGAAATATAAGAACTAAAATAAATCTTAAGACAGCGTCTAGAGGCTGACGCTCCCTGTCTGTCCCAGTCAAGGCTCTCCATCAGTTCACACTCCCTGTCTAGGCTCCCAGAACAAACACCCCATACATGCTTACCGCTATTGTTCCCAGGCTGCGCTGCAGTCTGCGCTGATTTGGTCTGCGCTGATTCCGGTCTGATCCGGTCTGGTCCGGTCTGGTCCGGTCCACACTCCTGGTCAAGGCTGCCAGTCAATGTGGACGGTCCCAGTTGAAGCTCCCCTTCACCACTCCAAATGGTCTTTAGCTTTTTGCCACCTTGCTGTCCTGCTACCGTGTCTCCGGCCTAACGCTCCCGCAGCTTTCCGGAGCTTAGAGTGTGTAGCACCGTACACTCCAAAAGCTGGGAGAAAATGGAGGCCGAACACCCCCGTGAGCCTCCTTTTATAGGCAGTTTATGGTCCCACCTCCACGGATCTAGATTGGTTGTGGCTAAGAAGATTGACAGGGATAATATTTACTCTCATCTTCTCTTTAACTAAAGAACCGCCCTACCCTAGATACTTACTCCTCATTGGTGGAAAGTATTTGCATTTAAGTCCTTCCGGCCGTTGGGGGTTCTAAGAATTATGGGAAGTACAAAATGAAACCAACTGTGATGTAACCCATAATCCACACTCTGATTGGTTCAGTGCCAAATTCAAACAAAAAATGCCCGCGCTTGAGAATTCTTTCGCGCCTTTTCTGATTGAACCTTAGAAATTGTTTTCCACTTTTACCGAGTTTTTCTTTTTTTTCACCAGCCCTTTCTACCTTAGCCATTTAGAAATTATTCCCATTTACTGAGAGTTCTTTTTTGAAATTTTGACCATAGAAGTTAAGAGGTATTCCCTTATATCCGGCGCTCTTTCCGGTCATTTCAACCTGAACAATTAGAAACGGTTTTTCACTTTTTTCAAGAGGTTTTTCCCACAACCATTTCTGCCTTAGCCCACAGAAACAGGTTTTCACTTTTATAGAGAGATTTTCTCAAGCCATTTCTTCCTTATTCGTTATAAAGGGTTATTCCGTTGTAGTGAGACTTCTTTCGCGCCATTTCTGACTTAGCCATTAGAAATGGTTTTTCACTTTTACTGAGAGTTTTTTCCCAGTCAGTCTACCTTAGCCATTTAGAAAAGGTTATCCCCTTTTATTGAGAGTTCTTTCCTGCCATTTCTACCTTAGCAGTTAAGAAATGGTTATTCCCTTGCATCGAGAGCGCTTTTCGCGCGGTTTCCGACAGCCATTAGAAATGGTTTTTCACTTTTATTGAGAGGTTTTTTTCCCCCTAGCCATTTCTACCTTAACAGTTAAGAAATTGTTATCCCTTTTATCAAGAGCTTTTCCCTAGCTTGTTCTACGTTAGCAGTTAAGAAATGGTTATTCCCTTTTTGGAGAGTTCTTTGCCGCCATTTTACCGAAGTGTTTAGAAATGGTTTTTCACTTTTATCGAGAGGTTTTTTCCCCCTAACCATTTCTACCTTAACAGTTAAGGAATTGTTATCCCTTTTATCAAGAGCATTTCCCTAGCTTGTTCTATGTTAGCAGTTAAGAAATGGTTATTCCCTTTTTGGAGAGTTCTTTGCCGCCATTTTACCGAAGTGTTTAGAAATGGTTTTTCACTTTTATGGAGCGTTTTCCCCACCCATTTCTACCTTATTTGTTTGAAATGGTTAATCCCCTTTTTGAGAGTTCCTTCCCACCATTTCTGCCTTAGTGGTTAGAAACGGTTTTCCACATTTATAGAGAAGTTTTTCCCCAGCCATGTCTGTCTTAGCCTTCAAAAATGGTTATTCTCCTTTCATGCAATTTCTGCCATAGCTGTTAGAAGCTTGCCAGATGCCTGAATACTGGCTGGTTTTAGTGTGGGAAGGGGCCAGAGCACTGAAGGTCCTTGAGGAACAGTGTAATAAAATTGAAGTCCACTAGACTCAAACGTATTATAATTAACCAAATTTGTTAAAACTGCTAGCAGAGGCGCAGTCTCTAAGCCAAATTAGAGACATGCCATACCAATGTGGGTGAAGAAATGTTTTTAAATGTGAAAACCACATTTATTCCAACATGGTGGAATTTACAGCTATGTGAGAAACATCTCCCTAGGTTAAAATCTGCCTCACTCCTCCTAGCTTTGTGAGAAACTGCCTTACTCCCTCTGTGTCTGAATTAGCTGGAGAGTGGTGGCGCACACCTTTAATTCCAACACTTGGGAGGCAGGCAGGCAGATCTCTGAGTTCGAGGCCAGCCTGGTCTACAGAGTGAGTTCCAGGACAGCCAGGGCTACACAGAAAAACCCTGTCTCGAAAAATACAAAAAAAAAAAAGACAAACAATAAAAAACAAAAACAAAACAAAGGTTGGTCATTTCACCATAGTTACATGCTTCTGAGGACTGAGCCGGGTTAGAGTTTTCAGGAATTTAGGTCAGAATTTGGAGTTTCCTTAGCCATCACAACAATGAGCAGCCAGCTTGATGATATGGGAAGCTATCAGCTTTGCATGTGGATGAAGGGAGAAGTGCTGACGCTAAGGTCCTGTTCCCCAATTGGTTCTTGATTTGTTAGTAAAGAAGGCCAGGGGCCAATTGCAGGGAAGTAACTGCAGGTAGGACTTCCATTTCCCAGGAGAAAATGCACATGCTGGAAAGGAGAGAGGAGTTTTTCTTCTATGCTTTGGCGGAACCATGTGAGGTCTCAGGGGGAGCTGGGGCCTGTCGCCACTACTATTGGTTGGTGGTTAGGGATGTTTGGCAGGGGCTAGGTGGGACTAGAAACTGAAGTTTAGGGCAGTTGGAGAGACAGAAATAAAATTATTAATAAGGGGACACTTTTCCATGTGAGAGACAGTAATGCTCAGCAATAATAACTTAACAGGGAGTTGATACTTGCCCCATGAACTACATACAGTTTCACTCACACCAAAACCCAGAACAGGAAACCCTAGACATGGTAAGGAGAGAAGTATTTACTTAGTTAAATCTGGGTCATGGTGGTAGGGGATGGCTTGGTAATAACTAAGGTTATGAGACAACTTTTACAGATTTTTTTTTAATGTATGAAAGAATGCACAGGGTCTGTACCATGACAGGCATGTGAGGTTACAGGACAAGAATAATTTGCTGGAGTTTTCTCCTTCTGTCCACAGTGTAGGTCCTAGGGACCAAACTTAGATCACCAGTGTTGGGAGCAAGCAACTTTACTAAGTCATCTCAGCATCCCATAATATTTCAGAGCTTGGAGAATCCTGCAGAAGAGGGGGGAAGATTGTAGGAACAAGAAAGATCAAGGACACTACAAGAAAATCCACAGAGACAACTAACCTGAGCCCATATGGGCTCACAAAGACTGAACTGACAAACAGGGAGCCTGCATGGGCCTGACCTAGACCTTCTGCATATATGCTATGGTTATGTAGCTTGATCTTCTTGTGGGACTCCTAACAATGGAATAAGGAGCTGTCTGACTCTTTTGCCTGCTTTTGGAACCCTTTTCTTCCTACTGGGCTGCCTTTTCTAGCCTTAATAGAAGAGGAGGTACCTAGTCTTATTGCAGCATGATATGCATGGTTGATTGACAGATATCCCAGGAAGGCCTGACCTTTTCTGGAAGAACAAAAGAGAAGTAATGGATAGGGAGAGATAGAGGAGGGACTGAAAGGAAAAGAGGAGGGAAGGGAAACTATGGTCACGATGTAACAAATATGTATATATTATAAATATTTATATGTATTTATTTATATATTATATATTATATATTCATACATACATATGTATGTATGCATGCATGTATGTATGTATGTATGATAAAAGATTTCCTTTTAAGGTGGCCAATGTGTCCTACATTTAATTGTGCTCTGTTGTAAATATCTCTGAGGATCATCAGAAAGTCCACTTAATGTTAAACTGTCCAGTTTAAAACTACGAACTCTATCATATGTAGATGGTATAATGTCAAAGATGTGTATTTCAATCACTTGATAACTCTTCAAAAATAAAAGAAATAGATTATAGTAGGGAGCATAAAGTAGAAGAGCAATGTTCACAGGCATCTGCTTTTCTACTTTCATCTCTCATTGATTTTTTTTAAGACTGGGCCATAATTGTGGAGCAATATGTTGGGGGTTATAAACTATCCACCATTGCCCTAAAGGGGAAAAACAGATAAAGGAGCCATTGCAAATAGGTGTTTGTTGAAGTCACCTGGACATCAGAAAAGGAATGTATTCTTCAATTTGGAATGTAAGCTATGGCATGTTAGACTCACCTCTCGGTGGACTCATGGGAAAGATAAATCTAAATGAGTGTGCCATTGTTTTAAGTAACTGAAATGAGATTTGAATCACATGTAGTATAAGGTAGGACAGAATTTTTGGTCTGAACCTACTATAACCAAATGCCTAACATTATTCAAGGAATTATTAAAAATGGAGATTCTCATAATATACCATCCATTCAGGATATAACCCAGGGCTTGGCATTAAGCTCAGTATTGGAGTACTTGACTAGTCTGTGAAAGGCCTCCATTTGATCCCAAGTATTGCTGGAAAAGAAAGCACAGTACAATCCAAAATTACTATCGTGAAGAATCAAGAAAATGTGACACATTATTGGGAGGGGAATGATAATTAACATGTCATGACTGTGAGATGATCCAGAAACTGAAATAGGAGAAAAAGAATTTTAGGCCGCGGTGATGTAGCAGTGTGGGAGGGGCTGAAGCACCAAGCAGCGGAGCGAATGCCAGTGGGCTCCACAGCTGTGCTGCCATGGATGCGGAGGCCACATGCAGCTACTCTCTGGAGCAAGTTAAAGCTTTGTATTCATTTCCATTGCAACAGATGATGGCAGAAGCTCCTAACACGACAGCTGAGCAGCAGTTGCCCACAGAACCTCCTGCCCAGGAATACCTATAAAATAGTATATAGATCTCAGGGAAAACCAAGAACCCAAGTGATCATTTATAAAAGATCAGTCTGTGACCATCAAACGTGCCTCGATGGGGAGAGAGATAGGAGGGGAAGCTACAGAGGAGAAGGAAATTCAAGGACACACTTCGGATCAGAAACTCCAAAGAGAAGGAAAAGGAAAACCAGAGCAGCAGAGTCCCAGGACCCAGTGCAGCCAAAAAAAAAAAAAAAAAAAAAAAACCCAACAAACAAAAACAAAAACAAAAAAACCTGCCGCAACAAAGAAATCTGGCAAGTCCACAAAATCAAAAGAAAAGCCAGAAAAAAAAATCACAGATGCATTTAAAATGAAAAAGAAACTGGACCGTTTTAATGGCATCTCTGAAGCTGAGCTTCTGACCAAGATACTTCTTGATATTTTGACCTTCAATCTGGATATTGTGATTCTCGGCATTAACCCAGGATTAATGGCTGCTATCCTGGGCCTGGAAATCACTTCTGGAAGTGTCTGTTCATGTCAGGGCTGAATGAGGTGCAGCTGAATCACATGGATGACCACCCCTCACCTGGGAAATACCGCATCAGATTCACCAACATGGCGGAACGGAAGACGCCAGGCCGCACGGATGTGTCTAGTAAAGAATTTCGGGAAGGAAGGCATACCCTAGTGCAGAAACTGTAGAAATATCAGCCATGAATAGCGGTGTTTAATGGAAAGTGTATTTATGAAATTTTCAGTAAAGAAGTTTTTGGAGTAAAGATTATGAACTTGGAATTTGGGCTTCAATCCCATAAGATCCCAGACACAGAAACTTGCTACGTCATGCTGTCCTCTGGTGCCTGATATGCTCAGTTTCCTCAAGGCCAGGACAAAGTTCATTTCTACATTAAGCTGAAGGACTTGAGAATTCAGCTGAAAGGTATTGAACGCAACACAGACCTACAGCTAGCGCAAGAGGATGCAAAGAAAATGGCTGTTAAGGAAGAAAAGTATGATCCAGGCTATGAAGCTGCATGCAGCGGCGCCTATGGTGAAAACCCGTGTAATGGTGAACCTTGCGGTTTTGCTTCAAACGGGCTAACAGCCAACAGTAGGGAGTCGAGAGGAGGATCATCTCCTGGCGATGTTGGGAATCGACAGTGGATTGTGCAGTCATTTGCAGAGGAGATTCCTTCTTTTTATAATGGCGGGACACGAAAGCAGGAAGAAGGAAGCCATACTTAGGAAGATGATTGTTGGCGCTGGCTCCGTGCTGCAGTTTTCATGCAGATGTCAGGACATAGAACCTCAGTTTCCTAACTGAAGAGTTTTAGGATTAATAGTCCTTTACGCTAATGGTGTAATTATATATGGAGCAGTTATATGATAGTCAACTGTGTAAATCTGTGTAGTTTGGAAAGAAAAAATAGGGTGTTTTGTACTTGAGTTTTGTGTTTGAATTACCTATCATTCCAGCTTTTCATGTACTATATTTCATTTATGAAGAAACTGGTTTTCTTTAAGGAGTCACTTTGATCTTTAATTTTAAAACAGCAACAGTCAGAATATTTATAGTTGATTCTACACTGTACATACCTATATAGGCCCTATCCCTTTAAATGCCTAAGAAGGGCATCTAGTGAGAGCCAAGCTGGTGAGAGGCCGAGGTGCCAGTGTTGGAAGCCGACTCACCCTCCGTGGGTGGAAGCTGTGGGCGAACTCAGAACCCCCTGAGTTGCAGTCTCGCGCAGACCCCTTACTCTCCCCGTGCTGTATGTGGCAGTTGCTTGGTAATAGAAAGCTGGTGGGGAATGTAAACATAGAATATAGAAAATAAAAATTTAAAAAAAAAGAAAAATCAAAAAAAAAAAAAAGAAAGAAAAGAAAGCTGGTGGGGCCTGAGCCTGCCGCTGGCCTCTGCGTCTGGTGTGTCAGTCCTCACGGAGGCAGGGACAGGTTCCCGAGGACGCAGTGGAGCTTGGACAGCTTGCCACGCGTCTGACTGAATTCCCCAACTGTTCATCACTGTTCTCCTTTCATCCCTGACGTGGAAAGTGCTAAGAAAAGAACTTTCTAGTGAGCAGCGGGATGCTGCCGGTGTTTGATAATCCTCTTTAAACTGGTGCTGTGTACACGGGATGTACTAATACAGAACTTCTCTTGCTGGGTAAAGCTAATCATTCGTCAATGTTTTATTTAAAACTTACTGTCACTGCTGTCCGATTACTGTGGACTAATTAAACCTCATGAAAAAGATGTTTGGGATTTGTACCTTTGTGGCTGCTCATGCATTTCCCATGGTGCTACAGACAGCCCGCTGGGGCTGCTGGGTGTGGAACATGGGTAGTCAGAGAGGCCTAGCACGTTCACTCCTGACCGCTCCCGGGTACTCTGACTCGATGCATACATACCCCCGGAGCATGCTGGTTTTGCAGTATGAAGTGTCCACGAGGGTTTTGTATTTCACAGAGGTTATGTAGACTGTTCTATGAATAACGAGAGAAGCAGTTTCTTGGTAGAAATTTCAACATGCCTTTAGCTATGGCAGTGATGTGTTTTATTTTCCTTCGGTCTGGGTCAGGCTGTGCACACGTCCTGTGATTCAGAGGGCACACTGCACTGCTGTTTACATGGGCATTTCATGCAGGTGCTTTGAAGTGCCTTGCATCAGGGATTAGGATCAATTGAATTATTTTTTCACGGGTCTATGTAAAGCATGTAGTATTGCCTTAGTATGTAACTATTGTAGCTTTACCAAAGAGAAATACCTTTAAATTATGACTCTGGAGAGTGGCTGTGAGGACCCTCTAAGTATTTCCTGGTGCTTTTCCCTGAACATGGTAAGTGAGTGCCAGTGCACCCTGGACGTGACAGGGTAGGGTTGTTTTTATTAAATAAGGTTTAAAAAATTAAAAAGCTATTATAGTGGCCAGTGAGATGGCTCAGTAGGTAAAGGTGCTTGCCACCAGCCTAACAACCTGGTCTAGATTGCCAGGACCAACACAATGGAAGGTGAGAATTAACTCCTGCAAGTTGTTTTCTGACCACCACACCTATTCTGTGGCACATGCACATATTCAAAATAAACAAATGTAATTTAATTTTTAATGGTAATTATCTTAGTCACTCGTTCTATTGCTGTGAAAAGATACCATGACCAATGCAACTCTAATGAAAGACAGCATTTAATTGGGGACTTGCTTATAGTTTCAGAGGTTTAGTTTACATTATCATCATGGCTGTGAGCATGGCAATATGCAGGCAGATACTGGACCAGTACCTGAGAGCTACATCCTGATCCATATATTTGAATGCTTAATAACCAAGAGTTTCACTATTTGAAAGGATTAAGAAGTGTAGTGAAACTCTTGGTTATTAAGCATTCAAATATATGATACTATGGTGGCCATTATTATTAAAACTACTATATATTCATCTCCCTCGCCCCCATAGGCTTGTAGCCAGATCATAACACAAAATACATTTAGTTCCACTTCAAAAGTCCCCGTAGTCTATCATAGTCTCAGCACAGATTAAAAGTCCAAAATTCAAGGTCTATTCTGAGACTCATACAATCTCCTAAACTGTAATCACCTGTAAAACCAATATCAAAAAGAATATCTGTTAGGATTCTGTCTAAGCTCCACCCCACAGCTACCTGGCAACAGCCAGGCATGCCCCTTCCCACTGTTACCTGGCAACAGCCAGGTAGGTCTGGCCCAGTATAAAAGGGGCTGCTTGCCCCTCCTCTTTCTCTTGCCTCTTCTCTCTCTTACTCCTGTTTCCTGCTTGCTTCTCTCTTGCCCTCATGGGCTCTCCCCCCCTTCCTGCTCTCTCCACGTGGTCATGACTGGCCTCTATTTCTCTACTCTCTCCCTCTCTCTGTCTTTCTCTGCCTCTACTACCCCCTTAACTCCCCTCTCCATGCCCTGAATAAACTCTATTCTATACTATACCATCGTGTGTCTGGTCCCTCAGGGGGAAGGGATGTCTCAGCATGGGCCCACTGAGGCACCCCCTTCCCCCACATGCCCATAGAACATATTCTCACACCTATTTCTATTTTTATGATCACAGCAATATCAAATAATTTCAAATACAATAGCACAGGATGCACATTAGTTTTCTAAAAGTGAGCTTAGTGAGGAAATACTGGACCAAGGCAAGTTCAAAAACTAGTAGGGAAAACTCCAAATTCTGCACCTTTATGTCTGGTCTCAAAGTGCTCTTCAGACTGTGATGGCTAAAGAAAACTCCATTTTGTGCTAGGCACCAATTCTAAATACATAAAAGATAAGCTGCTAGCAATTCTGACTACTTGCCCCCTATTCCCAGAATTGTAAAACTATTGTGAGATGATTAACTGCTTGGTCTGATTTCTGTGAATTCCACTATTTGCTATGTTCAGGGTGAGAAAGGCAGTTGCTCATATAGCTATGAGTAAGGTGGTTCCTTGTTTTTTTGTGGTTCCTTACATAGCTGTAAATTCCACAGGAATGAAGTAATTGTAACCTGTCCATAAAAGCCCCCCTACATGCATACACTTTAAGCTGGGCCCCAGTCCAAAATTTTACTAGGGAGACTGGTCAGCTACAGCTTAAATAAAAATTTGGCTAATTATAATTTAAATCAGGTTTTTGGTCTTTCGAGGTGGATTCAAACTCCATAACAATATCCCCACCTCCTTTCAGCTTGGTTGACTGCAACACACTTCTTTCTCTTGGGCCGGTGTTACCCCTGGTCTGCAGTTCTCCGTGGCAGCTATCCATCTTACAGCCTGGCACCTCCAATATCTTGGGGTCTCCAAGGCAATCCAGCCTTCATCTTCACAACTTCATGCAATGGCCTCTGGACCTCATTTGGGGAGAGCCCTGACACATACCTGGCCTCTGTGTGTTTCCTTAGCCCTCGAGGCATTCTAAAGCCAGAATCATGTGGCTGAAACTACCATGTTCTGCTAGAACTTGCCCCCTTGTTCGATTACATTTTGCATCAGCTTTCTATTTTTGATGGTTTCCTTCACTGTTCCAGCTTTTCCTTAATTCCTTTACATAAGTTGGAAGGTTAGCTGACTGGGATCTTGTCCCTTTGTTCCATTTAGTTTCAGGTTTTTCTTTAAACTTTTGATCTCCTTGAGCACTGAGTTCCATTAAACTTCCTGATCTCCTTTTCTCCTCAAACTGAACATTTCGTATTTTTTCTAACTCAGCTTGCCTTTTTTTTTATTATAGATCTGCATAAGAGTGATCATTAGTAACCACAAGACATAGTTAATCCTAAGCTGTTTTGAAATCTCCTCTACTAAAACCATTAATCCATAACACTTCAATTTAGCCTCAGGCAGATTCTAAGAACAATGGCAAAATCAGCCATAATCTTGCCAAAATATACTAATATTCTTACTTTATGAAACTTCTTGAGCCAGGCTGTCATAAGTTTCCTTACTCTTAGCCTTACTGTCTTCCATGCTTCTTTTAGTATGACCCATTAAGCCTGATAATTGATTAATTGTTTAAGTCATAAAGAAAATATATCTCTGTGCAGGAAATCCTAAAGTTTTCCAGGGAAAATATTCTTTAAAACTGAAATAATATTATAACATAAATCTAAAGATTATAGTGGTCCTTTGTGCATACTACCAGATGCAAAGACAGAAGGAAAGTTTTCAGGCTTGAAGAAAAGTGGATGAGAAAAAAATTGAATCCACAGAAAGATATGAACAAAAAGGTACAAATACACAGAAACTAAATATTATGTGATTCAACAAGAAATTAAAACTGGATTAAGAACACTTACTACAGTTGTGAGATGTAACAAAAGTAATACTATGAATGCATATTGCTCTTGCAGAAGATGGAAGTTCAAGTCCTAGCACTTTTAACTCCAGCTTCAGGAGATTTGATGCTTCGTCTGTAGGCACCTACACTCCTGTGTACATAACTACATACAGATTCATAAATATACATAATTAATAACAAAATGCATCTTTAAAACAAGGAAAATTATAATGATTGAACTTGGAATGGTCATGCATGTTTATAAATCTAGCAACAGGAAGGGGAAGCAGGAGGATCAGGTGTTCTCAACTCCATAGCACATTTAAAGCCAGCCTGGTTTCCTGCATGCCTTGTCTCAAAGTACAAAAAGAAAATGAAAATATAAAAATATAATAAAATAGAAAATATAATAAAATAAAATATAAAAAATAAAACATATAAGATATAATGATAAATGGTAATTATAATTTCAAAAAGTAAAAGAAATAATTAAAAGAAAAAATATCACAAGGACAGAACTTTGTACGCCACAGAACTAGGATAAAAAGGAGCAAAGTAAACACAGAATTAGAAGAAATAATAAGGATCAAAGCAAAAATAAATGAAGGACAAATCTTAAATTAATGACAGAGAGAGAATGACAATAAAAGCAGAAACAAAAGAAGACTATAAGGGATCACTATGAACAGTTATATATCCAGGAACTGAATAAGCTGGAAGAAAAAAACCCTAGACTCTTCACACTGAAAACCATGCTAGACCTACTAAATAAAATCACCAAAACAAAATGTTATAAAGCCAACATTTAAAAATCAGTTGTATATTTTACAGAAACACCTGCTTATGTGAAAAAAGAGATCAAGGAAACAATCATATTTATCAAAAATAAATAAAATGCCCAGGAATCAAGATACTGAAATATCTGTACACTGAAAACTATAGAGCATGATGTAAGAAACTGGAGACAAAACAGAAAGCTATCCTTTGCTCATATATTGGGAAAATTAATATTGTTAAAACCTCCAACCTACCCAAAGCAATATATGAATTCAACACAATTATAGTGATACTTATCACAGAAATAGAAATCATTTTAATGTTTATATGAAACCATTAAAAACCTTAAATAGCACAGGAAAAAATCCTGTTAAGCAAGTTGTAGATATCATGTATAATTTTAAACTACATTGCAAAATTCTAGCAATCAAGACAGTGTGGTATTGGCACTTCCATAAACGCATATAAAGCAATCTGATCATACTCACCCCATCTATTGATATTTTCTTTCTCCCCTTTCACCCCAATTTCTTCTCGCCTTTCAAATCCTAGATCCCTTTAACTTTCATTCCCCCCTTTCCCATAGATCCCCTATATGAATTATGCAATCTTTAATATTATGAAATTAGCTTGTTCAGAAACATAATGTTGTCACTTGGCTCCTTCCACTTTCTGCAAAGTTTTCATCACAAGAGGCATGACTTCCCAGGCCAAATGATGGTCTGGGTGGTTGGAGGACAAAGAAGACATGTAGCAGTCTTTTCTCTAGCTGCCCTTGATGCTGCTACACCCTCTTCTGCCCTGTCTACCTTCTCTGCTGGACCTTTTAGTGTGGTAAAACTGGCTGCAGCCTCTTTAAGCCAGCTACTGAGTCTCCTCCATTAACACCCTTCTGCCTCTGGCAAGCCAGGTCTATTGCTGCTCTGGGCCATGAGATGCTGTATGTATCTGGGGGGTGGGTGCGGGGGTAATATGGGTGCACAGACGGTACTTAGGGGAAACAAGTCCTAGAGAAGACCCAAACCCTGGTTTCATCCTTGACTTCTCATTCTCTCATGCCTATTTGTGTGTGTGTGTGTGTGTGTGTGTGTGTGTGTGTGTGTTTGGCAAATATTGCAATTTCAGCCTAGAAAATATTATTCAGAGCGCCTTTACTGCTCACAGTACCTACTATAAGTAGAGAGAACTATCAGCATCTCTCACACAGACTGCTGCATTGGTTATTTGCTACTTCCATCTAACTTGAGCCCCACAGTCAGTCAAACAAACTGATCCATTAATAGAAATTAAGCCTGTAGATACTTTGCTAAAAATTGAAATTCTGAGAATGGGCCCCGTTCTCTTAACTAACTCCATTTAGGATATGGGCCCCTACCCGCCCCCCCCCCCAAAAAAGAAAGTAAGCCAGCAGTGGTGGCACATGCCTTTAATCCCAGCACTTGAGAGGCAGAGGCAGGGAGGTTTCTGAGTTCGGGGCCACCCTGGTCTACAGAGTGAGTTCTAGGAGAGCCAGGACTATACAGAGAAACCCTGTCTCCAAAACAAACAAACAAACAAACAAGCAAACAAACAAACAAAATAAGGACATGGGCCCCCTTTGCTGATTCTTATTTATTTATTTATTTATTTAATCTTCAATTTTACCTGAAAATGTTTATATTTCCACTTTATTTTTTATTGGATAGATTCTTTATTTACATTTCAGATAACAAGCTAAGTGTATACTGTCTCAGTACTGTTGCATAGCTTATTCTCCCTGCACAAACTGCAATTTTCTTTGGCTATCTACATGAAAATGGACTTTACCACCTCCTTGAGGTCCTAGTTAAAAAGCACATCCTGAGGCCTTCTTAAATAATCATATTTATGCAGTGGATAATCCATTGCTGAAGAGACACCCTAACTTGATCAGATATTTATTACCATTAGCTAAAAACTACAAGAAACTAAAATTGTAAATGAATTTTTTTCTATATTATATAGTGATCCCAGGACTGGTGATTTGGATAGAAAACCCAAACTCAGTAATTACTTCGAGCTCAGACAAAACAAGACATCTTTTAAAGATACAAGCATCTAGTACACTTTAGAGTACTATAAAGGCTGCATATTAGCAAGACTACTCTCTGGGCAGCTGGATCACCAGACAGAGTAATGGAGTAGAGTGGAGGCCAGCAAGCACACAGGCTGGTGAGAAGTTGTTCTACACTGTCCCCTTAGCACAAGCTCTAGCAAGTCAAGCTCTCCCTGCTGGAATGTGCACTGGTCTATGTAGGATCTAGTAGTGGGGTTCTATGGTGGACTGAGTCTTGTGTCCAGGCTAGTTGGTAGTCTTCATTTTCTGTATCATTTTTGGTTGAGGGTCATTAATTCCTTAAGGCATTTTTCTTAAGGAATTTATATTGGGAAGGCCATAAGTTCTTCTACTGGTGTCATTTATACTTATAAGGGTACAGATTTCAGTGAAAGGTAGTAACTCCCTCATCCATTGCATTCGTCTTTATTTTTGTTTTATTCTTTCATATATTACATCCCAACCAGAGTTCCCACTCTGTCCTCATTCCCTGGATAGAAATTTTTTAAATCATATTTGAAAGAACACATACCTTTAGCTAAACAAGGCTTTTCTTCTTTTATTGATCCGTTACACAGCATGTTATCCACAAACATACAGATTATTTCATTTTTCTATTGCTGGCTTCTTTCTGCAATGTATAAGTGTCATTATGATGGGGACACTTGCCTGTTTTTCCAGGACCTAAGAGAGTGCCTGTCATGTTGTGGGTACTCAGTAAATATTTGTTTGTCTTAAAGGTTCACCTGTCATGTTATAAAATGTTCAAGTGACATTGCAAAGTGAATTAGCCTCTGAACATCCAAAGTAAAACACTCCGTTGATGCTCAGATTATGATTTCATTATCTGGCCAATATACAAGGGACATAGACAAATTGATTCTAATCACAGAGTGATGGAAGTGTACTGAACAATGGGGTCCTAACTAAATGCAGGAAGAAAATAGTGAAGCGCAGTTTAAATGAAACCAGGATGCAATGGACTGCATCACAGGCTTGCTTTATCTATTCCTGGAATCCTATCATTTAAAAAATACCCTTTAGAGAAAAAAATAGTAAGGTGGGTCAAGGGAAGACATAGTGAAGCCAGAGCTTCTATGGGGTATTTGACTTCCTTTGATTGTGGGTCTCTTACTTTCCAGAGACAGCTATTTATTTGTGAAAATGAATCATGTGAACATTTCCTCTTTTACCTTGAAGGCAAAATTGGCCTTACTCAGAATTCAGCTGAGAGTAATTGAAAATCCTAGCTACCTATAATCAAATACTTTCCGCACCCAAACACAAAGATCTAAAACATAATTAATGGTCAGGACTGTGCTTTCCCAGGGAAGGGTTTCATCTAGGACAGATCAACAGTGTGGTGTATTTCATTGGATTTCATGCAGTTCAAGTTGCTGGGTATAGAAAACACTAAAACAACTTTTCATGTAGCTCATTAGGCTGGCCTCAAAATCACTACGTACCAAAACATGGCCTAGAACTTCTGGTTATCCTGCCTTACCCTACTGAGTGCTGAGATTATAGGCATGTACCACCATACCAGATGGAGACTTTACTGGGGCTTGAATCCATGGCCAAATGTACATTAGATAAAGATTCTATTAACTAAGCTATATTTTCAGCCCTAAACATCTGGCCTTAATGGAACAAGATGTTAGATTATATTTGTACAGTTGTGTCCAGTCATCTCACAGTCTCTGTGAGGGAGCAATTCCAGGATCCAGCTTGGACAATTAAATATGCAAAAATCTAAGTCTCTTATATAAAATGGTTTAACATTTGCATATAAGCCAATACATCCTCCAGATTACTAGGAATATGGCTCCATGACACTTGTTTCATGCTAAAATAAAGAAGTAAGGCTCAGACTGGAGAGGTGGCTCAGTGGTTAAGAGCACCATCTGCTCTTCCAGAGGTCCTGAGTTCAATTCCTAGCAACCACATGGTGGCTCACAGATAACTGTAATGGGATCTGATGTCCTTTTCTGGTGTGTCTGAAGACAGCAACAGTGTATTCACCACATACATAAAATAAATAAATCTTAAAAAAAGAAGTCAGGCTCAAAGGAGGAAAGTGAGAGGATTAAATTGGAAAGGATGGATAGAGTCTGGGATGGGATAGCACACTGCTTGTGCACACATTTACCTTACTGATGTTCTATCTATCTATCTATCTATCTATCTATCTATCTATCTATCTATCTATCTGGTTAGTTAGTGTATGTTTGTGGGGCACACACATCCCACAGCACATGTGTAGAGGTGAGAGGACACCTTGAGGAAGTTGATTCTTTCCTTCCACCTTGTGTGTCCCAGGGGTCAAACTCAGGATGCCAGGTTTGGCAGCAAACACCTTTAGGCATTGAATCACCTTGCCAGGCCACTAACTTACTACTTTTATTTATTTATCAATTCATTCATTCATTCATGATTTTTTAATATATTCTAAAACATGAGAGCTAGCCTGCTAGCCTAGATTCATTCATGGTGAGTCACTATTAAACCACTTCCCCCTGTAAAGATCTCTTGCATGCCCTAGGCACCCTACATATCTGGAGCAGATGTGCAGCTTGGCCTTCATATGGGTCCTCTAACACTCTGAGTGGGGTCTGTCTCTGACTCAGTTGCCTGCAATTGGATCCCTTTCCCGTAACTGGACTTCCTGGTTGGGCCTTAGTCGGAGAGGATGTGCTTAGTCCTGCTGGGACTGGATGTCCCAGGACAGGTTGGTATCCAAGAGGAGTTTCCCTTTCTCTGAAGAGAAGCAGAGAGAGTAGAATAATAATGGGGTGGGGGGGTTGTAAGGGTGGTACTGGGAATAGATGTGATCAGGATATAAAGTGAATAATTAAATTAATCCAAAACAAAAGATCTTTTACATGCAACTTGATCAGCTCTACAGTCCAAGGATAGATCTTACATCACAACCTTTTCTTCTCCACATTGTGGTGTTTCTATTCTGGTATCACCAGCTTTTAGCTGGGCATGCTTCCTCTCTGAATGCTTAATTCTCTTTCTAAAATGGCTATGTGAAAACTATTGAGGAGGTTCATCAGCTAATATAAAAACAAAATCCCTTAGTATAGCATAACAAGTATATAATGAACTCTCCCTGCCATCTGAAAGAGTCTCATCTCTTGCCATTCTTCCCTTCTATCCTATACTGTAGCCACACTAAACTATGCATGTGTACTACACATGATTGCTTTGTGCCACATGCCCCAGTAAGTTATGATAGCTGACAGTTGATGGGAAAAATGGGCCTGTATCCTCAAGGAATTTAAGAGTACTTTGTAGGTGCTTAAAATAATTTTAAATTACAAAATTAGTCAAGAGTCTCCAGAAATATTCCAACAAATGACTACAAGCAGCATTGCTGACACCCCCAAATTCCCATATTTTCCTGTGTAATCATAAACAACAACAACAACAACAAAATATTCCTAGCAAGGTGTGTCCTTCACTAAGGCTTACTCTTGGTTACCCTATTATAGTACAGTTCTGACTCATCAATGCCCTGTGTGAGTTTAAAAGCATTAAATATGTAGTTATTGCTCTGTTAGCTGTGTGGAATGATATTATTTCATGAAATAATTATATGAGTGCATTACCAAGGAAAGGAAGGAGCTCTTAGCGAGAAAAGTCTGTGAGGCTTTGCTGTTGTGCTGCTGCTGCTGTTATTGTTCCTGTTTGTGTGTTTGGCATTGTTTACTTGGATGAATTCAAACTAATATAACTGCAAATAGACTTCCTGAAACAGAAAAAAATAAATGCCTTCACATGTGAAATACAGATACAATATTTTATTTATTCAACTGTGCATGAGACTATGTATAGGAATGTGCACATGAGTGAAAGTTTGCATGAAAGCCAGAGGAGGTTGTCAGACCCAAGCACTGGAGGCTAGAGTTATGTGTATTTGTGAGCTTACTGACATGAGTGCTAGAAGCTGAACTCAGATCCTCCGAAAGAGCAATATATGCTTTTAACTGCTGAGCCATCTCTCCAGCCTGTAGATGGAAGTTTTTGGGTTTTTTGTTTGTTTTTTTCTAGTTAAAGTGTTCATCTGTATTCCAATTCACAGGAAATCAACAGTCAGAAAAATGGGGATTTTTTTTGCATTTTTTCTTTCTTTTTTTTAAATTTTCTATATTCTTTGTTTATATTCCAAAGGCTTTCCCCTTTCCCAGTTCCCCCCCACCATACGTCCCATAAGTCCTCTCCCTCCCCCACTATTCCCCAATAATCCCCCCACACCCTTTCTCTGTTCTGGGTCTATAAAACTGGATCCAATCTTTTCAGACCCAGGGTCTTCTCCTTTCTTCTTCTTGGGAATCATTTGAATTGCTAATTGTGCCTTGAGTATTCAGAGCTTCTGGGCTCATTAATATCCACTTATCAGTGATTGCATTTCATGTGTATGCTTTTGTGATTCAGTTAACTCACTTAGGATGATATTTTCCAGATCTAACCATTTACCTACAAATTGCATGAATTCATTATTTTTAATTGCTGAGTAGTATTCCATTGTATAAATATACCACATTTTCTGTATCCATTCCTCCTTTGAGGGATATCTGGGCTCCTTCCAACTTCTGGCTATTATAAATAAGGCTGCTATGAACATAGTGGAGCATGTGTCTTTATTGTATGCAGGGGAATCCTCTGGGTATATGCCCAGGAGTGGTATGACAGGGTCCTCGGGCAGTGTCATGCCCAATTTTCTGAAGAACCGCCAAACTGATTTCCAGAGTGGTTTTACCATTTTGCAATCCCACCAACAGTGGAGGAGTGTTCCTCTTTCTCCACATTCTTGCCAGCACTTGTTGTCTCTTGAGTTTTTAATCTTAGCCATTCTGACTGGTGTGAGGTTCCTTTTTTTTATTTTCTATATTCTTTGTTTACATTCCAAAGGCTTTCCCTTTTCCCAGTCCCCCCAGACCCCCAACCCCCCCTCACCATATGTCCCATAAGTCCTCTTCCCTCCGCTCATTCCCCAATCACCCCCCCCCCACACACACACACCATTTCTCTGTTCTGGTATTCTCCTACAAAACTGGATTTAGTCTTTTTCGGACCAGGGTCCTCTCCTTCCTTTTTCTTGGGAATCTTTTGCTTAGCTAATTGTGTCTTGAGTATTCAGAGCTTCTGGGCTCATTAATATCCACTTATCAGTGATTGCAATTCATGTCTATTCTTTTGTGATTGGGTTAACTCACTTAGGATGATATTTTCCAGATCCAACAATTTGCCTACAAATTGCATGAATTCATTATTTTTAATTGCTGAGTAGTATTCCATTGTATAAATATACCACATTTTCTGTATCCATTCCTCCGTTGAGGGACATCTGGGTTCTTTCCAGCTTCTGGCTATTATAAATAAGGCTGCTATGAACATAGTGGAGCATATTGAAAGGGGAAGTAAAAACACTTTATGATAAAATTAAAGATTTACATGGAAAATATTTCAGATAAAAACGTTAAAATTGACAATTTTCAAGGAAAATTAATGAGTAAAGTGGTAGACATGTAAAATATTGCTAAACTAATTGAAATATGGGATAGAAACATTTTATGATAGAATTGAAGATTTACATGGAAAATATTTCTGATAAAATTGTAGAAAAATGTAGAAAAACATGTTAGAATTGAAGATTATCATGGAAATTTTTATATAGATATAATAATGATAGGCATAAAAGTATTCCTAAGTTGATTGAAAGTGAAATTATAAACATTTTCTGATAAACTCGAAGCTTTACATGGAAAATATTTCTGATAAAATTGAAGAAATACATACAAAAACATGTTAAAATTAAAGATTATCACTTATGGGACACATGGTGAGGGGGGAACTGGGAAAGGGGAAAGCCTTTGGAATGTAAACAAAGAATATAGAAAATAAAATTTTAAAAAAAGGAAAAAAAGAAAAAAGAAAACTAAAAAAATTAAAGATTATCATAGAAATTATATAGATAAAATGATAGGTATAAAGATAATTCTAAGTTGATTAAAGATGGAATTATAAACATTTTCAGATAAAATTGAAATTTTACATGGAAAATATTTCTGGTAAAATTCAAGAAATATATAGACAAACACGTTAAAATTGACCATTTCATGGAAAAATTTACATATAAAATGGTAGATATAAAACCTCTTTCTGGGGTGTGGTGGCGCACGCCTGTAATCCCAGCACTTGGAAAGCAGAGGCATATGGATTTCTGAGTTTGAGGCCAGCCTGGTCTACAGAGTGAGTTCCAGGACAGCCAGGGCTAGACAGAGAAACCCTGTCTCGAAAAACCAAAAAACCAAAACCAAAAACAAACAAACAAACAAAAAACCCAAAAACAAACCTCTTTCTGAATTAATTGAAGGTGGAATTAGAAACATTTGTGATAAAATCCAAAGGTTTACATTGAAAACATTTCTGATAAAATGGAGGAAGTATATAGAAAGACATATTAAAATTGAAGATAATCATGAAAAATAATGCAGATAAAATGGTAGACAAAAAATTACTAAATTAAGTAAAAGAAATTACAAACATTTTCTGATAAAATTGAAGATTTACATGAGAAATATTTGGTTAGTCTGTGTCTTTTTATTGGGGAGTTGAGTCCATTGTTGTTAAGAGATATTAAGGAATAGTGATTGTTGCTTCCTGTTATTTTTTATGTTATTTTTATGTTTGTGTGGCTATCTTCTTATCTCTTAATTCTTTAAGGGATTTTGTGTTTCTTCTTTAAGGGCTTCTGCCTGTTGATCCATGATCTGTATTTCTTTAAGAAATTTTTATGTTTCCTCTTTAAGGGCTATTACCTGTTGACCGATGTTCTCCTGTATTTCTTTAAGGTAGTTAATTAAGTCTTTCTTGAAGCCCTCTATCAGCATCATGAGATAGGATTTTAAATCCAACTTTTGCTTTTCTGGTGTGTTGGGGTATCTGGGACTTTCTGTGTTGGGAGAACTGGGTTCTGATGTTGCCATGTGGCCTTGGTTTCTGTTGGTAGGGTTCTTGTGCTTGCCTTTTGCCATCTGGTGCTACTTGATAGGTATTGTTGTCTCTGGCTGGAGTTTATTCCTCCTGTGGGCCTGTAAGACTGTGTCCTTACTCCTCTGAGCTCAAAAGTGAAAGTGCTGCTGGGAGATCACTCTCTCCTGGAGGGTTGTGCACAGAAGGCTGTGGAATTTCCTGGCTCCCTGGTTCAAATGGCGTAGGGAAGACTTCCGTCCCAGCTGCTCCACTCAGAAGTGTTTTTTTTTTCATAAGAATTTCCTTTATTAAAATAATGAATAGGAGACAGCGTAAACAGGAAGAAACACATATCTCAAGCTGAAGTCTCCTTCTTTGCATCCTTGCCAAACTTGTCTTGTTTTTAGACAAGGCCCAGAGGAATCAGCTGGGATTTGCACAGACCCACCTTCATTTCACAGCTTTTTTTTTTTAATTTTTATTTTCTATATTCTATGTTTACATTCCAAAGGCTTTCCCCTTTCCCAGTTCCCCCCTCCCTATGTCCCATAATTCCTCTCCCCCCCAACTATTCCCCAATCATTCCCCCTCCCCCCACGGTTTCTCTACAAGACTGGATCCAATCAGAAGTTTTTAAGAATCTTTTTGTCACCCTTCTCTTTTACTCTCTTACTCTCATCCCTTTCTGCCCCTTCTCTCCCCATTCCCCTCTTCTCTCTCTCTACAGGTTCATGGCTGGCCTCTACTCCTCTTCTCTCTCTCTCTCTCTCTCTCTCTCTCTCTCTCTCTCTCTCTCCCTCCCTCCCTTTCTCTGTCTCTACTACCCCCTCAACTCCCCTCCCCATGCCCTAAATAAACTTTGTTTTATACTATAAGAAATGCTTTTGTTCTGAGCTTAGTTACTGAAATCACAGATTCAGAACCCATAGATATGAGAGCCAACTTCTGCTGAATACAGTGCTACTACTGCCTGAGGCTTCTCTCATAATAATCAAGAGAGAAACACTCAGTGTTACTATAGTATATTTTTGAGCCTTCACAGCAAACAGGCCCTTGATCTATCATGGAGAATATCTTTGACACTGAAAGGCTGGCACCAGTTATAAGCAATGACTTTTTGGTGGATAAATGGAGAATTTATAATACACACACCATTCAGGTTAGGATTCATATATATATATATATATATATATATATATATATATATATATATATATAAATGTTTCTTTGGTAGATCTCCTATTCTTACTAATTCCTGAAACAGAATAGGCAATAAGTTTTGCTACAAAGATAAGGAAAATCAATGACACAAGCTAAAATCAAGACACAAACCCCAAAGCATATATTCTTTCAGCAATACTCAGTCTCTTTAAAAGTCACTGAGAAAACTCACCCTCCCACCTCTACCAGCAGCAAGCTTTGTGCTTGTTTGTTTTTAATGGTTAGCAATTCATAAATTGCTATTATTAAAGCAAAATAGTAGAAAGGTCAGTTCTACAAACATTAATGGATCTATATGCTACTATTACTGAAATAGCATCCATCCTGAAGAGCATTTCCTTTCAAATGTATTAGAAAGTAACATGATGTTCTTCATCTTCCTGCTTTCATTTTGTTTTTAATAGTCAATCTAGCTGATATTGACTACCTTTCAATTACCAGTTTGTCATTCGTATTTCTTTTGCTAAGTGTCTATTTGAATAATTTGTTTAGTTTCATTGGATTATAGTTTCTTGATGTGTTTTGGGAGTTGTTTATATCTTCTTGATGTAATACTCAGATGGAAAATAGATGGAACTAGAGGACATTATGCTAAATATAATAAGACAGGCATGAATAGACAAGGTCTTCGGGTTCTCTGATATATGTGGAAATTAGAGAAAAAGGAAAACAGTGATCTGAAGGCACAATAGTGTTTAGTACAAACTGAGAATGGGGATAAGAAGAATACATTAGGGCAAGCTGGATTCAATCAGTGTGTCCTGTGCACATGGCTTTCAGGATCACACTGTCCTCTGTCAATATGAATTGTTGATACATATTCATCAAAAATAAAATAAAATGCATTAAGGTATCAATATTTTTTAAATGTTTCTGTACCAATCATATATTACTGTGCAAAAACAACACTAAAATCTATGCCTTAATACATCAACTTTATAATAACTTCTTGTGTAGATTACTTTCAGATTTTTCAACTTCATTTTGTGTTGGTCGGGTCAATGAAATGGCCTTATTCACAGACATAGTGATGGTCTTGTTCCTGTTGGAGAATTCAGGCAAAGTTTATGGTTTAAGGGCCTCAGACTTCCTGCATGTGATCCTCTGAAATGGTCTTTTCTAGCTTTCCCATAACATACTAGTGTAATGGATTGAGAGAGAATGCCCCCATAGGCGCCTACATTTGAATGCTTAGTCCCTGGCTGGTGGAATTGTATTGAGAAGGGTTAGAAGGCATGTCCTCATTGGAGAAAGTGTGTCACTGGGGGTAGGCTCAGAGGTTTCAAAAATCCATGCCAGCCACCACCAAAACCTCTTGCTTGTGAATCAGATTAAGCTCTCAGTTACTGCTCCAGCATGATGCTGCCTGTCTGTTGCCATGTGTCCTGCCATGATGTTTGTGGACTCATCCCCTAAAACTATTAGCAATCCCCCAATTAGATGCTTTCATTTTTAAGTTACCTTAGTCATGGTGTTGTTCTTCCCAGCAATAGAAAACCAACTAAGACAAATTATAGATCCCTCAAGTTTAACTTCAGAAGATATGTTTTCATTCCTGTTATATTCTATTTGTCAAAATAGAACAAAGCCATACAAATTTAGTTCTTAGTAGAAGAGAGTAATCCCACATTATAAAAGAGTAGGTGAACTGGAAAGTACCATTTTAAATAGTTCTTATATTGCACAATGCAACTAGGTTGGAAGAGTACTTGTATAGCATTTTTTTAAAAGCCCTGGGTTTGAACCCCAGCACCTCATAGAGCCTATGGTGGTATTGCATACCTGTAACCCAGAATTTAGGTCCAAGGTCATCCTTAGCTATAATACTGAGTAAAAGGCCAGCATGTGACCCTGTCTCAAATATATATGCTAAGATATATATGTATGGGAAAGATACAAAGATATCTTCCCCAGTTTTCCTTTGCGGCACTCTTTCTCATTCAGTTTTTCAACTTCATATAGTGGAGGTGTTCTGTTGTTGTTATTAGGGTTAGAGTTAAGACAGGGTGTCACCATACAGCACAGCCCACCTGGAACTTACTATGTAGCCCAGGCTGGCCTTGAATTTTATGGGTGGTCCTCTGGCCTTAGCTTCCTTAGAGCTGAGATTTACAAGAGTGAACCAGCATGCTTAAAGAAGGATTTATAGTCAAGTCACATAGACAGTATGGATGGCAGTGTTTTAAATGCATAACATGTTCTGATGTTAATTCAGAAACTATGTCAGTGAAATCATTCATGGGGAATAGGAGCAAACAATATCCACCTGAGAATTTTAGGGAACTCAAGGAGAAATTGGGATGCTATTTATTAAAATAGCCTATAGTTTCAGGTTATTTCATAAACCAGAGCTCAAATCTCATAGTGTCTGTAGGCCAGGAATCATTCTGAATACCTTACATTCATTACTTCATTTAATTATCACAATGGGCAAAGATCTATTTTATTGTCTTCATTTTATAGTGAGGAAACTGGGGTCCAGAAAGGTTAATTTGCTCAATGATAGCTATTAAACAATAAGACTTGGTTTTAAATTCAGATATATCTGATTCTAAAACCTCTGCTATGGTTACTGTGTCCTTGTTACTTTAAAGGGTATCTTCATAGAAGCAGCCCTACCAGGAAGCCAGAAAAGGAGCCTCCAGGGTAGTGCTTGCTAATGTCTATGTGCAGTCAAGATTTGTATTCTAAAGTGAAACTCAGAATAAGGAATAGCAGCAGGGATCCTACAGGACACCAAATACCAGGCTTATCAGAAAACATTTAAAAGAGCTTTGATGAGTCTATGGCCAAACATAAACTAACTATAGAAGATTGATTGCATGGATTATCTGAAAAGAAATCAGGCTCAAAGACCCAAGTGGCTATATGGGACAATATAGGTGATGCAAGCAAAGGCACTTGCTACCAACCCTGGTGTGAAACTAACTTCTGAGCTTATGTGTTAGAAGGAGAGAACCATTTCCCATAGTTATCCTGTGACCTTCACACACATTCTGTGGTACATGCTCACCACTCCCAAACACACAAATAAATACAAAAAGATTAAAGCTAGGATATGCATTCAATTCACTGATGATATATGTCTATTATGGGAACTTGGAGCTTTCCTGAAGCATATTCTAAAAATGAAAATTATAAAACCAAAGGTTGCCTGTACTGAGGCACATGGCAGAGGCAGATTCCTGCAGACATTGCTCATAAGACAACTATTTCAGAAGTTTAGTTAAAAAAAATCCATTTTCTTCCAGAAGGCAAGGAGTAAAGTCCCATGTAAATGGAAAGCTAGGTTTCAATAACAAGGGGCCTTGCTTTTGAGTCAGACATGGTGTGTGTGTGTGTGTGTGTGTGTGTGTGTGTGTGTGTGTGTGTGTGTTGTCTATTCTTGGTTGTCAACTTGAGTAATTAGCTAAATTAAGTAAAGCCCAAGCATCTGGGTACACTTGTGAAGGATTTTTTTTTCTTAATTAAATCATTTGTAGTAGAAAGATTCGTTTTTGATCCAGATCTTTTGAACTGGGATGATTCGTAATCTGAGTCATACTTTCTGCTGGTGGCTTGAAGAATGGACGTAGATGAAGGAAGTTTGCTCTGTTTGCCTGTTTGCTGTCCCACTCCTGGCAAGTCCATTCCTTCACTGGTCAGCTCCTAACCACCAAACCATCACTCCTGACCCTTACTCTAAGCATTTTACAAATTGTAACTTACTTAATCATCATAATAATTCTATAGGCATGAGTAACATTCTTCTTATTATTATTTTCACTGCACAAATGTAAAATCTGAGCAACAGTAGAGTTAAAGCCTTTATTCACAGTTGCATAGCAACAGGAGCAGCAACATGGTAACCTAGAGCTGGCAATTTAGCTCATTTAGTAGACTCTTTTTTTTATTGGATATATTCTATATTTACAATTCATTTCCCTTTTTCTGGTTCCCCACCCCCCAAAGGTCCCACATGCCCTTTTCCCTCCCCCTGCTCCCTCATCCACCCCTTCCCACTTCCCTGTTCTGGTATTCCTCTACACTGATCCTTTGATCCTTTCCAGCACCAGTGTCCATTCCTTTCTTCTTGTCAGACATCATTTGGTATGTGAATTGTGTCTTTAGTGTCCCAAGATTCTAGGCTAATATCCACTTATCAGTTAGTGCATACCATGGGTATTCTTTTGAGACTGGGTCACCTCACTTAGTATGATGTTCTCCAGCTCCATCCATTTCTCTAAGAATTTCATGAATTCATTGTTTCTAATGGCTCAATAGTACTCCATTGTGTATATATACCACATTTTTTGTATCCATTCCTCCGTTGAGGGACATCTGGGTTCTTTCCAGCTTCTGGCTATTATAAATAAGGCTGCTATGAACATCGTGGAGCATGTATCCTTATTGCATGCTGGGGAGTCTTCTGGGTATATTCCCAGGAGTGGTATGGCTGGATCCTCCGGAAGTATCATGTCCAGTTTTCTGAGGAACCGCCAGACTGATTTCCAGAGTGGTTGTACCAGCTTGCAGTCCCACCAGCAGTGTAGGAGTGTTCCTTTTTCTCCACATCCTTGCCAGCACTTGTTGTCTCCTGAGTTTTTAACCTTAGCCATTCTGACTGGTGTGAGGTGAAATCTCAGAGTTGTTTTGATTTGCATTTCCCTGATGACTAATGATGTTGAACATTTTAAGGTGTTTCTCAGCCATCCGAATTTCTTCAGGTGAAAAGTCTTTGTTTAGCTCCAAGTTTTATCACCAGGACACACCAAGTAAACATAGAGAATTGACTCCCACACGTTGTCCTCTGGCTCCCACATGCATGTCATGGTATGCATACACACACACACACACACACACACACACACACACACACACACGACACACACACACACATAAATGTAAAAATGCTAAAATCTTTATGTATTTGATTATTTTACAACTTTGAGTTATACCATGCTTGACAAGGTCAAAAAAAGGAAAATGTATTTTACTTTTATTCATTTACAGCATGTGATACTTTTGCACTGAAGTAAACTATTCATACCTGTTAAACATTTTTGTTGTTTATTAATAAAATATTTTCTATAGAACTGGATCTGCCTTTTATCAGAAAGTGCTCCCTTGATATTTTTTCTTAGTTTATGTGTGTCTTTGAATTTGCTTTTTAGATTCATTTTATATGGTGCTGGAGAAAGAACACTTGCTGCTCTTGCAGAGGACCTGAATTAGATTACTAGCACCAACATAGTAGCTTATAACCTCCTATAACTTCAGCCCCAGGGAAACTGATGCCCTCTTTTGGCTTCTGCTTGTAGTGGCATTCACATGATACAAAGATAAACATGTAGACAAAACCCCTATACACATAAAATAAATATTTTTAAATATTTATTTTTAATTCATTAGTTATTCATTAATTCATTTATGTTGTGTAGTATATATCATGTGTGTGCAGGTGACATCAGACTCTTTCTAGCCTCCCTTTTTTAATTTTCTTAGTTTCTTCTCTGTGTGTGAGAGAGAGGGTGGTGTTGATCATCGTGCTATGCCACTAAAGATGTAATTCAGGCATGCTAAGTATGTGTTTTACCACTGAGCCACATTCTAAGCATTTTATTGTCATTGGGATATGGAATTTTAATGTGATGCACTCTTATTAAATACTCTTTACAAATTATTTGCTCTTCTTAGTCTATAGGCAAACTTCTCCTGGCCAGAAGTCAAAATCATATTCTATATTTTCTTCTAGAATGTCTATGAAGATATATTTTGCACTTAAATATGATTTACTCAATGATTACTTTCATGTGTTTTGAACATGTATAGAAGCTTTTTTATTTATTTATTTATGGAATTCCAGTTGTTTTAGCTCCACTGGGTGCAAATTTCATCATCTTCCATCCACTTGTATTAGCTTAGAACTCTTTGTCAATATTTGGATGCCGTATTTAGACTGTTTTTATAATTTCCCTGATTTTTCCTCCTTTACAATTTTGTTGAATTTGTTTAGTATAATTCTTGATATCTGGACCTATGGTCTTGAAAATGATTGGTTTTGATTTTAATTTTGATTTTGTTTTTTTTTTAATCGGGTAGCTAATTGACTTGTCTGCATTAAAAGTAAAAATCCAAACAAAACTTGAATCTAGGCAGTCAAGTCTGAAAGTGTTCACTTGCAACTACAATGTTACTTAAACATCACACTATGCTAGAATTGCTTTTATAACTTAAAACTTCTGGTTCTTCTGAGCATGAGGATTTTCCTCCAAACTTCCCCCCCACAATCCCACACTAAATGTAAAAGTCAGAGGGTAGGGGTACAAATCAGTTAGTAGATTACTTCTCTAGTACACATGAAGCCATGAGTTCTTCCTTAGCACATCATAAACATGTGCATCTTAAGCATGGTGGCACATGCCTAGAACCCTGGCATCAAGGAGATGGAGACAGGAGGACCAGAAAGTCAAAGTCACTCTCAGCTATGTAGAGAGCTCAAGGTCAGCCTAGGATATGCGAGACCCTTGTCTCAGAAGAAAATCATGAAAATATTAAAAATAACATCTGTGAGAGATTTTCATGTGAAAATATCATATGATCAAACAAGCAATCTTCCAAAAAGACAAAACATGGTACCTTACCTCCAGGGCTAACTTTGCTAGTTACCAAGGCTAACTAAAAAGAGGATTATGCCCTTAAGCCTTGCCTCAAAGGGATGTATAAATGCATCTTCAACCCACATATCCTCTTCCTTGTAAGAAGATTGGGACAAGGATATATTTTTCTGGAGCAAAGGGCATTATCTCCAAAGGCGGGACAAAACAGGTAGCTTGCCAATATTCTGAAGGTCTGTGTAATGTCAGTACAGAGAGGCTAGAAGATCACAGTGCACTTTCCAGGAAGAGAAAAAAATGTCAGTGTCCCTATACTCTTGTGGGAGTATGAAGATCAGAGGACAACTTTTGGCAGATAGTTCTTTTCTCCCATCACGTAGGTGCCAGGAATTAAACTCAGGTCATCTGTAATCTGCTGAGCCATTTATCTGACTTAATAGAGGAAGCGATCAATACTAGGCCTGCCTATACAGGACCCAGAAACAAGAGAAACAGTAGGAACAAATTTACATTAATAATGATGATGATGGTGATGATGATGATGATGATGATGATGATGATGATGTGTGTGTGTGTGTGTGTGTGTGTGTGTGTGTGTTTGCTAATTATCTATAAATCTCAGAGACAAGGCTGACCACATGAGGGGGGGAGGGAGTGGCGGGGGAGGGGGGGCGTTACATTTAGAGTAACCTCTAAAATGATTGACGGCTTTTGTTCTTATTCTCTTTGAAGTGTACTAGCTAGAGATAGAACAGGAAAGGCAAATTTTATAATGCTAGTTCTCAGTTTTTACAAATTGCTGGCTCTTTAAATAAAGCATAGTTTAAATATTCAATTCTGTGTCTGCACATGGGTATTTGCAATCACACACACATATACACATACACACACACATACACACACACACACACACACACACACACATTTTGGTGGTGGTGGTGTTTTATTTTGGTTTGATTTTGGTATGGGGTTTCACTCCCTCACCAGCCTGAAACAGTAAGCACAAGAGTTTTCATGTTGTGCTTTTCCCTGTATGACTCCATTTTATAAAACAGCAGTTTGTGCCATTTTGAGAACAAAAGCTGAAACAAAATATTGCTTGTGCAAATAAATGACCAACATCTGTCCAGCACAAACCATGAGGCTCAAACTGATAAAGAACTTAGTTATATGCACAAATGAAGTAGTACTACTTACCAATCCATCACAATAAGTTTATCAGACATTATCTAGACCAATCAATGATACAACCTTTTCACACTGTCCTACAGAGGGAGGGACACCTAACACAGGGATTGATTGGCATTCACTGACCTGTCATCAGCCCATCCAATGCATCTGCCAACTCTGTCCCTGGGTCTTCAGCTCGATATATCCCTTGCTGTGGACTCTGGTTTAGACCCAGTAAATCTGGAACCAGTTCTATACTTTTGTGGCCATCTGCAGTAAAGCCCTTCGTCTGTCTCAGCTCTCTACCTCCTGTATTCAGAACCCTATGAACCCCAGAGGCATTTTAACCTTTTCTTAGCCTGTCTAAACTGTATATCATGCTCTAAAATGAAATATATGAGCTGAGAGTAAACACATATGTATTATAAATGGACTCAGTAGGGTCTCTCTCTCTCTCTCTCTCTCTCTGTGTGTGTGTGTGTGTGTGTGTGAAAATATTAAAGAAGACGTTATGAATTTGAGAGGAAGTAGGGAGGACACAGTGACAGTTATATAAGAGGGAAAGGGAAGGATGGAAATGATATCAATATAGTATTTATGTATGAAATTCCCCCAAGAGTCCAAATAACATAGAGATTTTTAAATGAATTGGAATACATGTGGCATGAAAGGAAGACTAGTTGAAATTGAGAAGGAGTCTAGATGCCTAGTTGAGGAGGAGGAAGGCAGGGCAGCCAGGGAGAGTACCTGGGGAGGGAGACCAACAGAAACAAAGTATGTATGAAACTGCCCTTGTGAAACCCATTAATTCGTGTGCTAATAAAAGGCAAGCAAATATAAAAAAATGAAAATCATTAAGTAAGATAGAAATAAAGGAACTTATGATTGTCAAGGGTCATGATTACCAAGCTAAATCAGTATCATTTAGTAAATTAAAGCCAAAGACATTTTTATAGTCTGTGAGTTCATTGTTATTCATTAAATTGTAATGTTTTACAAACGCAAATGTGCCGGTCAATGTTTCCAGCATATCTCACTCATGACACCTTTTTCAATCTCTTAAGGAATCTCATTAGCATTTTTCCTAGTTGCTATGCCATCTTATATTCCCACCAACAGTTACAGCATCACCGTAGGAGATCAAAACAACTATCAGCTCAATCTACAGAAACAGCCAGGAAGCCTGCAGGCTGGCTCAGCAGGTACACACACTTACTCTTAAGCCTAATGATATGAGTTTGATCCCTAGAAAACACAAGATAGAAGAGAATTGATGCCTATGAGGTGGAAGTAAATAACTGATTCCTACAAGTTGTCCTCTGGCCTCTATGTGCTTCACCTGTGTGTCCCCCATACATACTTGATGTTATGCACATACCCAAATGCTTTCTGATTGAATTGAAGGCCCACTTCGCAAGATGGGCCCTATGCCTGATGTCATCTGTGGCTAGATAGGTCATAGTCCCTAGCTAAATCAGTACTTCCCAATCCTCCTAATGTTGTGACCTCATGTTGTGGTAACCCAAACCATAAAATTATTTTTGTTGTTACTTCATTACTGTAATTTTGCTACTATTTCAAATTGTAAAGCAAATATTTGTGGGTTCTGATGGTTTTTAGCAACCCATGTGAAAGGGTCATTTGATTCCTAAAGGGGCTGTGGCCCATGGGTTAAGAATCACTGTGCTAAATGGCTATAGTACCCAAATGACTCCTGATGATTACCATTCTTTCCACAGATTAGTACACTTTTTTTCAATTTTCATTAGAAAACTTCTACATTCAGTAAATGACAACTAACAGTAATTCAAAGCTGGTCATAGTGCAAAGAACAGGAGAGTGGGTTGGGGAGGGGGTCAGCCTTAAATGGGACATCTATCATCATTTATATCATACTTCTCCTCGAGATTCATAGATCTTTCCAGCTGAAGGAGTATAAAAGATGCTAAGAGCAAGAAGTGGTTGGGTGTCATCATCTGTATTAGTCAGGTGCTGGCAGAACCTCTCAGGAGACAACCATACTAGGCTCCTATGAGCAAGCACCTCTTGGCATCAGCAATAGTGTTGGGACCAATACAGTTGCAGATACTCACAGCCAACCATTGGACTGAACAGAGGGACTCCAAGGGAGTAGTTAGGGAAAGGACTGAAGGAGCTGAAGGGGTTTGCAACCCCATAGGAAGAACAACAATATCAACCAACCAGGATCCCCATAGATCCCAGGGACTAAACCACCCACCAAAGAGTCCACAAGGAGGGACCCATGGCTCCAGCTGCATGTGTAGCAGAGGATGGCCTTGTCTGGCATAAATGGGAGGAGAGGCCCTTGGTCCTGTGAAGGCTTGATGCCCCAGTGTAGGGGGATGCTAGAGTGGTGAGGCAGGTGTGGGTGGGTGGAGGAGCACCTTCATAGAGGCAAAGGGGAGTGGGGAGAGGGGGGTTATGGAGGGAAAAATTGGAATGTAAATGAATAAAATGTTTAATAAAAAATAAAAATGAAAATAAAAAGAAGTGGTGAGTGAATAGAAAGCAGTGTTTTTCTAGACATAATAGGGCAACAGTAGATATGAATTGGCAGCTATTAGGATGGCATGCACAACATCTCAAGCTCAAGCCAGAGAAAATTCTGCCACAGTGGGGCAAGATACCATACCGGTAGTGGAAGAGCTATTGGCAAATGCTAGCTGCTGGGAGTGGGAGAGTTAGCTTTACCTAACATGTGACCCCTGCCTGGTAAGTCAACCATTCTCCAGGGCACGCTCTACACCTGAGAGTACTTGAGCAGCGCAAATTGGACTCAATGGGAAATAGAGTGTGTAATTATATTTCAATTAACATTGTAATATATTTTTAAAAGAGAGAACATGAAGTTGGGTGGTAGAGAGGTGGAGATGGATCTGTGAGGACTTGCAGGGGTAAATAGGATAAAAACATATTGTACAAAAATCTCATAGAATTTTTAAAAAATATTATTAAAACTATATGGCTCAGTGGGTAAAGGCACTTGCCATGCAAGCCTAGTGGCCTGAATTCACTCCTCGGGACCCATATAAAGGTGGAATGATTTCCATAAGTTATCCTTTGACCTCTTCCACATGCACACCGTGAAAACACACACACACACACACACACACACACACACACACAGAGTAAATCTATTTAAGCGTAAATAGAAATGCATGAAAAGTTTGCTTCAAGAATTAGTGGCACCAGGGAGGGTCACCCAGCGTGCCAGGTGCTCAGAACCATCCGGCGGCGGCGGCAGAACCAGGTACCCGAGACAGCCCAAGCTTAAGACCTTCGGGGACTCAGGCCTGGAGTGGGAGTTGGGCACAGAATAGCGGGTGCACTCTGCACTCGCGCGGCGGACCCCGAGCTCCCTGCAGGCAGCTGCCATATTGCCTGCAGCTTCCCGCCCAGCTGGTGGTGGGGAAGCCGGAGGGTCACCCAGCGTGCCAGGTGCTCAGAACCATCCGGCGGCGGCGGCAGAACCAGCTTCCCGTCCAGCTGGTGGTGAGGAAGCCAGAGTCAGCCAGTGTGCCAGGTACCCAGACCCAGCCGGAGGCCGAACCAGCCTCCCATCCAGCCAGTGGCAGGGAAGCTGGAAACCGGACCCAGCCAGCTTCCCAGCAGCTTGGGACCAGCAGGCGGAACCAGATAACTGAGATATCCCATCTTTAAGACCCCTGGGGAAACAGGATATCAGACAGCGAACCCTGAGCAGGAGCAGTGCAGAGCAGCCGCCCAACAGGCGGAACCAAATACCTGGGATATCCTGAGGTTAAGACCTCGGGGGACTCAGGCCACCGGTCAGCAATCTGTGAGCAAGACCCCCGCAGGACAGTGATTCAGGTATCCCAGTCACTGGGAAATAGCCTTACAACCCCACAGGAGGGTCAAGCACCAGCTAGTATCTACAGGACCAACTAACACCAGAGTTAACCAGATGGCAAAAGGCAAACGTAAGATCGCTACTAACAAAAATCAAGGCAATATGGCGGCATCCGAACCCAGTTCCCCAACAGCAATAAATATAGGATACCCTGAAACACCAGAAAAACAAGACTCAGATCTAAAATCACTGGTCAGGATGCTGATAGAGGAACACTTAGATAAATCTCTTAAAGTAATACATGAGAAAATAGATCAAAAGCTAGAAGCCATTGCAAGACAAACACAATTAAATCCCAGATATCTCAACACACCAGAAAAACAAGACTCAGATCTAAAATCACTGGTAAAGATGCAGATTGAGGATCACTTAGATAAATTTCTTAAAGTAATAGAGGAGAAAATAGATCAAAAACTAGAAGCCCATACAAGGCAGACACAAAAATCACTTAAAGAAATCCAGGAGAATATAGAGCAAAAAGTGAATCCCAATACGGGGGAGAAACAAAAATCACCCAAAGAAATACAAGAGAACATGGGTCAACGAGTAGAAGTCATAAAGGAGGAAACACAAAAATCCCTTAAAGAATTACAGGAAAACACAAACAAGCAACTGAAAGATCTGAGCAAAACCATACAAAATCTAAAAACAGAAGTAGAAACAACTAAGCAATCGCAAAGGGAGACAATGTTGGAGATAGAAAACCTTGGGAAGAAATCAGGAGTCATAGATGCAAATATCAACAATAGAATACAAGAGATAGAAGACAGAATCTCAGATGCTGAAGATACCATAGGAACCATGGATTCAACAATTAAAGAAAATGCAAAATGCAAAAAGCTGGTAACCCAAAACATTCAGGAAATCCAGGACACAATGAGAAGACCAAACCTAAGGATTATAGGGATAGATGAGAATGAAGATCTACAACTTAAAGGGCCAGCAAATATCTTCTACAAAATTATGGAAGAAAATTTCCCCAACCTAAAGAGAGAGATGCCCATGAATATACAAGAAGCCTATAGAACCCCAAATAGACTGGACCAGAACAGAAATACTTCCCGTCACATAATAGTCAAAACCCCAAATGTACTAAACAAAGAAAGAATATTAAAAGCAGTAAGAGAAAAAGGACAAGTAACATACAAAGGAAGACCTATCAGAATTACACCAGACTTCTCACCTGAGACCATGAAAGCTAGAAGATCCTGGGCAGACCTTATGCAGACCCTAAGAGAACACAAACTTCAGCCAAGACTACTATACCCAGCGAAACTCTCAATTGCCATAGATGGGGAAACCAAGATATTCCACGACAAAACCAAATTTGCAAGATACTTATCTACAAACCCAGCCCTACAAAGGATAATAGGGGAAAAATACCAACACAAGGGGGGAAACAACACCCCAGAAGAAACGAGATAGAAACCCCATCTCATCCAACCCAAAAGAAGAGAACCACTCAAATACAAATAATAATAACAATTCCCAAAATGTCAGGAAGTAATAATTACTATTCCTTAATATCTCTTAATATCAATGGACTCAATTCCCCAATCAAAAGACACAGACTAACAGACTGGATACGGAAACAGGACCCTACATTTTGCTGCATACAGGAAACACATCTCAGTGTCAAAGACAAACACCACCTTAGAGTAAAAGGCTGGAAGACAGTTCTACAAGCAAATGGTCCCAGGAAACAAGCTGGAGTAGCCATTCTAATATCAGATAAAATCGACTTTCAACCTAAAGTCATCA
Source organism: Apodemus agrarius (assembly GCA_964023405.1). NCBI lineage: Eukaryota > Metazoa > Chordata > Mammalia > Rodentia > Muridae > Apodemus > Apodemus agrarius. The sequence goes on from OZ030010.1 coordinate 128,882,468, forward strand.
AAAGAGACACAGAAGGTCACTTCCTGCTTGTCAAAGGGAAAATCCACCAAGAAGAATTCTCAATACTGAACATCTATGCACCAAATGCAAGGGCACCCTCATTCGTAAAAGAAACTTTACTAAAGCTTAAAGCACACATCGCACCTAACACAATGATTGTAGGTGACTTCAACACTCCACTCTCCTCAATGGACCGATCAGGAAAGCAGAAACTAAACAGGGACACAGTGAAACTAATTGAAGCTATGGACCAATTGGATTTAACAGATATATATAGAACATTCCATCCTAAAACAAAAGAGTATACCTTTTTCTCAGCACCGCACGGTACCTTCTCAAAAATTGATCATATAATTGGTCACAAGACAGACCTCAACAAATACAAGAAGACCGAACTAATCCCATGTCTCCTATCGGATCACTATGGAGTAAAAGTGGTCTTCAATAGCAAGAAGAACTACAGAAAGCCCACATACACATGGAAACTGAACAATACTCTACTCAATGACACCCTGGTCAAGGAAGAAATAAAGAAAGAAATCAAAGACTTTTTAGACTTCAATGAAAATGAAGGTACGACCTACCCAAATCTCTGGGATACAATGAAAGCAGTGCTAAGAGGAAAACTCATAGCCCTGAGTGCCTCCAAAAAGAAACTGGAAAGAGCATACACTAGCAACTTAACAGCACACCTGAAGGCGCTGGAACAAAAAGAAGCTAACTCACCCAGGAGGAGTAGAAGAGAGGAAATCATCAAACTAAGGGCTGAAATCAATCAAGCAGAAACAAAGAGAACCATACAAAGAATCAACAAAACCAAGAGCTGGTTCTTCGAGAAAATCAACAAGATAGATAAACCCTTAGCTAGACTAACCAAAGGGCACAGAGATAGTATCCAAATTAACAAAATTAAAAATGAAAAGGGGGATATAACAACAGAAACAGAGGAAATTCAAAAGATCATCAGATCCTACTACAAAGGCCTATACTCAAAACAACTGGAGAATCTGGAGGAAATGGACAATTTCCTAGACAGATACCAAATACCAAAATTAAATCAGCATCAAGTAGACCAGCTAAACAGTCCCATAACCCTTAAAGAAATAGAAGGGGTTATAGAAAGCCTCCCAACCAAAAAAAGTACGGGACCAGATGGTTTTAGTGCAGAATTCTACCAGACCTTCAAAGAAGACTTAACACCAATACTCTTCAAACTATTCCACAAAATAGAGACAGAAGGGACACTGCCCAACTCATTCTTCGAAACCACAATTACGCTGATACCTAAACCACAAAAAGATCCAACAAAGAAAGAGAACTACAGGCCAATTTCTCTTATGAATATAGATGCAAAAATACTAAATAAAATTCTTGCCAACCGAATCCAAGAGCATATCAAAACGATCATTCACCATGATCAAGTAGGCTTCATTCCAGGAATGCAGGGATGGTTCAATATACGGAAATCCATCAATGTAATCCACTACATAAACAAACTAAAAGAAAAAAACCACATGGTCATCTCATTAGATGCTGAAAAAGCATTTGACAAAATTCAGCATCCTTTCATGCTAAAAGTCTTGGAAAGAGCAGGAATTCAAGGCCCATACCTAAACATAGTAAAAGCAATCTACAGCAAACCAGTAGCCAACATCAAAATAAATGGAGAGAAACTTGAAGCAATTCCACTAAAATCAGGGACTAGACAAGGCTGTCCTCTCTCTCCATATCTTTTCAATATAGTACTTGAAGTTCTAGCGAGAGCAATCAGACAACATAAGGAAGTCAAAGGGATACAAATTGGAAAGGAAGAAGTCAAAGTATCATTATTTGCAGATGATATGATAGTCTACTTAAGCGATCCAAAAAACTCCACCAGAGAACTTCTACAGCTGATAAACAACTTCAGCAACGTGGCTGGTTATAAAATTAACTCAAGCAAATCAGTAGCCTTCTTGTACTCAAAGGACAAGCAGGCTGAGAAAGAAGTTAGGGAAATAACACCCTTCACAATAGCCACAAACAACATAAAGTACCTTGGCGTAACTCTAACCAAACAAGTGAAAGATCTGTATGACAGGAACTTCAAGTCCCTGAAGAAAGAAATCGAAGAAGACCTCAGGAGAAGGAAAAATATTTCTTGCTCCTGGATTGGCAGGATCAATATAGTAAAAATGGCCATCTTGCCAAAAGCAATCTACAGATTCAATGCAATCCCCATCAAAATCCCAAATCAATTCTTCATAGATCTAGAAAGAGCAATTCTCAAATTCATCTGGAGCAACAAAAAACCTAGGATAGCTAAAACTATTCTCAACAATAAAAGGACTTCTGGGGGAATGAATATCCCTGACCTCAAGCAGTACTACAGAGCAATTGTGTTAAAAACTGCATGGTATTGGTACAGCAACAGGCAGGTAGATCAATGGAATAGGATTGAAGACCCAGAAATTAACCCACAGACTTATGGTCACTTGATCTTTGATAAAGGAGCCACAACCATCCGGTGGAAAAAAGATAGCCTTTTCAACAAATGGTGCTGGTTCAACTGGAGGTCAACATGCAGAAGAATGCGAATTGACCCACTCTTATCTCCTTGTACTAAGATCAACTCCAAATGGATCAAGGACCTCCACATAAAACCAGACACACTGAAACTATTAGAAAAGAAACTTGGGAAGACCCTGGAGGACATGGGCACAGGGGTAAAGTTCCTGAACAGAACACCAATAGCTTATGCTCTAAGATCAAGAATGGACAAATGGGACCTCATAAAATTACAAAGTTTCTGTAAGGCAAAGGACACTGTCAGAAAGACAAAACGGCAACCAACAACGTGGGAAATGATCTTCACCAACCCCACATCCGACAGAGGGCTAATATCCAATATATACAAAGAACTCAAGAAGTTAGACCCCAAAGAAACAAATAACCCTATCAAAAATGGGGCACAGAGCTAAACAAAGAATTTTCACCAGAAGAAATTCGGATGGCTGAGAAGCACCTTAAGAGATGTTCAACATCATTAGTCATCAGGGAAATGCAAATCAAAACAACCCTGAGATTCCACCTCACTCCAGTCAGAATGGCTAAGATTAAAAACTCGAGACAACAAGTGCTGGCGAGGATGTGGAGAAAGAGGAACACTCCTCCACTGTTGGTGGGATTGCAAAATGGTAAAACCACTCTGGAAATCAGTGTGGCGGTTCCTCAGAAAATTGGGCATGCCACTCCCAGAGGACCCTGGCATACCACTCCTGGGCATATACCCAGAGGATTCCCCTGCATACAACAAAGACACATGCTCCACTATGTTTATAGCAGCCTTGTTTATAATAGCCAGAAATTGGAAGGAGCCCAGATATCCCTCAAAGGAGGAATGGATACAGAAAATGTGGTATATTTATACAATGGAGTACTACTCAGCAATTAAAAATAATGAATTTATGCAATTTGTAGGTAAATGGTTAGATCTGGAAACTATCATCCTAAGTGAGCTAACCCAATCACAAAAGAATACACACGAAATGCAATCACTGATAAGTGGATATTAATGAGCCCAGAAGCCCTAAATACTCAAGGCACAATTAGCAAGTCAAATGACTCTCAAGAAGAAAAAAAGGAGAGAACCCTGGGCCTGTAAAGATTGGATCCAGTATTGTAGACTCAGAACAGAGAAATCGTGGAGGGGGGAAAGAGTGGGGAATAGCATGGGGGGGGGAGAGGAATTATGGGACATATGGTGGGGGGGTACCTGGGAAAGGGGAAAGCCTTTGGAATGTAAACAAAGAATATAGAAAATAAAAAAAAATGATAAAAAAAATTAGTGGCACCAAATCAGGAGCATATTAAATATCATCAAGAAGTAAGCCATTAGCACTTGTGCTCTATCAGATTTCCATGGGCACAAACACTGAGAACTAAAAGAATCACAGAAACCCAGAAAATTTAATGAAAACAAGTTATATCAGAGTCTTCTGCAGAGTGGATTTCTCATATTTTGGCATAGCACTTGCAGGTTTGAATAAACAAAAACAAATCAAACTCTGCCTCTGAAACTATTAACATAATTTCACACACATTTATACATTCAATGACAGCCCCTAAAATGTAGTCTATAGCGTTCCCTTCCTGTTGGTGGCAAAGATAGATTTGAGGCAGGATTTGCACTTTATCCATGCTGCTGATGCTGCTTTCAGATCTCTTACTACTCCGTGCCGTGGGTTCAACCTTGCATCTTTGTATTTTCTCACATGTCTTAGGGTATTTATTGCTGTGATAAAATACCATGACCAAGTCCCATGACTTAGTCCATTATCAAAGAAGTTTGAGACAGGAACTAAAACAGGGCAGGGACCTGCAGTCAGGAGAGGATGCAGAAGGCATGGGAGAGTGCTGCTTACTGGCTTGTTCCCCATGGCCTGCACAGCCTGCTTGCCTCTAGAACCCAGGACCACCCAGGGATGGCACCACCCACAGTGATCTGGGCCAGGTTTTTTTTTTTTTTTAGAACTCAGCAAAATAAAATTTTGTTTATTGTTGGACATTGTTTCACACATACATCAAACAAACCAAAAAATAAAAATAAAAAATAAACAGCAACTTCATAGACAAAAAAGGGAAAAAATCTTTTTATCTTTGGCCTTTTTAACCATCTCATACAAACCAACTACTCATAGTACAGCTAGGTACATACAATAAAAAGATACTGGAATGCTCGGAATAAGATTTTTTTCTTGTTGTTTTCTGGATTTGTTTTTGTTTTAAAAGTTTTTCTTCTCCTTTGAGATTATAATGAACATGGTCACACCACAAGTAAAGTCTGAAGTAGGACAGAAAATGCTCTAAAGGCTGGTTTGGTCACCCATTATCATTAAAAATGGCTGAACCCTGACAATACGTACAAAAATATAAAGTGTAAATAAAAACCACAAACAAATTTTCCTTTTAAAGTATTTTTAAGGAAAAAAAAACACAGAGTCTGGGAAGTTCTGGTTCTTTTTTCCTCCCGTGAACTGGCAAATTCATGTTGTAGTTTTGGTGGGGTAGTGGAGCGCACATGTCATCTGTGGGTAGTACTGCCCTCTGTGGGCGGGGGCAGGGCCTGCTTCTCTACTCGAAAGTGACCACGTTTAAATTCTGAGACGGAAGAAGGTGATCATGTTTACATTCTGAGACGGAAGAAGGTGACCACGTTTACATTCTGAGACGGAAGAAAGTGACCACGTTTAAATTCTGAGACGGGGAGTGGAGGGTGAATAGTCACAGTGCGAAAGGTTAGCTTTTCCTTTTGCTGTCTAGTCATCCGTGGCAGTCTTCTGTTTCTTAGTGTCAACATCCTCATCCTCATCATCCTCAGCTACCCGCTTGCCCATAGGAGCCCAGCCTCATCTTCATCTCCATCCTCTTCCTTACCATCACCTTCTTCCTCCTCCTCCTCCCCTTCCTCCCCACCTTCTTCCTCTTCTTCGTCTACCTCACTGGCAGCCTCCTGCTCTCATTTTCCTCATTTTGAGCGTTCCCATTGGCAGGCGCATTTCTTCCATCTCTGCCTCCTCCACAACTTCCTCCTTCTCCTTCAAGGCCTTGGTGGTGACCTCGGAGCTGGTATCCACAGCCGCGTCTGACGTGGTGGGGCACGCCAGTGGTCCGATGCTGCGAGTAAGAAATTAGTCTGAGTTTGACAACTCTGGCTTGAAAGCTGCTGGAGTCTGCATTGGAGGAGGTGGTGGGCAGAGAAGGTTGTTGCAGTGAGCAAGGAACACGACCCGGAAACAATGCAGAGATGGCTTTTCGGGGCAGCCAGTCAAGAGCCAGGTTTTTAAAAGCTAAAGAAACTATGACATTGAGCAGGAGGTGACTGAACTTGGAAAGTCTTAACAGGGTCAAAATTAAAGAGTGCAAACAAGGCATTCATTTTGGGCACAAAGTCTGTTAGAAAACCTCAGAAATTAAGACAAGTACCATCTGAAGAAAATGTTGGTAAAATCAAAATTAATGCCAAAAGTCCACAGTAAATGAAATGTCAAGGCAGACAGACTTGTTACTGTCTAGCCCTCTCCTCTTGCAGTATATCCACTAAATCTGTTTTCTTCCTGCTAAAAATGTTAACTTAGGACACGGTCCACCCTGGTCCTTCGTGACTTGCTTTACTTGCTCTAGTTCTGCCCCACTTCCATTTTGGTCCAGCACAGACTTGGATGATGTTCAAATGTTTGCTTTCGTTCAGTTCGGTTCTTTAAAAAGACAATAAAATCAACACAATGGTCTCCCACTCAGTCTTTCACAACACATTCAGGTATGAGTGGCTTGTAAGAAGCCATTTTGAAAATTTGAAATATATGACTTAATACTTTCAGGCTCTCTCTTTTCTTCTTTAATGCCTATTAAATAAACTATATAAGCATTTGATTCTCCATTTTTAATTGAAAAAATAGATAAAGCCTCTTCAAATTGCCAATATCTTTCATTATTTCCAAATATATATTTTTTTATTTGAAAAATAGATGAAGCCTCCTCGAATATGTTTTCATTATGTCCGTATATAGTTATGAATTACTTTTCAGGACATCTTTTAAAGAGTAGGATGTTTTAACCATAATAAAGAATAATTCATCATTTATCATTTACATATTCATTCTTCTTATGCTATATCAATTTTTACGTTCTGGCTTTGTTTTTATGCACGTGTGAGTGTGCACAAGCACGAGTGTGAGGCCATGTGAAGAACAGGGAACAAGCTGTGTCGCCTTAGAAATGTTGTCTACCTCCTTTGAGACAGAGATTCTCACTAGCCTTGGTCTTGACAAGTAGGATAGGCTGGCTAGACAGGGAGTCCCATGATCCACTTGTTTCAATCCCTCAACAGTGGGATTGTGAATGTGCACTACCATGTCCAGCACTTTTATGATGGTTTGGGGAAATTAAATCCAGGAACTTGTACTTTACTGACTGGGGCATCTCCTGGTTTGTTTGGTTTTGTTGTGTTGTTTGTTTGTCTTGGGAGTTTTCTTTTTAGACTGGGTTTCACATAGCCAAGACTGACCTCGAACTCCTGATACTCTTACCCCTATCTCTACTATGCTGTGATTGCTGGCATATACTGCTATGCTCAGAGATAATGAAATCTTGAATTCTCCAACGAAATATTACCACTTTGGGTTTGTTTTGAGACAAGATTACAGTCATGTGTTCCATGCTGGCCTTGAACTCACAACAATTCTCCTGCCCAGTCTTATGAGTGCTGGGATTATAGGTATGTGCCACCACACCTGCCACTATGACTCACATTCTACCTTTGAATATAGACATCAAGCCAATTTCTGGGGCTAAAACTAAAATGGTGGAGAAGTTTCTTCCATGCCACCTTGTGAACGAGAAGCATCTGCCATCAAAGCTGATCACGTATTCTGAGCACAGAGCAAGCAAAGAGAACCAATAAAGGGGTGATTGAACTGCTAAAAGTACACAGAAGTCAGAAGACTGTGTAGAACTTCCCCTAGAGGCATTGCGGGTGAGGATGTGTATCAGAAGGCAGCAGGGATGAGAGGGGCTTTATATGTGTTCACACAGTGCCTGTGAACATCTGAATGGTTAGTAGTCTAACATGCCCTGAAGAAAAGTGAACCTGAGATGACCGCCAGTCTGGTGGGCTCCTAGAGTGAGGAACAAGTCAGAGACTAGAAGAACCCCACTTACGACCTCAGGCCCCATGAGGAAGTGAGTTCAAAACAGATTTCCCTCACATGAAGTCACTAGGGCAGGCCCAAGCAAAGAGTGAACGTGAGAAAACCACCAGACTTGTACCATGTGGCCAGACAGGGAGCATCACTAAAATGACCACCAGTCCAGCACTGCACATGCCTTGGTTGGGGCATAGACTGTGCCCCTGAGATGACCCCTGTCTAGTTCCATAATGTACAAGTGGGGGATAGCACTCATAAGACCATGAGATGAACCCAGATACTCAGGACACAGGGCACCACTAAGAGGAGCAAGTAAGTGGTGGAGAATCAGAAGAAAAAGCAAAACAGAAGGATGTGTATGCACTGAAAAGAGGTGGAACTGGAGACTCGAGGGTAGTGAGGAACAGCCTGATGTGCGTAGCCAGTGATGCGACCTGAGATGTTGGTGGGTCCTGGCCTATGCTTCCACTAGGGGCCACCCCTGGGTCCATGGCCCCACATCAGCAGGGGTGTGTTACTACCAAAGGCCAGGTGAACATCCTAGTCCAGGCTATTGCCCGGGAACATGTTGATATCTGAGGGCTCTGCAGAACCAACCCCACTTGTCCAGCTCCATGTCTGCCTCACCACTGGGGTGCCTGGAGTGCCCCCAGGAAGCTGCTCAGTGGGAGCAAAATGCAGTCTGTAATAGGAGTCCCAGTCAGAACAGGGGTCCACAGGTCTACACTTCCCCTCAGGGCATCTAAGCGCCAGGCAGGAAGGGAATGGTTGAGGCCAGGCTGGGGTAGAATCCAATTTGGTTCCCAGTGACTGCTGAGAGTACAGAGGGGCTGAAAGAGAGAAGGCCTTCTCCAAGAGATCCAGGCAAAGGATCTTTAAGGTGAAGGTCTAGCCCCCACCCCCACCCCACCCCCAGGCAATCTTTGATGAAGGAGATGTCCTTGCCTAATTGTCACAAGGATCCCAGTAGAATCTGTGTGACAAATTCTATAGACGGAGGCATTAGACTTTAAAAGAAGGAGGTCTCTTGGAACTAGTTGTGGAACTCTCGGCCTGAGAAAACATATTGAGCCATAGTCCTCATGGCAATTTTTCTGTTTTGTTTTCTTTTATTTATCTTCTTAGTTACAGGTTCCTGGTAGCCTAGATCATGATCTTAAGCAAGAATAATGGGTACGAAACCATCCCTAGAGATGGGGTCACTAACATGACCTTATCTCCGGGGAAACCAACGCTTAACTTTTTAAATCATTTACAAAATTATTATGATAGATAAAAACTGTCTCAGCAATAAAGTTTCATATGGCTACATGTGTGTCATTGGAGGTGGGTTTTGGTATATGGTAAAGAAAGCCTTATTTAGAAATAATTAAAATAGTTTAAATTTATGTATTAAAGATTTATAAAAAAATCAGGCATTAGATGTTAAATAATCATTAACCATATGGGGCAGGAAAGTTAGCTCAGCAGTTAAGAGCACTTACCATAAAGATTTATTAACCTGTTCTTAGCAATATGTCACTAGCCTTGAATGTATTCTTTTAGAATTGTTATATTTTGGTGATTAATAATGATGTTACCTGTTCTGTTTGTGATTCACTGAACATGTAGTTTCAGAGTTGTGATATTTGGATGATTTTTGTATTTTTATTATGTCAAATGATTTTTGTTGGTATTAGTGATTGTTTTGCTAGATATGGTTTGTAAGAATTGTTATGTTTGTTTTTTTTCCAAAGGTCATTTGATAGATTTTATTTGTCTCTTTATACAGATAATTAATTTGACCATCAATAGTATGAGAAAACCCTTACACATTAAAGCAACACATACCAGTGAGTTGTTGACAACCAAGATTATACCTGAGCAGCAGTCCATAGTCGCTCTATTTTGTAAAACTGTGGTTCTAAATTTGCCTATCTCTCAACTAGTTTTTGCTAGTATTTTTGCTTAATACTAGTTTTACTAAACCTAAGGGTCATTTTTGAAACCTCTTTTTATAATCCAGTAATCATTCCTGGGACTAGTTATTTTTTAAAAAAGCAGTTATGGCTACAGACATAACAGGGTACAATAAATCAGAGAATCATCACAGTATTCCATGGGAGCTCTCTTAATTCTATTGATTGATTGCAAAGATTTACTGAACAAAATGGTTTTGCTGTGGACTATCCCACATAAACCTTTATAATCCACAGGAAGGGCAGTGTAAGTAGCTCAAGTAGTGCTCTCTCTCTCTCTCTCTCTCTCTCTCTCTCTCACACACACACACACACACACACACACACACAGGTCCATCCCAAAAGCAGTTGTTTACCAGAGGAATGGGTATGACTGGAGGTAGAACTGCAATAGGGAGGGTTATAAGTATATTTAAAGCATTAATGTGACTTTTAAAATAAATATTGACAGGAGTTATCAGGCAAGCCCTATAAATGCAGTCGTAGGATTCTATTTTTTGTCCCTTTCTATTTGTACATAATAAATATGAGTGACTCCTATGCCATATAAATTTCTTTTTTAATTTTTTATTGGATATATTCTATATTTACATTTCATTTCCCTATTTCTGGTTCCCCATCCTCCAAAGGTCCCACATGCCCTTTTCCCTCCCCCTGTTTCCCCATCCACCCCTTCCCACTTCCCTGTTCTGATATTCCCCTACACTGATGCTTTGATCCTTTCCAGCACCAGGGTCCACTCCTTCCTTATTGTTGGACATCATTTGATATGTGAATTGTGTCTTTGGTGTCCCAGGATTCTAGGCTAATATCCACTTATCAGTGACTGCATACCATGGGTATTCTTTTGAGACTGGGTTGCCTCACTTAGTATGATGTTTTTTTAATGTATCAAATCCCCTGCTTGAGAGCTGCAAAATACACTGATTCAAACTGTCTCTTTCTTTGTTTCTGTTTGCCACCGCTGAATCCTTACCAACCTAGATTTCGAGAACCCTCATCCAAGAGAACCCCATACCTGGCTGGGGTGGTCTGCAACACCTAATAAAACTCTTTTATTTGATGGCAGATGCAAATATATACTCCTTACTGGGGTGAACCAGGATTAAATATTGTAGAGAGTGGGTGTGGCAATAGCCTCAAGCCTGGAGGCCTGCCAAGTCGGATGACTAAGCACCTGACTTCTTCCTGCTCCTGAGTAGGCCACACCTTTCTTGGGCATTGCGCAGGCATAGCCAATGACGTGTGATCAGACCATTCTATGTGGACCAATCAGAGAAGACTGTGATGTGGACTGATGGGGCGGACTTGGGGAGGATATAAAAGGACTGTGCAAGGGGAGTAGGAGAGGGACTTTTTTCCCTGCATGTATGTTTCAAGGTTCCTGATTAAACTGCGCTGTGTGGTCGCTCTTTTCTGCTGGTCGGAGATAGAAGCGACAAGTGGTGACCCAAACCGGGACTCTCTTTCAGAACTCATTGTGGTCAGGGCAGCTAGCCAGTAAGTTCCCGGGTAAGCGGGACAATTAAGGTTCTGGGTTTGAGACGATAAGGCTCTCGGTTTGAGACAATAAGGCTCTCAGTTTGAGACGATAAGGTTCTCGGTTTGAGACAATGAGGCTCCCAGTTTTGGGACAAATTGCACCAAGCACGATGGGGAATTCATCAGCAGCTCAGGCGGCCTGCCAGGCCCTCAGGGATTTGTTGGGTAGATAAAAGTCCTCAGGTAAGAGGCTATAAAGTCCTCGGTAAAGAGGCTAGAAAGGAAAAGCGAAAGTATGGGTAACTCTACTTTGTATCCAATTTTTGTGGCTCTGACGGAGCTGTTAAAGTGAAAGAAATCAGAGTTGAGAAGGAGTACCTTGGAACGTTTCCTTATCGAGGTGGACCAAGTTGCTCCTTGGTTCAAGGGATGCTATAAAGCAGTTGAAAAGGGTCAAAAAGCCCTAGAACAAGATTTGTTAAGAAGAAAGGAATAGTGGAAAAATGAGAAAAGGAAAATGGATTTCAAAACTCTCCTGGGGACAAGGGGAAACATGGAGACGTCCTGTTTCCTCTATGGACCCCAATGGAGATATTTTTAGTACTGGTATAAGTGTTGTTCCCTCTCTGTGTATTGTTTGACTTTGGTGCACCAATTTGTCTACGTGTGTCTGTCTTTGTTTTGTTGTCTGAATGACTGATGTTCTGTTTCATGTAAAAAAAAATGGTAAAAACTTTATTTGCTGGAAGTCCATCTCTTGATCCAGTTGGTTTACAAAGCAGAGGCTGATTTAAGTTGCTCTGCATTTAGCTAGGAGTCAAGCACAGCTAAAGAAAAGCTGATCTTAAAAGGGCCAGCAGTTGCTCAAGTTCTAGGACAATTAGGCTGATGGTTATTTCTCCTTTTGGGTAAAAAGTGCTTTTTCTCTTGAATTACAGCTAGAAAACAATTGTTTGTTTCAAATTTATAAGATTCATGTAGTTGTTTCATTTTTGGTTCTGATTGGTCTTAAAGGTATAAATATGTTTTGCATGTTTTGACTATAGAGTATTTGGCTTATAAGTTATTGGGCATGATTAAAAATTATTACATTGGTAACAAAAAAAGTTTAAAACTGGTAACTCAGGGTTGGAGTTATCTTAAACAATAACACTGGGCATGACCCAACCCAGGAAAAACAGGCCTTTAAAGATACTTCTAAATTGGCATAATGTTTTATGTAATTATCCTAGATATTAGACTTATAAGGGATGAGGTTTAAAACAATGTCTCTTTAATGAGGTATTATAAGTTGTATTGTCATGCATTCAAACATAAGAACTTGCAAACAAACTCTGTGGTGTGAAGTAATGGCACTTGAAAATTGGGTTTTGCTTTCCAAAGTTGTAGTTATGCTCTAATATTGCAAGAGAAAGAATTATGGTTAACAACTGCCAGTGTGCCATTGGCTGAAGTTTGGAGTCTGATTTAAGGCTTACGATTCTTAACTCACTCATACTTTGTAATTAAGATTATTTCAAGAATGATAAAAGTTAAAAACAGCTATGACCAGTATAAGCCTGTTGCCACTTTTCACAAGCTTTACTGGATATAATGGTAGAAGCAAAATTTAACCACCCAAGATTGAAAAGGAGATCTCAATGGGAATTTTTTTGATATCAAACATGTTCCTTTTGAATTGTTTCAAAAATTTGTTGATATGACTACTAAAAACAGCTAGTAGAATTTTTCTGGGAACCTTCAAATTTCAGGTTCCTTTTATTATTCGACCCTCGTACAATGGGGTCCAGTTGTAGGCTACTGCCCTACAGAACAGGGAGATTGTATTAGCTTATACAATCAGGCGGCTGCATGGTTTGATCCAATAGTTGTTGGCCATTCTCCCAATAGCACTAATGCTACATGGATAACCGGAAGATGGCCCATCACGTCTGCTAGAGGGAATTATACTGTACCTCCTCAGCCAAAATGGTCTCCCTTTTGCAAGAGTCAGAGGGATCAGATCTTTCCCTCATGGACCGGGTGTCAATCACAGGGAGTGCGCTGGGCTGTGCGAGGATTTTTTACCTTTTCTCCCAATATAGGGACCCTATATAATGCAACCTTTCCAGGTTATAATTGGACATACCAAAATCCCACTCAAGCTGTTTTCCACTAATCCCTTTGATATTTGGTTGTTATGCGGGGTAAATGGAAGCTGCACAGATATTTCCCCTTTAGCTATGTTGCAAGGGGGGTAGTATAGGAAATGCATCTTTTGAATGGAATAGTAAATTACAAGCTTCAGGGAAGAATGTGTCGTTTGCCCCTACTCTTGTGTGTGTGTGGCCACCATTTGTATTTGTGGTGTTTAATGATTCTGTAATTCCCCAGAATGGTACCCCACTTAATTATGATCCTCACGTTTGTTTTTATGCTCTTTGTTGGAATGCCACTGAGCATCCCTTGGCCAGTGGAGGGTCCTTCTTCCTCATCCCTGGTTAGATATACCTTTGCTGCCATTGGGGCTACTACTGCTGCTGTTGCATTAAGCCCTAATGTGGCTATGTGCAGGCCAATGTTAATGCCCACCTAAAAGGTGGCATAATGATCCTTAATCAAAGAATTGATTTGGTGCAGGAACAAGTTGATACCCTTCAGCAGGTTGCTCAGTTAATGTGTGAATAGCGATACACGAGGCTATGTATTACCTTGGTGCCCTATCAGAATTTTACCCATGCTGCTAATTTGTCAAAGAGCTTGTCTAGTCATCTTGCAGGGAACTGGTCCGGAGAATTTGATCATCTGCTACAAGAATTGAGGACTGCCATCGTCCATGTGAACTCCACCCAAGTAGATGTGTCCTTCGCTGCCGGATTGGGAACCTGGATTGTCAATGCTATGAATCACCTTAAGGAGTGGGCAGGAATTGGAGCTTTGGGAATTTTGCTCATTCTTGTCAGTATTGTTACGCTTTGCTGTATCTGTAAGATATGCATGAAAGACGCCATGATCGTGCAAGCTTTTGTGGCACTGGAGGCAGGGCAATCTCCTCAGGCTTGGTTGACGATCTTAAAAGAATAATCCCCAGGCACAATACCCCTTGCTCTGCAGCTAGCACCCAGGATCCTTGCGGCTGCGGTGATCGCTCGATGACGGGATTATTGTGAGTTCTCTTACCAGAGGCCCACTGCCTTTTGGGGAATACCACCGGTAATCCAGTGCCCCGGGGTAGTGCTGGAGGGGATGCCACTCACATAGCCTAAGACAGAGGCACCACCCCCATGAGAGACCTTCTTTGTTATGAAGGGGTTGCCACTCTCATGGTGCAAGGTTTTATTATTGTCCCTGAGCACTATTAGAGTGGCCTTCTCGAGGACGGGCAACTTCCCTTTCCCTGACCAACCTAAGACACAGAGCCTTGAAGACAGCAAGGTAATCCAAGGACGGGTAAGGAAGGGGCTTAAAGGGTCGATCCTAAGACAGAGATGGCTACCTATGCTCAGCTTACCTGGTGTGTTATGGGGTTGATTGAATGCCTTTATTTTTATAAAAAAGGGGGATATGTAGAGAGTGGGTGTGGCAGGAGCCTCAAGCCTGGAGGCCTGCCAAGTCGGATGACTAAGCACCTGACTTCTTCCTGCTCCTGAGTAGGCCACACCTTTCTTGGGCATTGTGCAGGCATAGCCAATGACGTGTGATCAGACCATTCTATGTGGACCAATCAGAGAAGACTGTGATGTGGACTGATGGGGCAGACTTGGGGAGGATATAAAAGGACTGTGCAAGGGGAGTGGGAGAGGGACTTTTTTCCCTGCATGTATGTTTCAAGGTTCCTGATTAAACCACATTGAGAAGAACGCTGTGTGGTCGCTCTTTTCTGCTGGTTGGAGATAGTAGCGACAAAATAACTTTTGCAGGAAGGAATGCCTAGGAAGGCAAGCTTATTGGCTGAACACTCAGAGCCTATCTGGATACCTCATTAGCATGGAGAACTCCAGGTTTTTAATGCTACATGACTGATTGCCATGGTCCTCTCAGTGGGGTTTCTGTGGTGACATGTTCCAGATCAGGTAGTTTGACAGGGAGCTGACTCCATGCCTGCAATTCTCAATTCTGACATTCCCTAGAGTTTGAGCCTGCTCAATGTTACCAGTTCTTCTATCTGGTGCCACAGTCTAGGTCTACTTTGCTTTATACCCAGCCCTCACTTGGGTATCCTGAGACAGTTGGCCCTAGGGGTGTGGGACCAGGAGAGCTGACCCCACCCCTAGCCAACTGTAGTTCTTGGGAGAGCAGCTGCACATCGTGGGAGTTGCAGGTGAGCTGGCCCCAAGGGTATAAGCATGGGAAAGCTGGGTCCTACCACTCATCTCCTGTGTGGTAGCATAGACAAGGGAGAGTTACCCTCCCCCCATCTTGCTCCTCACCACCTGCGCCAGGTAGGAGACCTGGTCTTGGCATCATTCATGAGAGCAGGAGAGTTGACTCTGCAGCAGCACTCAGGAGAGTTGGGTCCTGCACATCCCCTGGGGCAACATCGTAAAGCCAACCCTGATGGCACAGCTAGGCCCCAGGGGTATGAAGGTGGAAGAGCTGGCCCTGCCATTGTTCTGCCATTTAGTTACAGGAGAGAAAGATATGGCCTCCCTCTACCCCCTTGCCACCAACAGCAGGCAGGAGAGCAAGCTCCCAGGTCATCAGAGCAAGAGAGCTATCCTTGACCCTCACCTACTGCAGCACTCAGGAGAGCCAGCCCCGCAACGCACCTGGGCAGCACAGTAGAGGTTGTGGGACAGTGGACAGTGCCTGAAAACTTGCTAAGTTGGGTAATTGGCAGCCCAGGAACCTAGAGAGGATGGTAAGAATTTTACCTGCACCGGGCAGTGGTGGCACACGCCTGTAATCCCAGCACTTGGGAGGCAGAGGCAGGCGGATTTCTGAGTTCGAGGCCAGCCTGGTCTACAGAGTGAGTTCCAGGACAGCCAGGGCTACACAGAGAAACCCTGTCTCAAAAAACCAAAAAAAAAAAAAAAGAATTTTACCTGCTTCTGACCAGGCCCCTGTCACGTGACCACACTCCCTACATAGGACTGTGACCTATGGTCACATAGATCAGAATAGAGTTTTCCATGCTAATGAGGTATCTTGAGGTCCTAAGGGTTTAGCCAATAAGGTTTCCTTCTGGGACATTACTTCCTGCAAAATGTATTTAATCTCTGGTCCACCCTGAGGAGGTGGTGTGCACCCATTTTCCACAATGAACAATCAATAAACCGTTGGGAACCAAGGACTCTCTTTCATCAGGAACCGCTGTGGAAAGCATAGAAGCAACCTTCGTCTCTCCATCCCCTAAAGTCGCCCTCAGAAGGCCCCTCCATGCTCCCAGACTCACCACCACTGAGCTAAGCCAGGGGCCCCATCTCCCCCCCCCCTGCCCCATACCCCTGGCTTGTCCTCAGCCCACACAGGCCTCCTCCGTTCTCAGCTCCTCTGCTACTTCCAACAGTGTCTGGATGTTCAGGAGTCTAAGAACCCCACTGACCTGGCCTTACTCATGACAGGCCTGTGGACCCCTGACTCTCCATTCCCGCATCTTCTGCAAAGTTCCCAGCGCCAACTGGATACCATAGAGTCAGGGAACCTTGGCTTCAGCCTCCCTCCTTAGACTGGGTCCCCTCCTCCCCCAGCGGTGTTTTGGCACTTCCCTAAAGCCCAGCATCCAATAGTGAAACAGGATAAATACAGCCTAGCATCTCTGCATTTTGCCTGCCCAGCGGAGTTCCCACACCCCAGTGGTGGGGTGTAGTGCAGAACCACACTGGCCCTGATAGGAAGTTTGCTGGTGAGCTGGCCCTGCCTCTTATCTGCGGTGTGGTGGTCACTTGTAGAAGGCAGAAAAGCTGGCCCTGAAGGGATCATTAGTGCAGGAGAACAGACCCTGGACCTCACCTGGGCATCAAGCAGAGCTGACCCCTATGGCAGGGTGTGGGTGAGCCAACCCCAAAGGTGTGAGTGTGGGAGAGATGGCCCTGCCACTTGTCTGGTGGTCCGGAGGTTATGAAAGCAGGAAAGTTATACCAACCCCTCAGCTGCTGCAGCACTTGGGAGACTGAGCCCTGCACCTCACCTGGGCAGCAAAGTGGGGCTGGCCCTGGACTTGGAGGCTGCAGGTGAGCACATGAGAGCTAGTTCTGTCTTTGCTGTGTGTTGGCTCTGATGAGAGGAAGAAATTCTACTCTCCTTCCTCATATCTTGCCACCTATGACAGGCAGGAAAGCCGGCCCTGGGATTATGAGAGTATGAGAACTGACCATGTCCCTCGATGGCTGTAACATTTGGGAAAGTGGGTCCTGCACCTTGCCTGGGATATCTGGGCAGAGCAGCTCCTGGTTGTGGGGGTTGTAGGTGAGGCAGCCCCAAGGCCATGAGAGTGGGGGAACTGGTGTGTTAACCAGCTCACATACCCCTCAGGCCCAGATTCAGGGCTTTGAACTGGCCCAGCCCAAGATCTACCACATTGATGAACTGCTGGAATACATGAAGGGGCAGGTCCTACAGATCCAAAGCTACAGGATCTCCATGACACAGGACAACAACAGGATATCTGAGAGGAGTCCCCACGAGGTTGCAGTGTTGATTGTATAGCAGAATCAAGAGGCCAGGTGCTATACCAAGGAGTCACTGCAATGAACATTTGCAGGCAAAGAAATGTGGACAAAAGAGTATACTGTGGGACACCCATGTCTAACATGCAGTTCTCACTGGCCTTAAATCAAGTAGGAGGACTCTTATATGGCAGGCCACATTGGCAAAGAACTCCATATGGGGGTTGGGGAATATTGCTTAGTTCGCAGAATTCTTACCTTGCAGGCCTAGAACTTGATTTCAACACCACAAAGAGGAGATATGGTGCTGCACTTGGAAGAAGGAGGGATAAGGGTCAGGAGTTCAAGGTCATCCTTGGTTACATATCAAGTTTGAAGCCAGTCTGGGCTATATGAGACCCTGTCTCAAAAGATAAAAATCTTTCTTTCCTTCCTTCTTTCCTTTCTCTCTTTTCTTTTTTCTTTTCTTTTCTTTTCCTCTCCTTTTGTTTCTTTTCTTTTTATTCCTTCCTATATCTTGGAGTTTCTATATCTTAGAGTGCAATAGCCAGCTGTGTGAAACTAAGCTACTAGATGGACCTAAAAACAAGGAAAATCCAACTCAGGGAGCCTAATGATACCCTGCCACAGTATATAGGTGAGACAGACAGGAGAGGTGGCCACCAAGTAACAAAGGTAAAATGTGAACCTGTTTATTCTGCATGTAAGAGAAAACATTCTTATCATCCTCAAATCTGTATTAGTTTGCTTTAAATGGTGGTTTCTATTTCCATGCATGTTTCTTTCTTTTTTTTTTTTTTTTGGTTTTTTTGAGACAGGGTTTCTCTGTGTGTAGCCCTGGCTGTCCTGGAACTCACTCTGTAAACCAGGCTAGCTTCAAACTCAGAAATCCACCTGCCTCTGCTTCCCAATTGCCTGGCTTCCATGCATGTTTCTAAAATGGCATCATTTTACCATTTTTAGTAGCTAAATAATACTCTATTATGAATAGCACAATTACTTCATCTGGCCACCTATTGATGGACATTAAATATAGTCCCAGGAGTGGTATGGTAGTCCTATCTCTAATTCTTTGAGAAACATCTGAACTCATTTCTATAGCGGCTGCATTAATTTACATTTTTACCAGCCTCCAGCCAGTCTAAGTCCTTTGCATTTTCACACGACTGTTATGATCAATTTATTAATTTAGGAATAAAGCTAATGAACCTTCAGTATACCAATTCTGTAGACTCATTTTCTGAGTACTGCTACCATAACAATATTAAGTATTCCAATACACGAACACAGGCTATGTTAAATTTCATTAGGGGCTTCTTTAATTTCATGCAACATTGTCTTAAAATTTTTCAGTATAAAAATTTCAAGCTCATTTGTTGAGTTTATTCTTATATATTTTATGCTTTTAATGTTACTATAAGTGCTAATTTTTATTTAAAATTTACTTTTAATTAAAATTTAATTATATTAATTACCCCTCTCGCTAAACCCTTTCATGTCATATCCCTATTCCCCCTGAAATTTATGGTCTGTTTTTCTTTACTTATTATTGGTGTGTGTGTGTGTGTGTGTGTGTGTGTGTGTCTATTTGAAGGTATGCACTTGTGAGTACAGTTGCCCATAATAGCCAGAAGAAGGTGTCAGATTGCCTGTGTCTGGAGTTATTAGCCTACAAGCCATTGAGAACCACTCCTTGTGAGTACTGGAAACTAAATTTGGGGCCTCTGGAAGAATAGTACATGTTCTTAACCACTGAGACATTTCCATCTAGCCCCAGAACACTCTCTCTCTCTCTCTCTCTCTCTCTCTCTCATTTCATTTCCTAGAAACCTGGTGATTTCACTTAATAGTCAATTGTCATAGTAAAGGACCATATTTTTTGGTTTCTTTGTGTACCTCCTAACCTTGTATTGAGAACTGAATGATTTAAATATTATAATATGACAATCCTGGAAATCCAATCTTCCTATGGGGTCAATTATTATCTCTCTTCTTACTTATTGTTGCTGCCGTTTGTTTGTTTAAAGGCTTTGCAAAATGAATTCTGGTAAGTCTGCAATCTTCATTGTGTGAGGCCACTCAAGTTTCTGCCTGCTTAGCTTCACCATGAGCTAATGTTTATACCCTCAACTCTTAAAGCTCCCCAGGCTATCAAATGTTTCACTGTGTTCTGGGAGACTACTTCAGTGCTTGGACACACCGTTTCACAACTCTGACTCAAGGTTAGCCAGAGACAAAAGCCTGAGCTAACTGGGGTTGTTTTAGACTTCTATGTAGTTCTGAATCAATGAGTGTAATTCTACGTCTCAGGAATATACTGAGACATTTCCAGCGCCCCTCTCTTGATCTCCTTTCCACAGTTTAAGTTTAGACTTTGCCTCTTAGTCCCAACTGTGAACACCAACTCAGACCAGGTGACCGCTTAATGTTCTTCCATAAATGATCCAGGGGTAAGTGAACACACACACAACACACACACAAACACATCACACACACACACACACACACACACACACACACACACACACACAGAGAGAGAGAGAGAGAGAGAGAGAGAGAGAGAGAGAGAGAGAGAGAGAGAGAGATATGCAAAAACTCACAAAGAATATTTTCCTACTCTACCTAAGTGAGAACTTGGTGCTAATAGCTCTTCCTATATCAACTTTTCTGAGTGAATTTTGATAGTGCACTGTGACCCGGAGTAGAGCTGGCCAGAAGAATTGAACTGGGTTTTTTTGTTGTTGTTGTTGTTGTTTTGTTTTTGTTTTTGTTTTTTGTTTTTTGTTTTTTTTTTTTGGTTTTGTTGAGACAGGGTTTCTCTGTGTAGTCCTGGATGTCCTGGAACTCACTCTGTAGGCCAGGCTGGCCTCGAACTCAGAAATCTGCCTGCCTCTCTCTGCCTCCCAAGTGCTGGGATTACAGGCGTGTGCCACCACATCCGGCTGGAATTGAACTGTTGAACTCAAAAGTTTGCAGGCCCGGAGTGATACAGGACTGGCAGAGACAACAGCTGGATGAATCTTGTTTTCCAGTTTAGAAGAAATATCCCATCTTTTGCTTTGGGATTTAGGAAGATTTAATGATCATTGTAGCGATTAAAGTCAGAACCTGGGTCCTGGCATTCCTAACAACTAGACTTGGTCACCTATACTCAATATGCTAATTAAAGAGAGACATGATAGTAAAAAGCAGAGATGTATTTAATGTCTCTATATTGAGAAGGGGTTTAGTGACCCCTTCATCTTTATTGGGGTTTTAACCAGCTCAATGCCATTGTTACTGTCCTCTGGTCCATGGTAGCCATGAAACCTAGATTAGACTATCAGCTACTGAGAAGGAAATAAGGGATCTATAGCAGCCTGAAGCCTCATTCCCAGTGAATCATCAACATTAGACTTGTCTAGTAGCTTTCTGAACATTATTTTTTCAGTGGTGGTGAGTTGGGAGGCAGAGACATACAGATCTCTGGAAGCCACCTGGCCAGTTAGTCTAGGCTATTTGGCAAAGTGCTAAACCAATGAGAGACTGTCTCAATCAGAAGTGGAAGGTGTCTGAGGAATAACACTTGAGGTTATTCATTTTATCAGCATATCTCTCAGAAAGCAGACCATCATCATCCCTGGGGATCCTACCTGAGACTCATTGGACTTCTGGAGGCTTTGGCTGTAGATTCATGATCTGCTGATGAGCAGGGATGGAACATTTATAGCCTGGGCAACCCACTCTTCAAGATAATAGTATCATACTAAACAAGACACTGAGGACAAAACTGAAAAGGAGACATTAATTGTCAGAACCATGGGCTTATAGAGTGAGCATTTCATTTGCCTTACCTTACTTAACATCTGGATGAAATGTTTTATCATAGTAAAAAAAAAAGGCATTTGGGATCAGTTTGCCTCATCACTTCCACATGCTCTAGCCCTCATCTCTCTTTTAGAAGCATACATTTGATATGACTTTTCTGGGCATTGTTTATATGCTTTTACATACAGTGCTGAATTCAATTCCCATTTTAACTTCACAGGGTTCTTGCATGTGCACTAGTGCCCAAATCTTAGTGTAGAAAGATATGCATTACATGGGTTTCCCAAAGTCGCATTTCTGCAGTTATTTGGATTAAATCAAGATTTTCTGACTCCTTGTACAGAATTACAATCAAAATTTGCATGCTTAGGAAATCTACTTGTTATAATGAATTTGTACATAGTTAACATGTTTTTTATTTTGTGTTTTTCTAAATTATTTTGAGTTTGATCTTCAGAACATCAAATACAGAATATAATACTTAAAGTATAATGAAATTAATTTTGGCATAATTTCATATTACATCAAAATAGTTTATTAAAATAAGGGAACAACATTTTTATATAGAATGCAAAGAATATAGAATTTAGAGGTCTTATAAAAATAGGTTTTATAGAATGATTTTCCCATAATAAAATACATTTTATTAGAATCATCAGAAAAAAGTAATGAATATCATTATCGTCACCATATATATATGATTATACATAAAATAGTTTACTTTATAAATGGAAGAAGCTAATTATATGAACACAGTAGAAATTTTTCCTATAAAGAAATTTTAAACTTGAATGTTAAAAATGTGTATTGTCTGGCTGGAAAGATAGCTCAGTGATTAAGAGTACTGACTGCCCTTCTTAAGGTCTTGAGTTCAAATCCCAGCAACACATGGTGGCTCACAGCCATCCGTAATGAGATCTGATGCCCTCTTCTGGTGTGTGTGAAGACAGCTACAGTGTACTTATATATAATAAATAAATAAATCTTTTAAAAAATGTGTATTGTCACATCTGGATATATTATATACATGCATTTTTATTCTTTTGAGATTTTAAAAATTATATATATAATATATATTTAATGTCTATGTTTTACATTTATTTTGAATTCTTTCATATATAAATATTATATTTACATAATTTCTCCCTCCCTTTTCTTCCTCAAGTTCCTTCTCCCCTATTCTTCTCCAAATTCAGTCTCTCTATATATATGTATATTATATTGTATATAATATAATATATATTATATGTTATAATATATACTATAATAATTAATATTACTATACTATATTATAATTATATAGCATTATAATATACTATAATAATTGGCATAATTAATATAATATTTACTATAATAAAATACTATATTATAATTATATTATAACCTATATAATATAATACACAAATATATAATATATTATACATTACATTTGTAATCTATAATTTGTACATCCATATCAATAATATATATTTGTATATTATATTTATTATATTTATATCTATATATCTATAATATATTTGTATGTTATATAATATATTATATTACATATAATATACAATATGTTATATTGTATATTATATATAATACAAAAATTTATAAAAAAACTGCTTTGTTCATTTAATATTGTCCATTTTCATACATTTAGTAGCCCACATAATTTACCTTCATGCAGTACTTCTAAACCTTTACAGTGTCTCTTTCTTTTCCTTTGAGACATGGTCTCATGTATCCAAGTCTGATCTCAAACTCACTATTTACTAGAGGATAACCTTGAATTTCTGATCCTCTTTCTCTCTGCCTCCTAAGTGTTCTGATTACAGGCACGTGCTATAAGCTGCAATTCAAACAACTTTAGATTATTACATGTTGAAATCTGTGTGTAACAGCCCACTCAGATATTTATAAACTTGGTCTTTTTTTAAAAAATAGATTTGTTTATTGTTATATCTAAATACACTGTAGCTGTCTTTAGATACACCAGAAAAGGGCGTTAGATTTCATTATGGATGGTTGTGAGCTACCATGTAGTTGCTGGGGTTTGAACTCAGGACCTTTGGAAGAGCAGTCATTATTCTTGACCACTGAGCCAACTCTCCAGCCCTATAAACTTGGTCCAGAAGACAACCTGACCACTTCAGTGGCTCAGTTCCACTTTCAAAGTCTTCCTTGAATTCAACCACAGTTGAGTCGCAACTAGTATGGAAAGACAGGAAGAAACTCTGAGTCAAGATTCACTGCATTTAGATATTTGGGAAGGAGACATTTTAATCACTCAAAATCACATTGCAGAGAAGTGCTCCCACAGACTCATTTGTCTCTGTCACAAGAGTTCTAGAAAGACAGCTGTCCTGCAAGAGACAAAGCTGACTTCACAGCTGAGAGGGTTACAGAAAAAGAAGGTTCTGAAATCTTACTGAAGGGGAAAATGGGGTCACTGGCAATTTTAGCAAGGCAGTATATAAAAGGTCACATTCACCTGGGAATGTACCCTAAGATAAGTCCTTTGAAAACATTCTCTACACAAAAGCCATAAAATTCTGGGAAGAGGTAGGATGGTCACCATAAACACCCCAATTGTTCTAGGAATATAGGAAAGCCAGGTCAAGTTCCAAACATAGAGCAAGACCAAACAAATCCCAGGCAGACCAAGCAAATCAAAACCAATGCACCCAAACTCTTATATCCTGGGTCATAGCCATAGGAAGGCAGGTATATCTGACTCATGGGTACATGGCTCTTTGTGGGGCTAAGAGTCATACTATCTATGCTGGAAACCTTAATTTATTTCCACCACAAGCTTTCAAGTTCAGTCACCTCTGGACCATTCTCATTGAGGGTCCACAGAGTTGGAAATATTGGGTTGACCCGGTTCACATAACAGAATTCTAGTTCTTAGCCAGCTAGTCAGAGAAGGCTTAACTCTTAGAATAAGCACCTTCTCCTTTCCCTGCAAAACTTTCAGTAATACCTGGCAGTGGTGGCACATGCCTTTGATCCCAGCACTTGGGAGGCAGAGGCAGGTGGATTTCTGAGTTCGAGGCCAGCCTGGTCGACAGAGTGAGTTCCAGGACAGCCAGGACTACACAAAGAAACCCTCTCTTGAAAAAAACAAAAAACAAAACAAAACAAAAACAAAAAAAAACCAAACCAAATATCAAACAAACAAAACAACAACAACAACAAAAACCTTTCAGTAGCTAAACACATCTGAAGGTTTCTGAGAATTCTAAAAGTCTAGGTTGGTGGAAGCTGGAGAGATGTGTCAGGGCTTAAGATCACTGGCTTCTTTTCCAGAGGACCTGGGTTCCATTCTCAGTACCCACATGACAGCTCACAAACATCTGGAAACTTAAGTTCTCATGGATCCAATGCCATCTTGTGGCTTCCGAGGCACAGAAGTGCTGCACAGATATACATGCTGACAAAACACCTGTACTCGTAAAATAAAATAATAAAACTTAAATCCAGACTGGCCTCAAATTCTAAGGGAGTGTCTTGACTCAGTTTCCAAGTGCTGAGATTCCAGGCACATCTAGCAGAGGCCTAAGACTGTGTTCCTTCCTTTCTTTGTTCTTTTGTTTATAAGATAGGGCTTCATTTAGCCCAAACTGGTCCTGAGCTTCTGATCTATTTGCCTCTACCTCCCAAGAAGCACACCCTCATCCCCCACAATTCTGTCCCTGGAAACCTTCCTAGTAATGCCAATGATGCTGGTCCACAGGCCACACTAGGAGTTGTAAGGCTCTAGTTCCAACCTCTTATCTGAGGTTCAAGTGACAACATAGTGATTCCCCACCTTGGCTTTGCCTCCAGACTTAAGGTCCTGGGGAACTTTCCCATAGGAACCTCTAAATTCCACTCGCAATCTCCTGAGTGAGAATCTCATGAAGTCTGCTCAACTACATTGTTTAAGGTCTTCAGGTGAAGCTGATGCAGCCAGCTTTGCCTCTGAGTTAGGAACTATATTGCATGCCTGTCAACAGCTTACGTGATTTTGCAGCTTCTGTGTAGCCATTCTAGAGAAAAGGGGCAGCATCTTTGTGGAGGGGACGAATCATCTCTGCAACAAGCACTGATCAGAGCTCTTACATTTTGGTCTTTGAACCATTTGAATTGTATATAGTGTGTATTAGTTACATTTCACCTCACTGTGACAAAACAACCTGATAGAGGCAACTTAGGGGCAGAAAGACTCCTTGTTTTGGCTTACCATTCCCGAGGTCAGAGTTGATCGTGGCAGCAAAGTCAAGTATAGTGACTGTCGAAGTGGGGGCATTGTGACAGCATCTTCACCTGGCAGAGGACTGGGAGGCAAAGAGAGACATGAAACAGCTGAGATAATATACCTCCCACCCTCAACTCCCTCCTGCTAGGTCTGGCCTCCTGTAGTATCCAGAATCTACCAAAGCAGTACCAACAGCCAGGAGCAGGTGTTTACAAAACAGTATTTCAGATTCAAATAGGAACAAGTTGTAAGGGATGAATCCAATTGCATTTAAAAAAAAAACATGAAGATATTCTGCTTTCTCAGTACGATTTGATTCATCTTTTTTCCACTAAGTGCCCTTGGTACCATTGCCAAAATAAAAACCTAAACAGGCATATAAAGTCTCTTTCTGAGCATTTGATTCCATCCCACTGATCTGTGTCTATTTTTCACTCCAGTAACACCCAGTTTGTTTTCATTAGCTCTATAGTAAGTTTTGAAGTTGAAAAAACAAATGAGGCCAATGAGATGGCTTGCTAGGTAAAGGTGCTTACAACCAGTCTGAAAACCCGAGTTCAACTGCCAATCCTCAGATGGTAGAAAGAGAGAACCTTCACACACATACACACACACACACACACACACACACACACACAGTAAATGTTAAAGAGGTTTTTTAAAAAATTGAGTCCTCCAATTCCATTATTTTTCATTTTTTTTGACTATTTGGAGTTCCCTGAAATCCAAATTAGATGTTAAATGAATGTTTTTCTATTTAATTTTTTTAAAAAAATCACTGAAACATTTGGTATTTATTCTCTTTAATTCATGTTTCTAGCTGTCTTAGTTTGCTTCTCTCTTGCTGTGATAAACACTATGAGCCAAAGCATCTTGGGGAGGAAAGAGTTTATTTCAGCTTACAGTTCATAATCCATGATGAGAAGTCAGATGAGAACTCAAGCAGGGCAGGAACCTGGAGGCAGGTATTGAAGCGGGAGATTATAAAGGAGTGCTGATTGTGGGCTTGTTCCCCGTGGCTTGCTCAGTTGCGCAGGATTGGCAACACCCTCAGTAACCCAAACTATTCTTTATCAAGCACCAATCAAGAAAATGCCCCACAGGCTTGCCTACAGGCCAGTCTGATTGAGGCTTTATCTCAACTGGAGTTCCCTCTTTCCAACTGGCTTTAAGTTGACAAAAACTAACTAGCCCATATTCTAATACAAGAAATAAAAAGTGGCACAAGTTAATAGAACACTATGGGTGATGACATACGTGGATACACTGTGTGGTGTATAAATCAATGTACTTATAGCTTTCTGCTGAGCGTGGCTTAAATTAGAAGAAATGTAATCCCTAGCATTCGGGAAGAGTAGGAAAGGAGGTTTTGTGCAAATTCAAGGCCATCTTGGTCTGTATAGTGAGACACTAACTCAGAAGGCTGAAAACAATTTAAAAGTAAAAAAAAAAAAAAGTACCATTATCCTTAAACACTTATTATCCCTTTGCAGTAAAAGTTGATATTTAAAAGGCTTTTTTCCCCTGGATTTCCGAAATATAAAGTACATATTCGTTACCTTTGGTCACTCTTCTTTTCAGTAGAAGAGCTGACCTTTCATTCTAACTACAATTAAGCATCTAGCACTTGAGATTTCCCTATTCCACCTCCTCCGTACTCCCCTCATCTCCGGCAAACAATATTCTACTCACAACTTTTTCTGCAGTCATCTTTCTCATCTAGAAAAAATGACATGTGTCCCAGCCTAACCTCAGAATAGCTGTGTAGCCAAAGATTACTTTTGATTTCTGATCCTCCTGCCTCCACTTCTAGAGTGCTAGTATTAAAGAATTGTGTCACCACACCCTTTTGATGAGATGCTGTGGATAGAGTCCAGGAGTTCTTTACTTTAGGCTGCACCCAGTCTGTCTACTCTGAACTTCCACAACATTAGCTTTATTAGATGTCACATATAAATGTGATCGTGTGCTATTTGTCCTTCCGGGCCTGAATTATTTAATAATCTCCAGTCACAACTGTGTTACAAATGACAAGACTGCATTATTTTTACAATTGAATAATAGTCCATTATGTATGTAAGTAGCACATTTTTGAGACAGGATCTTGTGTAAACCAGACTGTTCTCAAATTTGAAATACCCCTGTCTCAGTCCCCTGGGTACTGCGTCTACAAGCACCAGGCTTCCAATTTATCTTATTTACTTTGATTTATTATTTTTTCTCATATGATGTGTGTATGGTATGCACTCATGTGTAGATGCATGCTAGTGTATGTTCAGGTACATGTACACATACATGCTATGTGGAGGCCCAAAGATTATGCTGGGAGTCCTCCCTGATTGCTTTGTACAGCACCTTCCTATTTATTTTCATCTTTAATGCCTTGTGTTGCTGTTTTGCAGCTTTTAGGGGTTATGTTTATTTTTTTTAGCTATAGCAAATGTAATTATATTCTTAATTTCTCTTCAAATATAAAAATGTTTTTAAATTTTTGGAATATAAAAACATGATGATTTGTCCCTCATCACTACTTTCTTTTGTGTTTACCTAATTTTATGCACCCATATTTTGAGAATATTCTTTACATGTTCTCTGTGGTAATTGTGGGAACTATTGTAGAACAATATATAATATTCTAACATAAAAATTGATTTTTACTTATAACCACTTAAGCTAAATTGCACACAAAACTCTACTTCTATATGTCTCTTGTCTCTTCCCTTCCATGCATTTTGTGATTGAAACAAATTATAATTATACATTATGTAGCCTTCTCTGTGTATCTCTCTGTTCAAAGAGGCCAGCTTGAACTCATGCCAGTCTTCTTGCCTTAGTCTCCAGAGTACCAGAGTTAAAGGCATGCACAACCATATCCAGCTTTTTTTTAAGTAATGATATATCAACAAGTAGATGGAGTAAAATTCTACAGGCCTACATTTCTCATAGACTCTGTGATAGATACTAAAGTATTTTAGATTGGTCTTATATTTCTTATAATGTAGATCAATTGATCATGAAAATCCTCCAAAGGGGCATTGGAAGATGGATCTGAGTCCATACCAAATACACATCCTCTGTCCTAACCCTGAGGAGGCAGAGACAGACAGAAACTCTATGGAACTCAGTGGCTACTTAGAATTGCTGAATCTGTGTGATCCAGGTTCAATAGGGAGAGACCCTGTTTCAAAAAAAAATATGGACAGCAATAAGTAAGACAATCTACATCAAACACTGACCTCTACACATGGATGCACACTTGTGCATTCATAGCAGCATATACACATGCACACATACAGAACATGTGTAACACATGCATAACAGATACATACTAATTCTTCATGGTGGATAATAGCCAGTTGTCCTTTGAGTGAGCCCTTAAAGATAATGTCATCACTGGAAGTGGCAAAGCTCATCTATAATTCCAGCACACTGGAGATAGAGGTGAGAGGATCACAAATTCAAGGTCATCCTTACTATGTAGTAAGTTTAAGGCTAGCTTAGGCTATCTGAGATGTTATTTCAAGAGGGTGGGGATGAGTCAAGGTGTAAATAAAGATGTTTCTTGCTGCCAAGCTGGATAACCCCAGTCCAATCTCCAGAACCCACATGGTGGAAGGGAAGAATTGCCACCCACAAGCTGTTCTCATAAAAACACCTTGACGTGTGCACATCTACATACAGTCTTGCACATACCCTTGTCTTAGGGTTTCTATTGCTGTGTAAAGGCACCGTGGCCACACTAGCTCCTATAAAGAAAAACATTTAATTGGGGCTGGGTTACAGTTTTAGAG
Organism: Apodemus agrarius; assembly: GCA_964023405.1. Taxonomy (NCBI): domain Eukaryota; kingdom Metazoa; phylum Chordata; class Mammalia; order Rodentia; family Muridae; genus Apodemus; species Apodemus agrarius. The sequence goes on from OZ030010.1 coordinate 128,912,003, forward strand.
GTTTAGTCCATTATAATCATAGAAGGAAGCATGCTAGTGTGAAGGCAGACATGGTGCTGGAAAGGTAGCTGAGAGTCCTATATATGGATCAATAGACATCAGGAAGAGACACTGCCATACTGGGTCTAGCTTGAACATATGAGACCTCAAAGCCTATCCCCAGTGACAACACACTCCCTCCAACAAGGCCACACCTACTCCAACAAGACTATGACTCCTAATAGTGCCACTCTCTATGAGTCAAGCATTCAAACACCGGAGTCTATGTGTCCTATTCAAATCACCACATTTAAGTCCATGGCCACTATAGTCTTATAGCCACATCACAATGTAGAAATGCATTCACTCCAACTTCAAAAGTTTCCATAATCTATAACAGTCTTGATGCTCTTTAAAAGTCCAAAGTCTCATCTGAGATTCATGCAATCTCTTAACTGTAAAGTCAGAATCAAAAAGCAGATCACATACTTCCAAAACACACAATGGCACAGAATATACATGATAATCCCAAAGGGGAGGGAAAAAGACATAGTGAGGAAATACTGGATCAAAGCAAGACCAAAACTCAGCTGGACAAACTCCAAACTCTGTATCTCCAAGTCTAATGTCAAAATGCTCATCAGATCTCCAAGTCTTTTCAGCATTGTTAGCTGCAGTGCAGTTCTATCTTTTGGGCTGATTTCACTCCCTGTTAACACCTTTACTTAGCAGCTATTCCGTGGCTCTGGCATCTCCAGAATCTTGGGTGTCCAACACAATCCAGGCTTCACTTTCACAGCTTCACACAATAGATTCTCTAGACTTCCTTGCAGGGACACCCTTGTCACATGCCTGGCCACAGTCATTTTCCTTAGTTGTGGAGTAATATGGGGAGATTACATAATTTCTTCCTTATAATCTTTACTCTAAAACCAGAACAATGTGGCTGAAGCTGCCATGTTCTGCTGGTTTCTGTTTTCCATGGTTTCCTTCAATGCCTCTGCTCTGCTTTCCTGGAACTATCTCTGTAGACCAGGCTGGCCTTAAATTTGGAGAGCTGTCTGACTCTACCTCCATAGTTCTGAAATTAAAGGCATTTAAAGCCATACTGGGTCCTAAATTTTTCTTTAATTCCTTTTCATAAATTAGAAACTTAACAGGGTCAGATCTTGCCCTGAGGTCACCATTCCCTTTGTTCCAATTGACACCACTATACATTTAATATCAAACTTTTCTTTAATCAGTTTCTCTCTTTGAACATATGACTTAGCTCCATTCCACTTCCTGGTACCCCCTTTCTCCTCAAATTGTATATTTTACATTTTTCCATGCTCAGGTCATTCATTTTTATTATAGATCTGCATAAGAGTGAACACCAATGACCACACACCAGAGTCCATACTAGACTGTTTTGAGATTTCCTCTGCCAATAAAAATAATCCAAAACTCTTCTATTTGGCTTCAGAGAGACTTTTCTGACAGGAAAAAAAAGCAGCCACATTCTTTACCAAGAATGGTCTCTAGGGCACATACTAACATTCTTCTCCTCTGAATCATGTGAGCCAGGCCCCTACAGTTAAAATCATCCTCACCACCACTGCCTTTCATATTCCTAGTAGTATGCCCCATTAAGCAGCTCTTAATGCATCCCATTGCTTTCTTAACCCAAAGATCCAAAGTCCACATTCCTCCAAACAAAAACATGACTGGCCTATCATATCAATACTTGACCCCCGGTACCAATTTCTATCTTAGTTAGAGTATCTTTTGCTGTGAAGAAACATCATGACCACAGCAACTCTTATAAAGAAAAACATTTAATTGGAGCTGGCTTACAGTTCAAAAGTTTAGTTCATTATCATCATGACAGGAAACATGGTTATGTGCACGGAGACATGGTACTAGAGACATTGCTGAGAGTTGTACATCTGTGTTGGCAGGCAACAAGAAGAGACATTATCACACTGGTCCTGGCTTGAGCAAATGAGACATCAAAATCTGCCCCCAGTGACACACTTTCTCCGAAAAGACCACACCTACTACAACAGGGCCACACCTCCTAATAGGGCCACTTTCTTTGAGCCAATCATGAGCCATTCCTATTCAAACTATCACAACATTTAAACTAAGAATTAAATGTTAAATTTTTTTAATAATAAGAAAAAAATAAAGTAAGGTAGATTGTTTTAGATGTAAAACCACAGGAACCTTAGAGATTTACACAAGGATAACATTCAAATAAAGTCAAGTATCTATTATTTATACTCCTTTTAAAAATACTGTCTTAAGAGAACCCTGAAAATTAAACTTACAACACAGCATGCATCCTTGTTCAAGCACTCCAAAAATAGTCTAAATAGACAGTTCTTGGCTTTGTGCCAGGATCTTGTCTTTTAGGATAGAAGTTTAAGATAAGTGACACTTCTGATTCTAATTTCTCAGGGAAGAGAGCCTCTCTATCTCACTCCAATAATACAGTGGTTACCTAGGGCTGGCAGCCTGGGGATTTCAAAAAAGCCTGAAAATATGTATAACTAATGATTTAAAGCCCATATCCACCTGATCTAAAAATTTTTTTGACCTTTTGGAACTTTCATGCCACTCCACCACCACCACCACCTCCTTTACAAGGAGATTCTTATTTTAAAAATCTTGACAAGACACAAGAATTGCTAGTTTCACCCTCATCTCCATAAAGGAACACTTACTATTCCAAGGTGCCTTTTATTTTTCTTAAATGAAGCAAATGTTCGTTGTGATATACTTTGCAAGTAGCACATGCTGCAGGACACTGAGAGATGTGCAGTAAAGACAAGTTTTGGCCATTCCAGAGCAAAAGCATTTGAGAAACATGATGCAAACTTGAGTTTTCTTCTTTAAAGCTTGTAAGCATGTTCCTGACATTGCTGGAGATCACGGTGGAATGTGACTTCCTTGATGAAGCTTGTGGTGTTCAAAAAGAATCATTACCTTCTTAGCATCCTACCATTTCTGCTCACTTCCATTGTCAGCACTAACAGTTGCTTTTCAGTTAATTAAAAAAAAAGCCTGGGTACAGGGGAGAATGTTGTTCTGATTTCATAAGAGTTTCTTGCTCTGAACTATAAAAGCAAGGTTCAACAAACCTAGGTCCATGAATGTCTTATTCTACACATCAGTCTAATAGGAAACAAAGTTCAAATGGGTGCCTCTGCCAAATTGCAAATCACCACAGTCCATGAACATCCTGAGTTTCTCCTAAATATTGGGATCACAACCATTAAGGCCATATGTACCAAAGGTAAACAAAGGACTGGACTGGTGCAAGGGATGGCAGTATAGGCTTGTAAACCTAGCACTCAGAATATGGGGGTTGTAAAATCAAGTTCATGCATAATCATTGTGGTGGTTTGAATATGCTTGGCCCAGGGAGTGGCACTATTTGGAGGTGTGGCCTTGTTGGAGTAGGTGTGTCACTGTGGGTGTGGGCCTTAAGACCTTTATCCTAGCTGCCTGGAGGCTAGACTACATTGTGCAGCTAGACCAGAAGCTAGCAAAGTGCCATTTAACAGCATTAGTGTTTAGGACTTGCACATAAATGCATGTAAGTGTCAGGCTGGGGAAATAGAGTGCCTTACCCCATGTTTCACCCCCAACAATAGAAAAAAATGGAGCATCATGGTATATATCTGTAATCCCAACACTCAGGAAATAAAAGCAGGAGGACCAGAAGCTTGAGGTCATCCTTAATGTAGCAAGTCCAATGGCAGCCTGGGATATATAATCTTTCTAGTATATATGTATATTTTTATGTATATATTAGATGTCTAATATATTAGATATATAAATAGCTACATTATATAGATCACATATATATGTAATATATGCATATATCTATATACATATGTATATGTGTATGTATGTGTAATATATGTATATAATATATATTATAAATAATATATATTATTTATACATAACATATATATGTAATGTATACATATGTGTATGTATATATGTAATATATGTATATATAATGTATTATAAATAATATACTATATATTATTTATATATAATAAGTATATATGCCTAGCAAGATGACTAACACTTTAACCTCAGTACTTAGGAGGCAGAGGCAGGTGTATCTCTGTGAGTTCTAGGGTATTCTGCCTGGTCTATATACTACTTAGTGAGTTCTAGGCCCATCATATTTGCATATTGAGATCCTGTCTCTTAAAAGGTATGTATATGTACACACACACACACACACACACACACACACACACGTAAATATTCAACTCCTTTCTACAAACACAGCATACAGATCCTAGAGAGAGGAAATGGTGTATATAGCCTTTGCTCATAGCAAGCCAGTCCAAAATTACTTTTTTAGTCTCTAGTGGGTATGTGGCACAAGTCAGAGAGATGAAAATGCTGTCACACTTAACACTATATACACTCCATTTAATAAATAGAATACATATTCAGCAAGGTTGCGTTTTGTTATAATTTTTCCTGGACTGCCACTCAGTGGCCATTTGGAGAAATACCCAGAAATGAATGCTGCTTTGATCAACTTTCTTCTGTTTTTAGAAATGGCGAAGCATAAAACCTTTCCCACTCTTCTTGGCTGTAAGCATGCTGAAGTCCAAATAAGCTATGCTACTGAATTTTAAGTAGCAACACTCTTTAAGGCCAGACCTTTGCAACCATCCACATCACTGTTCTATTTATTTAAACTCCTCATGGTACTATCTCCCAAATGTTTGCAAAGAGTTTGGAGGATTCTTCTGTATTTTCTCTTTCAAGGTCCCCTTTAAAAGGAGATAGTGGCCCAGGCATTGCTCCTGTTTTGAAAGCATCAGTTCCGGGTCAGCCTGAGCTGTAGTGTGAAACATTCTGTATAAAACCAAGTGAACAAGTCAAAGGGATCCCAAGGCTCCACTTCTTCCTGAGGGTCTATGGGCAGTCAAGGTACACACACACAATTTTAAAATAAAATAAATATTGTAAAACAAAGACAGAGAAGATTCTCCTAAATATATGCTTTATTCTCCCACCTGTGTACTCCTTAATCTTTCTTGAACAGCTTTATGCGATATGTTTGCCATCCTCTTAACAGCGCATCTCTACTTACACTGGACTGTTCCTTACCCTGGAGGGAAAGCAACTCTTCAAATAAGATATAAGAAGTCTTTTTTATATACTATTTTATTGATTATTTGGAAAATTCTCATCATGAACCTGGTCACACTCTCTTCTCAGTCCTCCCGGGTTCACCTGTCACCCCTGTCATCCAAACTACACACACACACACACACACACACACACACACACAGAACATGGAGGAGAGAAGAGGAAGGGCAAGAGGAGGAGGAAGAAGAGGAAAAGTCTAATTTGTGTTGCTCATATACTCACAAAAACTGGTGGCCAACTCCTTAAAAAAAAAACCTGAGTCCTTGCTAACATACACCCCTACTAGAAGCCATCAGCTGTGGAGAGCTACACTTCAGCATCCTTATCACAATTTTTAAAAATTCTTTTTGATGGCTTTCTGTCTAGGCTGTTACGTTTTTGAGAGTGGGCATGGTGTTCAAGTAGGTGTTGTCACAGAAGCCTTCTATGCCGTCTATGTCCCTCTTTCTCAACTATGAGTCTAGTCATCAATACCATGTCAAAAGTAGCTTCCTTGTCCTTCAGTCAGCAAAAGCACAGAATTACACATGGTTTCTAGAGACAGTACAGATCACTGATATCCACACGGTCCTCCATGTCTGCACAGGCCGTGGACCTCAGCTTGGTGTCTGGTGGCAATATAGACGTCTCATGGACAGCCACATGACCCTCTGCTATAGGGGAACACTGAGTGACAGGAAAAAAATATTCTAAAATAATAACTTTAATAAAAATCTCTTAAGTAGTTTTTCAAACTCGGAAGTTTTTAAAGTATGTTTTTATCTCACTTTATTGTAATAAAAAGGCTTTTAAAGCCACATTTTATTGCTGACATTGGAACATAGCAATGCTTATTTTATTTTAGGAGTTTCCCAAGTTTTGAGAGTGAAATTTACAACCGCCAACCATAATGTTATGACTTCCAGTGATTTCATGTCTCAGAATAAAAGTAAGATACTTCAGTAAATTTTACAATGTTCTCCCGTCGTTTGATCGTCTGCCCCCTTTGGATCTTATTTCCTGCCACCATCCTTCACAGATCTAGCTGTATTGACTGATATACCTGGAGGACCACCTTCCCCTCCTAGTTTCCTCCTTTCTTCTTGGCTTCCATGAAACACTGCCATCAGTGCTTTACCTTACCACCTCATTTGAGTATGGGCATCACAACCCCTACGTTGCTTCCCAGCATCCGATCTAGAGAACTTACTACCCAATCTGATGCTATTGCTCATTGTTTCTTGCCTACTGTCTCACCAATAGAAAGTAAACTACAGGAATCAGGGAGTCTTGTCTGGTTTTATAGAGCTATATTCTCAGTGCTTTGAATAGTGTGCACAGCAGATAGTACATTTAACAAACAGTAATTACATGGAGACACAAAGTGAGAAAAGAAACAGAAACCTATGTTATGTGTATAAGGAGCATTTTCTCCGCTTTTTGCCTCAAAATGAGAACTTGTCTGATCTCAATAATCTGATGAATCTTTACAAGTGATTGTGTGAACTCTACTTCATTGTGACACCAAGCCTGTGACCTTCTCCCTATCTCTTACACCCTTTGATTAAATTTATCACTTGATCTGCGACTCCCCAATACATATATGTTCCGCTTTCAGTGTTCATCATGCTACAATATTATAATAAAATAATCAGCAAATTCATTATGATTATTGTGACTGGTAATATTAATTTATAATTTATTCATACATAAAGGCTACACCTATAATCCCTGAACTTGGGAAGTTGAGGCAGAGATATTGGGATTTGGAGGTCAGCCTGAGCTGTATAACAAGACCTTGTCAAATAAATAAATAAATAAATAAATAAGTAAATAAATAAATAAATAAATAAATATGCTGTCCTAATCTGAACATGGCAGCTCACACCTGTAATTTCAGCACTTGGGAAGCAGAGGTAAGTGGGTCATGGGGAGGCCAGCTGGAGGTACATAGCGAGTTCTAGGTCAGTCTGAGCTACAGAAGACTTCTGAGAGGCTGAGCGTCCACACTCATATTAGACATATTGGCAGCATGAAGTAGATTCCACGGATTTAACAAAAAAAGAAGAGAACACATGGGACTGGGAAGGGATAGTGTGGGGAGAGAGGATCTGTGGGGAGGAAATAAAGGGTAGACTTAATCCATACACATTATATACATGTATGAAATTCTCAAACAATAAAAAATATTAAAAGTCAGGAAAGAAAAAGAAGGAAAGAAAGCCGTCTCATTTACCCTTCTACCCATTAAGCTCAGTGCTATTCCAACCACAATACTATGCTTAGTACATATTTGGCAGACGAATGAATCATTAAATAAATATGTGAATCAATAAAAGAGGAAAAATCCTTGTTAGTATAGGGGTTCTCTATGTGCTAAACATCCTTTTCACTATTACAATGAACTATGCTGGCTACAGTCTTTTCAGACTTGCAATGGCCTGTTTCCTGGACCACCCACCATACTAGTTGCATTTTATTACACTCTGTTATCAGTACGAAATACACAGAAATGGGTTTCCCAGTAATAAGAATGATTTGGGGTTTTTTATTCAATATATTCTTTATTTACATTTCAAATGATTTCCCCTTTCCTGGCTGCCTGCTCTCCGAAAGTCCCATAGCCCTCTTCCCTCTCCCGTTCCCCCAGGCACAGCCACAGTCATGACACAGTTCCACTTTTCTCTGCTCTCTGTTCAGTCATGTTTTTTTTTCCAGTTCCATGAAACCACTTTTAGAAGACATCTTCCCATAACACTTGCCTTTTCTAGTTATTCCAGAGTTACTGCACATTCTGTTCATCTTTCACCACCAAGACCTCCATGGGTCTTTCCCCTCAGAAGTCCCCATGGCTCCTTGGAGTGAGCCATAGGCCTCAACAGTTCTAGTGACTACTGCCATCTTGAATCTGGCAAGTTTTCTTGGTTCAGTAGTCTGCTCATATGTTGCATTTCTAACTCTAACCAAGTAAATTGTCACTGTGAGCCAACTGTTGCGAGAACCTTGGGGATTTTGGTGAACCCTGCATATAAAACTATCTTCCTGTTAGTAATAGTCTGTAAGAAATTTCATCTTAGAACAGGACACCTAGCCCTCCATATTAGGTCTTCTTGCTCCCTGAGAATATCAGGTTAAGAAACAAGTGGCCTGTGGTGACCGCAGGACTGGATATCCTTTGATGCCTGTTATAGTTTAGATGAATGTCCCTCCCTAAAGGTCCATATGTAATGGGTTGATCCCCAGGATGGTTGTAGTGGGATCTACAATGTAGTGGCATTGTTACTATGCCCAAACCAGTCACAGATACAAAATGTAATATCTCAAAGCTGGGTTCAATTGACATAGATTGGTAACTGAAAAGCCTTTATTTTTTTTTTTTTTTTTTGGTTTTGGTTTTGGTTTTTTGAGACAGGGTTTTTCTGTGTAGTCCTGGCTGTCCTGGAACTCACTCTGTAGACCAGGCTGGCCTCGAACTCAGAAATCCACCTGCCTCTGCCTCCCAAGTGCTGGAATTAAAGGCGTGTGCCACCACTGCCCGGCTCTGAAAAGGCTGGCAATGACCTTAAATGACTACAGCCAGCAGAACGGTCTCTTTCTCGTCAGAGACCATGTACCTACTCCTGACTTAGACGAAATTTAAGCAGCGCCACCTCCAACTAGCAGGTGATACAAAACAGATTAAGTCTGAAAGTAAAAGAACACTGTAATACCAATAGCACACCGTCCCTAATGAGTTTTAGAAAAAGAAGAAGCAACACTGATTAATATAGTTCCGCGGGCTCTTGCAGTCTGGTAATGTGGCCATCTCTCCATGCTTAAGCTCACTGAGGCTTTGTCAGACAACAACAGCAAGAAAATAAGAAAGATGCGAACTTGGGGTTATTGAGCTGGCTCAGCACTTACGGGGGGCTGCCAACAAGTTTGCCTAACTAAGGAGTTTGATCTCCAGGAGTCACACTGTAGAGGAAGAGAACCTATTCCTGCAAGTTCTAACATGTGCATGCACACTGTGGCATGCATGTTTGTGCTTCATACACACACACACACACACACACACACACACACACACACGCATGCACGCACATACACACACACATATACACACGTAAATATAACTTTTTAAATGATGTGAACTCCTGAAAGAAAGCAAAGCTGGTCCACTACCAGTGCCTCGTGGTAAACATGTGATAAAGCCAATAGAAAGTTCTGTCTCACAGATGAATGAGAGTTAGGTTCACTTAGAACTGAACTAAAAACAAGTAAGGTTGTTTCAAACCATGTCTTCTAGTCTTGGCTGAGTGAAAAAAAATAGCACCAAGAAGCCTACTCCAAGAGGGAATAGATGGCCCTGTAACAATATCTACTAATTCAATTCAACTCGGTGAGCTTTAGCTCCCATGTGACTTAATTCGTATTGTCTCGGTATTGATTTGTGGCCAGAGGTAAGCATAGCTCTCTTAACAGCAAGCACATTTTGAAGTGCCACCCACAAGTAGGAAAACATGCAAATGTGATGTCTTCTAAAGTGTTGTGGTCCCGCAGTGGAATGGTCTATGGCTATTAGAGATGACAAGAATGTAGTCTGTGTTGATCTATGTAAATGTGCATGTACAATTATGCTAAGAAAAGCCTTGTGTACATATTGATTGAAGCCCTGCAGGAACCTAGCCTGTACATCAGCTGAGATCATAAGTGAACCTGAAGTGACACAAATAAAAAGGAATGGGCATTAGGTTGGGAGTTATTCTCTTTCTTCCAGAAAGGTTGGTTAAGCTCACAATGAAAACAAATGAAAAGGAAAACAACAAACAAACAAAGAAAAAGAAACATTGCTGTGTGCCCAGACCAGTGTAACAGAGAAGCACATATTGAAATCTGAGTCCACACAGACACAATCCACATACCAAATGATGTCTGACAAGAAGGATGGAGTGGACCCTGGTGCTGGAAAGGATCAAACATCAGTGTAGGGGAATACCAGAACAGGGAAGTGGGAAGGGGTGGATGGGGGAACAGGGGCAGGGAAAAGGGCATGTGGGACCTTTGGGGGGCGGGGAACCAGAAAAAGGGAAATGAAATGTAAATATAGAATATATCCATTAAAAAATTTAAAAAAAAAAGAAATCTGAGTCCATCAACTCCAGAAAGGGAACAAACAATAGCAGGATGATAGTGACAGGAACAGACCTGCCTTGGAAGACAATATTGAGGTGATGACTGGTCCAGGTGAAGTTTTCATGATACTGTAGGTTGACTGGTGGTTTTCAGGCAGTATACATTCTGTCTGTAGCACCCTGTTCAAAGGAGTCTACTATCTTTTCGTAAATAAGCCTGTAAATAAGAGATCGGTTTTGCGCTGGGCATTGGTGGCGCACGCCTTTAATCCCAGCACTTGGTAGGCAGAGGCAGGTGGATTTCTGAGTTGAAGGCCAGCCTGGTCTACAGAGTGAGTTCCAGGACAGCCGGGCTACACAGAGAAACCCCGTCTCGGGGGAAAAAAAAACCAAAACAACAACAACAAAAAAGAGATCGGTTTTGCAAAGGGATCTGAAGAAGAATTACAATTGTTTTAGAAGTGTTAAGTCCATGTCCAAGAGCCTTGCCTTTGTCTTTGGAGTAGGGATTGGAGGTCCTCCTGGGGTGCTCAAGCAACAGTGAGATCTAGAAGACCAGAGACTCACAGACGCTGCAACAAAGCAGAACCCTTTACCTGGACTCCCCCATGTGCAGGCTGTAGGGAGAGCAGGCAAGCCTTCATGCCACAGAGCTCGAGAAGGCTAACTGGCTGTATGTGTGCAAAGGGATGCAGCACTTGGTTGCATATTTTTGCTACTGCTTTATCTACCTCTGGGTCATCTTCTTCTTCGGAATCTTTAGCAGAAGAAAAAGATGGAGGCCATTGTACTTCCTTCCCATGGCTGGATTGTAGCTTCGTCACTCAGGCTGTCAGGCAGTGGTAGCACTCTAGGGAACCCTGAACAATTCACCTCTGTCAGGCTAGCAATAAATAAGGTCTATGTGGTTTTCCCAGGGCAGGACTTGCCAGATCCTTCAAGCATTTTATCTAAAGGTTGGACTTCGCTAATTACATGGACAAGTTATACTGCTATGGGAGGAAGTCCATGTTAAATCTGCATGTCCTTTCCCTTGTTTGTGGCTTAGATTGTCTCCTGGCATTAAACTCTCCTCCCCACCCCCCAACTTCCTAATACTCAGGACTGCTGTGCTCTGCTGGAATGGAAATCTACTCAAGCACACATACCACTCATCCATGACTCTCAGGAGCAACATGTCATAGGTATTAGACTGACACTTCATCAGGAGCTGTGAAGTCATCTGGAAGAACTATTGTCTTCTTAGAAGGATGTCTCTGACCTCTGTAGACATACAGGAATAGGGCTATTGTCTCCTAAACACCATCTTCAGGAATGGTGCCAGCAGTGAAGACAGAGAGGGCACAATGGGATCTATGACATGGTGTGGAGACCAATGTAATATCTGCCAAGCTGCAGCTGTTTCCCTTATGACACAGCATTCCTAGAAACGAAATGCCTCTCCACCGAAAGACCGCTGTGACACAGAAATGCAATCCAGGAGGCTCAAGAGCATCAGTGCCCCATGCCACAGCTGAGATCCTGATGCTGCAGCACTGTCATTCTGGTCAGATGTGGACTGGGAGAAAAGAGGTGGGAACTCCAGCCAAGGGCTTGCTTTTATACATGTAAATTCAGGAAGTAGCTGACCAGGGCTAGTCCGAAGACACAGAAAGAAATGTAATGACTTGGCATAGACACATGCTTGTGCACAGCTCATTGAAGCCTCTGAACAGAGTAACAAAGTAAAGGACATTCCAAGGTGACAATGGCTGGAAAAACTGCCCAAGACAATCACCTGCTTGGTACCACTGAGCCAGCTTCTTTGGAAACCTGATACTTACTGACTTTAACCCTGGCATGATTGTTGACTTTGGAGTGAGAAGCTCAGATTCTACTTGGCTGGCAGCTAGGCAAACTCAGGAACTCCAAAAAGACCTTGAACCCAGCAATCTAGAAGTAGACCACCAGGCAGATATCACCTCAAAGGCATCTAATCCCAAGTCTGGGGACTCCAAACCCCCGCCTATCTATCTTATACCTAGTTACAGGCTGTAGGCATCTTTTGTCATCAATCAGGGAAAACTTGGGGGCCAGGATACATAGTGTAATGTGGGTCTACATGCAGATTCTCGCATCCCTAGGAGCAACCAGGCCTTGGGAACCACTATTTAGCATTACAGTACATAGCAAAAGGCTACACCTGAATACCACCCCTTCGGATCATTGTAGTTACACTGTATACCACCATCACCAGGTTTAAGTGGGTGTTGGGGATCCAAACTTCATCTTTATCTTGATGTTTATGCTTGCATGGCAGGCACTTTACTGACTGATCTTCCAAGCTATGAGGAAGGGTTATTATTATTATGCATTTAACTGAGCATTTACTATGTGCCAACCTGGCAATAAACAAGATAATACATTAAAAAATAGCAGGAGGGGCTTCATGAAGTAAGTGCTTTAAAAAATATGGACAAGGTCAAATTAACCAACTATAGCTAACCTTTGGCTGAGGGTTCAAGAAAACAGGGACTTGGATGGACTATGCCTAAAAGAAGCTATAAATAGCTGAGGGGACAAGAATGCCACCAATCCTCAGCCATGAAAGCAAGAAGCTAGATGACCAAACATCCTGATCAGTTTGTGCCTTGATTCCAGGTCTTTTATTAGTGCTTCCATTTGGCCAAGCCAAGTAAAGCTCATAGTAGATGGGAGGCAATAGATGCAGTTAATTAAGCCCCCAGAGCGTCCAGGGACCAAACCACCAACCAAAGAGTACACATGGAGAGACCCATGGCTCCAGCCGCATATGCAGCAGAGGATGGCCTTGTCGGGCATCAATGGGAGGAGAGGCCCTTGGACCTGTGGAAGCTTGAAATCCCAGCATAGGGGAATGCCAGGGCGGTAAGGCAGGAGGGTAGGTGGGGGAGCACCCTCATAGAGGCAGGGGGAAGGAGCTTAGGATAAGGGGTGTGTGGAGGGGAAACCAGTGTACTGGCTGGTTTTGTGTGTCAACTTGACAAAAGCTGGTGTTACTACAGAGAAAGGAGCCTCCCTTGAGGAAATGCCTCCATGAGATCCAGCTGTGGGGCATTTTCTCAATTAGTGATCAAAAGGGGAGGGCCCACTGTGGGTGGTGCCATCCCTGGGCTGGTAGTCTTGGTTTCTATAAGAAAGTAGGCTGAGCAAGCCAGGGGAAGCAAGCCAGTAAGGAACATCCCACCAGGGCCTCTGCATCAGCTCCTGCTTCCTGACCTGATTTGAGTTCCAGTCCTGACTTCCTTTGGTGATCAACAGCTGTGTGGAAGTGTAAGCTCAATAAACCCTTTCCTCCCCAACTTGCTTCGTGGTCATGATGTTTTGTCCAGGAGTAGAAACCCTGACTAAGACAACCAGGAAGGGGAATAACATTAGAAATGTAAATAAATAAAATAACTAATTTTAAAAAAGATAACAACTGAGCTAGGCATGACAGTACATACCTGTAATGCCAGCACATGGGAGGGAGAAGCAGAAGGTCAGAAATTCAAGATCAGGCTTAGTTAAGTAGTGAATCTGAGACAAGCTTTGGCTACATGAGGCCTTGTGAAAGAAACGAATAACATTACAGAGCTAGCCGAAGCTGTGATCCATGCAGGTCAGGTGGTAAACTGCTTGCCTATAAAGCCAGCAGTTTGATCTCCAGAACCAAACAAGGTTGGCATGGTGCCATATGCACTTGGAGATGCAGGTCATTCTAGGCTATGCAACCAATTCAAGGCCAGACTCTTTATATGAGACCTTGTCTCAAAAACAAAAACTGTCCTCATATGGTCCCAATCTACTGAGACATGCTCACAGGGCACTCACTACCTTATTACTGTTAGTAGTAAATTATCAGCCCGTGTCTTGTGAGTGGTGCAGGACAGATGCTGTCATTTCCATGTCCACCCAGGTGCGCAGTTGTCCCTATATCCTCAAACTAGAGCCCGAAGCTACACATATAAAATGGAGTATCTCAGATCAAGACCCAGTCTGAAAAACCACTGTTTACACAATGGAGAGTAACTTAGGGCAGGGTATAGCCTGATTTCAATAATCTCAAAACAAAGCCAAAAAGCTCGGGGGCACCTTATAGCTGCTCCTCCTTCTTCTGATGCTCTAAATGTCTTCTGTGGCCTGGTGTCATTCTGTCTCCCATTCCACGAGTCTCTTGTCATATCTCTCTGGGCAGCCTCCCATCCTTAAAAGGCAGCAAGCGATCATATTCTACTCTTGCATGTATCACTTCAGAATCTAGCCCTGTGCCGGATGGACAGTCATTTATCCACGCTAGCTAGTTTGCTGGGCAGATTTGTCAAGACAGACAGGCCGAACAGGGCAGTTATTTCACACAGTCAAAACTAAAGTAGTTGGAAAACATGCTGAATAATTTAAAACTCAGTATATTAAAACTCACAATAATATTTGAGGTTTAAATATTTTATTTGTACCCTAAACAGAATTTATTATCATTTTGCTTTCCTGAATTTAATGGAAGCAAACACATCAATAATATTTTCAAAAGCTACTTCTAGAAAAAAAAAGTTGGCTCTTGAAATATCCATAAAAAACCCATGTATCTAGGCACACATTTTCCTCTTGCCTCGGGCTCTAATATGACTTGGCACGGTATTGTGAGATCCTGTATTGAAAAGTTTGAGATTTTGTTCCTCATGGTTGTTTAGCATTCACTTGGCATTTTGAAAATACTGTTTAAAAAAATGTGAGGTTTTAGCAGCCTCCTTAAAAGAGGGCTCCAGAGGTAAATGCTGGTGTCTACAGAGAGTGGTTCACTAGCCTAACCTGAGGACCTGAGGCTCAGTAGCTTTGAGCTGGTGGAGAGAAAAACGCAGTGGTTTATTAAAGAGTTAATACCTAGTATAAATGAGAGGGCAGCCTCTTCGTACTTCCTTTCTGAAGCAGTAATTGAAAAGCTAGCTGCTCCCGTCATGTAGCCTAGGCTGGCCTTGAACTCTGTAGGTGGCTGAGACTGGTGTTGAACTGATCCTCCAGTCTCCATCTCCCGAGCATTGAACTTGATCTAATTTTAAAAATTGTCTTCCATCTTTGTTGCAAATTATGTCTTTTGAACAGTGTAAGTTAAAAAGCCACAAAGTCAGCTGGGCATGGTGGTGACCCACACCTTTTAAGCCCAGCGCTTGGGAGGTAGGAGCGGGCAGTTCTTTGAGTGTGAGGCCAGCCTAGACTACAGAGAAAGTTCCAGGGCAGCCAGGACTGTTACACAGAGAAGCCTTGTCCAGAATACCACTGCTCCAAAAAGCCAGAGTTATGAGTGGTGTACTTACTACCAAGTTGCTGGTGCTTTATTAAATAGTTCCCACCCATGCTTATACAAACAATAAAGGAGCATTGTTGGGAAGAAGGGGTTTATCAGCAGCGGTGGAGGATATGAGAGGGCAATGGGCGTGAATGTTCAAAATGCACCATATACATATATGAAATGGTCACTATGTAAAAATAAATATGTTAAGAGATCCAATCAACTAGATTTAAAAGCACTGACCTGTGTGTTCCATTGCTTCTATCTCAAACTGACAGACGAGGTTTAGACATGAGTTTTGGAAGGTGGAAAGCAGCCACAAATTGGCCATCTCCATCTGGAAGTCCTTTGATCATTTGAAGGTTGACAGGAAGACTCTGAGCTTTTCCTTGAGACATCCCCATTTGCACTCAGAAGGCAACACTTAGAACAGCCTTGTGGATCTCTTACCCCTTGAAGCTCAGACACAGGGGACTCCACAGGCCATACTTCTTCCCATCTCCCTACAGACCTCGGTGTGGAACATTTCAAAATAGCAGTCAGTGCCTGGATAAGCAACAGGTATAGATCTATTGTTTTCTGCTGTGTATGTGTTTGAGCTTTGGAATCTCTGATGACTTAGAGTAAGGCAGGGTGGGGTAGCTAGAAGTGGGAGTTGCTAGGCCCCCCAACAGGCTTCTTTTACCTGGCTAGAGACTGTCTGGGCTTCTGGTTTTCATGAAACTCCTCAAAGTCTCTAAAACTAGGGCTAGTAGTCTAACTTGGAAAATGACAAACTTCTAGAAAGGACCAACTCCTAAATATTTCAGTATGGGGGCCATACAAGTTCCTTCATAGTCACTTCTACTGTGATACTGTATTTGTTATTTACTGCTATGAACAGACACAACGACCAAGGCAAGTCTTATAAAAGACAACATTGAGACTGGCTTACAGGTTCAGAGGTTCAGTCCATTATCATCAAGGTGGGAGCATGGCAGCATCCAGGCAGGCATGGTGCAGGAGGAGCTGAGAGTTCTACATCTTCATCTGAAGGCTGCTAGCAGAATACAAACTTCCAGGCAGCTAGGATGAGGGTCTTAAAGCCCACCCCACAGTAACAGACCTACTCCGACAAGGCCACACCTAATAGTGCCACTCCCTGGGCTGAGCATACACCAACCATCACAGATACTATCTCTGGCTATAGACATTAAAATTATGTTTTTACCTCTTAGGTATCACAGAATAGTATTTTGGGATTCTTCCTTCCTTCCTTCCTTCCTTCCTTCCTTCCTTCCTTCCTTCCTTTCTTTCTTTCTTCCTTTCTTCCTTTCTTCTTTCTTTTTCAGTTTTTCAAGATAGGGTTTCTCTACCTGCCTCTGCCTCCCGAATGCTGGGATTACAGGGGTGCACCACCACTGCCTGGCCTTGGGATGTTTTTTCAACTGCTTAAGAATATAAGCATCAATCTAGACCTAGTGGCATATGTCTATTTCCTTAGCTACTTGGTAGATTAAAGCAGGAATTCTAGGCCAGCTTGGGTATCATAGAGAGTAAAAGAACAGCTTAATGTCACTCTATCTCAAGATTTGAAAAAGGCAGAAAGGCCAGAGATATGACTCAGTGATAGAGCACTTGCCTAGTATGTACAAGGCCATGAATTCCTTTCTTGATGCCACATGCACACAAAAAGTGCTAAGCATTCTTAGTTTGCAAAACAATGGTACAAAATGATACAAACAGATGAACCATATTTGACTCCTAGGCCATAGTTTGATGATCCAAGATGTGGAATGAAAATATGGGTATTGAAAGATGCTGAGTCCCAGTAGAGTGGTGCTCCTACAATGAACTCTTCCTCTAGAGACATCTCATTGTCTAGAGAGGAAGTCCCAGTCCCTAGTCAGAGATCTTGAACTTCTCATTGCTGGAATATGGTAGTTAACTGAAGAACAAGTAGTAACTAGCAAAGCGACGTTAATGTTGAACCCTAATTTTAATTCCTAGTTCTAATTTAGGAGTTTGAATGAGGTATCTTCCATCATCAAATAAATTAGAGTCATGTTCTAAGAAATAGAGCTGATGGGCCTCCATGCAATGTAAAAAACTGTACAATCACTAAATCTCTCTCAAGCTGCTATAGCAACTAACACTTACAATGTGCATAACTTTACCAGAACAGACACCTCAGCACAATCATTGGATGGCTGAGTTATATTCTCCACTGGTAAGTTACACAACAGGGACCCTAAGTTATATTAGTCATGCACTAAGTCCAACCCTCTCATCTGTTACAGAGGGCGGAAAAACTCTCTGACAGGCCCAAGCATTGCAGACAGGTTTTGCCCTTTCCCCTTTCCTTTCCCTTGCTAAACATTCCTAAAGCTAGGCCCCAAGGTCTAGTCCCTTATTTGGCTACTTACTCATTCCTGAGACTAAGTCCCAAGGTCGAGCAGGAAGAGAAAGAGATAGAGACACAGAGACAGAGAGAGACAGAGACACAGAGACAGAGACAGAGAGACAGAGAGACAGAGAGGCAGATGCTGGACCTGGTGTGGACTTCTGAAAACAAAATTCATTATTTGTCTACATGGCCAAACTGTCTAGTCAGGACTTACCAACTCACCCTAGTAAAGAATCTCAAGCCGGGAGTGGTGGCGCACGCCTTTAATCCCAGCACTTGGGAGGCAGAGGCAGGCAGATTTCTGAGTTCAAGGCCAGCCTGGTCTACAGAGTGAGTTCCAGGACAGCCAGAGCTACACAGAGAAACCCTGTCTCGAAAAACCAAAAAAAAAAAAAAAAAAAAGAATCTCTATCTCCTTCAAAACCACTTCTGCAGAGACACCTGCTGTTGTCTATTTTTGTCCAATCCAGAGGCGACCTCCCCCTCTTGCCCTTCTCAGGTAATAAATCTCCTTTGCGATTAGAATTTGGTGTCAAAATACGTTCTAGATTCTGAGGGGCCCTCTCCTACAGATGGAACAAGAGAATAGCCTAGACACCAAATTCTAATTTACTTAAGCCATTAAATACATGCCTTTTTTTAGAGTTGCCCTGGTTGTGGTGTTTCTTCATAGCAGTAGCACAGTGACTAGGACACATCCTTTTGGTCCATACACTTTCCCACTTACACTGGCTCCTGGGGCTGGGAATGGCCTTTGGCCTTTCTTATTTGAGGCCTTAAGTCAAGTGTTTGTGGCTACCTCCTTAGGTAAGATGTGTCACGTTGTACAAGTCATTTCTCTTTAATGGCTTGCTTAACAGTTTCAAAGGGTTAGTCCATGATTATCATGGCAACATACGGGTAGGCATGGTGCTGGAACAGTAGTTGAGGGCTTCCATGCTAATCCACATGTAGTAGGCAAGCAGGCACACACACACACACACACACACACACACACACACACACACACACAGAGAGAGACAGAGACAGAGACAGAGACAGAGACAGAGAGACAGAGACGGAGAGACAGAGAGAGACAAAGAGAGAGACAGAGACAGAGAGTTTGGACTTTTGAAAGCTCAAAGCCAGTGATATAGATCCTTCAGGAAGGACATACCTCCTGCAAAAGGACACATCTAATCCTTCTATACAGTTCATCACACGGACACTAAGTCTACAACTAGGCGTGCCTATAGGGGCATTCTCATTTTAACTACCATAGGATGAGTAATCTACTCTTCAGGTAGCTAGCAGGACTACCTTATTTACACAATGGATTGTGACAATGATGGTATCAGGAGTGGGACAGAATGGGCCAGTAAAAATATCTCAAGGGCACGTGATCTCTTTGCCTGTTGATCCAGGAGGATGATTAGGTGGCGGTACAACTTTGACAGTTGTAGAACTTTGTGGAGGTTCAGCTTCCCTGGAAGAAGACGGCCACTCAGGGTGGATGTTGACATTTTATAATCTGCTTATACTTCCTGTCAGCTCTCTGCTTCCTGAGCATAAGCACAGCACACTTCTGGGGCCCTGTCTACCCCACCAGAATAGACCATAGCTCCTAATACTGCAGAACAATAACAAACAAACAAACAACAACAAAAACAGCAAATTCTTCCTATTTGAGGTTGCTTCCTGTAGGATGTGTTGTCACAAGAACAAGAAAAGTAGCTAACACCCATGTGCTTTACCTACGCTATCTGCGCAATTGCTGTTTTTACAAAGTGCTTATGACACATCCTGTTTACAGAAATGGGAAGCTCGATGTGTAGATCAGAAACCTACTGAAATAGTTGTTTGTGCTGGTTGAAAGAGACTATTCTGCTACCTCAGCAAGAACAGCCTCTGCAGCAGTGGAAAAGGTCTATCTAGTATGTGACAGCAAAGACGCCCTGGGGAATGAAGGCCTACAGGGAAGTTCTCTGGAGCCTGGGAGGCTTGGAAATGAAATAGCATCCTCATGCTCATTGGGACCATTACCTACAACCCACCGCACACCACATCTCTGTGCCTTGACCTCTCCTTCCCACTATTATGGCATCAAGATCAAAGGCTCAATTCAGTGCAGTGTGACTTCTGAAACCACACATCTCAAACTGCACTCGGTTATCCTGCATCCGTTGCTTCCTCTTGAGATCATTATGGATATTTGGTAGTCTCGAGAGGCAATGTCTCATATCTCCTAAGACCCAAGATCCTAAGAAGTTGGCTCCTCTAGCCAAACTCTCCGAATTCAAATCCCATTTCTACTTGATTCTGGCTATTTAACCTTGAGTGACTTGGTTAACTTGTGCTAACTTTTTATAAAGAAATATCTATTTGCCCCAGATAAGGTATGGAGAGACCAAAAGAACAGTTCAGTGTAAGTTCAGCTTCATGAACCAAGGGGTTAATTATAGGAATGTGAGCGGCCCTAAATTGTTGCTTCACGACAGTCCCACCCCGGTGTGAGGGATGACTCCTCCATAACCTCGACATGGAGTCTTCTCCCTTCAGATGCTTCCCACCCTTAGCTGAGTTAGCACCGCCAGAGACCACGTGAAGCTAGGGCAGAGGTCCATACAGCTAAGGGGGAAAGTACAGGAATGTCACATGGAAATGTAATGGCCACCCCCACTTCCCCGACACACACACACACACACACACACACACACACACTTTTCTTCTATGAGGGAATGTCAACGGTCCTGATCTCCTTGAGGGTCTTGTTTAGTTAACGCCAACTGCTTTGATTAAGATGGTAACGCCTATGCTGTATGTCTTAGCTGAGAATATTCCACAACATGTGTACTTCACATTTTCATCCGTAAAATAGGGACACTGCTAATGGTAGTAGCTACCTCATAGATTTGGAAGATTTAAATATGCAAAACACCTTGTGTGGGCTTCTATTACTGTTATTCACCTCAAAGTCATGTCCTCAGATGAAAATCTATCAAGATAGGTCCAAAGGATGTTTGTGTGACAGTTCAAGTATGAGGAATAGGGAAGTGCAGAGTGGGACAAAGAGGAAAGGGAGAAAACACAACCAGGAAGAGGAAAATGTAGGGAGAAGAGGGTAGGGACGGGGTGAGGAGCAAGTGAGGCTGAGAATCCATCAGTAACTGCTTCACAGTGTACCCGGAGCAGATGCTTCTAACAACATACCATAGGTAGTTGATATTAGCCAGGGACATAGCAACCTGAGAAGAGCTGTTAAAGTTATTTGTAGCTTACTTATTTAATGATTGCCATCACTCTGTGAGAATTTTGCCACCACCTTTGTCTCAAGTGAGGAAAATTATATTTAGGGTGATCAACTGAGGTTACAGACAATAAACCCCGCCCACCCTGCCGTCAGGGTGCGAGTCTGTGTGACTGTAAGACTATAGTCACATAGGAATCAACTCCATCCCCTGTCCAGCACCTCTCTGCCTCTTAGCTCACTGTCTAAGTCATATCCAAACAATACAAGTGACATATTAATTAAGCCCACGTTCTCAAATCACAGAAGGCTTGTCACCTTGAAAATCATTAATTGACGAAACCTCTTTTGTCTGGCAGGATGAGAGTTGACTTCAGAACCCCATTACATGTTACATCAGGCTGCTTACAACCAGCCTTTTTACTCAAAGGCCTTTGCCTTGAAAAGGAAGATCTGTACCTTTCTCTTGAAACTCTTCTCTCCCACTCTGATTTTCAACCTAGTGATAAATAGCATCCAGAGGGACTGGCCAGATGGCTTTGCACTTAGGAGTACTTCCTGCTTCTAGGGGGCCGAAGTTTGATTCCCAACACCCATATCAGGCTGTTTACAATTGCTTATAACTCCAGGTCCAGGGTATCTGACCCCTTCTGACATTCATGGGTACCCACACACATGTGACATACGCTCATAGATAAAGACCCAAACATATACACTCACACAAAATAAATCTTTAAAACGGTAACAATAACCTATAAAGTCTATTAGTTATTGAACTCACCTTATCCTTGCAACTCATATTTTATTGATGTTCAAAGGCTTGGATTTGTCTATACACTTTGCTGTTCTTTCTCCGCCTGCTTTGATAGTATCCCTTTTATAGCCAGATATGTGGCAAATGTTCCAACGAACTGAGGTGGCTGAACTAAGGTCACATAAGGAAGGAACAGGCAGGCCAGACTGACTAGACACTAATTTGGTTGAGTACCAATAAGCCCTGGCTCTTTTATCTCCAGCCCCCCCCTCTCTCTCTCTCACACACACACACACACACACACACACACACACAAAGAGAGAGAGAGAGAGAGAGAGAGAGAGAGAGAGAGAGAGAGAGAGAGAGAGAGAAGTTGGGCTAAGAGGAATTCCATTCGGGTTTTTCCCAAATGAAAGACAAATGCTAAGATGGAAGCAAAAGTGTCCTCAGTGTCCTGATGGAGGAGGGCTCTCTAGCTCTCAGCCCACAGCAAAGGGATTTCGGTTCACATTTCTAATTAAGAAATTATGGACAGAAAGGAAATGTGCAAACAATTTCTTGTTACGGCTTTGGAGAGAAACAGCCCTGGTCTGAGGGTTTCCCTTCCACCCTCATGTGTTGCTCACGCCTCGCTCTTTCCATTTTTGTCCCCTGAGCCCTCCCCATACCTCGCACTGATGTTTCCGCACAACACAGGTCTGGCCAGAGACTCCGGTTTTAAACCCTGCTGCATCCACAAAAATCAGTGACACTCACTGCAAAGCTAGTCCCCTAAAAGACAATAACTGGGCAAATCATTCATGTCGAGCAGGCTTCCCAGCTCTAGTCAGCTCTGGGGACACGAATCTGACAAGATTCCCTACATCCAAGAAAGACTTCGGACCCCCAGCAAGCTTTAAGAGTGTATTTGAAACATGCCTTCCTTTGTGTGCCTGGCACATGTAAGCATTTCCAATTTAAACACATGTTGGAACAAAATACTTCCTCGCTTTTCTGCTCTGTTCCAGCTACAAGACATCTCAGAAGCCCAATATAATTCCATTGCTGGGAAATACAATTAATTTTTGCTTCTTCTGGGAGCTTCTGAAAGGCAACTGTAAATACTGCCTTATTCTCTTTACCAAACAGGAAAGCAATTGAGTCACATGAGTGCCTAAAAACTGGACCAGAGGATTCTGGTTTGGGAGGGGAGCAGGAGGGGGGGCGGGGTCCCTGGTAGAGGATGAAATGATCATCTTCGGCCCACATGTTTCTCTAGTCGAACTCTGATTTTAATTGGCCTTTGAATACATTAAGCTCTGTGCTTAAAACCCTCTCTCTTACCAACCAATCGAAGGATGTTTGTGCCTGCCCGAGGTCTGTGAGGGACGGTTTTCGTGGTGAGATCTGACAGACTGAAAATGATCCTGGGAGGCTCGCTAGCTGGTAGTTTGGAAATAGACATAAAAAGAATAATCTTGAGTGAGTTTTCTAAACATATTAATGTTAAACTTGACATTTGTTTGGGAGCCTCATGGACTCTATTAAACGCTATATCGTTTGCTCAGCACTGTTGGGTCTGGGGGCCTGGGAAAGTGAGATTAGGAGATTCTCCCAACCCCCTTCATTTAGATACTCTAATGCTCTGTAATTGTATTTATAGTGCCGAGCTGTGATTGGCGGAAAGTAACCACAAACAGGTGAGGCTTTAAGAGTTTTCCTGCTTGTCTGAATTTTGATCTAAGGCAGGACAGACTGTTTGGACTTCATTCAAACACAGCCTGAAGTATCATTGTGTACACACTTGAAGGGAATAGGCAAAAAGAAAGGGTGGCTGTTCTTGCCAAGAGGCTGGACGATTGCATTATGGGGGCATGGGGAGGTGGCAGAGAGCCACATAGTCGTAGACCAGAAGAGGATTTTGAGTTTTCTTTTTCTAGAGATAGCAATTCTTGGGATGTTCTTTGAGGTTTCCAACACTAGCCTTCTCCCTTCCAGAGATGGTCTGAGACACAGAAACCCATTCCTCCTGTCCCAGAGTACTCTTTTAGAGACTTGGGCCTGGGGCTGAGGCTCTGCCCCTTGCCTCTACCATTCTCTCAAGTAATCAAGTAATTCTTCTGGATATGATGCCACTTGAAGCACCCACTAAATTGTGTGTGTGTGTGTGTGTGTGTGTGTGTGCGCGCGCGTGCGCGCGCGCGTGTGTGTGTGCGTGCGTGCGTGCGTGCGTGCGTGCGTGTGTGTGTGTGTGTGTGTGTGTGTGGTGTGTCTGTTTTGAATGCATGCATATTTGTGTATGTGTAGCCAGAGGTAAACCACAGTGTTATTCCTCAGGTGCCATCCACCTTGTCTTTTGAGACACAGTCTCTCACTGGCCTAGATCTCACCAATTTAGCTGTATTGACTGGCTCCTCTCCTCTGGCGTCATGCTTGTATGTGTGTTCTGGGAGTCAAATTCAGGTACTCACAGTTGCATGACAACCAACTGATTGACTGAGCTATCTCTCTAGTGACTTCATCCCGCTCTTAAGGTCCGAAGAAAGCCTAGGTCTCTCACACAGTAGAGGAGAGACCTAACATGGGGGATATTAAAAAGGGACAGGAAAGAAGAGATGGAGTCTGACAGTGGGAACTAAAGTCAGAGAGAAGGAGGAGAAAATTCAACTTGGGCTGCTTCGTGCTTTGGCTGTGGATCCTCCCTGCTAGAGTTAGAGGTCAACTGAGAAGTCTTCAGCCTTATGAATTGCAGGGAACACATGGGCCAGCCGCCTTCATTACTCAGGAGCTAGGACTGGGGAGTGTCAATCTTTTCCTAGCAGTGTCCTCATTTCTCTTCTCCCATCCAGCAGCTATAAGACAGGTATCTCTTTTGCCTCATCTCCATAACACAATGTGCTTAAGTCAGTGGTTTCGTTCTTTTGAGCTCTCTCCTTCCTCTTGAAGTTGGAATGTGCACCTCTACTTGCTGGATTACTCCCCTCCTCAGCAAACCCTGTCATGGAGGCCTAGCAGGCCTCTCATTGCCCTAAGGGAAAAGCTCAGTCTAGGGAGGAAGAGCAGATGGTGGAAAGTCCGTGCTGATGGGGGAGGGGAGGGCATAGGTAGGCTATCCAGTTTCTTGAGGAGCAGCTGTAGATCTTAGTCTCAACCAGAGGGCCACCAGCCAGCATCATGGCCGCAGATGCTCCTGGACTCAGGGTCTACTGGGGGCCTCAGTTCTACTTTGACACCAAGAGTAATCCTGTGAAGGTCTCTGGAGCTCCCGTTGAGAGCCAAGGCTCCTCAAGCCTGTAAAATCTCAAGTGGAGCATTCGTTGCACGAAGGAGCAAAGCTTGTTGTCAATGCCAAGCAGCTCCCAAAGGGTTGGAGAATTGTGAACAAAGCAGATACCAACTCCCTCTGCAATCCCAGCCCTCACCTTTCCTTCCAAAGCAACCCAAAGTTTCCGTGATCAGCCAAGAAAGGCAAGGAAAAGGAAAAGGAGCTGAGAAATCCATTCATCTGGGAGACGCGGCAGCTTTGGAAGAGTCAGTGTTGTGGCAGTACATTCTTGAAGTTGGTAGCACTTTGCACAAGGCTGCTCAGGTGAAATCACAGCTGCCAGCCATCAAGGGTGAGCTGGGCAATATGTGTGTTGGAGGGATTTCTGGTGTCTTTCAAAGTATCCCTTCCAAACAATTCTTCTCTGGAATAGCAAGCCCGGCTCTGCCCATCTCATACCTTCATTTTGGGCTCCAATACTTCCACTTGAGCCTCAGAGAGGGGCTGACACTTCTTTTTGAGGGGGCCCTCCTTGAAACTCTCCTCTTGGAACCACACAATTACAGCTCCAACTGTGAAGCCACAACACTGAATACTCATCCTCTGTCCCCAGCAAAACGTTCTGCCTAAGCCCACAATTGCACTGCTTGTGGAAAGCTATATTTTCTCTGAGACGTGAGAGATGTTCTGCCAGAGCTGCTCTCAGACTCTCTGAGAACAATAGAGCATTGTTTGGTACCAGCAGCATTCAGGTTTCAGGCAGTTCTACAAGGGCTCAGCACCATTATAATGTTGTCTTTCATATGACTTGCATCAGGTCGCTGTTCCCAAATCTCTTAATCATTCAGGACACTGTTATATTTGGGGATTGCCAAATTAATTGAAGGGGGAAATCTTGGAATTTAACAAAACCTTAACAGCCCCAAACTACCTGCCACACCTTTCTTGAGTTTTCAAGTTCTATAAATGGCCCTTTGTCAAACAGCTTTGTGAGTGATCATAGCAGGAAAACACTGAGGAGGCTGTGATCCTCTCACCTTCTGCTATCCGGCCACAGCTACTAAAAAGTGTACAGGGTTCAACAGCCAGAAAAACTCATTCCAAATTCTGTTCTCTACCTCATGAATGCAATTGAAAGGGAAGGACATTATTGAGGGGCCCAAGTAAAATATTTAAAATATTTAAAGGCTGTTTCGAAAGCTTTCCTTCCATGTGCTAGAGAAGTCATTTGCCACATGGAGCCAATCAAATTGAGATGTCTTTTTGAAAGCAATATATTTTAGGTTCGAGCAAAATTGAAGCAAATTGTCAACAAAGTGTCACATTTTAATTTCATTTTACTCTCTTGGTAATCTTGTAATATTCTGTACAAACTTACTAGGCAATAAAAGTGAGGTAGAAGTGTCAAGCATGGGAAGGCATACCTATAATCTCAACACTCAGGAGGCGGAAGCAAAAGAATTGTGATTTTTGAGCCCGGGCTGGGCTACGTAGTGAGACCTTGTTCAAAAACAAATAAAAACAATCAAACAATAGAGGAAGGAAAGGAGGGAGAGGGGGGAATAGAAAGGTAAAAGGGAAAGCAGAAAGGCTGGGCACGATGGGGAATGCTTACAATCATATTGAAGAGGTAAATGCAGGCGAATCAGAAGTTCATAGACATTTTCTGCTACATACTGAGTTCAAGTCCAGCATGGCCCATATGAGACCTAGCCAAAATCAGAAAAATAAAAAGAAGACAGAAACAAAGTTGAGGGACTATACAGGGAGCTTGGCTGTATCGTGTGCTTGGTAAATGATGGACTAGCATATGAAAGGGTCTGCATATAAGAATTATTTTTCACTAAGTCATGCTGGCAACATATCTATTATATATGGGGTGAATTCTCTCCTAAAAAAAGAAAAAAGGAATGACATGGCTGCTAAAATCTGCATTGTGGGCTAGAGAGATGGCTCAGCAGTCAAGAGCACTGGCTGCTCTTCTAGAGGTCCTGATTATATTCCCAACAACCACATGGTGGCTCACAACCATCTATAACTCCATTTCCAGGGGAATCCAATGCCCTTTTCTGGCTTTGGTAGATGCCAGACATGTACTTGGTATACAGAGTTGCATGCAGACAAACACTTATGTAAATAAATATCAAACAAATCTATTTTGAAAATACAACGTTTTGTTAACCATAAGTGATTTGTAGTTTTTAAAAGAACGAGCTTATTTAAAGTAAAAGTTAAACCTGGCTCAGGCCCTATTATACTTTTTACAAATGCAAGGGGAAAAATATTCCTAATCATATAAAACACACTACTACTGTTGGTATTCTGTTCAAGCTCCACCCCACAATTACCTGGCAATAGCCAGGTATGCCCCGCCCCACATGCCTGGCCCACTATAAGAGGGGCTGCCTGCCCCTCCTCTCTCTCTCTTTTCCCCTCTCTTTTCCCCTCTCATCCTCTCACCTCTCTGACCCTTTTGGGTTCCCCTCCCCCCTCTCTCCATGTGGTCATGGCCTCCACTCTCTCTCTATTCTCTCTCTCTCTCTCTCTCTCTCTCTCTCTCTCTCTCTCTCTCTCTCCTATACCATTGACTCTCATCCTATTCTCTAAATAAACTCTATTCTATACCATGTTGGTGTGTGTGTGTGGTCCTTCAGGGGGGAAGGGATGCCTAGGCATGGGCCCGCTTAGGTATCCCCCTTCCCCCACACTGCCGTGCCATACTCACTAACACCCTCAGCAAAGTAATAGAAGAGGCAGGACTGAAAGTTACCAAAACCCAATAATACAAACAAGTGTGATCTATTCTATGAAGAACCACATGCATTTAAAAGTGAAAGTGATGCAAGTACTGGAAGAGTAGAATCAAATTTAACTAGACATCTTAATGTTTGAGTTTGGATGGTTCAAATAGGATACGTGTAAAGCAGTGTTAGCTGCTATAACAACACCATCAACAAAACCCACCAAATTTCAGTGGTGTTAATTTGCCACTAAACTTCACAGGGGGATGTGAGCACTCCTGTCTGGTTGAGTAGATTGCTCCCCTGTGATGATTCTGAGCCATGATCCTTCCATTCTGGGTTCCCACCATCTCCAAACAGGAATTCCAAAGAGTTTTTCAAAGGCATTACAGAAAAGATACAGCAAATTCAGTGCCTTGGCATGAGAAAAAAAAAAGCAACACTCTAGATTGTGGTAACCCCTCATAAACAGCAAAATGAGGTGTGAGGCTTGAGTCAGATAAGTGCTGGTATTGGCTTAGGAAGAAAGTGATGTTCCCAGGAACTCCATCTAAGTGGTGGCGCCTGTGAGAGAAGCCGAGGCTGGAACGACTTGGTAAAGGAGCCTCATGGGGCTAGACAGCTGGACTACTGGAGAAAATGTCCTGTTCCGTCAACGCGAGACACTTTGAGGCTTTCATTTTATTTTATTTGTTGGGTTTTACAAAACTCAGCAACATACAAAAATGTAAAAATACACTTGCAAATACAGAGACGTCTGCACAGCATGCTTTCAAGCTATAATGAAAGAATGCTAGACATGTATCCCAAGGGCCCAGTGGACATGTACAGGGCTGGAGATGTATATCAGTGATAGAGTATTTGCCTAGCCTGCACATGACCTAGAGTGCAATTTCAAGTACAGTAAACTATGCGTGCATGCCCATACACAGCTGTCTATGTACATAGATACCCAAAATGGAATTAATTAGTAAAAATTATATAAATCTTAAAAGTCTCTCATAGGTCAGACCAAGGAAGAAATACAGAACAAAATGATAAAATGATTTGATTTGGAGATAGGGTTTTCTCGATCCCAGGCTAGCCTCCAACTCATTATGTAAGGATGAGCTTGCACTTTGATCCTTAAGCCACTGCTTCCCAGATGCTGGGGTTGCAGGTGGGGATGACTGTGCCTAGTTTATGTGTGAGTGTCAAACCCAAGTGAGCACTTTAAAGATTGAGGTACATCCTAGTCCTGTTGGGATACAAATATAGCATTGCATAATACATAGATTGCATAATACATTGACAAGTAGAGAGTGAAACACAACAAACCAATTACGTTTAAGAGAGAATAAAGCTTCCCCCAAACCATAGAAATAGAACCATCAAACAAAGATAAGCAAGCTAGAAAATACAAAAGAAACCATTTGGTAAACAAGCCAATATTGTTTCTTTGAAAAAAAAAATGCAGCTCTAACATCCCCTGCCAAATGATTTACAAAAGCGGAAGAGACACACAGCACAATAAATTAGTGACAAAAGATTTTAACAATGAGTAGGAGAGAGACCCAAAACACGTGGGGCTATTTGCCTGTCTGTGTTTCTGTAGCACCCTCTGTCTTTCTGTATTAAAACATTTATTGTGTTATCTTTTAACTATGTATGTATTTGTCTGTCTCCTTGTATTAGCCATTCTTCCGGCGGGAAACAGATGGCACGCTCAGAGAGGCTTTATGGAAGAGGGCTTGATAAAGGGACTATTTGCAGTGGTCATTCTCCCGAGTTGAGGGGACCAATGAAGACTGCTGGCGTAGGAGCAGCAAGGCAGTTCTGCCTGAGTCTAAAGGGGCAAGGAGCAGGAATGAGGCAGAGTGACCTGGCCAGAACCAAAGCTAGGCTTACTGATCAGAGCTTGGGGAGAGGGGCGCGCGGGGGGGGGGGGGAGGGTAGAAGTGTGACGTCACCACCAAATACAAAGCCTGGAAGCTGGAGCATGCCCACATCATGCACCACCACGTGCTCATTTCTTGTTGTTCCTCCAAAAGATGGGACTCTGCCCAGAGCCATAAGACAGGTGTGTCCTTGGCATGGTGTTGACAGATGCCAGTCTTGCAAGACACAGTAGGACAGAGAATGAGGCTAAGGAGAAGGCAAATATGAACAAGGCCTCCCAACAATCAGAGATGGGAGTCCACAAGAGCACAAATCAATCTGGGCTTATTTAATGTAGCGCTACCAACATCTAGGGGGAATGGGTCAACAATTATTTGTTGACTAAATTGAGTGACTTATTCTCAGCAACATGTTAGTAGTGACAGTGAAAGATGGAAGATATAGTTCCGTGGTCTAGCTCATGCTTGCCTGCCCTTACTTAGTTCAATTCCCTGTTACCTCTTCCCCTACAATCAAAGAAAGTGATGAGTGAGAAGCGATAAAATGAATAGAAACCTCCATACACATATACAATAGCAATTATGACAACAGGAGATCAAAGGGGGAAAAGACTGACTGACAGAGTAAACCATAGAAAAAGATCTAGTCACAGAAGATATTTTCCAAGAAACAATTCTTCATCAATCTGTTTAAAAACACAGCAAAAGGTAAAGATATCTTTGTTTCAAGGCAAATGTTATTTTAACTTAAATATAAGTAAGCAATATAGATTACACAGACTTGTAAAATATAAACACTGACATTGTAAGAACATATACTGTAACTCAAACGATACAGGGTGGGTGTTTAACCCTGGTACCCACATGATGGAAAGAGAGAACTGACTCCTGAAAGACTTTTTTCTGACCTGCACATATGTACTATGAGGCCTGAGACCAAGCTCCCTTGTACCACTGCACACATATTAAATAAGTGTGTGTGTGTGTGTGTGTGTGTGTGTGTGTGCGCGCGCGCGCACACAGGAACACACTAAAAGCAAAAGATACTATCTATGTTCAGGGGAAAAGTACAAAAGCCATACGCATTTATGCCCCCAAGAAATTCCCACTGAGGACATAGGGCAGCCTTGAGCACCACAGCAATGCAGCTTTGAGCCTTTGAGCGATACAGACAAAGAGAAGACTCTTGGAGCCAACATTTTGATGAGGGAGAGAAGCAATCAGGCCCCATAACTAACTAGGATCATACACATGGCAGCAAGTACGGTAAAGAAAATAATACAGTATTATATGGAGGAGTGGGAGTGGAGGTGAGGGTTTCATTAGATAAGGTTACCAAGGAACTTCTCCCTGGGAACATTTATGCTGACATTTGATATTTCAAAAGTTGCTGAGGAGACACTTCTTAAAATTCCAAACTTTCATGGATGAAAAACAAAAGAAAACAACCGCAAGAGATTTTCTTCCTAAAATCCAGAGTCAGAAGCACAGGGGATGCTCTATTAAAAACATAAATATGACAAGGCTGTCGCTTCCATCAGTCTTAATTAACTTTGCAATAAAACGAGATTGAATAAAAAGAAATGAGTTATAAATATGTGAAAGGAAGAAATAAAAATAACATTCTGGAGTGACAGGATTATAGAAAGAAGATGTCTAAAACATCAGCACAAAATTCATTAAAAATAATAAATATGTTTGGCAAAGTAGCGTAATATAAGATAAGATGGCAAAAGTCTGTCGAATTCCCAACAAGAGTGACACAATGCTAGACAATATAATGAAAAGGGGGTTCCCAATCGTGACAAAATAGTAAGTATGTAGTTATTCACTTAATTTGAGAGAATAGAGATATATTGAAAGAAAATTATAAAGTAGCAATGGGACAAGTAAAGGAAGACATGAATAAATTATGCTATTTACCAGGAAGAAATGATGCTGGAGAGAGGAGCTGTTATAAAGTCACCTGGGTTTGCATATAAATCAAAAGGAGCACAAATGAAAGCCACTGAGAAAAGTTTCACAAGCTTTGACAAGGTTTAAGGAACATTCTTCTGAAAGTAAATGCATTTTAAGCCAAATATAAGTAAAAATTACCAAATCTATATGACATTTGTTTTTAAAATGTCATTGTATGTATGTGTGTTCATATGTGTATGTATGTATGTACATGTGTATGTATGTGCTTGCATGTGTGTATGTATTTGTCATACATGTGTGCAAGTATGTGTGTATATGTATGTATGTGCGTATGCTCGTGTAGGCATGTGTGCATGCACATGTGTATGTATGTGTATGTACATATGTGGAGTCAGAGGAAAACCCAGGAGAGTCAGTTCTCTCTCACCATGTGAGTCTTGAGGATAGAACTCAGGCAATCAGGCTGGCAGTAGGTACCTTTGCCTGCTGAGTCATCTCACAGAATGAATATTTGCATTTTAAATGCTAAGGAATGTGCAGGTAGTAAAAATATTTTTACCTTTCACTAAACATGTTTGTGACCCAGAATGGCTTTGATTATATAATAACCCAACATACAGTAAAACAGAAAACAGAATACTGGAAAAACAAAGCACTACCTTAATTATTGCATTACATTGAAAGTCAAATAGAAGCCGGGGGTGGAGGGGTGGAGGGTGGCACACACCTTTAATCCCAGCATCTGGGAGGCAGAGGCAGGCAGATTTCTGAGTTCGAGGCCAACCTGGTCTACAGAGTGAGTTCCAGGACAGCCAGGGTTACACAGAGAAACCCTGTCTCGAAAGAAAAAAAAAAAAAAGTCAAACAGAGACCTATAACTTGAAGTATGTGGTGCAACAAATTCCATACAATTTGAAGACATTATTTCCAGCCATCTTTTTACTTTTAATTTTGAGACATGTCTCACTAAGTTACCCAGGAATTTCCAGGAGCTGGCATCATAAGTCCGCATCACCAGGTCTTGCATATCACATTTTAATATATTACAGTGATATAAAAGAGAAGAAATAGTTTAAAAACTACAGCATAAAAACTACATGCGAAAACATACTTAGAGAGATTACACTATCAAATGAATTTATAATCCAAAAAGTACATGTGCAATCAATATCCAAATGTCAGAATGAAAGTAGCCAAAGGAGAAAACTTCAGGAATACAGACAATAAACTGTTCTATAGAAAATGGAATTTCTGCTATTAAGAAACAGAAATTAGAGGAGAGAAAAATTAAAAGTACATTGTTGTTTGGTTGGTTTTATTTCTTCTTTTTCAACCTTTATTTTTATTTTGTGTGTATGTACGTCTGGGCATCACATGCATGTAGTTTCCAAAGGCGCCACAAGAGGGCAGTAGATCCTCGGGCACTGGAGTTCTGGGTGCTGGGAATTGTATACAGATCCTCTGGAAGAACAACTATCATTCTTAACTGCTGAGCAGTCTTTCCACCCCGGGCTTTGGTTTGTATTTTTAAAATTTGTCTACTTTTATTTTTCGTGTGTATGGGTGCTTTGCCTGCTTCTACACCTGTGCACCCTGTGCAATACCCACCATGGCCACAAGAGGGCACCAGCTATCCCGGAACTGGAGATACCGCTGTTTGTGAACTGCTGTGCAGGTGCTGGGGAAGGAATCCAGATGTTCCGCAAAAGCAACTAGTGTTCTTAACAGCTGAGA
Source organism: Apodemus agrarius (assembly GCA_964023405.1). Classification (NCBI taxonomy): domain Eukaryota; kingdom Metazoa; phylum Chordata; class Mammalia; order Rodentia; family Muridae; genus Apodemus; species Apodemus agrarius. Next base: position 128,945,413 of record OZ030010.1, read on the forward strand.
CTGCTTGTGGGCTAGACTGGCCTCAAGCTCTTGCTTCTCCTGCCCCTACCTGTCTCAGGGTTGGTATTACAGGCATGTGACACCCCATCGAGGTCTTCTTAAAATTTCCCTTTGAATTTAGGTGGAGTATCTGTTACCTGCTCTCCCCTTAGATGCCCAGCATGTTTCCCAGTTGGATTTGGAACAGTAGAACTCTCATGAGCCGGGGAGATGCAATCAGATGCCTTGCCCATGTAATAATTGAGTTTGTTGCCTTTTTGTGGTTGCATTATAAGTGTTCTTTATATAATCCAGATGCTGAGTCCTTATCAAATTTATAACTTGCAGCCATTTTTTTTCCATCCTGTGAACCACCCTGTCCATTTCTTGACTGTGTCCTTTACAAAATGAAGACTTGGTCAAGTCCTTTATATCTACATTGATGCCTTCCTATATAGTTCAGATTCTAATTAAATAAATCTTGGCAATGCAACACATTAGAAGGGAAAGAGTCCAGTAGGGACAGGGAACGAAAGCCTGGCATTTGTGTCATATATATTGCATTAAATGTTATTTAGTCTTGGTCTGTTCCTGAGCCACAAATTAGAGTTTCGGCTCGAGCCTTTACTTAAGTTCACCCATTCATTCAAAAAGTATACCGTGGTTATTATGCGATGATAAACATTTTGCCAGGGACTTGGGCTGCAAAAATGAAAGAAGACAGTTCCTGCCCTCCGGGTGCTGACAGAGTAGGAAAAGGAGAAATGTCTTAGGAGACTTCACCCTCAGGCAGACACAGAGCTTGAGCTCTCTGACAGCAGGAAGCATGATGAGACGGACCGGCTTAAGCGTGAGCTCAGATTACAGCACATCTGTGTGGGGGCTTCACAAATGCTGCTTTGGCTGAAGACATTGTAAACCATGGGGAAGAAACAGCAATCACTAAATCAAGAAGAAAACCATAGCCAGCAAGTAAACAACAGTTGAAGAAATGTTGAACCAGGAGGGGGAACTTCCTAGATGTTGGAATGCCTACATTCAAACAAGGCAGGGACATTTTTTTCTTCCTGATATACCTCCGCTCCCTTTCTGTCTGCATGTCAGAATTAGTGCGTCGAGGTATGCCAATTATGCTCCTTGTTTACTGATTGATTCATTCACTGACTATTGTTATTTCTAGGACAGGGTCTCCTGTAACTCAGGCTGGTCTTCAAGTTACTCTGTGCCTGAGAATGGCCTTAAAGTGCTGATCCTCCTGCCTCTGCCTCCCAAGTGCTGGGATTACAGGCATCTAACTCTGGGCCTCGCTTCTGGGTTTGTTTGTTTTTTGTTTTGTTTTGTTTTTATAAATTTTTAAAGTTTTATTTATTTATTATATGTAAGTACACTGTAGCTGTCTTCAGATACTCCAGAAGAGGGCGTCAGATCTCATTACAGATGGTTGTGAGCCACCATGTGGTTGCCGGGATTTGAACTCACGACCTTCGGAAGAGCAGTCTTAACCACTGAGCCGTCTCTCCAGTCCGTTTGGTTTTTCCAGTATACTTAATATAAGTTTAAATTTATGTCTGCTACTGAGTTTCCATGTTAAACATTTCTAACAGCTTTTAGATTAGGTGCTGGGAGAGAGAGAGAGAGAGAGAGAGAGAGAGAGAGAGAGAGAGAGAGAAAATAGATATGTGTTTTGCCACAGTAGTCTGTGAAGAGACAGTGTGTGTGTGTGTGTGTGTGTGTGTGTGTGTGTGTTTAGCCTGAACTTGGAGGTCCTTTGGAATAGGAGAGAATATGACACCCAAGCTAGAAACTGAAAACTGAAAAATGGCTAGCAGTCATCCAGTTAAAGGAAGGAGCTGACTGGAAGGCATTCCAGACAGACATTAAAGACAAAAGAGATAAGGCCTTTGGAGAAAAGGAAGTCTCCATCAGCCTGGGTGAGAAGAAGGTGCTAGAGGGCCTGAAAAACCAGATTCTAAAGCTTTGTGCAAAGTCACAAACTTTAACAGTGGAGTAACCTGATCTCTCTCTTCCTCTCCACTCCTCTCAATCTCCTCCCCTCCTCTTGTTCGTCCCCCACTTCCTTTACTCCTCTGTTTATCTTTCTTTCCACCTAGTTCACGTTGGTCTGGAATTTCCTATGTAGCAAAGGATGGCCTTGAAACACTGATCCATCTGTTTTTGCCTCTCTCGTGCTGTGCTGGGATTGCAGCCTTGCACCTCCATGCCCCATGCCTCCATGACTTGTACCTCCACGACATGAGTTTTCTATTCCTGCCGGCCGGGAGAAGAGCACAGAGGGAGAAGAGCGCAGAGCAGTCATAACATTACTTTTGTTCCTATTTCAGAACCGTAATCTTGATACTGTCATGAATCGTACTGTAAATTTGGGGGTGATAGAGGTTTGGCAAAAGGGTGTTGACCCACAGGTTGAGAACTGCTGGTATAGAGGAAAGTAACGAGCCAGAAGCTGGGTGTGGTGGTGTTCACTTAGCCATGCAACCAGCAGTGGAGGAGTGTTCCTCTTTCTTCAGCTAAGGATATCAAATATTTCTTAAGTGTTTCTCAGCCATCTAAGATTACTCTGTTGAGAATTCTCTGTTTAGATCCTGTTTAGATCTGTACCTCATTTGTAATTGGGTTATTTGTTTGATTGATATGTAAGCTTTTAAGTTCTTTATGTATTTTGTATTTAGTTTTCTATTTGATGTGGAGTTGGGAAAATCTTTTTCCATTCTCTATGCTGCCTCTTTGTACTATTGACAGTGTCCTTTGACTTAGAGAAGCTTTTCAGCTTCATGAGATACCATTTAGTAATTGTTGATCTTGGTGCCTGAACTATTAATGTTCTATTCAGGAAGTTGTCTCCTGTACCAAAGAGTTCAGGGCTCTTCCCTACTTTCTCTTCTATCAGATTCAGTGTATCTGGTTTTGTTTTTTTTTTTTTTTTTTTTTGGATTTGTTTTTTTCGAGACAGGGTTTCTCTGTGTAGCCCTGGCTGTCCTGGAACTCACTCTGTAGACCAGGCTGGCCTCAAACTCAGAAATATGCCTGCCTCTGCCTCCCAGAGTGCTAGGATTACAGGCGTGCGCCACCATGCCCGGCTCAGTGTATCTGGTTTTATGTGGACGTCTTTGATTAACTTGGAGTTGAGTTTTGTGCAGTATGATAAGTACAGATCAAATTGCATTCTTCTATATGCATTTGTCCTGTTCGACCAGCACCATTTGTTGAAGATGGTGTCTGGTTTCCTAGTGTAGACCAGACTGACCTTGAATTCACAGAGATCTGCCTACTTTTCCCTCTCAAATGCTGGGATTAAAGGCATGCATCACATCTGGTTGAAGAAACATTTATGTCTTTCTTTCTTTCTTTCTTTCTTTCTTTCTTCCTTCCTTCCTTCCTTCCTTCCTTCCTTCCTTCCTTCCTTTCTTTCTTTCTTTCTTTCTTAAAATAAAGATTTATTTACTTATTATATGTAAGTGCACTGTGGCTGTTTTTAGACACACCAGAAGAGGGCATTCAGCTGGGAATTGAACTCAGGACCTCCTGAAGAGCAGTCAGTGCTCTTAACAGCTGAGCCAACTCTCCAGCTCTCACTCTGTTCCCCCTCACTGTAGCTGTCTTCAGACACCCCAGAAGAGGGTGTCAGATCTCATTACAGATGGTTGTGAACCACCATGTGGTTGCTGGGATTTGAACTCAGGACCTCTGCAAGAGCAATCAGTGCTCTTTTTTTTTAAGATTTATTTATTTATTATTTGTAAGTATACTGTAGCTGTCTTCAGACACTCCAGAAGAGGGCATCAGATTTTGTTACAGATGGTTGTGAACCACCATGTGGTTGCTGGGATTTGAACTCAGGATCTTTGGAAAAGCAGTGGGTGGTGCTCTTAACTGCTGAGCCATCTCTCTAGTCTAAACTTTTTTCTTGTTGAAGCTATATAGTATCATTGTTCACATTGATTGTTAAGTTGACATCATTTAAATCACCTAGGGACAGGCTTCTGGCCACACCTGTGCAGAATTAACCCCATTATGTTAATTGATATGGAAAAGTTCATGCTAAATGTGAGTGGCATTACTCCATGGTCTAGAGTCCTGGACTGAATAAAAACAGAGAAACTGAACTAAACACTAGCATTCATCATGGTCTGCTTTCTAAGTGAGGAAGAAGTCTTAGCAGCAGCCTCGTGCTCTTATTGCGATGCCTTCCTGCACCATGATGAACTTTCTTCGAAACCATAAGTCAAAATTACTCCTTAAGTTACTTCGGTAACTTTGGTCAGGCATTTTGTCCCAGCAATATGTAAAATATGTAACTAATGAACCTAGCTCCATTTATTTTGTTCTGGTAACATAAAACAAAAAACAAAACAAATAAAAACACTGGTGAGACTAGGGAAGTGGGTTAGTAGTAATGGTGCTCAGTGTGCAAGCCTGCCCATTTGAATGGGATCTCTGGGCCCACGTTGTGGAGGGAGAGAACCAACTCTATTAGGTTAACCTCTGACTTCCACCCTCTTCAGATCTACATGTGGTGCTCATACGTTTGTAGAGTCACCTACAGAAACACAAAAATAAAAATAAATAAATCTTTGGGGGGAAAAAAGTGAACCAAACCCAATGAAACAGCATTATATGAAATTGTAAGGATTTCAACGATTTGGTCTTGACTGCTAGGTTTAGAAGTCCTGATAGGACTGGGGAGATGGAAGTCATGTAGAGACAATGGAATCTACTAGTAGTAGGAAAGAAACATCAACCAGAACTTGGGGCTCCAGGGTAATTAAAATGGACTGAGAAATGGAAGAGCCAATATGGAGAAATCAATATTTTTTACCCAAATCATATCAAAAGAACTAATTATTTTTAAGAATCTGAGTCAATTTATAACAGAGAAAAGCTACAATTAGTCCCTAGTTAGACCAGTGAAGACAATTGTAATTGTCCTCAAGTATATTTGTTAATTATATCTATGAAAAGCATTGTCTTGGAATAATAAGAGCCCTGAGAGTCGCTATTCTAGCAACCAGAATTTCTACCTACTTCCCCAGTGATTGTTTTTCTAATGAAGAGGCAATGTAAAACATATCTTTTATTTACTTGGTTGCTATTTTTGGAAAAATCCACTGTGTTCATTGCTCTCTAAACAGTCTCCATGAAATACAAAAGCTTCCTCTGTTTTTAGGGGGGAAATGTGGCAAGCTCACAAACAGTAAGGCCTTGCTCCCATATTACTCCAGCTAGTGAAAGGCAAAGCTTTGATTCACACCTCCAAATGTCCCAGCTGAAGGTTTCTGGGGTTCTTTATTCATTTGTTCGTTTGGCAAAGTCTTTATGTAGCCATAGTTGGCCTGGAACTTGGTCTATATATCAGGTTGCCCTTGAACTTGTAGTGATCCTCCTGCCTCTGCCTCTCAAGTTCTGGCATTATGGGCATGCACTATCATACCAGGTCAGAACAGTTACTAAAAGATAAATAGGGCTATGCATCAGACCAAAGTCTACCTTGAAGAACCAATGACTTTGTTAGGATTACCTACAGGAATGTGGAAGACTCAATCGATAGCTACATCACTAAAAATCTCCCTGCAAAAATTCTAGGCAGGCAGTTTAGCTGGCAATTCCCTAGGAGTGGTTCCTGCTTGTATTATTTTGGAGGGGCCTTACAAATCTTGTAAGTTTGGGGGAATTTCCTGAATGATGTGTGTTGTTTATGTCCTGAGTTTTGTAGGTTCTGTTTACTTGAGTCTTAAGGGTGAAATAGTTCAATTTGAAAGAAATTGCTGTCCAACAGTTCATTCTTTTCCTCTGGCCACTGCTTAATATAAATATATTTCTGGGGAGGGAGAGGCAAAAGAGGCGGAAATAACTATGGCATATCAGTTAGCAAGCAAAATAGTTTAGAGAAACTGGGTTTCCTTTTGTTGGTTGAATGACTGTTCCTACACACCTGCCATTAAAGTGTATCTGCCCCTACCCCACACGTAGTTGACAGTGGTTGTGGAGCCATGCACTTGGAATATGTACACACACTTCTGAAGGGCAGAGAACAGATCTCATAGTTCCTGATATTTCCTAAAATGGTTATGCATTCCTTAAAGTCATTCCTCTGATGTTTCTTAAGTACTATGTCTCAAACGTTGTGATAAGGACCAGGACAACAACGAGGAATAAGCCACACACAGCCCAGTCTTCAGGTCACCTGCAGGTAAACAAATAATAACATTCTACTTTATGTTAGTTATAGGGTTTGTCTCATGTGCATTGGTTATTGAGTTTGCTATTTATTTAAGCTATTTATATGTCAGATTAAGGTGTGCAATAGTCCAGACAATTCTCAGAACAACCCTAGGAACTGTAGTCTGTAAATGTCTCCTTTTACAAATGAAAAGATGTCAAGGTACAGAATGATGACATAACTTCTCCAGTGTCATACAGATAGCAAAAGAGAATGCCAGGACTAGAGGACTCTTCAAATGACTCTGGGTCACTATTTTACCCTGAGTATACTGGGTCACCCCATGTTGGATGAACAGTAACACTGAGCATAAATATGACCACTATATTGCTTATCACAGACTTGAGATAGTATCATTGGTCGAGGGAATCCCAATTGGAGACTCACCTGTACCACAGCAAGGCAACAATGTTAATATTTCTATTTTGTAGCTGTGGCATGCAAGGCAGGTATGGTGGCCCATGCCAGTAATCCTGATTCTCAGGAAGTGGAGGCCAAAGAAACATGAGTTCTGAAACTACCTGGATTACTGAGAGCCTGTCTAGTGGCTCATGACTACCCTGGGAACCCCACACCCTCTTCTGTGGTCTGATGGCCCTTGCACACATCCACACAAACCAACACATACAATTTTAAATCATTAAAACAAAATACCATGAAAAGACAAAAATGATGAAGGCATGAGAAACATTGCTCCCTCTCCCATCCACACTGGTCCATCAGCAGTAACCCATTATCAGACTCTAGGCTTGGATTTCTGTTAATGTCATCACATAAATCTTTTAAATATACTCCAAACCCGGATCTGGTCCCAGGAGAAAGGCCTTTTGAAGATGGAATGGATGCGGCTTGTTAGTTCTTTTAGTGCAGATCCATAGCCCCATAAACATGGGCAAGTATTTGACAGAAATGTGATTTCTGGTGTGTATCACAGTGAAATCGAGACCACTGAAACATGTACAAAGAAAACAAGTTCTCAACTTACTTTAATTACTGAGAGACTTGATTCTGAGTTGGCTAAGACAGAAAGAACCACATACTATTTTCCATAGTCAATTCATTGTAAAAAAAAAAAAGAATTTAAGATTTTTCCAATGAAAATGACGTTTTGGAACGAGTAAAAGTCACATTGAAATCAGGCAAATGCTTGAGGTTTTTTTTTTAAATCCCCCTTTATTATCCTGTAATAATACTGTGGGGGTCTTCAAGTGCAAGTGAACTTTACCTTGGGTGGCCTTAACCCAGAGAAAAACCAGGGCTTCAGAAACTCAATGGCCACCCAAGTTACTCCAAGCCAGTGACTTCCCAGGACTCACAGTCTTGAGGAGCAAGGACAGTAAGCTAGCAGACAAAGGAGGGGGCTTGAGAACAATGTATAGGCCTTGAGCTCCAGGCTTCTCTTCCGTTGAACTAAATGGGCTTGGGGACTCCGGTTGGGTGGAAGATAAGAACACAGACTGTGGAATCCAGACGAGAAGCTTGAAAGAGGAGACAAAACCAAATAGTAATAAGAGAAAATGACCATAAGTCCCCCATTATCTTGATAAGTCGGGGCTTCTCCATAGGACCCCCATTATCTTGGTAAGTCAGGGCTTCTCCAAATGCATAACTTCTGAGCTAAACTTAGAAAGAAGGAAGGTTTATTACACAGAAGCTGTGTTCTCAAGGCCCAGCCCAGCACTTACCTATAGGAGAGCTCCTTAGCTAAATTTACAGCATTAGGATAAATGCACAATTTTTTTAAATCTAGCTTCTAGCTTCAGTGCTGAGAGAGGGTTCATTAGATAGCCAGTTCTGCTAGTTCACAGACTTCTTCTGAGGCAAGCTTAGAGCCTCTGCCTGCCTGCCGCTCACTGCAAATCAGCTCTGCCAGTTTATAAAGGTTGTTCTTCTCCAGGGGCCTCTTATCCTTACCTGCATGTCTAAAACAGAAACTACCTCATTCCTTCAGTCTCTATCAATATTAAAGACTGTATTGAGGAAACAACAAATATTTCCACCAGATCCCAGACTTTGTTTGTTTGCTTGTTTGTTGTTTGTTTGAGGCAGTCTCTATTTGTAGCTCTTGCTGGTCTGAACACTCCATGGCCTCAAACTCGAAGCAATCCACCTGCTTCTGCCTCCTGAGTGCTGGATTAATCGTGTTCATCACCACACCTGGCCATAACTTAAACTTTTAGAATTACACTTATTCATTCGTTTTTTTCATGTCTCTATGTGTGTGGGCATCCATGTGAAGGCATAAGTGTCATAGTGGGGGTGTGGTGGTCAGAGAACAACTTTTTTTTTTCTCCTGATATTCTAAGGGATTCAGGATTGAACTGAGTTCATCAGCCTTGACGGCAAGTGTCTTTAACAGCTAGGTCATCTCACCAGCCACCCCACCCCAACCAATATCTTGAATGGAAATCTATCAATATGTCCCTTTCAGCCCTATCTATACATACTCTAGTTCTCCATAACTGCATTAACAATGAAAATGCAATGCACCATCTTGTTTCTATCAGGTTGACATCATAGCATAAGTATTTTTATGGTGTTAGATCATTTTCTTAATTATCACTTAAATTTTTTCTCTGATAGCATGGTCTGCTGATCAAAGGGATCATAGTAGAGTTAACTATTCCCTTGTTAAATGTGTTATTTTCTGATGCTATTTAGTAGTAGAGAAAAACATCTATTTATAAAGAGATTTTTCCCATTTCTTCGGTATTCCCGCTCAATAATGTCCTCAATGTGAAATTACTGGGTAAAAGCATGTGAAATCTTTGAAAGCCATTACAACCAGGGCTGAGCATTGTGGTGCACACATGAAATCCTTGCACTTGGAAGGTGGAGGCAGGAGGATTAGAATTTCAATGTCATTCCCAACCACATGAGAATCTGTTTCAAAACCAAATTACAAAACAGAATCTCTTTAGATCTAGCTTGAACTGCCCTTCCTTCTGCTACCTGTATGGCTAGCACCACTGATTACACTGTTTTTAGTGGGTGATCTCTACTCTGTTTGCTGTTTATGGGATGCACAGTGCAATATTAGTCAGTGCAGATGGCTCATTTAAGCCAGAACTTTCTGGCTTGTAAAAGGGGTGTGGGATAAGCATATCTAACTCTTAATGATGTTATAAGGATGAAAGGAGATAATGTATGCCAATCCTTAGTCTGGAGCCTGGCATGTGGCCAGGGCTTAAGAAACAGAAGTCATTATTATCGGCACACTGCTCAGGAGTCATGTGTTTACCTGGCCACTTGACTGTGAGCTTTTGGTGGGAACAAGTCATGTTTCAGTCATCTTTGTGTTCCCTGTACATGGCAGAGTTCCTGCCACACATGAAGCATTCCATTACTCATATATTTTAAAGTGTTTGTTTATTTATTTATTTATTTATTTATTTATTGATGTGTGTGTGTGTGTGTGTGTGTGTGTGTGTGTGTGTGTGTGTACAAGTGTGCTTGCACATGGGAGCATGTTAGAGAACAACTTGGCATGAGTCCTCACCCTCTAACGTGTGGTTCTCAAGGATTGAACTCAGGTTGTGATGCTCAGTGGCAGGTACTTTGAGGGTTTATAACTTTGTGCCACTTCCTCTGTGTAGATGAATATGTGATCAGTTAGCTTTTGCCAAACCTTACTTTCTCCAACGTGAAAGACTCTATCCCTCTGGAACCATAGGCTAAAAACGAATCCTTTCTTACGTTTCTTTTGACATGGTATTTTATCACGGCAGTGGAAAAGTTAACTAATGCAATACTTTTACTTTACCGTGGTTTATTATATGATGCATTAGTTAACCTCAACAAACTCAAATCATTCTGTAGTTTTCACAAAGTGAATACCTAGTCTGTGGGCCAATGGCATGATTCAAACTCCAAAGTGATCAGTGATTGCTCAGGTACCTTTATGTGCAGCAAGAAAGATACAGGCTGGAGGGGCATGCCTTTGTGGGGTATCTGCTGAGCAGCACGTCTCTCTGGATAGTGTGCTGAGGATGGGACCATGCCAGGAGGTCCAGCCTCAGGTACTTCATATGATTGAAATATGGAGTCGAGGAAGCCTATTTCCTTCCCTTCCCTCTCTCCTGTTACCTAATTCACTCCAGGCACACACCTTTTGTGAGTTTGCTCTGTGGAATGAAGGTCTGTGATATCTGATATAAGTTCAGTTGAGTAGAAGCAATAATTCACTCCCAGCCCACTAACCAGCTTTTAGCTACAACCAAGAAGACGAGGTGATTAATCTGACCTCCATCAGCACAGAGACGTCTCTTCTTGCTTGGAGTTTCTGTTTCGAGGAAATCTGTAGAACTTTGATTTAGAAAGCCATATTGAGATGGCCTTGGCCCTGCCTTTGGGAATCGTGCGAGGCAGATGACTGCATTTTACTGATTTAAAATTCTTTTCCTAGCACTGAGGCAGTTTGGAGCATGGGAATCATCCATGTGATTTGCACAAGTTCTTTCCTCCCTCTTTAGGCTCAGTTTTCTCATCTGCAAAAGTGTTGGCTCACAACCATCTGTAATGGGATCCGATGCCCTCTTTTGGTGTGTCTGAACACAGCTACAGTGCACTTACATATAATAAATAAATAAATAAATAAACAAACAAACAAATAAATCTTTTTTTCTTTTTTTTAATTATATATTATTTATTTACATTTCAAATGATTTCCCCTTTCCTGGCTCCCCACCCCCCAAAAGTCCCATATGCCCTTTTCCCTCCCCTGTTCCCCCATCCACTCCTTCCCACTTCCCTGTTCTGGTATTCCCCTACACTGATGCACTGAGCCTTTCCAAAACCAGGGTCCACTCCTTCCTTCTTCTCAGACATCATTTGGTATGTGGATTGTGTCTTTGGTGTTCCAAGATTCTAGGCTAATATCCACTTATCAGTGAGTGCATACCATGGGTATTCTTTTGAGACTGGGTTACCTCACTTAGGATGACGTTCTCCAGCTCCATCCATTTCTCTAAGAATTTCATGAATTCATTGTTTCTAATGGCTGAATAGTACTCCATTGTGTATATATACCACATTTTTTGTATCCATTCCTCCGTTGAGGGACATCTGGGTTCTTTCCAGCTTCTGGTTATTATAAATAGGGCTGCTATGAACATAGTGTAGCATGTCTCCCTATTACATGCTGGGGAATCCTCTGGGTATATGCCCAGGAGTGGTATAGCAGGGTCCTGCCCAGTTTTCTGAGGAACCGCCAGACTGATTTCCAGAATGGTTGTACCAGCTTGCAACTCCACCAGCAGTGGAGGATCCGATGCCCTCTTCTGGCGTGTCTGAAGCGAGCTACGGTGCACTCATATACAATAAATAAATAAATAAATAAATAAATAAATAAATAAATCTTTTTTAAAAAAAAAGAAGTGTTGGTCTGAAAGACCTGGTTTTCAGCTTAAGTGCAGCCCGTGTTTATGGATTTGCCCTAGCTAGCCTATTTAATTTCATTTTGTTTCTCCAAGGAACTGCTTAAATATCCTAGACTTTATCCATAGAATCATGTGCATATAGACGGCCTGAGAATAGGCGTGAAACTGTGTAGGGAAACGAATTGGATTCATGAGGGTGGGGGAGACAGAGAAGGGATAGAAGGATGGGGGAATATGCTTCACCTACCATTTATTTATATTTTCACAAAGATACTTTTATGTGAGACAATACCATGTACAATGAATACCTTCTAATACAGAAGAAAAAACAATGGAAAGGCTGAATGCCACATAAGAAGAAAGCATTTTCTATGATTGAGTCGTTCCCTTAATAGTGCTATTGTTTCCTCCCTAAGGGGAGGTATATAGTGTGTGTGTAATGTCCTGCAAGTTAATTCTGTCTGACAGGTTACATTTACGTGTACTGTTTTCATCGGTGAGTGAAAAGTTCATTTGTTGACCCAGCAGTGGTCCAGTTTGCTCTGAACAGTCCAGACCTGCCTGCCCAGTCTTCCATGTGGCCAATATGACCCTAATCTAGCCAACCTGCCAACTAGTGTGGTCCTTAGGAGCATCCTTCAGTGTAAAACTAGAAGCACTGGAGGAGAAAGAAGAAAATATAGGACCGCAAAGCTGAATTTTCTCACTCTTTGGCTAGAAATGAAAAGATAACGATGTGTTCACCAAGAACTTATGGGAAACTGCGTGGTGGCTACCTTGTGAAGCCAGACAGAACTGGTGGAACCAGAACGCAACCAAGATGCTTGCAGAGCTAGATGAGCTCTCTGGGAAAGCAAAGAACAGCAGCTGAAAAGTCCCGCGTCGAAAGACTGAAAAGTCCTGCTTTGAAATACAAGTGTTTCTTGTATTTCTCCATAAATTATTTTATTTTTGCACTCTCTTTGGTACAAAGAGAACACAAAACCCCAAGTCTGCTTCAGTATATTGAGAGTCCACCCAGCCGGGCTGTGGTGGTGCACGCCTGTAATCCCAGCACTTGGGAGGCTGATGCTGATGGATTTCTGAGTTAGAGGCCAGACTGGTCTACAGAGTGAGTTTCAGGACAGCCAGGGTTACACAGAGAAACCCTGTCTCAAAAACGAGAGAGAGAGAGAGAGAGAGAGAGAGAGAGAGAGAGAGAGAGAGAGAGAGAGAGAGCACCCTAGGACTAGACAATTAAGGAGGAGCCCGTGGGATCATGGGATTCTGATGAAAACTCTCAAAGGAAAGCAACCCAAGAGCCCTGAGTGAACCCACCGAAACAGCATTGCTTCCTAGTGGACCAGCTCACGGCCTCCTCTGCTTGCCTTAATGCTGGAGAACTTGGTGTTGTGCTTTTGTGAAGTCTTCCTGTCTCCCTGCTTTCTCTAATTACAAAGTCCTTTGTGAAGCCAAGGGCACCATTAACTTCCTGTGTGGAGTCAGGCTTCCATAATTACGTCTCTCTCTCTCTCTCTCTCTCTCTCTCTCTCTCTCTCTCTCTCTCTCTCCATTTCTGAGCATGGCTATATTTCTTTCAGCAAATATTCCTCACCTTTAAATAATTTTGCTCTACCAATTCAAGCATTTCGGGTGTGTTTCCTATTGAAGTTCTCTCTTCCTGTCTACCAACCTCCCCCAACATATTCCCAGGCCTTGCCACCATGTAAACCTGTAATTTTTTTTTATGCCACTACCCGTACTGGTTTATAAAACAGAGGTATGCAGCATGCTGGAAAGAAAAACGGCACCTGTCAAATACCAAGCCCTATGAAATGCCTGTGGAATTTCACTTTTCACCTAGTAAATATCCAATTATTTTCCAGAATAGCTCTTTCCAGAATTCAAATCTGTTTCCATTAATATTAAAAGTTTAGAGGTCTGGGAGAACAGGAAGGAGCTGATTAAAAGCAGATGGGGCTCATTATCTGGTTAATGACAATCCAGTATTTCCCACCACCTCCAGCCCCCTCCCCTTTACTGCTCTGTCCCCCCAACAGCCCAGTTCTGCCTGAGAAAAGGTTATCCCTACATTTCTACAAAGAGAGACTTATCCTATAACACTTCAAGGGCACAGCTGTCCTTTAGACATTTTGGAATCGGTATCATGGTATAATTTATTTCAAACCGTTTCAGCCAAGAACAAAAATATCTTCCAAACTACTTCCGCTCATTGTCTTGCAAGAAATTCATGCCCGGTGTGCCGGTTAGAGTTAGGCTCAGCTTGAATAATGATCATAGGATATTAAGGTTCCGAAGTGCTTGGGCTGGAGATGTGGCCTGGTTGGGTGTGCTTAAATGCCTAGGTCTGATTCCCAGCACAGAACTTCAGAGACAGGCAGGAGGATTAGGATGTCAGGCTCATCCTCTGCTACATAGGATTCTAGTCCTACCTGGGATACACAGGATTCTGTCTCGAAGAATAAGCAAACAATAAACAATGGTAACTGCTCCTTTAAGAGTTCCCGTTCCGTTAGTAGGTGGAGGAACAGACCTAGGGAGGGGAAGCAAGCCCTTTGCAGAAAGGGCACTGCTGGGTAGCAGTGGCGCTGGGACGGAGACACACTCTGCTGGGCTTTGCTGGCATGTGGGGAAAGTGCCGAAAGCACATTAATTGAATGAGTTGTAGTCATCTCTTCATATACTGCATCTCCATGGGCCACATGTTAATGGCTCATCTTTCACTGCTCCCTGGAGGCCTGACTCAAAGTCAAAGCCAAAATGGGCATTTTAATACAAAGCACATTAGGAAGGGAGAAGGCTGAAGGCGGTGTTGTCTCAGGCTGCTGGCTGCCTGGCTGGCAGGCTGGCAGGCTTTGCTTTAGGCCTCCTGGGGCTGCTCATTCATGTGCTAAGGGAAAAAGCTGACCCCTGACCTTGGCAGTGGCCCCTCCTTTTGGACTCTGGCCAACTGGGTCAAGGATGACAAGAAGGGTCATGTGGTATGTTCCCAGGAATTGAGGAGATTGAAAGTCCTTCAAAGTGAGGTGCCCATGGCAAGGCTTGCGGGGGGGGGGGGGGGAGGAGGGGGGAAAGGCATATGTTTTCAACACAATTTTAAAATGTATTCAGGCATGGCAAGATGGTTCCGTAGGTAAAGGAGTTTGCTGCTAAGCTTGAGTTCAGTCCTTGGGATCCACATGATAGAAGCAGAGACTTTGTAGGTTGTCCTATGACCTCAGCATGCATGTGCAGGTTCAGAGCAGCTTAAGCTCTCCAGTGAATATCAAATTAGCCAAACGACTAAGACTTTGTATGAAAAGAAAGAGAATAAAGCGAGGCATGGTGTAGGTACATAATGACATGCTGCCTTTCTTATCTTTCTTCTCTCTCTACACCTCTCTCTGCATTTCCCCTCTTTATGTGTATGTGTCTGGTGTATGAGCATCTGTGCACCTGAAACAGAATCCTTACAGTTATTAAATCATAGCAGTCCATTTCTCTTACCCTGAGCCCCTGAAAACCCCCCATTCTCCTTTCTGTCTCTGACTTTGGATATCAATGAATCTAATCACACATTATCTGTCTTTCTGGGCCTGGCTTGTTTTACTTAATATAACTTTGAGGTTCACCCGTGATATGGCACATGTCAGAAGTGTATTCCTTTTCAAAGCTAAATAATATCGCATTATATTCTATACCATGCACTGTTTATCCTTTAAGCACCAATGGATACCTGGATTTCCTTCTTCCTCTTGGTTATTGTAAATAATGTGACTGACCTATTCCGCATTCTTAGCTAAATTCTTTTCAATAAACATCCAGAAATGGAGTTTGCTGCATCCAATAGCTATTCTATTTAAAATATCGTGAGGCTCCACAAACTGTATTTCAGAATGGCTGCACCAATTTGCATTCCAAGCACCAGAGCATTTGGTCGCCATGTCGTGCACAGCACTTGCTGCTTCCTGTCTGCTCATCTGTAGCCATGCTTCCGGATGGGAAGGAGTGCGTCTCCCTGTGATGTGGGCCGTTGGAGCTTATAGTTTTACTTTCGTAGCAATTACTCTAGTGTTCTTTTGGTGTTGAATGCCACTCTGCCATTGTGACGAAATACTTGAGCAAAACAACTAACCAGAAGAAGGCTCGCTGTTTTAGTCCATGGCTGTCTCCATAACGTTAGGCCTTAGACGAAGCAAGCAGTATACCATGGTGAATGGGAATATTAGCAGAGAGGACTGGGAAGCAACATACAGTCCCCACATAGGCATGCTCCCCCTAAAGCACTCCTTTTTACAAGATCCTCTCTCCGAGGCTTCTATAACTTACCAAATAATGAAGCAACCAATGAATTATTCTACTGAGGGGGTTGGAGCCTTCAATATGCATAAATCCCCCCCAGCCTAGGAGCTAGCAACCAAGCCTTTTGAACTCACGCCCTTTTAGGGAGATTTTTAGATACAAATCGGAACACTTTTCCTCCTAGACTTCCCCGCAGACGCATTGTTGTACACGGTTGGAAGGCTGCCAGTAGTGAGGCAGTGCTTGAGGAATGCAACAGCTCCCTCTGCTGTCTCCAGCCACACTTCTAGTGCAGTCTCCTCCAGTGAACGAGCTAACTGTTGCTATCCTATCCTGTTCCTGGGCCCTATCCTTTTTCTTTTACTATACCAGGACATTTCTACAGCCTCTTCAATTGTGTCCCTGCCTCACTGTTAGTCATTCTGCTTCCAGTCACCAAATAGTTACTGGAAAGACATGTCTGGATTGTGATTTTGGAACTCACAGCATCCTAAGGAGACTGACAAAGAGCAAGTGTGTGTGTGTGTGGGGGGGGACTCTATAGAAATATCTGGCACCTCTTGCTAACCATCGCCTGAGAAGAAGTTTCATCTTGGCTCTTAAAAGATTCTGTTTCTTTATTTGCTGCTCAAGATAATTCCTATAGTGGAGAAAGCTGGGGATGAGGCTCAGTTTACAGAGTATTTTCCTAGTATGCACAAAGCACGGGTTTCCATACCCAGAACAAGTTAGAATTGCGATGGCATGCACCTGCACTTGGGAGGGGGGAGGCATAGGGATCAGGGTTTGGAGGTCACTCTAAACTACCTAGCTATTTCAAAGACAGCTCGGGACTTATGAGACGCTGTAGAGGAATCCGCATTTCATGTGTCCACTCAGGCAGCTGCACTAATGCTTCCTGGAGAGATTGTGCAACAATGAGTCAAACGGGACAGTGCACAGGACCATCCATTTGTTGGGCTGTGGGACAATCAGTAGGCGAAGGTCACTATCTCCACGTCACTTTGAAGGCCTCATACTTTGTCAATGGAAAAAAAAACTAGAAAGAGAACATTACAAAGGTCAGCAATAGCAGAGGCTGCACTGTTAGCTTTGTCCTCCACCTTTAGCCTCACCTTATCCTACATGATAAGGTAACCCCATTATACAAGGCCTTCTTCCTTAAGCAAGCCTGTTCCTCTACTCCCCTCCAAAACCCTAAAGCAATGTGCACACATCCACACACAATGCACTTCGGCCTTTGCACACACAGTATGGCTTCCTCCTCAGCTCAGGCTGGCAAATCTCAGACATGGTGGCTTTAACAGTACACATTCATTTTCTTTCACTTCTGGAACTGATAAGTCCAACATCAAGTTTCCAGTGTGGTTGCTGGCTGCTGAGGGCCTTCTTTCTTCCTTACAGAGACCTACCGTTTTTGCTATCCTGTGCGTGGGCCCAGGCAGTTTCCTCTTTGTCTTTTCTAAAGACAAATCCTACCATATCTGAGAACTACACTTAGAATCCACCAGAGCAGTCATATGGGGGAATAAGACCAGCACAGACATTTTGCAACAGAAATAGAATACAATTCAGTCCAAAACATTTGTTAAGAAATATGGCCTTGGGGTTGGAGAGATAACACAAACCATCAAGAACACTGGCTGCTCTTCTAGAGAACTCAGGATTGATTCCCAGAGCCCGCATAAGGGCTCACAACCATCTGTAACTCCAGTCCCAGGAAATCTGATTTATGCCCTCTTCTGGACTCCCCCAGCACCAGGCATGCAAGTAGTTCATAGACATACATGCAGGCCAAAGGCCCATATAAATAAAAGAAAATGACAATAAAATAATGGGAAGAGACCCAATCAAGGCTGCAAGTTGTGGTGCACACCAGCATTTGAAACGTGAAAGTCAGAGGATCAAGAGTGAAACGCCATCTTCACGGCCTGGCCTACATGAAACTGTCTCATAACATGACCCCACGAAATCAAATTCTTAAAAGAGAGAGGGAGAACTATATCCAGACAGGAGTTTGAAAGGCTGACAATTGTGATTTAGAAATTACTGCAATAGGAGGAGTTTCAGTGCAAAACTTGGCTCACTTTTGTGTTTTGTTTTGCTTTATTTGAGACAGGGTCTGTTGTTAACTATGCTGTCCTCAAACTCGTATGTAGCTAAAGATGGCGTTAAACTCCTGATCTTCTTTTCTCCACCTCCAACATACTTAGATTATAGGCATGCTTCATCAACCAAACTTTTGTGGGGTGGAGAATTTAGACAGTCTCTCTCTGCAGCTCGGACTGACTTGGAGCTCAATATGTAGCCTAAGATGGCATCAAACCTGGAGTGACCCTCCCTCTCAGCCTCCTGAGTGTAGATATTAATGATGTGCGCCATGCCACCACACCTGGCTTCACTCTCCAAGCTAATTAAAGATCTATATTTATAGCTAAGGGGAATTGTGGAGGGGCCAGTAGATGGGAAATTACTAGAAGAAGATATCAAAAATAGGGAAAATTCCACTGGACTAAAATTCCCATTAAAAACAGAGCAGGGAGATCAGAGGTCAAGACTGGAAGATTCTCCCTACACTGACATCTAGTGATTCTGCTAAAACCGAATGCATCAATGATGGAGATAGGAAAATGACCTCATCAGAAAGAGGACTTAGGGAACCGGTGTAAAGTACAAAATTAAAGAAACGTTTAATCCCAGAGACCCATCCACCAAATTCTAATGGAAGTTTGAGGCCAGCCTAGAATACAACAGACATTATCTCAAACAAAACAAAACAAAACAAAACACAAGAATCTGTGTTTATTTATCTCTAACAGTGCCAAAACCTTCATTGAGTCCCACAGTAGCTCCAAAGTCTAAGTCTGAAAGTTTGCTAAGATACTATCTGAGTCAGACCAAGGGCAGGCACTAGTTAAGAGTCATCTTCAAGCTAGACTCTTTCCCAGCTATACACTGGTGAATCTG
The DNA here is from genome assembly GCA_964023405.1 of Apodemus agrarius. NCBI lineage: Eukaryota > Metazoa > Chordata > Mammalia > Rodentia > Muridae > Apodemus > Apodemus agrarius. The sequence goes on from OZ030010.1 coordinate 128,964,256, forward strand.
GACCATTCACGTGCTTCCAAAGTACAAGTGTGGCAATCTGTGGGTAGACATTCTAATAGCAAGAGTGGAAAATCAGAATGGAGAGAGATGGGCACCAAATAACTCCTAAACTGAGCAATGCAGATGTCATTAGATCTTAGGGCATGAGAATTACAATCTTTAATTTTGTTTCCTTCAGTCACTGTTGAATGATAGTCATTCAGGGAAATCCTACCTGATCAGTTCCCTGCAAGGGTCCTGCCTACACACAACTAACTCACCGTGTGTGCTGCTTTGTCTATGATATACAGTGCAGTGTCCGGGCCCTGGGACTGAAAACACACAAGCCTCTTTGAAGATGAAGAGGAAACAGTCTGGTCTCTTGGGTGTGTAGTGGGACTGTGAACCCTGGTTAGCACTCAATTGCTCTCTTATATCACTAGAACATTTTGCTGCTGAATAGCTCTATACCTTGGTCTTGAGACCATGCACTCCAAAGCCTTTCCGTGTTCCAGTCAACTTCCTCCAACCCCTTCAATACAAACTGGCATTATCTTTGAGGGTATCACCCTCTTCTATTCCTGACTTTTTGATAAAATAAACAGATTAAAACTGTGAAGCCCATCCATAATCATTTGAGCAAGTTGTTTACTAAGAGCTCCTTATCCTCTCCATAGTAAGCAACCCCCTCCGCCATCTTTTAGAAGTATGGATTAACTATGAACTTCTCCAAACTCCCCTCTGTTTCCCTTCCCTTTTGCCACTGTCCCCTTTCTTCCTCTCCCTCTCTGAACTTCCCTCCCTTCCTGACTCTCAGCCTTCCAGTGTTCTTTTTCCTCCTACTCCTTCTCCTCCTGCTCCTCCTCTTCCTCTTCCTCCTCTTCATCTTCTTCTTCCCTTTCCAATTTTTGAGGCATAGCCCTAGCTGTTCTGGAACTCACTGTAAACAAGAATGACCTTGAACTTGTAGCGATAGGTGATTCTCTTACCCTGCCTCCCAGTTGCTGAGATTATAGACCTGTGCCACTATATCTGAGTACCTGGCTGTGATTGCATTTTCTCTAGGTAGACAGGAGAGAGCAAACTAGCTCCTTAACCCTTTGCTTGGAAATCTCCACAATAGCCAGGTGTGGTGGCACACACCTTTAGGAGGCAGAGGCAGACACATCTCTGTGAGTTCAAAGCCTCATGGCCAGACTTGTCTGCAGAGAATGTTTCTGAACAGCCAAGGCTGTTTTATAGAAAAACCCTGTCTTAAAAAATAAAACAAACAAGCAAAGAATGACAGAAAGAAAGAGAAAAGGGAAGGAAGAAGGGAGGAAGGAATGAAGGGAAGAAGGGAAGGAAGGAAGGAGGGAGGGAGGGAGGGAGGGAGGGAAGGAAGGAAGGAAGGAAGGAAGGAAGGAAGGAAGGAAGGGAAAAGAAAAATCTCAAGTAAACACCTGGTTTCACCTCTTGCAAGTTCTGCTTTCTAGAAAACATGAGACTATAGATTAGCCAACTCTTTTGCTATCTGATAAAAATCATCTTTCCTCCAGCTTCCAATAAAATGTTTCTTATTTCTTTACATTTTGTCCATATTTGTAACATTCTTACTTTCCCCATTGCCCAGTTTCAAAGCCATTTGTTCATTTTTTTAGCTACCTTTTCCCTGAGCGATCCACCTCTTAGGACCCAAACCTGTCTCAGCCTTCATCTGCCACATCAATATACCATGAGTCCGTGCCTCAAACAACAGAAATGTATTTTCTCAATGATTTTGAAGTCTTAAAAGGTTAAAGCCGAGGTTCTAGAAAGATTAAGAGATTGAGGCTCTGATGAGGAGGGATCTTTTCCTGTTTTTCATGGGCTGCCTTATCACTATGCTCCCATCATATACTTACACACACATATCATCAGACAAAAATATTACATACACTGCCACACACACCATATACCTCACATGCCATATATCACACAGCATATACCACACACCATATACCACATGCATACACACACACATAGCACACACCACACACACCCATAGACACACAATACAACATACATATATACACACAACACACCAAATATACACATACCACACACATCCATGCACACACAAAAACCACATAATACACACACCACACATTCACACAGTCATATGTACATACCATATACTCATACACCACATATCCATGCACAATTCTCACACATGTAACATAACATACCACAAACCCGTGTGTGTGTGTGTGTGTGTGTGTGTGTGTGTGTGTCATTTCAAGGTACATTTATGTACTTGGGTGAAAATAGACTTAATTATAATATATTATATATTATGTACAGTATAAAATACAAATATAAATGGCAATAAATTTGTAACTACTCCTCAGGCTAAGAAGTACTGTACTGCAAGCACAAGACAGCTCCCAGACATCTCCAGCTGTGGTAACAACTGTCTGGACTTATAGAACCATGATTTCCTTTCTTTATGCCTTTGTCATTATGTTTAGTCTCAAAGGATAGAGTTTAATATTGCCTGTGTTGGGATTTTTTTTTAGAACTGAAAGCATACTGTGTATATCTTTGGTGAATAAGCACTTATTTCCTTCAGTATTATGTGATGTTCATCTTTGTGACTGACAGCACATAGCTATAGTCTTCTTTGTTCTGTAAAACTACTGTATGAACTATGGTTCTAAAGCAGGAAACACAGGAGAGCATTTAGCCTGGGACCCTTTTGGGTTTGGTTATACACACAATCCTTTCACATCCATGTACTTGGCAGTTTAGCACCCTCGTCTGTGTGTGCTATGCACAGACACTCCACTCCAAACAGCACACTTAGCCACATCAGAACCCCAGGATCTCTCACATTCAAGGGTCTACACACACTCCTCTCTTCGAACAATAGTATGAGTTTTTCTGTCACTGGTGATCAGATGTAGACAGTTTCTATTCAAGTGTATTCCCGACATAGCCATATGAATTGAACACCAATCTGGCCTGACTTGGTGTCTTCTACTAAACCTTTAGGGAGAGTCCTTTCCTTCGGTCTTTACCATCTTATGACTATACATAAGTATGCAGGCATATGATTGAAATCAGATGCATTATGCCAAGGGACATGGGCAGTAGAAAAATGAATATGACCCAATATATCAATCAAACTAAAGAACTACCTTATCTATTCTGTTGAGTAAATAGTTCACCCTTCCTTTAGACCCCACTCTCTTGCCTGAGACCTTTGAGTACTCTCTCTGTCTCTGTCTCTGTCTCTCTCTCGTAGCCTCAAGCTTGATAGTGTATCCATGTATGACTTGCACTATCACTTAATCCCAAATAAAATTATCTTGCTTCTTTTGCAAATATATGTTAAGCCTTCATTTCCCAATTGTTTGGATAAGAAACTGAAACCTTGAAACATCTGACCCAGACCTTGGCTACCTCTAAAAATTCTCTTTGTTCATTAAACTGTTGGTGGACATTTGTAGTAACTCTGCTTTTCAGTGGGCATAGCTTCAACTTGTACACACCCTTTTGGACTAATCTCTTAGGATACCTGTGCTGAGGCTTTCCAGAAATGTCTCTAGAAATATAACTGTGGAGTTATGGGGGATGTGTTTCCCCTGCTGGACATACTGTTACTTCACACTGTTGTCAGTGCCATAGTGGTGCCTGTCTTTTATATTGTACCTGTGAACTGGTGGGGGAACAAACAACTGCTGGAATGTTTCAATTTCTACTTTGTCAATTTTTCATTGGTGTGTCTGTTTTTATTGGCATAACATTGTATTGATTCTTTGAGAATTTCACACAATGTGTTTTGATTATATTTAACCCCCAGTTCTCTTGTAACTTCTCCCAGATGCATCCCCACATTCCTACACTCAGAACAAATCCCTCCAAACTTGCTGTCCTCCTTTTGTTTTTTAATAACGCATCAAGTCCAATTTTTGCTGTTCATCCACATGTTTGGAACTATCTACTGTAACGTGGTTGACTTACCAGAGACTGTACCCTTGAAAAAATATCTGTCTGTCTCTCTCTGTGTCTGTGTATGTCTCTTTGTCTCTCTGTCTTTGTATGTCTCTGTCTGTCTCTATCTCTTTCTGTGTCTCTCTGTCTCTGTCTGTGTGTGTGTGTGTGTGTGTGTGTGTGTGAGCAACCATTAACTGTCAATAGTTCCTCAGTCAGGAGTGGGAATGTGTGAGTTCCTCCCCACTTCAAGCTAGTGTTGTCTTTTTAAAAAATACTTTCATTATTTTTTGTAACAGGGCAACAGAGCAACAATGCCCCTACTAGACACCAGAGGCTAAGAAAAAGCACAGAGCCTGTAATGGGCCATTTCTTTTGGAAGTGTTGGGAAGAGAGATCCCATATACACCCATACATTACAGGGTATTGCTATTGTTTTTGATTTCCCTCCAGAATTTTATGGTAAGAGCCTATTGCTGAAGACACCACAAGCTTGAGTCATAAAACATGATGAAATCAGCTGCTATGTACAGAGATGGAAGCTTCTTCTCTGATAGTTGGCTTCAATAATGTCGGAAAACTCTGTATCCTACTGGGTTTTAAAAAAAGGTTATCATCAATATGATCCGGCTGTTAACCCTATGAGCTACGGCAGTGACTGGCCTGGCAAGACATGCTCACTATCGCAATAGTGGCATAAATGTCATGGGCGTAACCAACCGCTTTCTGCTTGGATTTAAGTCTCGCTCTACAAGTTAAAAACCATGCCTCAGACCATTATTGGACCAATAAATTATGATTAGACAGGTCACGTGCCCTAGAGAAAGAATCTACTACTATTGTGCTGCTAACTGGATATTCCTGATAATCTATCATTATGTCTGTAGTTCAATGCATCTCTCAACCCTCATCTAAGAATCTTCTATATGCAGTAGATGGTGATTAACACAGAGACCCACAACTGGTCAATGTACAGATAATAAGAAACTGAATGTTCAGCCCTCAAGTAAACATACACCGCGCGCGCGCGCGCGCGCACACACACACACACACACACACACCTCCCCTTTCAAAGTCAGGGACCATCATGGAAGAGGCAGAGGCAGTGGATGAGCACAGGGAAGTGACTTCTGTACTCATCTGGGCAGCTAGCTATACATATGAACTTAGAGAGGTTCTGCCAGCATGCACAAAACATGTACAAACTCAAAGCCTAGTATAGAAAAAGAAATTAAGGACACAATTCCATACCTAACCATGGACTGATTGCCAATGGCTAGTTGCTTGGAAAGGAGGAGTCAATTTCTCTAAAAGTGTATAGTCCCTTGTCAGTTGACCATACTCCCGTGAAGTACACATCAAAAAATATTTTGTGTGGCCCAAGTTGAAATTGAAGGGTTATTTGGGTGGACAGAGAAAGGGAGGTTATCTGGGAAGTGTTGGGGTTGGATATTACCAAAACACATTGTATGAAACTCTAAATGAATGAATAAAAAGAATTTATTACATTATTTATTTATTTGAAGGTACAAGTGTCTGTGGAGGCCAGAAGAGGTTATCAGATCCTTTGGAGCTGCAGTTATAGGCAGTTTTGATTCATCTAACAAAGATATTAGGAATTGAATTGCAGACCTTTGAAAAAGCAGCAAGCACTTTTTAACTGCTGAGTTCTCTCTTCAGATTGTGTGTATCTTTTCCTTAGTTTTTATTTATTGTTTAGCAATTGTATGCATATGCACAGTGTATTACGATCATACCCTCATTTAAGTCTTCTATGTACTCCTATTGACCTCATTCTTCTTCCCAAGTCATCTCCCTTCTATTTTATTCTCTCCTTTTGGACCTACTGAGCTTAATTGGGGTTGTTTGCATGTGCATTAGTTGGGAGTTATTTATTGCAGGATAAACACCACCAAGAAAATGATTTTTCTACTCTCTGCCCTCAACCCTCTACCCCAACAGTTATTAAGTTTCTGCTCCTCAGGGAGGGATGAGGTTTTACAAGGCTCTCCACAATTCATAACAGAGGCTTGATGGCTCCATTCTTTCACAGGAGCTACATAGTTAACCATAGCCACTATAAGCTCATGAATACAACAGCTATGCCATGACCAGCAGTGTTTCGAAGCATTCAGCCCTACCCTTCAGTTCTTATACTCTTTCTGCCCCTTCCTCTGAAATGTTCCCTTGGCCTTGGAGGTACTGACATAGACACCCCATTTAGGGCTCAACACCCAACACTCATGTATTCTCAGTACTTTTGCCAGTTAGGAGTCTCTGCATTAACCATAAATCACTGCAAAGAGAAATTTCAAAGGATTATTTGAAATGGTTTCTGGTATCTAGTCATTGTTGTTATTATGGGCAATCATGACATCTAGCTCCCCAGAAGAAGTGAGAAGCTCTATGCAGAACCCAAGTAGAGGGATGGTAGGTCATGGACCTAATGAATAAAAATTATAAGTGAAGGCAATAAACTGCTATATAAAACATTCTCTCTTACTTTGGTAAGTAAATTTTCATAAAAGCATAATCATTAAAGTGTAAAGTGATGGTTTAATAATATTCAAAGTCAGCACAACATGAAAGATGACTAAATTTAATTATGACTGTGTGTGTCTGGTGTTCTTTTGATAGGATGAAGATGTTTGCATGATGAATAACAGAAAGACATACATAATTCAGGAATTATTTTGCACACATTCTGTAAAATTTGTCATAGTTGCCTAAAACCTTTTGTGTGATATAATCCATACTTTTCACATGGCTTGTAGACATTTCAATTATGATCTATGTCAGAGATCAGCAAACTTTATCTGTTAAGGGTCAGAGAGTAAAAAATGGAAAGACTTGCAGTTCATATGATCAGGTTCAACTACACAGCTCTGTCATAGAGCACAAAAGCAAAGCATGTGAAAATATGGGTATGGCCGGGCTTTAATAAAATTATAGTCACAGAAATAGTCTAATTGTGGGCCATAAGTCACCAACAGTTGACTGTTTTTTTTATTAAAAAATATATTACCTTTCTGTTTTCAAATGATGTGATAATTATTTTGATTTTTCGTATTTTTTATCATTGTTGTGAGGACAGGACATCATTGTATAGCCCAGGCTAGCTCAAGACTCATGCTCCTATTTGTTTAACATCCTGTGGGCTAGAATTACAGGCATGAGCTGTCAATCCTGTCTTTAAATTCTTCTTTTTTTGTCTTTTTTTAAATTTCATTTTCTATATTCTTTGTTTACATTACAAAGGCTTTCCCATTTCCTAGTTCCTCCCTACCATATGTCCCATAAGTCATCTCCTCCCCCAACTATTCCCCAATCACCCCCCCCACCATTTCTCTGTTCTGGATCTACAAAACTGGATCCAATCTTTTCAGGCCCAGGGTCCTCTCCTTCCTTCTTCTTGGGAATCATTTGACTTGCTAATTGTGCCTTGAGTATTCAGGGCTTCTGAGCTCATTAATATCCACTTATCAGTGATTGCATTTCATGTGTATTCTTTTGTGATTGGGTTAACTCACTTAGGATGATATTTTCCAGATCTAACCATTTGCCTACAAATTGCAAGAATTCATTATTTTTAATTGCTGAGCAGTATTCCATTGTATAAATATACCACATTTTCTGTATCCATTCCTCCTTTGAGGGATATCTGGGCTCCTTCCAACTTCTGACTATTATAAACAAGGCTGCTATGAATATAGTGGAGCATGTGTCTTTATTGTATGCAGGGGAATCCTCTGGGTATATGCCCAGGAGTGGTATGCCAGGGTCCTCTGGAAGTGACATGCCCAATTTTCTGAGGAAACGCCAAACTGATTTCCAGAGCAGTTTTACCATTTTGCAATCCCACCAACAGTGGAGGAGTGTTCTTTCTCCACATCCTCGCCAGCACCTGTTGTCTCTTGAGTTTTTCACCAGAAGAAATTCGGATGGCCGAGAAACACCTTAAGAGATGTTCAACATCATTAGTCATCAGGGAAATGCAAATCAAAACAACCCTGAGATTCCACCTCACACCAGTCAGAATGGCTAAGATTAAATTCTTCTTTTAAAAAATCTTACCACTCAGATTGTTTTTGGTTTGAAAACTCGTTTTGGCCATTTTTTTAAAAAAAATATCACCAATCACAAAACTCTGACACCCTCTCAATATTTTGACATTTTATCACTGTTTTGTGGGGAAAAAAACAGATGAGAAGATATAAAAAAGATATCTCCTTAAATATGACTTATGATTCATATAACTCGAAATTGTGGTATGTGTCTTTCATTCTTGTACTAGGGAGGCAGAGGCAGGCAGATCTTTGTGAGTTTGAGGTCAGCTTGATCTACATAGTTAGTTCCAGATCAAACAGGACTACATGATGAGACCTTGTCTCAAAAAACAAGAAAGTGAGAGGAGGGGGAGGGAGAGGGAAAGGGAGAGAGAGAGATAGAGACAGAGACAGAGAAAGACAGAGACAGACACACAGAGAGAGACAGAAACAGAAAGAGAGACAGAGAGAGACAGAGACAGAGAGAGGAAGACAGATGTTTAGAAGATGGAAATAACTCTGTGTTCAATTATTAATTTATTTGGTGTTTGAGCCTATCCAAGTTTATGACAAGAACTTGGGACATATCTTCCCATGTGGATTTGGTGCTCTCACATTGGTTCTGTGACACTGGCTGTGGTGGGATTCAACAAATACTATAAATTGATGCTCTTTTGCCTCAGAAAGCCTTATGTTAAAATTTTACTACCATAGCAGTGGACAGGGGTGTGTTCTCAACAACTAAGGCCCAGAGGAGAAGCTCTCTTTATCCAGGCATTAAAAGGAATCCTGGCCTTATCAGACTGCCTATATAGATTTTGTAGCATGAAAAAAATGATGAAAATTTAGACTATTCTATTTAAACTTAAAGTATTTGTTTACATTTGTTCATTAATTTTGGGGTAGGGACACTGCCACAGCATGTATGTGGACACAGGAGGACAACTTGTCAAAGTCAGTTTTCTCCTTCCACAATGTGACTTCAGGAAATCAAACACAGGTCATAAGGCTTTGCAGCTAGTGCCCTTACCTGCTGAGGCATCTTGTTAGCCCAATTTTAGAGTGGTTTAAGGTGATGGCAGTGGAGCATTAAGGGGGCAGGGTAGAGAGATACAGGAATACCCAGGAGTGAGCCCTGGGACTCAGGAAAGTGGAAAAGCCCTCAAGCTTTCTCCAGAGGAAAGTCACCTCTAAGCCCCGGGAGGAGGGAGAAAATGGGTTTAAAATGAGACCTGCCCCAACCTTTCATTACAGCTGTGAATTCAAGTTTGTTGTTTCTCATTTAAAAGGCCAAAGAGTCCAAGACAAGCATAAGGGAAAGGAAAAAGACTTATTCAGTCAGCCAGCAAGGTAGGGGTAGGGCTGGCAACGTTGCACAGTAGGTAGAGTATATGCTTAATATGCAAGAAGTCCTGGGATCAAGCACCAGAACCACATAAATTGAGCATGGTGGTACATGTCTGTGATCTCAGCACTCCAGAGATGGAAGCAGAAATTGGGAAATATCAGAAGTTCAAGACCATCCTCTATTACACAGCATGGTTTGAAGCCAGTCTTGAATACATAAGATCTTTTTCTCAAAAACAAAACAGCAAGACATCAAACCAAAAATGTAGGTTTTGGCCAACAAAACCAATGTTGGTTTGCAGCTGTAGGCATGAGTGTCATTCAGGGAGTTGTAGAGAAGCAAAAAACCTACTCTTACTGCTGCTGCTTGCTGCCTGTGGGTCCTTAGAAAGTCTGTATTGTGGTTTGAATGAGAATGTCCTCTATAGACTCACTTTGTATTTGAACACTTGATCCCCACTTGCTGGCCCTATTTGGAAGCTATTGTGCAACTTTAGCTGTGACCTTGCTGAAGGAAGTGTGTTACTTGGGAAACGATCCAATCATTATGGATTCTCCCTATGAATCTGTAAGCCCAAATTAACTTCTCCCTCCTTAAGTTGCTTTGATTCATGACATTTTATCACAGCAACAGCAAAGGAGCTAATACAGCTTAACTTCTCCTAACCTAAAGTTGCTGATTAGAACTATTTAATGATGTGTGTCTTTTGGGCTGTTTCTAGTTTATTGTTAAAATACAAAGGCACTCTTTTCCATGAGAATGGGAAAGGATAAGATGGGAGGCTACTTTCCCCTGGAGGACAGGGGAGATGAAAAGTAAATGTAATCCCACCATCCCTAGCCCTGCCAACCCCCTTCCCCAAGGACAGGGAGATCACTGAAAGGCAAATCACAAGGCAGTGAGGTGCAGCTTTTCACTCTAGAGGGATTCAGTTAGAGGACTAATCCCCAGAAAAGCCAATAGGAGGCCAGGATCACATTGTTTAGCCTTTGCAACTTTCCACAAATCAATGGCTTTAAAAATCAACCAAGGCAAGTGGAGCTGGATGGTTTACTAGGTCTTCCCACAGTATCATCCCTGCAGAGGAGTCATACACAATGTTAACCACATCACTGGCATAGTAGAAGGGGACCTGATGAACAGAGTGCTTCTTCATCCTCACTGTTTGACTTGGAGAAAATAGCTACATTTATTTTAGCTTTAGCTTCACCTAGAAAATAAATGCTTTGAGCCTTGCAAACTCTTGGGATAGAACCAGCCTTTCACTTGCACAAAATAACTTGGAAATTATTTGGTTTTCAACTTGGCTTTTTGTTTAATGCTTGCTATGATCAGTTTTTTTTTTCTTCAGAGACATTCCAAGACTTTCCAAGAATCTATATGGTTCAAAAAGAATGCAAGTTATGAAAACAAAACCTCCCAGGCCCTCCAGGGCACTTGACAGAGTGCTGAAGGAGAGCCAGCTGGGTGCTTCACCTCCTGAGCTTCTCTGGCCAAAACCATGTGTGTGGTATGGTTGGGAGGAGATTCCTGAGCCCCTCTTGGGGATATCAGGGCACATGCTCAGGTCATCAGGAGCTTCTAGGATTGGCAGTGGGGGGGGATGGATGTGCAATGTGATACTAAAGAAAATAACTCCTCTGGAGAAGGAGAGACATGATGAGATCTGTCTTCAACTATCTGGAGAGCCCTTCTGTGGAAGAATGCACACCTCTGAACTTTGGGACTCCAGAGGATAGAACTGGAAACAGCAGGCAGAAGTTGTACCGATGATGGTTCTGACTCCATCTCAGAAAGACTTTGAAAATGGAATTCAATAAAGAAAGGGACTCTTCACTTCGTAGTAAACTCCCTGTGCATGTAGTACTTGAGTAGAGGTCATGTGAATGTCTGCTAAAATGCTACCAGAGATCTTACTGGCCAGAGTGCTCTTTCTAGAGGTCCTTCATATTTTATAGTAATCTTTAGGAACATGTGGGATATCACTGAATTAAAGAAGGCTCAACATCATTAGGCTTCAAAATGAAAAAGTCTAATTATGTAATGCAAACTACTTTGGAATTCGAATTGTCATTCTTCAGGCTTAAAACCTTGCACACGTCTTTGCTCTCATGTGACATGATAGGCAGGGTGATCCTCCTCCACTGATTGGGAAACAAAACCTCCTGAAATGTGTAACTTCCTGGAGGTCTTAACTGAATTTGTATGGTGCATTGGAAGCAAAACACCGGTTTCCAGAGTCACAGCCCAATACCAATGACAGCCCATACAATACAAAGCATGCTCTATTGCTTTGGGATAGAAGAGGCTCACTTGACCAATTTGGAAATCCTCTCACTGTGTTTAGATGAGTAGAAAATAGAATTCGAACTTTCCAAGTTCAAAGTCTATTTCCTACTGGGGAAATGAGACATCTGGTTCATAGTTAAATAAGATGGATCCTGAGGGATCTGTAACAATGAATTGCTTTTCTAAATCTGCCTTTTAGTAATTCAAACATGCATTCTTCAGAAACACATGGATTGAATGCACAAAAACTTGAAGATGCTGTCAGATTGGTGAACAATGAGGCAATCTTAGAATAATGAGTACAAGGGATGAGAGGCTGCCTGCTTATTTGGCTTCTATCAAACAGGAAATATATATGGGTCTTAGCACCTGTTGTGTTGATTGAGAGTTAACAACAAAAAGGTCTAAAAATAAGCAGGCCTTTGCTAAGGTGGCTACAGTATTTTGAAGAAGACAGAATCCTATGGGCCAAACCTGGTCTGGTAACTCAAAAGTATAAGAGATCTCCATGGACCATACTATTAGCAATGAACCCCATCACCTTCTGGAAAATGGATGTAGCTTCCACTGTGCACTCTGATGGTTACAATAGAGAACTGAAGTGAGAGAGTGGGGGAAGGAGGTACGTAAAGCATTTAGACAAAACCCAGCTAAATTACTTGCTATTAGGCTAGATTTTATGATTGGCCTTCTGAGGGTAATCCACTCTGAATTAAAGCTATCGGAACTTAAGATGTGCCCACATCAAAAGCCTTAAAATTACTGATCCAGTCTTTGTGAACATGCCTCTATATGGTGTATGTGTGATTGTGTTCATGTCTGTGTTGGTTGAGTGCTCATCAATGGAAACTTATAAGCACAGACTTTTACTGTCCATAAGTTGTCTTGGTATCTCTCCACGTGGATAAATTCTCCCAAAGATCCAAACCCAGGCTGTACCTAGTGGCCCTAAGAAATCAAATCCTTTTACAAATCTAAGGGAGCAGAAATCAGAATGGTTGCAAGAAGATAGTAACATTGCATGATATTTCAAAACAAAAGTTGAACTAGAGGGCAGGGTCTGGGGGGCACACACCTTTAATCCCAGCACTGGGGACACAGACAGATAGATCTCTATGATTTCTAGACTACCCTGGTCTACATAGGGAGTTTGAGACCAGCCACAGTTATATAGTGAGACACTTATTTAAAAGGCAATATTGCACTACAGTTACCAAATATGGTGGTTCATGACTATAATCTTGGCATTCATGAGACGGAAGCAGGAGAATCATTGAGTTCAAAGCAAGCCTGGGCTACATGATGAATTCAAGGTCAGACTGTGAGAGAGCCTCAAAGGAAAAAAAAAAGGAATTTGTCCTAGAACCTATAAAAGTTTTTGGGAAACAATCAAGCAATTAAGAGTATGATCACAGGTTTTTTTAAAAGGCACTACTAAAAATGTAAACTGTAACTGTCTCAATATAAAGTATTGTCATCAATCCCCCAGTGCCACTAGAGCAAAGGAACCAAAGCACCTAACCCCAGGCCATCCTCTCTATTTAGTTCACACTTGGCCTAAATAGAGTGAACAGATTTCTGACTATAGAGCTTTGTTCCTATTTCATCACCTGTGCAAAGCCACTGCCACTGGTCCAAACTTCTAAAGGAGATATACTACCAGTAAGAAAACTCCTTGGGCATGAGATTCGAGTGCTACATTGTGTGAGGTCCCCAACAGTACAGGACAGAGCTGGGTGGAAAAGAAGGAGGTCAGGAAATCAGATAGGACCATCAGACCTAGGGTGAATCCATCTCTGCCTTCATATGTCCGAATCAAATTCATCAAGAATTTTGAATGTAGTAGTCCCACAATGGTGTATACCTTTAGCCCTAGTACTAGGAAGTTCAAGGACAGCCTCAACTACATAGTGATTTCCTGGCTAGCCAGGGCTACGTAGACAGGACCCTGTCTTAAAAGAATGTTTTAAATGTGACTCTGGGCTTCCAATACATTCGAAGATGATTCACTGCAACACACTTTTCCTTCTTTGTTATGTTTTAAAGATAAGGTCTCACTCTGTGACCCAGTCCTAGTCTTGAACTCTCAACAATCCTGCCTCCAACTGCTTCAGTGCTGGGATTATATGTGAGGACTATCATGCTCAGCTGAAGAACCAGTATTAAAGTGTTTGCTTAATTTCTTATAAGTCTTTAAACATATGGTTGTTCGAATTCCTTTCCTCCATTTATCCTGGACCCCACATCCATTGGGGGCAGGTTTGTCTGCCATGGTATCTGCTCAATATGGAATCTGTTGCACGAAGGTGGTGAGGCACTGCTCTCATTCAGGTCTGTACTTCGATTTGAGTCTAAATGTGATTATGTTAAGTCCTACCCATGTCCCCAATATGGAAGAGTGAAGATGGCTATAGTCTGAGTTAATCACCTCATGCTGCAAGAGTTCCCTTCCACTTCTTAGAGATACATACATACCATGTTAATACAAGGAGAGCTTTGATTGGGTTTGCCTGGGGTGGGGGGTGGGAGGGGTAGACAGGAGAGCACATCTGGATTTCTTGCTCATGCTTTCTTTTGTTTTTGTTGCTGTTGAACATCAAACCCAAGGTTTAATGCCTGCCCCCACTGGCATTCATTTTCATCCCTTCAATGCTCACATTTAGATTATTAAGTCAAATCCTTTCACAGAAGGTCATTGTTGCTTACCTGGCTCTCTTGCCCTCTCGACCACAGGCTTCAAACAGATGACTCTCACTATGACTTAACTTGCTTCTGAGCAACTCTACTAGGGCTTGGGCTTAGTAATTATACTACTAAGAGTTGGGCCCTTGCAGGAAGTTTGTATTTTTGTTTTATTTTATTTTTATAGTTAATCTTTCATTTACCCAACTACCACAAATTATGCTATCCAGTGCTCCACGTTTGGGGAAATCTCAGGGGTCAGCACAGCTGTGTTCAGTGGCTAAGCCTCACCCTGAGGAAAAGCACCTTCCTGATCACAACAGCCTCCCTCCCATGCCAGGTGGTTACTAAGGGAGGTTTTAGAGATGACGAGAGGTGCACCCTGACAAAGAGGAGCAGGAAAAGCATCTGCAGCAGAGTCCCTGGGATGCAGACAGGCCCACTGGCGAGCCAAACAGACACCAGGCACAGCTTGGTTGCAGCCCAGTGCATGGCCCATATTTAGTATAAAACAAATATGAATTGAATGGAAAACATTAACAAAGTAATCACTAAAGTAGGGAATACAGCAGTGAAAAAGAGGGTGGAGTGTTTGGCCTCAGTGCTAGAGGTGCCTGGGAGCTATTGAAAACTCTTGAGTAGAAGAGTGATTTAGTATATGAAGTGTTTCAGGGATATATGTTTCGAGAGGGGGAGGAAGGGAGGGAGGGAAGGAGAGAGAGAGAGAGAGAGAGAGAGAGAGAGAGAGAGAGAGAGAGAGACTGCAATATGAGCCTATTTATTCCTATGTTTCTCAACCAGGGAGATCTCAGAGCTAAAGGAAAAAATGGTCATTGTGACTTGTCGCTCAGTTTCTCCGGTATCTGCTCCACACTGCAGTGCCTGGACCTAGCGCCAAGTGCCATATGCCACACAGCAGATTTTACAGGACTGGGAGAGCCATAGATAGGTAGGCCCTAGCACTGTGAGGGCAAGGAACTGCTTATCAAAGTAAGAGATACGTTTATAGGCAGACATGCCTATAAACCACAAGAGATGATTTTCTTCCTTGCCATCTGAATCACTGAATGCACTTTCATATCAACTGCTGGATTTGTAGAGCTATAATTGTCCCACAGGACCAATCTGTAAACACACAGCTAATTCCAACAGGAATCTTCCACCAGTGCCTTAAATTGTCAAGAGCTCCCTGCCCAATTGCCCCAAGCTAATAGAATTGGCATACTTTGCAGTATTTGCACTGGAGCATTCATACTGCTTGGGCAGAAGGAGATATAAACAGATGTGTGTGCTGGCAGCTAAGTGAAACCCGCAGGTGGTTTTGAAGACACACAACATGGCTTCAGGTCTCTCAGCCCCCATGAACTCTCAGTGATGAAGTATTGACGATGCCACTGAAGTGGTCTGGAAATGGGACAGCCATTGTCTTCGGTTGTGTACCCAGTGCTGAACCCACCAGGCTGCAATGGCTATAAACTCATGGTCGCACAGATGGTCCTGCTTAAATTCAGTGTGTCACAGAATGAAGCAAATAGACATCCATGTGGGAATGGCATTTACAAGGCAGAGTGAACATTGATGGGGCTGGGAGGAGATAACCGGAAGTGATGGGGGGAGCAATCTGAGTGAATCACATGTATGTAAAACAGAGAACACATTTAGTCAGTGTCAAAAAAGAATAGTTCCCCATTAACTGAGCCTTGTCTGCATGCCAGATGCAGATGCCAAGGGCCTTCCTATTCACAGCCTCCCTGGGAGTTAGGGATTTCCACCATGGCATTTTTCTTTTCAGAAAAGAGGATTTGAAGCTGTTAAAATCAGAAAGATAAGGAGTGGGACTCAGATCTCAAATCAGATCAAGCCCCAATATTGGTGTTTCCTAACTATAGAGACTTAGCTAAGTCACTGAACCTTGGTGTCCCCATGCACAAAAACACCATCTCCACTGTAGTCTACTATGAACTTTTGGAGTGACAAAGTTAAGGTAAAAGTACTCAACTTCATTAAAGTAAGTCAGACTGCAAGAGAGTCTGTCTCAAACACAAAACAAAACAGTGTATTCATGACTCCTGATCATGCATAAATGTGTGTTTTCTTACCCCAAAGAAGCTTTACCATGGCAGAGACCTATCTCTATCTCAGCCACCCAGATAGAGATGCAGTCCTTCTGGGTTAGCTCATTTTAGCTCCCTCTCTAGCGGGTGGACTGAAGTGGTCTCCTAGGTAGAAGCTTCTTGTTTGAAACCATCCTTACTTCCAGTTTGGATGTCCTGTCAACCTTGGTTATATCATAGGCAACTACAGGTGTCTTTGCCTCTCACTCTTATTACTTCTACCATCACTGTGACATATTAAGCAACTTTGGTTTTTCACTCTGACCCTTTTCCCTTACTGCCAAACCCTGATCTAGCTCCTGCTTCAAGACGGTACAACATTTGTGTTTATGCTTCTGGCTTATTTCTTTTTCATGCTGTCTTCCAAATTCATCTATGCTGTCAAAGTGGCAAGAATGGCAAGATTTCCTTCCTTTTTAATGCTGAACAATATTCCATCACTCACAGTTCCTCCGATTTTCTCTGTCCATTCATCCATCATTTGACTGAACTCTCCCTTACTAGGCCTTTATACATTCTACAGTTTCTAGACCTGGTTTCCTCCCTCAGGTTAAAGGGTTAAAATGAAATGAACATAAATACTCTTGCTGGCAATACAGATGTGCTTCCTCTTTGTTCTGCACCTTCTAATTCTTGAAATCTTCCTTAGAACAGGTTTCGGAAAGGATCTCTTAGAGAACTCTCTCTCTCTCTCTCTCTCTCTCTCTCTCTCTCTCTCTCTCTCTCTCTCGGGAGAGAGAAAGAACAGGGAAGGAAATGAAAGGGATGGTTTGAGTTAAAGTAAGTAAAGAACAAAAGTCAGAATCCAATTGACTGTTCTCCATGTGCCATTGTAATTCAAAGCAAAGATCTGGCCCAGTCCAAGAGGAGATTGCAGTATTCTGAGCGGGCATGCAGCCAGAGCTGAGCTCACCAGACACAGCCACCACACCCACAGAACTTGGAAGCCCATAAGGAACACAACTGCACTGAGCCAGCTGCCGCAATTTGGTCTAGGTGTGCATTCGTGCCTTTACAGGTATTTCTCAGCCTGAGTTTGAAATTCATGTCCAAGTCACCTCTGCTTTCAGAGTCAATCCAGGGTGGGGAAAGCTGTCACTTTCCCATGGAAATCTGGAATTGTTTGCATAAATTAGTAGCACATTCAGACCGAATTCAAGTGGTGCCTTAGGCCCAGGGTCTTGGGAAATCTGGGAGAGTGGTATTTTGTGAACTAGAGTTCACTTACAACATGAAATGCATAAACATTCCATGCTGGCTCATTTTTGTGTCAACTTGACCCAAGCCAGAGTCATCTGAAAGGGGGAAACAGCAACTGAGAAAATGCCTCCATAACATCAGGCTGGAAGCAAGCCTGGGGAACGTTTTCTTAATTTGTGATTGATGTGGGAGGGTCCAGCCCATTGTGTTGGTATCACCCCTAGGCTGATGATTTTGTAAGAAAGCAGGCTGAGCAAGTCATGAGAGGCAAGCCAGTAAACAGCACCCTTCCTGCCTTCAGGATTCTACCCAGCTTGATTTCTTGCCCTGGCTTCCTTCAGTGATAAAGTGTGACCTGAGAGATGTAAAATGAAATAAACCCTTTCCTCCCCAAGTTGCTTTTGATTATGGTGTTTTATCACAGCAATAGAAACCATAAGACATATTGAGAATGTAGAGGAGGATGTCTGACCAAAGTTAAGAGAACTCCAGACCATGGATGATGGATCACAGAGGTGGAGCTGCGTACAGCACTGGCTGAGCAGCTATCTTTCTCAGGTGTGATCATCTGGAAAGGGCTGGCAATGGCTCATTTGTTTCCTCTTTCACAATCCATCTGCGGATTTCAAGGTCCAGCTGAGTCTCTCTACTTCCCATCTTGCTTCTGTTTAAGTCTTTCATGTTTGAGCAACTCATCTATGATAGGATCATTCACTATATTGTGCTGCTTCTGCTGAAGTTTCCTAAAACTAATGTTTACACCAATAACAGCTGGACTGCAGTTCAGAGGGTAGATCGCTCGCATAGAGCACATGTACATGAAGTCCTGGCTTTCATCTCCTTATGCTGGGTGTGGCCTTTAATTGACTTAAGAGATGTAGACAAGAGAATCTAAAGTTCAATATCAGCCTCGACTATAGTAAATTTGAAGAAAGCCTAGGCTATATGAGGGTTCTCTAGGGAAATGGAACTGATATAATGAATATATATGGACTTTATCAGAATGACTTACAAGCTGTGGTCCAGCTAGTCTAACAATGACCGTCTACCAACAGGAAGTCCAAGAATCCAGTATTTGTTCATTGCACAGTGCCAGATGTCTCAGCTGATCTTCAGTTTATGCTAGAATTCCCAAAGAAGTAGGCTTTACAGTTCCATCTCAAAAAATAAAGTATTGACTCTTTCCTTTGATGTGATTAAATGGATGTCTTCTCATCTCATTGATTCATTAAAGCCTCCTAAAAACAGTTATGATACATTCAAAGTAGTTTACAATAGTCTTCAAAGTATTGGAACCCATTGTCTTAGAATGATTTTTGTTGTTCACAGAATATCTGCACAGTTCTACATAAAGAAAGTCATTAATGTCTGTCAAATGAATAAACGAACAAAGAGCTAAATGACTAAAGGAATTGACTAAATGAATTTATTCAGTCCATGTATTTAGACCCTTTGCCTTATGCTGAGAGCAAAATGTAAGCTTCTATCCTTCCCTGAGCATATTAAGCTAAAAAAATACATTAAATAGGAAAATGGGAACCAATGTCCTCTGTGCAGGAGTGGCAAACAAGGAACTTAAAAGACTCATGAGTCCTCCCAGCTATCTCTGTGACACACCCTATAAAACATTCATATAACTGTCCAGATTCTGATGCCCTTGCATCTTTTTCTTTTTGAGATTCTTATATGACATCAGTTTCCCCCTCTCCCTTCTTCATTCAAATCCTCACATTTCCCCCTTCTTGCTTGCCTTTAAATTCTTGGCAATTCCTTGTCTTTAATTGCACATAGACCCTGCTCAATTCATGTTTTTGGCTGACTATTTGGTATTGGATAACTATTTGGTGTACCCTTCCCTGGGGAAGAATAAGAATATTTCTCCTCATCTCAGCATTCCTTAGTTGCCTGTAGTTGTCTATTGGAGTCCTTCTTGTTCAGCTTCTGTTTAGGTGCCATGTCGGTGAGATTTTATGGATGTTGCCTCTGAAATTTCAAGGAAACACAATTTCACCTCTCAAGTTTCTTGTTCTTTTGGCATATTTGACCTTTTTGATCCCTCTTCTATAATGATTCCTGAACCTTAGACGCAATTGAGTTGTGTTATAGATGTACCAGTCTGGACTGGGCTCCATGACTCTGTATTTTGATTGGTTGTGGTTTTCCACAATGGTTTCCATCTGTTGCAAAGTTTCCTTGATGAAGGATGAGAACTACACTGTGGGTATGAGGGTGACTATTTAGAAAATAGTTAGGAATTATGCTGCTTTTAGCAAAGTGGTGGCTGTAGGTTCTTCTCCAAGATCTTCACTAGTCCTGGGTAGCTGGCTAGATTTCCAATACCCGATATGTTCTCCCTTTTGTTGAGCGGGTCTTAAGTCCAATTAGAGAGCTATCCTTTTGTTACTGACAAGGTATGTATGCAACTACTGCACCCTTGGGGTTATCTTGCCTATTAGTCATTGTTGTGGTTCATCATAACTGGTTAGGACTATCAGTTGCTCCTCTCCTTTGGAAGCTTGCATAGCTCCTTCCGGTACCACGAAAGCTAAGTCCTCAGAGATGAGGTTTTCAGCTTAAATTCAGATAAAAGGCCTCAGGGCTTTGTGTCCAATGTGCCTGGTCTCTTAAGCAATAGGCCTGACTTTCTACCTCTGAGGAACAACCAAGGGCGATAGCAATATGGCCTTTAATGATTTGTGGGTTTCTTGAACAACCCTAACCAACAACCCAAAGAGGACTTCAGGGTTTTGTTGGATAGACTATGGTCCTTAACTTTTTGATGTCTGTCTATATTCAGTTCACAAGCATTTTATTGAGGAATTTTTGTTCCGTCTTCATCAGAAGTATTGACTTGTAGTTTTCTGGTTTTGTTCTGTCTTTACCTTTACATTAGGAATCTTCTTTGATCATGGTCTGCCTAATATGGTGAAGTGAGCGGTCTCTCACTTAACTCAGAGGTCATTGATTTGTCTAGTCTAGTTAGCCAGCTTACTAGCCAGTTTGTCCCAGGGATCCTCTGTCTCTGACTCCCATGTGAGGGGATTACAGGTAGGTTGCCATGCCTGCCCAGTATTTACATGAATCCTGGGGATCTGAATTCCCATTCTCACATTTGCACAGCAAACACCATGTCCACTGAGCCATCTCTCCAACCCTCCAGGACTCCTTTTAAAGCCTTAGTTTCACAAACAAGGAATCTGGAGCTCAAAAAGATAAGTATATAATCTAAGACCCTAATCTTTTAAGTCATCGTCTGGCCTGTTCAACCACATACATCCATAGGGTGTGAAGCCATGTAATTGACCCTAGGTTGTTAAAACAGCTAAGGAAGTGATGATTGGCTGAGAGCACCAAATGGTTGCAGAATGGAATAATGGACACCTTGAAAAGGTCCCAACTAGGGTTTGACTCATTTCCCTCAAGCAAGCACCCATGTCCACACTTTAAGCATGGTGTAGCCCCTTACTAAAATGTCTTTTTTCCCAAACAGCCCCTTCTGCAATCCATGCTCCATTTCCTCTCCAATAAGTGGGATTCTTTCCTCTTGCTGCTTGGAAGGGGATAAGAAGAATAAGGAGGTGTCACTGAGCTCAGTGGGAAGCTGGCTTGATGACATGGGAAGGATCCAGATTCCACCTGGAGGTTTGCACTTGTATGGATGTTGAGCAAATTTGTCCAAATTCTGGGCCCAAAGGCAGCAAGGGAACCATCTCTGCTTTGTGATCAGTCCCAGCAGTTTAAAACGAAAGTGCTAGTTGAAAGCCAGCTTGGTAAACACCAACAAACTCCTTACAACAGCCCCTTTATGATTGGTCCCAGCAGCAAATGTAAACAATATAGCAATCACTCCTTCTTGCCATTTGTTGGAAGTTTTTTCCTTCCTCTCGTTCTGCAGGAATAATTCCTTCCTTTCTGTGGGGGGGGGTGGGGGAGTGGGGGGTGGGGGGTGGCAGGGGGCGGGGCGGTTGTCCTTTCTGAAGCCTTCCCTAATTTCATGCTCCTACAGAGTCTTAGAAAAGATGGCTAATAGAGGTGGTCATATCAGAAGAGGGCCATGTGGAGACCATATATCCATTCATCACCATTCATTCTCCCTTGTTTTATTTGTGTGTGTGTGTGTGTGTGTGTGTGTGTGTGTTATATGTACACATTTGTGAGCCTGCATACGTGTGTGCTCATGTTTGTATATAGAGGTCAGTGATGTTGGATGTCTTATTCTATCATTCTATTACTGAATCCAGAGCTAGCCTGGTAGCCAGCACTCTCCTATCTTTGACCCCTATCTTTGTGGCAAAGCTAGGGTTGTAGGCATACATGATGGTCATAGTTGCTTTTATATGGGAATCAGCTCCTTGTGCCTGCATAGCAAGCACTTCGATCTACCGAGCTATCTCCTCAACTTCACAACATTCTTAAGTGGTAAATGTTAGATTTGAACCCAAGTCTAACTACAAAAAAAAAAAAAAAAGCCATGTTCTTTCCCACATGACAATGTTAAGCTTTCAAGGCCCAGCTGCTATTCCACAGCCACTTTGAGTATATCTACCAGCCCCTGGTCCAGCCAAATGTCCTACAGACCTGTCCCCACCTATACAACAACACATATGGACTACCCACAATCCTATCTTAGCCCAAATATTCCAATTCTGTTCCTCTTTCTGCAGCCGCACTCCAAACACATTACCTCAGGATCCACAGCTCTATCCTGCACTTCTCCCGGGGCTGCTCTACTTTACCACTATCCGCTTTGTCTTTGTTCATCCAGCACCCCTTAAACTCCTTCCAACGCCTTCCTCAGAACTCTCAGGCCTACCCAACTCCTCCAGCAGACACATCAACTCAACCTCAGAAATCTCAGCCAGACCCAACTTCTCCAGAAGCTCCTCTCTCCATTATATCAGAACTCAAAGCAGAATTCCCTCACACTTTCTAGGTCCCACCCTGGCACTCTGTAGATTTTGTGCCCTAGTTCAGAACTCATGGACCCATGGTCAACCCCTACCTCACACTCCAGCTACAGCCTCTCTTTGGCACTCTATATGTCGGCCTCCCTGGGTCAGGATTCACAGTGGTGCCTCTCCTTCCTACCTCAGGACTCACAGCCCAGCTGTCTTCCTTCCTCGGCCCTTCCAGGTCTACATCATTAATCTCAGCCCCACTCACACCCTAGGGTTGCTACTCCCATATCCCTGTCCAGCATTGTCAGCAGATAGTGACCTGCCCGGACTCCCATGTCACCACTCAGAGCCTCACCCCTCCATTGCCTCAGCACTCCAGCCAGGGCGAGTTCTCCTGTTCCAAGCGCTCATTGGCCTGTCTTGCTCCTACCATAGCCTCCCAACTCAGTCCTTCAGGCCCACAGCTCTCCTCTGCACCTTTCCCAGACCTTTCAGCAAGGCCTCATCACTCTCAGCACTGCCCTTGCATTGGCTTCATCCTGACACTTTAAACCTGCTGCTGCTTTCTCTCAATTCTCTTTCCTTCCTGGCTCTGTACTACAGACAGACTTTGCCCCAGCACTGAATGATCAGAGCTCGCCAGAGACTGTTGGGTCCAATTCAGACTACTGCGTGCTCATATAAATAGACTTCCAGTCCTTGATGCAGAAGGGGTGCTTTGGGCCTTCTTGGCTGAGTATGTATTGGTTTCACACATTGGGGTAGTGGGTATATACTTATGTGTAGGTGCATAAACATGTGTTGCTATGTGTCCGATTATACCTTTTGCATAAGAAATGTCAGTTGTTTGGGTAAAAGCATTAAAGCTTGTGCCTGGGAAGGCTACTCAACTGGATTGGGGACAGGCCAGGAATCCACATCAGCAGTGGTACCACGTGAGCCTGAACTTGGCCATTTGTGCTCATCCATGGCTCTGGACCTTCTGTCACCTGAGTGTGGGAGCCATCCATACTTGTACTGGAAATCTAGCTGGGAAGCCTGGGGGTGGAAGACTGCTAGCTTGTGGTTAAAGACTGAGTGATCCCTAGAGTTAAGCTTCTGGGACACACTGAAAGAGCAAAAGAGACAAATCTTTGGCTTGTGAGCCTGAACCTGTACAAACACACCCTATTTATATATAGTTCTCTCTGTTGTGTGACTCAGTATCCATGCAGGACTGGCCAGAGGCCACCCTTGCCAGCCCAAGCCTCCTGCCAGACTTTTGCATCCTCTCTCCTTCTAAATGTGGATGCACACCGGTTAAAAAAAACGCCTCAGTGGTTCTTCATATGAACCAGGCCATCTTTACCCTGAGTTTGTGAACTCACCAAGACACAAGATTTTGAGGACTGCAGGTCTGTGGTCTGTAATCTAATGCCTTGTGTGGTTTGCAGATTACATTAAAGGCAATGGAATTCAATGCACCAAACCCTTCCCTGCTCCTATCTCTGAAGAGATGTCTTCAGTCTGGTTAGATGCTGTTTCTCTCCTTTTAGATCCTGCCTTCTTGGAAGAATATCTTAATCCACTAAGTGAAGATCTTTTCTGACCTGCTGATGGATGCCTCATGTGCACCAGAAGCAAGTCAGAGGTGAGGCAATCATTATTGTTTCTCCAAAAAACCTGTTTTCATATCTCTTCTGAGGAGCTTAGAGCATTGGTGGCAGTGGCATAGACAAGCATGAAAAGCAGAGGGACAAAGAATGTCCCTCTGCGCCGGGCGGTAGTGGCTCACACCTGTAATCCCAGCACGTAGGAGGCAGAGGCAGGCGGATTTTTGAGTTCGAGGCCAGCCAGGGCTACACAGAGAAACCCTGTCTCAAAAAAAAAAACCAACAACAACAAAAAGAATGTCCCTCTGTCTAGTGCCAATTCAAGCAGTTATAAAGCAGTCTGCCTAGGCCTGGGGGTTGCTTTTTCCTGTGTATTCCCCTAGGGAATGGTGACCTCTGTCATCACTGAGGACACATTTTCCTCTCAGTGTTTTTCTCTACAAGTGTCTATCCTGTCCTGCTAGATCCCCCAGAATTCTATAGATAGGTACCAGTTATCTCAGTGTCAGCCCTTTGCATTGGTCCTGTCACCACGCAGGTACACATTTGTCCTGTGCAAGGAGAGGCATTGCATCATCGAGCTCAGCGGAGTTTCGGGGAACATGGAGCATGGCTTAGACTCTGAAGAGCTAGGCTGTGGTGTGTGTGTCTGGCCTCCCCAGGGGGTCTGAGGAAGGTAAGTGTTGCTAGTTCCTCCTCCCGCCAGCTTCATGTTGGGTTTGCCCTAAAATGAGT
Source organism: Apodemus agrarius (assembly GCA_964023405.1). Lineage (NCBI taxonomy): Eukaryota > Metazoa > Chordata > Mammalia > Rodentia > Muridae > Apodemus > Apodemus agrarius. The sequence goes on from OZ030010.1 coordinate 128,989,093, forward strand.
CGGACTGTGAGTTGTGTTGGTGTTCCACGCTGAGTCCCTACCATGACTGTCCTGTCAGCAATCACAGTGCTCATAGATGGCAGCCCCATGAAACAGGGCAGTGGACAGTGACCTGTAAGGAGATTCAGGCCTCGTGCTGACCAGGGTGCAGATTTGACAGCGCAGTGACAGATGCTCCCAGCAAGGGGGAGTAACCTGCTCCTGTCAGCTTAGGAAGGAGTCCTTAGGATCTCTTTTGGTGTGAGCTGCAGAATGTGTCTTGAACCTTCCTGAAACAGCCTTCTAAGGCCTAGCAGAGGAGCTGGACTGGGGTGCATGGGAACCCTGGTTCCTCAGACTGGAGTAATTACTTCTCCATTCTGAGCCTCCGTTCCTGTTTGTGGTCCTAGAGCTAAAGTCAGGAAAGAGTCTGCTCATGGCATTGTATTATATGGACATGAGTGTATGTACACTGTAATGCCTATGACAGGCAGCAGGGACACTGGGTGACTGGAGTGGCTTTTAAAGCTTGGTCCCTTGGCGAGGAGGGTGTGACCACTGTGGGCACGGAGGAGGGAGCAGATATGGTGCAAATGCAGCAGCTGAATAACAGCCCTGTCAACCAACACTGCAGTGCAGACTCTAAAGCCCAAGGCACCACTGAGCCACCTTTGCCTTGCAGAGCACAAACCACTGTATTTTCCCACACCCATCCAGACTACTATGCTCTCATGTAGGGGATGGCAATGAGGACTTCCCTTCTGTTTTGCCTCTCTGGCCTTGAGGACACAGCCCCAAGTACCTTGGCATTTATGAAAATAAAAAAAAAAACTACCAGGAAATGACCTCTGCGCTCAAGCTTACTTTGGTCCTACTGTTGTCTGGATAGTAGAGATATATAGTGTTTCCTGTCTGCCCCTAATCCCCCACAGACACACACCATGCATGCTTCCTCATGCTGACATTTCAGACAAAACCCACATAGTGGATGAACAGCATCCAGGAGACCAGGTGGCCTTGAGGGGCCAAGCACTGAACAGACATCAATGCCCTGGCAAGAAGTCCAAACATAAAATCCTAAATACACCTTTGACTCCTTGAGGTGGGTTAAGAAGTTTTAGGTGGTGGACATTTTTGCAGCAACATTGTGCAGGCTCTTTTGCAGTGCTTCTAGATTCTGTCTTCCCCGGGTGTCAGGCAATTTCCCACCCCCAAGGGCTGAGAGGAGGGGCCTACATCTCAGGGGTCAGGGTAGAGTACTGTTCATCCCTTAGCAGGTAGGCGGCTACTCTGAAGGGCTAATGGATGCTTGGCAGGGACCCTCAGCTGCTGCGCAGTAACTTCCTGGCACTATCTGATGGAGGTGGGGCCCCAGGAGAAAGGGATCTCCTGCTCTGAGACACCTCAGTAGTGGGAGGTGAGACCACCAGGTCAGGAGCCACACCCTTCTGCACCCTGATGCTGACGTCATAAACATGCTGCTGCTGTCCATGTCTGCTAGGCTGTCCCAAGTGTGTGGCAGACTAGGCTAGGGAACACTGTCCAGGGTTAGATCGCATCGCACAAAGACTCGGCACTCAAGTTTAAGATGTTAATTCACTACCGCAAGGTTTATTTTTCGGAAGTAACAATCAACCATGTTCCTTTACGGGGAAAACGGTGATTCTTTTCAGGGAAGAGTTCTCCCTGCATTCACGAACATGTTAATGACTCTGAGTAGCACACAGATTATACATTCTTCCTCTGAATATTGATCTTCGTACTCCTCTTCCTCGTATTCCTCCTCCTCCTCGTACTCCTCTTCGTACTCCTCCTCGTACTCCCCTTCTTCCATATCCTTGTACTCGTCGTCTTCGTCCTCTTCCTCCTCCCCGTACTCCTCGTACTCCTCCATATCCTTGTACTCATCGTCGTCGTCGTCCTCTTCCTCCTCCCCGTACTCCTCGTACTCCTCCATATCCTTGTACTCATCATCGTCGTCGTCGTCGTCCTCTTCCTCCTCCCCGTACTCCTCGTACTCCTCCATATCCTTGTACTCATCGTCGTCATCGTCCTCTTCCTCCTCCTCGTACTCCCCTTCCTCCATATCCTTGTAGTCGTAGTCGTCATCCTCTTCCTCCTCCTCGTACTCCCCTTCGTCCATATCCTTGTACTCATCGTCGTCGTCTTCGTCTTCCTCCTCCACTTCCTCCTCTTCAATCTCTTCTTCCTCCTCCTCTTCCTTCACACCGTTGTTCTGAATAGATATGGCCGACAGGGCAGCTTTAAGGATAGATCTGCAAACCTCGTACAGGGACATTATGGAACCGTAGCTAAGGCTCCAGGAGTAGCTGGTGGGCTCATTCCCAGCCACTTCCATGTTAACATCAGCGGTTGGACAATCTGCACTATTATCTGAAGAAAGGTCTTTACACAGATTACATATCTCCGGAGATGGAATTCCAGTTGGGGCACTTACAGGGATGTTGTTCTTCTTGTATGTTTTCAAAGGCCGCTCGGAGTGGTTATCTGTAGGTGTTTCCATGTTGGTAAATGCCTTCTCAGGCATAATGGTATCTTCGTTGGCCATCAGTTGTACTCTAGACTCCGAAGCACTCAACATCCTCTAGACAATCCAGAGTGCCTGTCCTTTCCGGACAGGTGCCCCACAAATTGTGGCTGCTGGATGTGAGCCTCAGCAGTGAGGCAACAAGTCATCATCCTCTTTGTTAGTCACATGATGTCACAAGGAGGCCCACAGCCAGTCTGGGGGAAGAGCCTATCTTAGTGTAGGGGGGTAGTCAGAAAGTGGACAAAATTGAACAGATTTCCAGAATAGTCTCCTGTGTTCTGATAAGCACATGTGGCCCACCCTGAGTCCGTTGAGAAACTGTATTTCTTCTCCCACTCCTCAAGGAGTGGAGGGGACAACAGGAGTCTGTTTCTTTCGACTCTGTTTTGCCCAAGGGCCAGCCTAAAGTTAGTCCAAACTTCAGCATACCAAGACTGCTCAGCTCACATAGGCTGCTAGAGGAATCTACCTTCAAAGCAGCAGTTTGGTCTAGCTTTGCATTCACCAACTACCTGTCCCACCACACACCCCCTTTCTTGGTCTGGCATTGGTTTCTTCCAACTGCACCTGCTGGCTGCTTGTGTCTGTTCACATAGGTCCTAATAAGGAGTGTGCTTCACTACAAGAAGGACATGATGTCTCCAGAGTAGGGCTATGCCCAAGTAGGACAAACTGTATTTTATTCTAAACACTAATGTGATTAAAGGGCCATACATCCTTTGAATTTCCATGTACACCTCTGCTTGACACCAAATCTTATTCTGGGGAACACAATAGAATTGCCACTGGCTTCCCTCTCTTCCCCAAAGATGACATTTTCCTGTTCTGTGACACACTTTGAGTTTTGAGGCATGATTTAACCATATTCGATTATCCTGAATAAAGATCCTACTTGCTTAGCTGAAATGACTATAGTAATTCAAATACGAAAGGTACCAGAGTACCTTTCATCAGATGAGTGGTGTGTGTGTGTGTGTGTGTGTGTGTTGGTAGGAGGCCCAACAGAAAATCACCCTCCACCACAGATGAGTGACACAGAATGAAGCTATCTCATCTATAGTATCAATCTATGTAGAAAGATACAAGCTTTATATTGGAAATCCACAACCCAGGGCTAAAGGGTCCTTTGCCCCTCCCCATTATGTGGTCCACTTTGGCCTCTCTGAGGGGCAGCCCTTGTTTCAAGCCCATGTGTTGTGGGTTAAGGGGGTAGTGCAAAGAAGGCTTTTCTCCAATTTATCTCAAAGAAGGAAATGAGGGCCAGAAGGAGATTCTGTGCAGGGGTCTTTCAGCCATAAGTCTCTCTAGACAGTAGGCATAGTCTATAACTAGACAGGTTTGCTCCATTGTGATGGGGCTTTACCATATGTCCTAAGCCTTCATTCCAGAACTGTGATTCTGGGGCTGGTAAGGTGCCTCAGCATGTACAGCCAAGCTTGACATAGTCATGCTCTCTAGACTGAACCAACATGGTAGTGGGAGGAGGACTGTATCCATGTGTTTTAAGACACTACTTACAAGGTAAGAAATGAATGATGTCTATGGGGGCATGGCTTAGATTCAGTAGATTTCTCTTAAGCAAAGTTTGTCCCTTACTAACATAGCAATATCCTATTTTTTTTTTTACAAAAATTCCTTGATTTTCTTTTAAAAAGTCATTGTCCCCCTCCTGGTCCACCCTCCCACAGTTCCTCATCCCCCTTGTCTCCAAGAGGATATTTTTAATTGGAATAGTTACATCACTTCTCTCCTTCCTGTCGTCCTTCCCAGTTACCCTTCCCACAGCCCTCAATTATCCCTTCTCCAGACCCTTGTAGGTACCTTCCCTTGAACCATTTCCAGCCTCACCACTATTAAATTGATAACTACTTTTGATTAATTATAATTCTTATGCCCACTCAATCACACACACACACACACACACACACACACACACACACACAGAGAGAGAGAGAGAGAGAGAGAGAGAGAGAGAGAGAGAGAGGGAGAGGGAGAGGGAGAGAGAGAGGAGAGAGAGGAGAGAGAGAGAGAGAGAGAGAGAGAGAGAGAGAGAGAGAGAGAGAGGAGAGAGAGAGAATCATACACATTCTTTTTTTAAATTACTTTTTTTTTTACAATCCAGTCATTGTCCCCCTCCTGGTCCACCCTCCCACAGTTCCTCATCCCCCTTGTCTCCAAGAGGATATCCTCCTACCCCTGGCCAGCCCTCCCCACTCCCTGGGGCCTCAAGTCTCTGGATAGTTAGGTGCATCTTCTCCCACTGGGGCCAGACCAGGCAGTGAATATAAATATGCAACCTTGGGAGGGGGCAGGGGAGATGAGGGAGGGGGGCTGAGAAGCTAGGGGGATTCTCTGGGAAGGTGGGGGGACTCTCTAGAAAATATAGGAGATTTGGGAAGCAAGAGACTGTCAGGACTCAAAGGGAGGAACCTTAGGTGAAATGCCCAACAGTGGGGAGAGGGAACTTGTAGAGCAAACCCAGTTTTAAGACTGAGAACGATATGTTTTAGCCTTTCTACGTGAACTACTCAGTATTCCTGTAAGGGCAGTTTCTCAATGCGGTGATTTGTATTTTGATCCCATGTTTGGGAGCCTTTGGTGAGGCTTACATATCTTGACAGAACTAATTGCTTATAGTTCAAAGCAGGAAGGAAAAGAGACATAGTGAGCTGAGGTCCCACAATCCCTTTCTTTAAAATTTCCATGCTTTAAAAATATAAGGACTGTACCAACTTTTAGTCTAAATATTTATATTTGTACCCATAGGCAAATGCCACTCTCGTCCTTAATCTTGAAGCTTCTCTTTGCAGTAAATGTCAGCTGAATATAGAGACTCAGTGGATCAAGATGCCCAGAATAAATAAAGGTTGGATGCTCAGCCCTAAACAGGACATGTATACCATCCCATCTAAACCTCTGGGGACAAGGGCAGGAACATTGAGGAAGAGGCTGCAGGAAAATGCCAGAGGTTTATTATATGACACAAACAAGATCTCAGAGCAGCTGTGGTGGTTGTCTGCATTCAGCATGCATGAGACTTGACCTGTACGCAGCCAACCATGAGTTGGGGAGGAAGGGGTTCATGGGGCTTGACTTAGTTGGCTTTGTTATTGTCCTGATGAACAACATGCAAAAAAGCTACTTGGGGAGGAAAGGGCTCATTTGGCTTATGCTTCCACTGTTCATCTTTGAAGGAAGACAGGAGAAGAGCTCAAGAAAGGCAGGAACCTGGAGGGGGGGGCACTGATGAAGAGGCCGTGAAGGAGTACTGCTCACTGGCATGCTGACCTATAAATTAAAAAAAAAGTTAAATATTTGTCTTATTTAGGGTTTTTATTGCTGTGACAAAACACCATGATCAAGGAAACTTGGGGGAGAAAAGGGTTGATTTGGTTTATACTTTATTCATCATTTAAGGAAGTCAGGACAGGAACTCACACACAGCAAGAACCTGGAGGTAGGAGCTGATGGAGGAGACCATGGAAGGATCCTGCTTACTGGCTTGATGTCCTTGGCCTGCTCATCCTGCTTTCTTATAGAAGAACCCAGGGTCACCTGCCACCACATCAGTGGGATAGGCCCTGGCCCCATCAATCACTAAGAAAATGCCTTACATCCAGCCTTATGGTGCCATTTTCTTTTCTTTTTTTATGTTAGTGTTTTTGTATTAAATATAATCTTCATTTACATTTCAAATGCTAAAACCTTTCCGGGTTTCCCCCATCCCCAAAAGCCCCCAACGCATCCTCCCAACCCCTGCCTCTACGTATATGCCCCTCCATCGAACCCACTCCCACCTCCCCCTCCCCCTTGATTTCCCTTTGTTGGGGCCTCTATTGAGCCTTTACCTGACCAAGGACCACTCCTTCCACTGATGCCCGACAAGGCCTTCCCCTGCCACATTTTTGGCTGGAACCATGTGTACTCCTTGGTTCATGGCTTAGTCCCTTAGTCCCTTTCAGAGAGCTCTGGTTTGTGTGTCAGGTTCATATTAGCGAGCTAGTACAACTTCTTTACTTTAAGAGGGAAGAACCAGGACACAGTCACAATCTGAACAAAACCAAACCAAATTCGACCTATGTAAATAACTCAGTTTCCAGTGTTTGGGATCTACACAACAATCTTCTAGGCCCATCCAAAAGGCTTGGGTCATCCCTCTGGTTCTGTGCTCTGCAGCACATACACCTTGCCTTGTAAGCTCCTGCTGGTTCCACTCCACCCCTGCTGCTGCTCTTGGTGGTCATCTCATACTATCTCCACAATGCTGGGGTCTCTTGCTGCAACTAGGCTGCACTTTCACCGCTAATAGACTCTCCTGGCCTCTTGTTAGGGACTCCAGTCCTGTCACAGAGTGTCAAGCCTCTACTGCTCTCCAGATTCACCTTCAAATCCAGAGACACCTGGGTGACTCTTATACTACCAAGTTCAGCTGTCAGCACAAGGTGGATCCTTGGCCACCTCTGGAACAGAGAGCTTTTGTGTGCTAATGCTGGGCTTATACTTCCCAGAAAGGTTCACCTAGGTGAGATGCTGGTGTCTTGTCTTGACCCCCATTAATTTCTCAGTTCCAGCAAGCCAGCATTGATTATCCCAATATAAGAAAGGCTTCATTTTAGTGCTTCTTGTCTCCTGTTCATAACCAATTTGTCTGCTCCAGCTAACCAGTAGCACAGATTCTTAATGAAAATATACAAAGGGTCTTCAAGAAGTGTCTCTCTGCTCACTGGCACCTCAGAAGCCAGGCCTCCATCCTCTGCACTGCTCTCAGCATTCTTACCTTCCAAGTTTCCTCAGAACAGCTCACCAAGTTCAGAAAACTCAATGGCTTTTTTTCTAGCCAATTTTCCCAAGTCTTCCCAGGATCCTCCCCACTCCCGGGACCAATTTCCGTCTTGGGTAGGGTTGCTACTGCAGAGATGAAACACTATGACCACAAAAAAAAAAAAAAAACAAACAAACAAACAAAAAACCTTGCTTGAGGAATGTGTTTATTTGGCTTACACTTCCACATCATAGTGCATCATCCAAGGAAGTCAAGACAGAAACACAAAACAGGGCAGCTAAAGCTCCTTTCAAAAGAAAGGGGGCGGGAAGGGAAATGAAAAGCCCAGCTTCAACCTATAGTTACACTTTCTTATAGTTTAGATACCAGCGTTCCAATCCCTGACTGTGTGGCCATCAGAGAGGGTGGTTTTTGAGTCCCATGACCACCAAGGGAAATTTCCATCCCAATCAGACATGATTGCAGGAACAAAAATTGCAGGCAGCAGATCAAACATTCCTTCCTTAGCAAACACCATCTGTTCTTTGACAAGGTAATTGTGGTAACCATTTCTTTTCTTTTTTTGATTATTTATTAATCATTTTATTTGTTTACATTTTCAAATGTTATCCCCCAGTCTCCCCTCCGTGAACACCTCACCCCATCCTCCTCCCCTCTGTCTCTAAGAGGTCGTTCCGCACCCACCCACTCCCACCTCACTCCTCTAGCATCTCCCTTCTCTGGGGCATCAAGCCTCCACAGGACAAAGTGCCTCCTATCCCATTGATGCCAGATAAGGCAGTCCTCTGTTACATACTCTTTGGTTGGTGGTTTGGTCCCTGAGAGCTGAGGGGTCCAGATTAGTTGATACTGTTGTTTTTCCTATGGGGTTGCACTCCCCTTCAGCTCCTTCAGCCCTTCCCCTAACACTTTCATTGGGGTCTCCAGGCTCAATTCGATAGTTGGCTGTGAGTATCTGTATCTGTCTTAGGTGCTGGCAGAGCCTCTCAGAGGACAGCCATACCAGGCTCCTGTTTGCAAGCACATCTTGGCATCAGCAATAATGTCAGGGTTTGGTGTCTGTGGATAGATGGAATGGATTGCATGATGGGGGCAGTCTCTGGATGGCCTTTCTTTCAGTCTCTGCTCCACACTTTGTCTCTGCATTTCCTTTACACAGGAACAATTCTGGACCAAAAAAAATTGAAGATGGGTGGGTGGCCCCATCACTAAACTGTCTATCTACTAGAGTTGGTCTCTTCAGGTTCTAACTCCCTGCTGTTGGGTATTTCTGCTAATGTCATCCCCATTGGGCCCGGGAAGCCTCTTGCATCCCTTGTGTCTGGGACTTTCTAATGGTTCCCCAAGTTCCCCATCCTCCACTGCTACTTATTTCAATTTGTTCTTCTGGCCCTCTGGTCTTCACTCCTGTCTCTTCCCATACCTGTCCCTGCCTCCACCCTTTTTTTCTCCCCCTCCTCTATCAGGTTCATGTAAATATTTCCTGTCCCTAGATAAGAGGAGGAGGCTCTAACAAGCTAGCAGAACCCAGTATACTTCCCTATTTCAGAAGTAATTTTTTAAAGATTTATTTATTTATTATATGTGAGTACACAATTGCTCCTACAGCTGATAAACAACTTCAGCAAAGTGGCTGGATATAAAAATCAACTCAAGCAAATCAGTAGCCTTCCTATACTCAAAGAATTAACAGGCTGAGAAAGAAATTAGGGAAATGACACCCTTCACAATAGCCACAAACAATATAAAGTATCTTGGTGTGATAACCAAACAAGTGAAATATTTGTATGACAGGAACTTCAAGTCTTTGAAGAAAGAAATCAAAGAAGACCTCAGAAGATGGAAAAATCTTCCATGCTCTTGGATTGGCAGGATCAATATAGTAAACATGGCCATCTTGCTAAAAGCAATCTACAGATACAATGTAATCCCCATCAAAATCCCAACTCAGTTCTTCAGAGTTAGAAAGACCAATTCTCAAATACATCTGGAATAACAAAAAACCCAGGATAGCTAAAACTATTCTCAACAGTAAAAGGACTTCTGGGGTAATCAATATCCCAGAACTCAGGCAGTACTACAGAGTAATTGTGTTAAAAACTGCATAGTATTGGTACAGTGACAAGCAGGTAGATCAATGGAGTAAGATTGAAGACCCAGAAATGAACCCCAAACACCTATGGTCACTTGATCTTTGACAAAGGAGCTGAAACCATCCAGTGGAACAAAGATAGCCTTTTTACAAATGGTGCTGGCTCAACTGGAGGTCAGCATGCAGAAGAATGCAAATTGATCCATTCTTATCTCCTTGTACTAAGCTCAATTCCAAGTGGATCAAGGAACTAATAGAAAAGAAAGTAAGGAAGACCCTTGAGGACATGGGCACAGGGGAAAAGTTCCTGAACAGAACACCAATAGCTTATGCTCTAAGATCAAGAATTAACAAATGGGACCTTATAAAATTACAATGTTTCTGTAAGGCAAAGGACACTGTCAATTGGACAAAATGGCAACCAACAAATTGAGAAAAGATCTTCACCAACACTACATCTTACAGAAGGCTAATATCCAATATATACAAAGAACTCAAGAAGTTAAACTACAGAGAGCCAAATAACCCTATTAAAAAATGGGGTACAGGGCTAAACAAAGAATTTTCACGGGAAGAAATTCGAACAGCTGAGAAGCGCCTTAAGAAATGTTCAGCATCATTAGTCATTAGGGAAATGCAAATCAAAACAACCCTGAGATTTCACCTCACACCAGTCAGAATGACTAAGATTAAAAACTCAGGAGATGGGTGCAGGGATTCCTGTGGTTAGACAGAGCCCTGAGACCGGCCACCATCTTGGAGCTGGTAATCTAGCAAGGTAAAGTGGGCACCAGAGTGAAGGATTTCCCAGGGTATAGCCTGCCTGGGTGCCTTCCGCACCAGGGAGCTGGGCAGCATTACAGGTGCCTGGGCAGGCGGGGGAGCATCTGACCTGCAGGAAGTCCCGTAGATAGATAGAGACCCAAGGACCAGGATCCACACCATCTTGGATCCTGCACCCCAAGTGGGGAAGCTCCCAATCCACAGAGAGCAGTAAGACAGAGCTCTGCAGTCCAACACTATCCTGGGGAGAACAACTCAACTAGAGAAAGCCCTGCCAACTGAGAGAGCCACTGCCTAGGCTTCAGCAATCCAGCCAGGGAAGCCCCGGGCCTGCAGGGATTCCTGCAGTCAGACAGGGCCCTGAGACCCGCCACCATGTTGGAGCTGGTAGACTAAGCAGGCAAACCAGGAGGAGACCACTGGAGGCCAGTTAAGCACCCAGGGGCAAGCAGGGAGGAGACTTGAATCCAGACCAGCAGAGCTGAGGAGGTAATTCAGAGCCCAGTGGGGGAAACCTTCTGGTCTCCACCTCAGGAGCACAGACGCCCTCTGAGACAGTAGCACCAAACGCCAGACTCTCAGGAGCTTTAAACATCAACCAGTAATAACAAGACCAACTAAGTCCAGAAATAAACAAACGGAAAAAGGCAAATGTAGGAACATTAATAGCAGAAATCAAGGCAATATGGCAGTATCCGAACACAGTTCCCCAACAGCAGTAGGTCCCGGATACCCCAACACACCAGAAAAACAAGATATAGATCTAAAATCACTGGTCAGGATGCTGATAGCAGAACACATGGATAAATCTCTTAAAGAAATAGAGGAGAAAATGGATCAAAAGTTAGAAGCCTTTAAAAGACAAACACAAAAATGACTTAAAGAAATTCAGGAGAATATGGATCAAAAAGTAGAAGCCAATAAAGGGGAAATACAAAAATCACTTAAAAATACAGGAGAATGTGGGTCAACAAGTAGTAGTCATAAAAGAGGAAACACAAAAATCTCTTAAAGAATTACATGAAAACACAAACAAGCAAGTGAAAGATCTGAGCAAAACCATCCAGGATCTAAAAACAGAAGTAGAAACAACTAAGAAATCTCAAAGGGAAACAACTTTGGAGATAGAAAACCTTGGGAAGAAATCAGGGGCCATATATGCAAATATCAACAACAGAATGCAAGAGATAGAAGAAACAATCTCAGATGCCGAAGATACCATAGGAACCATGGACTCAACAATCAAAGAAAATGCAAAATGCAAAAAGCTTGTAACCCAAAACATCCAATAAATCCAGGACACAATGAAAGACCAAACCTAAGGATTATAGGTATAGATGAGAGGGAAGATTTACTAATTAAAGGGCCAGCAAATATCTTCAACAAAATTATGGAAGAAAACTTCCCCAACCTAAAGAAAGAGATGCCCATGAATATACAAGAAGCCTACAGAACTCCAAACAGACTGGACCAGAACAGAAATACCTCCTGTCACATAATAATCAAAACCCAAATGTACTAAACAAAGAAAGAATATTAAGGGCAGTAAGAGAAAAAGGCCAAGTAACATATAAAGGAAGACCTATCAGAATCACACCAAACTTCTCACCAGAGACCATGAAAGCTAGAAGATCCTGGGCAGATCTCATGCAGACTCTAAGAGAACACAAATTTCAGCCAAGACTACTATACCCAGCAAAACTCTCAATCACCATAGTTGGGGAAACCAAGGTATTCCATGACAAAACCAAATTAGCACTATATCTTTCCACAAACCCAGCCCAACAAAGGATAATAGGGGGGAAAAAAACCAACACAAGGAGGGAAACTACACCGCAAAAGAATCAAGATAGAACCCTCCCTCATCAAACCTAAAAGAAGATAACCACTCAAATATAAAAAATAATTTCAAAAATGTCAGGAAGTAATAGTTACTATTCCTTAATATCTCTTAACATCAGTGGACTCAATTCCCCAATAAAAAGACATAGACTAACAGACTGGATACAGAAACAGGACCCTACAATTTACTGCATAAAGGAAACACATCTCAGTGTCAAAGACAAAAACTACCTTAGAGTAAAAGGCTGGAAGACAATTTTAAAAGCAAATGGTCTCAGGAAACAAGCCAGAGTAGCCACTCTAATATCAGATAAAATTGACTTTCAACCTAAAGTCATCAAAAGAAACATGGATTTTGCTGGTCAAAGGGATAATCCACCAAGAAGAACTCTCAATACTGAACATCTATGTTCCAAATGCAAGGGCAACATCATTCGTGAAAGAAACTTTACTAAAGCTCAAAGCACACATTGCACCTAACACAATAATTGTGGGTGACTTCAACACTCCACTCTCCTCAATGGACCAATTAGGAAACCAGAAACTAAACAGGGACACAGTGAAACTAATTGAAGCTTTGGACCAATTGGATTTAACAGATATATATATAGAACATTTCATCCTAAAGCAAAAGAATATACCTTTTTCTCAGTACCACACAGTACCTTCTCCAAAATTGATCATATAATTGGTCACAAGACAGACCTCAACAAATACAAGAAGATTGAACTAATTCCATGCCTCATATCAGATCACTATGGAGTAAAAGTAGTCTTCAATAGCAAGAAAAACAACAGAAAGCAAACATACACAGGGAAACTGAACAATACTCTACTCAATGACACCTTGGTCAAGGAAGAAATAAAGAAAGAAATCAAAGACTTTTTAGAATTCAATGAAAATGAAGGTACAACGTACCCAAATCTTTGGGACACAATGAAAGAAGTGTTAAGAGGAAAACTCATAGCCCTGAGTGCCTCAAAAAAGAAACTGGAGAGAGCATACACTAGCAGCTTAAAAGCACACCTGAAAGTCCTGGAACAAAAAGAAGCTAATTCACCCAGGAGGAGTAGAAGACAGGAAATCATCAAACTAAGGGCTGAAATCAATCAAGTAGAAACAAAAAGAACCATACAAAGAATCAACAAAACTAGGAGCTGGTTCTTTGAGAAAGATAGATAAACCCTTAGCCAGACTAACCAAAGGGCACAGAGACAGTATTCAAATTAACAAAATTAGAAATGAAAAGGGGGATATAACAACAGAGACTGAGGAAATTCAAAAGATCATCAGATCCTACTACAAAAGTCTATACTCAACACAACTGGAAAATCTGGAGGAAATGGACAATTTCCTAGACAGATACCAAATACCAAAATTAAATCAGGATCAATTAGATCAGCTAAGTAGTCCCATAACCCCTAGAGAAATAGAAGGGGTTATAGAAAGTCTCCCAACCAAAAAAAGTACGGGACCAGATGGTTTTAGTGCAGAATTCTATCAGGCCTTTAAAGAAGACCTAACACCAATACTCTTCAAACTATTCCACAAAATAGAAACAGAAGGAACACTGCCCAACTCATTCTATGAAGCCACAATTATGCTGATACCAAAACCACGCAAAGATCCAACAAAGAAAGAGAACTACAGGCCAATTTCTCTTATGAATATCGATGCAAAAATACTAAATAAAATTTTTGCCAACCGAATCCAAGAGCACATCAAAATGGTCATTCACCATGATCAAGTAGGCTTCACCCCAGGGATGCAGGGATGGTTCAATATATGGAAATCCATCGATGTAATCCACTACATAAACAAACTAAAAGAAAAAAAAAACACATGGTCATCTCATTAGATGCTGAAAAAGCATTTGACAATATTCAGCATCCTTTCATGCTAAAAGTGCTGGAAAGAACAGGAATTCAAGGCCCATGCCTAAATATAGTAAAAGCAATATACAGCAAACCAGTAGCCAACATCAAACTAAATGGAGAGAAACTGGAAGCAATCCCACTTATATCAGTGACTAGACAAGGCTGCCCCCTCTCTCCATATCTTTTCAATACAGTACTTGAAGTTCTAGGGAGAGCAATTAGACAACATAAAGAAGTCAACGGGATACAAATTGGAAAGGAAAAAGTCAAACTATCACTATTTGCAGATGATATGATAGTATACTTAAGTGACACAAAAACCTCCACCAAAGAACTCCTATAGTTGATAAACAACTTCAGCAATGTGGCTGGTTATAAAATCAACTCAAGCAAATCAGTAGTAGCCTTCCTGTACTCAAAGGACAAGCAGGCTGAGAAAGAAATTAGTGAAAGAGAGGAGGGTGCCATCTTTCTTTGGGGCACTGCGGGTGGCTGGAAGCTCTAGCCAGGTGCTTGGACAGACTCTTAACCTAACATCAACTACCCCATCAGGCCCCTGTGTGCACCCAGAACCAGAACAGCTTGGTGGTGGCAGAGGTGGCGGGAGGTCTGTGCACCTGCAGCTCGCCTCTGCTGACCGCTGGGGTCCAGCCTGATCGGCCTGCAGAGGAGGGTGCCATCTTTCCTCGGGGCACTTCGGGCAGTTGGCAACTCAAGCCAGAGGCGTGGACAGACTCTTTTCCTAACATCAACTACCCCTCCAGACCCTTGCTGGCACCCAGAGCTAGAGCAGCTTGGCGGCGGCAGGAGGTCTGTGCACAGACAGTTTCAGGGTGCACCCAGAGCCAGATCAGCTAGGTGGGCGGTCTCTGCACCGACCTGGGTGGGCACCAACTTGCTTGGGGGTCTGTGCCTGGAGTACAGCTGGAGGCCGACATGTTGCCTCAGGGCACCACAGAGAGCTAACCAGACAGAGCCCTGTGGACTGGGAGCGCCACCATCTAGGCTCATCCAGAGCTGAGGAGGTTATTTCAGAGCCCAGTAGCAGAAACCTTCTGGTCTCCACCTCAGGAGCACGGACACCCTCTAGAGAGAAGCACTAAACCCCAGGCACACAGGAGCTTCAAACACCAACCACTAACAAGACCAACTAACTCCAGAAATAAACAGACGGCAAAAGGCAAACGTAGGAACATTACTAACAGAAATCAGGGCAATATGGCAGCATCTGAACCCAATTCTCCAACCACAGCAAGTCCTGGATACCCCAACATACCACAAAAACAAGATTTGAATTTAAAAGCACTGGTCCTGTTGCTGCTAAAGGAACACAAAAAAGACATAAACAAATCTCTTAAAGAAATGCAGGGGAACATGAATAGGTTAGAAGCCCTTACAATGGAAACACAAAAATCACTTAAAGAATTCCAGGAGAATATGGGTCACCAGACAGAAGGCAATAAAGAGGAAACGAAAAAATCACTTAAAGAAATGCAAGAGAAATTGAGTCAACAGGCAGTAGTCATGAAAGAGGAAACACAAAAATCTCTTAAAGAATTGCAGGAAAACACAAACAAACAAGTGAAGGAACTGAGCAAAACCATCCAAGATCTGAACACAGAGGTAGAAACAACTAAGAAATCACAAAGGGAGACAACTTTGGAGATAGAAACCTTGGGAAGAAATCAGGGGTCGTAGATGCAAATATCAACAACAGAATACAAGAGATCGAAGTAAGAATCTCAGATGCTGAAGATACCATAGGATCCATTGACTCCACAGTCAAAGAAAATGCAAAATGCAAAAGGCTTGTAATCCAAAACATCCAGGAAATCCAGGACACAATGAGAAGGCCAAACCTAAGGATTATAGGAATAGATGAGAGGGAAGATCTACAATTTGAAGGGCCAAAAAATATCTTCAACAAAATTATGGAAGAAAACTTCCCTAACCTAAAGAGAGAGATGGCCATGAATATACAAAAAGCCTACAGAACTCCAAACAGACTGGACCAGAACAGAAATACCTCCTGTCACATAATAATCAAACCCCCAAATGTACTAAACAAAGAAAGAATATTAAAGGCAGTAAGAGAAAAAAGCCAAGTAACATATAAAGGAAGACCTATCAGAATCACACCAGACTTCTCACCAGAGACCATGAAAGCTAGAAGATCCTGGGCAGATCTCATGCAGACCCTAAAAGAAAACAAATTTCAGCCAAGACTACTATACCCAGCAAAACTCTCAATCAACATAGATGGACAAATCAAAATATTCCATGACAAGACCAAATTTACACAATATCTTTCCACTAAACCAGCCCTACAAAGGATAATAGGAGGAAAACTCCAATACAAGGAGGGAAACTACACCCTGGAAAAAGCAAGATAGTAACCTTCTTCAATCAAACTGAAAAGAAGATAACCACTCAAAAACAAAAATAACATTTAAAATGACAGGAAGAAATAATCACTTCTCCTTAATATCTCTTAACATCAATGGACTCAATTCCCCAATAAAAAGACATAGACTAACAGACTGGATACGGAAACAGGACCCTACATTTTGCTGCATACAGGAAATACACCTCAGGGTCAAAGACAAACACTACCTTAGAGTAAAAGGCTGGAAGACAATTATACAAGGAAATGGTCTCAGGAAGCGAGCTGGAACAGCCATTCTAATACCAGATAAAATTGACTTTCAACCAAAAGTCATCAAAAGAGATACAGAAGGTCACTTCTTGGTGGTCAAAGGAAAAATCCACCAAGAAGAACTCTCAATTCTAAACATCTATACTCCAAATGCAAGGGCACACTCATTCATAAAAGAAACTTTACTAAAGCTCAAAGCACACATTGCACCTAACAAGATAATTGTGGGGGACCTCAACACTCCACTATCCTTAATGGACCAATCAGGAAAACAGAAACTAAACAGGGAGACAGGGAAACTCATTGAAACTTTGGACCAATCAGATTTAACATATACATATATATATATATATATATATATATATATATATATATAAAATATTTCATCCTAAAGCAAAAGACTATACCTTTTCCTCAGCCCCTCATGGTACCTTCTCCAAAATCAACCATGTAATTGGTCACAAATCAGACCTCAACAAATACCAGAAGATCGAACTAATCCCATACCTCCTATCTGATCACCCTGGAGTAATAGTGGTCTTCAATAACAGCAAAAACAACAGAAAATCCTCAGACACGTGGAGGCTGAACAATATTCTACTCAATGATACCTTAGTCAAGGAAGAAATAATGAAAGAAATCAAAGACTTTCTAGAATTTAATGAAAATGAAGTCACAACATACCCAAACCTATGGGACACAATGAAAGCAGTGCTAAGAGGAAAACTCATAGCCCTGAGTGCCTCCAAAAAGAAACAGGAGAGAGTATATACTAGCAACTTAATGGCACACCTGAAAGCTCTGGAACAAAAAGAAGCTATTTCACCCAGGAGGAGTAGAAGACAGGAAATCATCAAACTCAGGGCTGAAATCAATCAAGTTGAAACAAAAAGAACCATACAAAGAATCAACAAAACCAGGAGCTGGTTCTTTGAGAAAATAAGCAAGATAGATAAACCCTTAGCCAGACTAACCAAAGGGCACAGAGACAGTATTCAAATTGACAAAATTAGAAATGAAAAGGGAGATATAACAACAGAAACTGAGGAAATTCAAAAAAATCATCAGACCCTACTACAAAAGCCTATATTCAACACAACTGGAGAATCTGGAGGAAATGGACAATTTCCTAGACAGATACCAAATACCAAAATTAAATCAGGATCAATTAGATCAGCTAAATAGTCCCATAAACCCCAAAGAAATAGAAGGGGTAATAGAAAGTCTTCCAACCAAAAAAAGCACAGGACCAGATGGTTTTAATGCAGAATTCTATCAGACCTTCAAAGAAGACCTAATATCAATACTCTTCAAATTATTCCACAAAATAGAAACAGAAGGATCACTACCCAACTCATTCTATGAAGCCACAATTACTCTGATACCAAAACCACACAAAGATCCAACAAAGAAAGAGAACTTCAGACCAATCTCCCTTATGAAAATCGACACAAAAATACTCAATAAAATTCTTGCCAACTGAATCCAAGATCACATCAAAACGATCATTCACCATGATCACGTTGGCTTCATCCCAGTGATGCAGGGATTGTTCAATATATGGAAATCCATCAACGTAATCCACTACATAAACAAACTCAAAGAAAAATAACCACATGGTCATCTCATTGGATGCTGAAAAAGAATTTGGCAAAATTCAGCATCCTTTCATGCTAAAAGTATTGGAATGAACTGGAATTCAAGGCCCATACCTAAATGTAGTAAAAGCAATTTACAGCAGACTGGTAGCCAGCATCAAAGTAAATGGAGAGAAACTTGAAGCAATCCCACTAAAATCAGGAACTAGACAAGGCTGCCCCCTCTCTCCATTTCTTTTCAATATAGGACTTGAAGTTCTAGCGAGAGCAATTCTACAACATAAGGAAATCAAAGGGATACAAATTGGAAAGGAAGAATTCAAACTATCAGTATTCGCAGATGATATGATATTATATTTAAGTGACCCAAAAAACTCCACCAGAGAACTCCTACAGCTGATAAACAACTTCAGCAAAGTGGCTGGTTATAAATTCAACTCAAGCAAATCATTAGCCTTCCTATACTCAAAGGATAAGCAGGGTGAGAAAGAAATTATGGAAATGACACCCTTCACAATAGCCACAAACAATATAAAGTATCTTGGTGTGACTCTAGGCAAACAAGTGAAAGATTTGTATGACAAAAACTTCAGGTTTCTGAAGAAGGAAATGGAAGAAGACCTCAGAAATTGGGAAAATCTTCCATGCTCATGGGTTGGTAGGATAAATATAGTTAAAATGGCAATCTTGCCAAAAGCAATATACAGATTCAACACAATCCCCATCAAAATCCCAACTCAGTTCTTCATAGAGTTAGAAAGAGCAATTCTCAAATTCATCTGGAATAACAAAAAACCCAGGATAGCTAAAACTATCATCAACAGTAAAAGATTTTCTGGGGGAATCAATATCCCGGACCTCAAGCAATACTACAGAGCAGTAGTGTTAAAAACTGCATGGTTTTGGTACAGTGACAGAGAGGTGGATCAATGGAATAGGATTGAAGACCCAGAATTGAACCCACACACATGGCCAATTGATCTTTGACAAAGGAGCTGAAAATATCCAGTGGAAAAAAGATAGCCTTTTCAACAAATGGTGCTGGCTTAACTGGAGGTCAACATGCAGAAAAACGAGAATCTATCCACACTTATCTGCTTGTACTAAGCTCAACTCCAAGTGGATCAAGGACCTCCACATTAAATCAGACACACTAAAATTAATAGAAAAGAAACTGTGGAAGAACCTTGAGGACATTGGCTCAGGGGGAAAGTTCCTGAACAGAACACCAATAGCTTATGCTCTAAGATCAAGAGTAGACAAATGGGACCTTATAAAATTACAAAGTTTCTGCAAGACACAAGACACTGTCAAATGGACAAATTGGCAACCAACAAATTGGTAAAAAATCTTCACCAACCCTACATCTGACAGAGGGCTAATATCCAATGTATACAAGAACTCAAGAAGTTAGACCTGAAAGAACAAAATAACCCTATCAAAAAATGGGGTACAGAGCTAAACAAAGACTTTTCACCTGAAGAAATCCGGATGGCTGAGAAACACCTTAAAAATGTTCAACATCATTAGTCATTAGAGAAATGCAAATCCAAACAACCCTGAGATTTCACCTCACACCAGTCAGAATGGCTAAGATTAAAAACTCAGGAAACAACAGGTGTTGGCGAGGATGTGGAGAAAGAGGAACACTCCTCCACTGCTGGTAGGACTGCAAGCTGGTACAACCACTCTGGAAATCAGTCTGGTGTGTCCTCAGAAAACGACACAATACTTCCAGAGGATCCAGCCATACCACTCCTGGGCATATACCCAGAAGATTCCTCAGCATACAATAAGGATACATGGTCCACTATGTTCATAGCAGCCCTATTTATAATAGCCAGAAGCTGGAAAGAACCCAGATGTCCCTCAATGGAAGAATGGATACAAAAAATGTGGTATATATACACAATGGAGTACTATTCAGCCATTAGAAACAATGAATTCATGAAATTCTTAGAGAAATGGATGGAGCTGGAGAACATCATACTAAGTGAGGTAACACAGTCTCAAAAGAACACCCATGGTATGCACTCACTGATAAGTGGATATTAGTCTAGAATCCTGGGACACCAAAGACACAATCCACATACCAAATGATGTCTGACAAGAAGGAAGGAGTGGACCCTGGTTCTGGAGAGGCTCAAAGCATTAGTGTAAGGAAATACCAGAACAGGGAATTGGGAAATGGTGAATGGGGGAACGCGGGGAGGGAAAATGGCATGGGGGACCTTTGGGGAGCAGGGAACCAGAAAAAGGAAAAGGAAATGCAAACAGAGAATTTATCCAATAAAAAAAAGAAAAGAAACGGGCAATATCCAATTTTCAAAATTAAACAGCTGACATTTTGTAGCCCCCCCGAAAAAAGAAGAATTTAGGGAAATAACACCCTTCACAATAGCCACAAACAATATAAAGTATCTTGGTGTGACTTTAACCAAACAAGTGAAAGATCTGTATGACAGGAACCTCAAGTCCTTGAAGAAAGAAATCAAAGAAGACCTGAGAAGATGGAAAAATATTTCATGCTCTTGGATTGGCAGGATCAATATAGTAAAAATGATCATCTTGCCAAAAGCAATCTACAGATTCAATGCAATCCCCATCAAAATCCCAAATCAATTCTTCATAGATCTAGAAAGAGCAATTCTCAAATTCATCTGGAGTAACAAAAAACCCAGGATAGCTAAAATATTCTCAACAATAAAAGGACTTCTGGGGGAATCAATATCCCTGACCTCAAGCAGTACTACAGAGCAATTGTGTTAAAAACTGCATGGTATTGTACAGTGACAGGCAAGTAGATCAATGGAATAGACTAGAAGACCCAGAAATGAACACACAGACTTATGGTCACTTGATCTTTGATAAAGGAGCTACAACCATCCAGTGGAAAAAAGATAGACTTTTCAACAAATGGTGCTGGTTCAACTGGAGGTCAACATGCAGAAGAATGTGAATTGACCCACTCTTATCTCCTTGTACTAAGATCAACTCCACGTGGATCAAGGACTGCCACATAAAACCAGACACACTGAAACTAATAGAAAAGAAACTGGGGAAGACCCTGGAAGACATGGACACAGGGGGAAATTTCCTGAACAGAACACCAATAGCTTATGCTCTAAGATCAAGAATTGACAAAGGGGACCTTATAAAATTACAAAGTTTCTGTAAGGCAAAAGCACTGTCAGAAGGACAAAATGGCAACCAAGAAATTGGGAAAAGATCTTCACCAACCCTACATCTGACAGAGGGATAATATCCAATATATACAAAGAACTCAAGAAGTTAGACCCCAAAGAACCAAATAACCCTATTAAAAATGGGGTACAGAGCTAAATGAAGAATTTTCACCAGAAGAAATTCGGATGGCTGAGAAGCACCTTAAGAGATGTTCAACATCATTAGTCATCAGGGAAATGCAAATCAAAACAACCCTGAGATTTCACCTCACACCAGTCAGAATGGCTAAGATTAAAAACTCAAGAGACAACAGGTGCTGGCGAGGATGTTGAGAAAGAGGAACACTCCTCCACTGTTGGTGGGATTGCAAAATGGTACAACCGCTCTGGAAATCAGTATGGTGGTTCTTTAGAAAATTGGGCATGACAGTTCCAGAGGACCCTGTCATACCACTCCTGGGCATATACCCAGTAGATTCCCCTGCATGCAATACAGACACATGCTCCACTATGTTCATAGCAGCCTTATTTATAATAGCCAGAAGCTGGAAAGTACCCACATGTCCCTCAAGGGAAGAATGGACACAGAAAATGTGGTATATTTATACAACGGAATACTACTCAGCAATTAAAAAATAATGAATTCATGCAATTTGTAGGCAAATGGTTGGATCTGGAAAATATCATCCTAAGTGAGTTAACCCAATCACAAATGAATACACATGAAATGCAATCACTGATAAGTGGATATTAATGAGCCCAGAAGCTCTGAATACTCAAGGCACAATTAGCTAAGCAAAAGATTCCCAAAAAAAAGGAAGGAGAGGACCCTGGTCCAGAAAAGACTAAATCCAGTATTGTAGGAGAGTACCAGAACAGAGAAATGGGGGGAGGGATTGGGGAATGGGCGGGAGTGGGAGGAGAAGAGGACTTATGGGACATATGGTGAGGGGGAGAACTGGGAAAGGGGAAAGCCTTTGGAATGTAAACAAAGAACATAGAAAATAAAAAAAACTCAGGAGACAGCAGGTGTTGGCAAGGATTTGGAAAAAGAGGAACACTCCTCCACTGCTGGTAGGAATGCAAGTTAGTACAACCATTCCTTCTCTTAACAATGTGCTCTGACACATACTGGTAAGGGTATAGAGCACGATGAATACTTCTCCATTGCCGGTAGGCCAGCAAACTTGGACAACTGCTCTGGAAATCAATTTGGCAATTTCTTTGAAAACTAGGTTTAGTTCTACCTTAAGACCCACCTATACTACTCTTGGGTATATACTCAAAAGATGTTCCACCATACAAGGACACTTGCTCAACTAAGTTTATAACAGCTTTATTTGCAATAGCCAGAAACTGGAAACAACACAAATGTCCCTCAACTGAAGAATGGATGAAGAAAACACAATATATCTACACAATGGAATACTATTCAGTTATTAAGAACAAGGACATCCTCCCCAATGGAGGAGTTAGAGAAAGGACTGAAGAAGTTGAAGGGGTTTGCAACTGCATAGGAGGAACAACATCAATGAACCAGAACCCCCTAGAGCTCCCAGGGACTAAACCACCAACCAAAGAGTACACATGGAGGGACCCATGGCTCCAGCCTCATATGTAACAGAAGATGGCTGTGTTGGACATCAAAGGGAGGAGAGGCCCTTGATCCTGGGAAGGCTTGATGCCTCAGTGTAGGTGAATGCCAGGGTGTGGAGGCAGGAGTGGGTGGGTGAGCAACCTCACAGAAGCAAGGGGAGGGAGGGTGGGATAGGGAGTTTCCAGAGGGGAAACCAGGAAAAGGGATAAAATTTGAAATGTAAATAATCAGTCGGGGGACTATGGTGAACCCCAATGCAGGTAAACGGATGGAACTAGAAAATATCATCCTGAGTGAAATAACCCTGACACAAAAGAACTTATACGGTGCTATTGCTGGAGACCATCCTCAGCCATAGGGCTACATACTCAGGTGGCAGAAGGGAGATAGCTAGCCTTCCCAGAGTGCAGACAGGCCTCAGAGATCAGGTAAAACCACCACTGCTGCTCAGAGGAACCTGCTTGCTTGGAACACTTAGGCAGGAGTCTTCCGATTTCTGTCTGCTGCTGGAGACCATCCTAGGCCACATACCTAGGTGGTGCAGGGAGATAGCCTTCCAGGAGTGTGGACAGGCCTGAGAGTGCAGGTTGGACCACCCCTACTGCTCAGAGGAAATGAACCAAAACCCTTAGGACACAAGAACCCAGGGGCAGCCGGGGACAGGAGTCTTCTGATTTCCATCTGTACCCAGAGCTGATCCTGAGCCACAGAACTACATATACAAATATCGGCACAAGGGAGCTGGATGCCCAGGAGTGCCTATATACCTGCATTCACAGAGAAAACTGATCTCCCAGGAGTACTGATACATAAGATTGTAAGATAAACAAGATACAGTCAGAGACAGCAAGACCAGCTAACACCAGAGATGGCAAAAGGCAAATGCAAGAACATTACTAACAAAAACCAAGGTGACATGGCAGCATCTGAACCCAGTTCTCCCAAAACAGCAAATCCTGGATCCCCCAACACACCAGGAAAGCAAGACTTGGATTTAAAATCATAGCTCATGATGCTGATGCTAATAGAGTGCTTCAAGGACATAAAAAAAACTCCCTTAAATGATTACAGGAAAACACAACCAATCAGGTGAAAGAATTGAACACAACCATCCAGAATTTAAAAGTGGAAATCAAAAAGGGAAACAACTCTGGACATAGAAAACCTAGGAAAGAAGTCAGGTGACATGGATGCAAGCATCAACAACAGAATACAAGAGATAGAAGAAAGAATCTCAGATGCAGAAGATACCATAGAAAGCATTAACATAACAGTTAAAGAAAATGCAAAATGCAAAAGGGTCCTGACCCAAAACATTCAGGAAATCGAGGACAAAATGAGAAGACAAAACCTAAGGATTATAGGTATAGAAGAGAACAAAGATTTCCAACTTAAAGGGCCAGTAAATGTCTTCAACAAAATTATAGAAGAAAACTTCCGGACTCAGAGGGGCTCCCCACCCTTTGCTCCCTGTCGGACAGGACCAGTGGCCCCAGGAACTGAGATATCCCGAGTTTAAGATCACTGGGGACACAGATCACCAGGCTGCTACCTGTGCACAGGACCTGGGCAGATCGGTGGTTCATCTAAGTGCCAGCCAGGCATGGGTCCTGTGCCCTGCAGGGTGGTCAGCACTTGGAGGACACCCCCCCCCCGGCCATCTTTGCTCCCTGACAGAGCAGACAAGTAGCACCAGGCTCACAGAGACAACCTGAATATAACATTGCTTGGGGCAAGATACACCAGGGCTCCAACAGCACCCAAGAAGAGGGCAGCACATCAGCAGCCAGGCATGGGTCCTGTGCCCTGCAGGGTAGTCAGCACTTGGAGGACCCCCCCCCCCCGGCCATCTTTGCTCCCTGACAGAGCAGACAAGCAGCACCAGGTTCACAGAGACAACCTGAATATAACATTGCTTGGGGCAAGATACACCAGGGCTCCAGCAGCACCCAAGAAGAGGGCAGTACATCAGCAATCTGTCCCAGGGGAAACCCAGTCATCCAGTGGTGCAGAATAAGCCTTTTGGGCTCACAGGGGGTTCAAGCACCACCCAGTGACAACAGGACCAACTAACACCAGAGATAACCGGATGGAAAACGGCAAACAGGAATGTTACTAACAGAAATCAAGGCAATATGGCAGCATCCGAACCCAATTCTCCAACAACAGAAAGTCCTGGATACCCAAACACACCAGAAAAACAAGATTTGGTTTTAAAATCATTGGTCAAGATGCTATTAGAGGAACACAAGAAGGACATAAATAAATCCCTTAAAGAAATACAGGAGAAAATGGATCAAAAGTCAGAAGCCCTTACAAGGGAAACACAAAAATCATTTAAAGAAATTCAGTAGAATATGAGTCAAAAGATAGAAGCCAATAAGGAAGAAACACTAAAATCACTTAAAGAAATATGGGAGAACTTGGTTCAACAGGCAGAAGTCATGAAAGAGGAAACACAAAAATTTCTTAAAGAATTACAGGAAAACAGAAACAAGCAAGTAAAGGAACTGAGCAAAACCATCCAGGATCTAAAAACAGAAGTAGAAACAACTAAGAAATGGCAAAGGGAGACAACTTTGGAAATAGAAAACCTTGGGAAGAAATCGGGGGCCATAGATGCAAACATCAACAACAGAATACAAGAGATAGAAGAAACAATCTCAGTTGCCAAAGATACGATAGAAAGCATTCACTCAACAGTCAAAGAAAATGCAAAATGCAAAAAGCTTGTAACCCAAAACATCCAATAAATCCAGGACACAATGAGAAGACCAAACCTAAGGATTGATTATAGGTATAGATGAGAGGGAAGATATACAACTTAAAGGCCCAGCAAATATCTTCAACAAAATTATGGCAGAAAACTTCCCCAATCTAAAGAAAGAGATGCCTATGAATATACAAGAAGCCTACAGAACTCCAAACAGACTGGACCAGAACAGAAATACCTCCTGTCACATAGTAATCAAAACCCCAAATGTACTAAACAAAGAAAGAATATTAAGGGCAGTAAGAGAAAAAGGCCAAATAACATATAAAGGAAGACCTATCAGAATTACACCAGACTTCTCACCAGAGACCATGAAAGCTAGAAGATTCTGGGCAGATCTAAAGCAGACTCTAAGAGAACACAAATTTCAGCCAAAATTACTATACCCAGCAAAACTCTCAATCACCACAGATGGAGAAACCAAGATATTCCATGACAAAACCAAATTTACACAATATCTTTCCACAAACCCATCCCTACAAAGGATAATAGGGGGAAATCACCAATACACCAATACAAGGAGAGAAACTACACCCTGGGAAAACCCAAAAGAAGATAACCTATCAAATATAAAAAATAACATCAAAAAATGACAGGAAGTAATAATCACTATTCCTTAATATCTCTTAACATCAATGGACTCATATCCCCAATAAAAAGACATAGACTAATAGACTGGATAAGCAGGACCCTACATTTTGCTGCATACAGGAAACACACCTCAGTGTCAAAGACAAATACTACTTTAGAGTAAAAGGCTGGAAGACAATTTTACAAGCAAATGGTCTCAGGAAACAAGCTGGAGTAGCCATTCTATTATCAGATAAAATTGACTTTCAACCTAAAGTCATCAAAAGATACATGGAAGGACACTTCTAGCTGGTCAAAGGAAAAATCCACCAAGAAGAACTCTCAATTCCAAACATCTATGCTCCAAATGTAAGGATAAAAGAAACCTCATTCATAAAAGAAACCTTACTAAAGCTCAAAGCACACATTACACCTGACACAATAATTGTGGGTGACTTGAACACTCCACTCTCCTCAATGGACCGATCAGGAAAACAGAAAGTAACAGGGGCACAGTGAAACTAATTGAAGCTTTGGACCAATTGGATTTAATATATATATAAAACATTTCATCCTAAAGCAAAAGAATATACCTTTTTCTCAGCACCTCATGTTACCTTCTCCAAAATCGATCATATAATTGGTCACAAGACAGACCTCAACAAATACAAGAAGATCAAACTAATCCCATGCCTCCTATCAGATCACTAGGGAGTAAGAGTGGTTTTCAATAGCAACAAAAACAAAAGAAAGCCCACATACACATGGAAACTAAACAATACTCTACTCAATGATACCTTGGTCAAGGAAAAAATAAACAAAGAACTCAAAGACTTTTTAGAATTTAATGAAAATGAAGGCACAACTTATCCAAATCTATAGGACACAATGAAAGCAGTGCTAAGAGGAGAACTCATAGCCCTGAGTGCCTCCAAAAAGAAACTGGAGAGAGTAAACACTAGCGGTTTAAGGGCACACCTGAAAGCCCTGGAACAAAAAGAAGCTAATTCACCCAGGAGGAGTAGAAGAAAGGAAATCATCAAACTCAGGGCTGAAATCAATCAAGCAGAAACACAGAGAACCAAACAAAGAATCAACAAAATCAGGAGCTGGTTCTTTGAGAAAATCAACAAGATAGATAAACCCTTAGCCAGACTAACCAATGGGCACAGAGACAGTATCCAAATTAATAAAATTAGAAATGAAAGGGGAGATATAACAACAGAAACTGAGGAAATTAAAAAAATCATCAGAACCTACCTCAAAAGCCTTTACTCAACACAACTGGAGAATCTGGAGGAAATGGACAATTTCCTAGACAAATCCCAAATGTCAAAACAAAATCAGGACCAAATGGATCATCTAAAGAGTCCCATATCCCCTAAACAAATAGGAGGGGTCATAGAAAGTCTTCCAACTAAAAAAAAGCACAGGACCAGATAGTTTAGTGCAGAATTCTATCAGACCTTCAAAGAAGACCTAACACCAATACTCTTCAAACAATCCCACAAAATAGAAACAGAAGGAACACTGCCCAACTCATTCTACGAAGCCACAATTATGCTGATACCAAAACCACACAAAGTTCCAACAAAGAAAGAGAACTACAGGCCAATTTCCCTTATGAATATCGATGCAAAAATACTAAATAAAATTCTTGCCAACCAAATCCAAAAACACATCAAAACGATCATCCAACATGATCAAGTAGGCTTCACCCCAGGGATGCAGGGATGGTTCAATATATGGATATCCATCAATGTAATCGACTACATAAACAAACTCATAAAAAATACCCATGATCATTTGATTAGATGCTGAAAAAGCATTTGACAATATTCAGCATCTTTTCATGCTAAAAGTCTTGAAAAGAACAGGAATTCAAGGCCCATACTTAAACATAGTAAAATCAATATACAGCAAAACCAGTAGCCAACATCAAACTAAATGAAGAGAAACATGAAACAATCCCACTAAAATCAGGGACTAGACAAGGCTGCCCTCTCTCTCCATATCTTTTCAATATAGTACTTGAAGTTCTAGTGAGAGCAATTGGACAACATAACGAAGTCCACGGGATTCAAATTGGAAAGGAAGAAGTCAAACTCACTATTTAAAGATGATATGCTAGCATACTTAAGTGACCCAAAAAAACTCCACCAGAGAACTCCTACAGCTGATAAACAACTTCAGCAAAGTGGCTGGATATAAAATTAACTCAAGCAAATCAGTAGCCTTCCTATACTCAAAGGACAAGCAGGCTGAGAAAGAACTTAGGGAAATAACACCCTTCACAAAAGCCACAAACAATATAAAATATCTTGGTGTGACTCTAACCAAACAAGTGAAATACCTGTATGACAGGAACTTCAAAAGACTTAGAAAGAGAAATTCTCAAATTTATCTGGAAAAATAAAAACAAAACAAAAAAAAACCAAAAAAAAAACAAAAACTGGATAGCTAAAACTTTTCTCAACTTTAAAAGAATTTCTAGGGGAAATCAATATCCCTGACCTCAAGCAGTACTACAGAGCAATTGTGTTAAAAACTGCATGGTATTGGTACAGTGACAGGCAAGTAGATCAATGGAATAGAATTGAAGACCCGGAAATGAACCCACAGAATTATGGTCACTTGATCTTTGACAAAGGAGCTGAAACCATCCAGTGGAAAAAAAAGATAGCCTCTTCAACAAATGGTGCTGGTTCAACTGGAGGACAGCATGCAGCAGCATGCGAATTGATCCACTCTTATCTCCTAGTACTAAGATCAACTCCAAGTGGATCAAGGACTTCCACATAAAACCAGACACACTGAAACTAATAGAAAAGAAATTGGGGAATACCCTGGAGGTCATGGGCACAGGGGGAAATTTCCTGAACAGAACACTAATAGCTTATGCTCTAAGATCAAGAATTGACAAATGGGACCTCATAAAATTACAAAGTTTCTGTAAGGCAAAGGACACTGTCAAAAGAACAAAAAGGCAACCAACAAATTGGGAAAACATCTTCACCAACCCTACATCCAACAGAGGGCTAATATCCATTATATACAAAGAACTCAAGAAGTTAGACCCCAGAGAAAGAAATAGCCCTATTTAAAAATGGAGTACAGAGCTAAACAGAATTTTCACCTGAATAAATTCGGATGGCTGAGAAACACCTTAAGAAATGTTCAACATCATTAGTCATTAGGGAAATGCAAATCAAAACAACCCTGAGATTTCACCTCACACCAGTCAGAATGGCTAAGATTAAAAACTCAGGAGACAGCAGGTGTTGGCGAGGATGTGGAGAAACAGGAACACTCCTCCACTGCTGGTGGGATTGCAAGCTGGTACAACCACTCTGCAAAACAGTCTGGCGGTTCCTCAGAAAACTGGGCATGACACTTCCAGAGGACCCTGTTATACCACTCCTGGGCATATACTCAGAGGATTCCCCTGCATCCAACAAGGACACATGCTCCATTATGTTCATAGCAGCGTTAGTTATAATAGCTAGAAGCTGGAAAGAACCCAGATGTCCCTCAATGGAGGAATGGATACAGAAGATGGGGTATATATACACAATGGAGTACTACTCAGAAATTAAAAACAATGAATTCATTGTTGAATTCAATATGCATTGAATTCAAAATTTTATGCAAATGGTTGAAACTGGAAAATATCATCCTAAGTGAGGTAACCCAATCACAAAAGAATACACATACATGAAATGCATTCACTGATAAGTGGATATTAATTAGCCCAGAAGCTCTGAATGCTCAAGATACAATTAGCATATCAAATGATTCCCAAGAAGTAGGAAGGAGAGGGCCCTGGTCCTGAAAAGGCTTGATCCAGCATTGTAGGGGAATACCAGGACAGAGAAATGGGAGTGAGTGATTGGGGAATGGGCGGAGGGAAGAGGACTTATGGGACATATGGTGAGGGGGGAACCAGGAAAGGGGAAAGCATTTGGAATGTAAACAAAAAATATAGAAAAAAAGGTTGCACAAAAAAAGAAAACTTCCCTAACCCGAAGAAAGAGATGCCCATGAACATACAACAAGCATACAGAACTCCAAATAGAACCAGAAAAGAAATTTATCTCATCACATAATAATTAAGGCACCAAATGCACTAAACTAAGAAAGAATATTAAAAGCAGTAAGGGGGAAAGGTCAAGTAACATATAAAGGTAGACCTATCAGAACTACACTGGATTTCTCACCAGACTATGAAAACCAGAAGAGCCTGGGCAGATGTCATACAGACAATAAGGGAACACAAATGCCAGCCCACACTGCTATCTATATCCAGCAAAACTCTCAATTATAGATGTAGAAACCAAGGTATTCCATGACAAAAACAAATCTACACAATATTGTTCCACAAATCCAGCCCTTCAAAGGATAAAGAATGGAAAACACCAACAAAAGGTGGGAAACTACACACTAGAAATAGCAAGAAATTAATCTTCTTTCAACAAAACCAAAAGAAGATAACCATACAAGCATAAAAATTACATCGAAAAATAACAGGAAACAACAATCAGTATTCCTTGATATCTCTTAACACCAATGGACTCAATTTCTCAATAAAAAGTCATAGACTAACAGACTGGATACATAAACAGGAATGCATACAGGAAATGCATCTCAGTGTCAAAGACAAAAACTATCTCAGAGTAAAAGGCTAGAAAACAATTTTCCAAGAAAATGGTCCCAGGAAATAACCTGGAGTAGCCATTCTAATATCTAATAAAATAGACTTTCAACCAAAAGTCATCAAAAAAGACAGAGAACACTTTATACTCATCAAAGGAAAAATCTTCCAAGAACTCTCAATTCTGAACAGCTATGCTCCAAATACATGGGCACCCTCATTTGTAAAAGAAACTTTACTAAAGCTTAATGCACACATAGCACTTCACACAATAATTGTGGGTGACTTCAACACCCCACTCTCATCATTGGACAGATCATGGAAACACAAATAAAACAGAGACACAGAGAAACTAACAAAACTTTTGGACCAGATGGATTTAATAGATATCTATAGACCATTTCATCTTAAATCAAAAGAATATAACTTCTTCTCAGCACCTCATGGTACCTTCTCTGAAATTGACCATATAGTTGGTCAGAAAACAGACCTCAACAGATATAAGTAGATCGAACTTATCCCATGCCTCCTATCAGATCACTATGGAGTAAGGGTGGTGTTCAATAGGAACAAAACAACAGAAAGCCCACATACACATGGAAGCTGAACAACATTCTGCTCAATGATACCTTGGTCAAGGAAGAAATAAGGAAAAAAAAGACTTTTAGAATTTATTGAAAATGAAGGCACAACATACCCAAACTTATGGGAAACAATGAGAGCAGTGCTAAGAGGAAAACTCATAGCTATGAGTGCCTCCAAAAAGAAGATGGAGGAAGCTTCAGTAGCAGCTTAACAGCACAACTGAAAACTTTAGGACAGAAAGCAGCTAATACACCCAAGAGGAGTAGAAGGCAGGAGATCATCAAACTCAGTGCTAAAATAAACCAAGGAGAAACAGAAAGAACTATACAAAGAATGAACAAAACCAGGAGCTAGTTCTTTGAGAAAATAAACTAGATAAACCTTTGGACAGACTAACCAGAGGGCACAGACAGAGACAGTATCCAAATTAACAAAATCAGAAATGAAAAGGGAGAAATAACAACAGAAACTGAGGAAATTCAAAAAATTACCAGAACCTGCTTTAAAAAAAAAAGCCTATACTCAATACAATTGGAAAACCTGGATGAAACAGACAGTTTCGTAGACAGACACCAACTACTAAAATTTAATCAGGATCAGCTAAACGATCAAAATGGTCCCATAACCCCTAAAGAAATAGAACCAAAAAGAGCACAAAAAAAGTACGGGACCAGATGGTTTTAGTGCAGAATTCTATCAGACCTTCAAAGAAGACCTAACACCAATACTCTTCAAACTATTCCACAAAATAGAAACAGAAGGAACACTGTCCAACTTGTTCTATGTAGCCACAATTTCACTGATACCAAAACCACACAATGATCCAACAAAGAAAGAGAACTTTAGACCAATTTCCCTTACAAATATCGATGCAAAAATACTCAACAAAATTTTTGCCAACCAAATCCAAGAACACATCAAAATGATCATTCACCATGATCAAGTAGGCTTCACCCCAGGGATGCAAGGATGGTTCAATATACAGAAATCCAACAATGTAATTCACTACATAGACAAACTAAAAGAAAAAAAAAACACATGGTCATTTCATTAGATGCTGAAAAAGCATTTGACAAAATTCAGCATTCTTTCATGTTAAAGGTCTTGGAAAAAACAGGAATTCAAGGCCCATAACTAAACATAATAAAAGCAATATACAGCAAGCCAGTAGCCAACATCAAACTAAATGGAGAGAAACTTGAAGCAATCCCACTAAAATCAGAGACAAGACAAGGCTGCCCTCTCTCTCCATACTTGTTCAATAATTGAAGTACTAGACAGAGCAATTAGACAACAAAAGGAGGTCAAAGGGATACAAATAGGAATGATAGAAGTCAAATTATCACTGTTTGCTGATGATATGATAGTATACTTAAGCAACCCAAAAAAATCCATCAGAGAACTCCTACAGCTGATAAACAACTTCAGCAAAGTGCCTGGATATAAAATTAACTCAAGCAAATCAGTAGCCTTCCTATACTCAAAAGATAAACAGGCTGAGTAAGAAATTAGGGAAATGACACCCTTAACAATAGCCTCAAACAATATAAAGTATCCTTGTGTGACTCTAACCAAACAAGTGAAAGATCTGTATGACAAGAACTTCCAGTCTCTGAAAAAAGAAATAGAAGAAGACCTCAGAAGATGGAAAGATCTCCCATGTTTGTGAATTGTCAGTACTAATGGAGTAAAAATGGCCATCTTGCCAAAAGCAATCTACAGATTCAATGCATTCCCCCATCAAAATCCACACTCAATTCTTCAGAGTTAGAAAGAGCAATTCTCAAATTCATCTGGAATAACAATAAACCTAGGATAGCTAAAACTATCTCCAACAGTAAAAGAACTTCTGGGGGAACCAGTATCCCTGACATCAAGTAAAACTATAGAGCAATAGTGTTAATAACCGCATGGTATTTGTAAAGTGACAGGCAGGTAGATCAATGGAATAGAACTGAAGAACCAGAAATGAACCCTCAAACCTATGGTCACTTGATCTTTGACAAAGGAGATACACCCATCCAGTGGGAAAAAAAGATAACCTTTTCAACAAATGGTGCTGTTTCAACTGGAGGGTAGCATGTAGAAGATTGCAAATCGATCCATTCTTATCTCCTTGTACTAAGCTCAAGTCCAAGTGGATCAAGGTCCTCCACATAAAACCAGACACACTGAAACTCATAGAAAAGAAAATGGGGAAGAGCCTTGAGCACAAGGGCACAGGGGAAATTTTCCTGAACAAAACACAAATAGCTTAGGCTCTAAGATCAAGAATTGACAAATGGGACCTCATAAAATTACAAAGTTTCTGTAAGGCCAAAGACACTGTCAATTGGACAAAACGGCAACCAACAAATTGGGAAAAGATCTTCACCAACCCTACATCTGACAGAAGGCTAATATCCAATATATACAAAGAACTCAAGAAGTTAGACTCCAGAGAGCCAAATCACGCTATCAAAAAATGGGGTACAGGGGTCCTCCTAGCACTCGCAGCAGCGGTCTCCATCTTGCAGCCAGGTCACAGGTGGAGAGCCAAGAGACCAGCCCAGGTACCTAGACTTAATCCCAGACTAACATTGCTCAGGTGGAAAACTGCCAGGCTTTGGCCTGTAGCCAGGGCCTGGGAGGCTCGGCGGGCCATCATTACACCGCCCACAAGGTCACCATGCACCAACTCGGTTGGGGGCCGCCTGCCCTGCAATTCTCCCAGCACTCACAGTGGTGGTCTCAATCTTGCCACCAGGTCACTGGTGGAGAACCAACAGATGGACCCAGGTACGCAGACTTAATCCAAGACTAACATTGCTCCAGTGGAAACCTGCCAGGCATTCTCAGGTAGCCAGGGCCTGGGCACCTCGGCGGGCCATCTGTACGCCAACCCAGTCGTGCACCAAGCCATTTGTGGGGTCATCTGCCCTGCACAGTGATCAGCACTTGGATAAGGTCCCTGCAGCATCCGCCATCTGTGCACCCTGAAGGAGCAGACAGGCAGCACCAGGTTGACAGAGATACCCCAAGTGTAGCATTGTTTGGGGGCAGGAAGCATTAGGGCTCCAAGGACACCCAAGAGGAAGATAGCACACCAGCAATCCAAGCCAGGGGAAACCCTGACATCCAGAGGTGCGGAATTACCCTTACAGGCTCACAGGAGGTTCAAACACCAGCCAGTGACTACAAGGCAAATAACGCCAGAGATAACCAGATGGCAAAAGGCAAACGTAGAAACGTTACTAACAGAAATCAAGGCAACATGGCAGCATCTGAACCCAATTCTCCAACAACAGGAAGCCCTGGATACACCAACATACCAGAAAAACAAGATTTGGATTTAAAATCACTGGTCAGGATGCTGTTAGAGGAACACAAGCAGGACATAAATAAATATCTTAAAGAAATACAGGAGAAAATGGAACAAAAGTTAGAAGCCCTTATTAGGGAAACACAAAAATCATTTAAAGAAACTCAGGAGAATACGGGTCAAAAGATAGAAGCCAATAGGGAGGAAATGCAAAAATTACTTAAAAGAATACAGGAGAACTTGGGTCAACAGGCAGAAGTCATGAAAGAGGAAACACAAAAATTTCTCAAAGGTCTACATGAAAGCACGAAGAAGCAATTGAAGGATATGAGCAAAACCATCCAGGACCTAAAAACAGAAGTAGAAACAATTAAGAAATCACAAAGGGAGACAACTTTGGAGATAGAAAACCTTGGGAAAAAATCAGGGGTTGTAGATGCAAATATCAACACCAGAATACAAGAGATAGAAGAAAGAATCACAGATGCTGAAGATACCATAGGCACTGTGGACACAACAATCAAAGAAAATGCAAAATGCAAAAAACTTGTAACCCAAAACATTCAGGAAATCTAGGACACAATGAGAAGATCAAACCTAAGGATTATAGGCATAGATGAGAGGGAAGATTTACTAATTAAAGGGCCAGCAAATATCCTCAACAAAATCATGGAAGAAAACTTCCCTAACCTAAAGAGGGAGATGCCCAGGAATATACAAGAAGCATACAGAATTCCAAACAGACTGGACCAGAACAGAAATACCTCCGGTCACATAATAATCAAAACCCCAAATGTACTAAACAAAGAAAGGATATTAAAGGCAATAAGAGAAAAAGGCCAAGTAACATACAAAGGAAGACCTATCAGAATTACACTAGACTTCTCACCAGAGACCATGAAAGCTAGAAGATCCTGGGCAGATCTAAAGCAGACTCTAAGAGAACTCAAATGCCAGCCAAAAACTACTATACCCAGCAAAACTCTCAATCACCATAGATGGGGAAACCAAGGTATTTCATTTCAAAACCAAATTTACACAATATCTTTCCACAAACCCATCCCTACAAAGGATAATAGGGGGAAATCACCAATACAAGGAGGGAAACTACACCCTGGAAAAAGCAAGATAGTAACCTTTGGTCATCAAACCCAAAAGAAAAAAACCTATCAAATATAAAAAACAACATCAAAAATGACAAGAAGCAATAATCACTACTCCTTAATATCTCTTAACACCAATGGACTCATATCCCCAATCAAAAGACACAGACTAACAGACCGGATACTAAAACTGGACCCTACATTTTGCTGCATACAGGAAATACATCTCAGAGTCAAAGACAAACACTACATTAGAATAAAAAGCTGAAAGACAATTTTACAAGCAAATGTTCTCAGGAAACAAGCCGGAGTAGCCACTCTAATATCAGATAAAATTGACTTTCAACCTAAAGTCATCAAGAGACGTGGAAGGACACTTCTTGCTCATCAAAGGAAAAAATCCACCAAGAAGAACTCTCAATTCTGAACATCTATGCTCCAAATGTAAGGGCACCCTCATTCATAAAAGAAACTTCACTAAAACTTAAAGCACACATTGCACCTAACAAAATAATTGTGGGTGACTTCAACTCTCCACTCTCCTCAATGGACCAATCAGGAAAGCAGAAACTAAACAGGGACACAGTAAAACTAATCGAAGCTTTGGACCAATTGGATTTAACAGATAAATAACATTTCATACTAAAGAAAAGAATATACCTATTTCTCAGCACCTCATGGTACCATCTCCAAAATTGATCATATAATTGGTCACAAGACAGACCTCAACAAATACAGGAAGTTCGAACTAATTCCATGCCTCCTATCAGATCACTATGGAGTAAAAGTGGTCTTCAATAGCAAGAAAAACAACAGAAAACACACATACACATGGAAACTGAACAATACTCTACGCAATGACACCTTGGTCAAGAAAGAAATAAAGAAAGAAATCAAAGACTTTTTAGAATTCAATGAAAATGAAGTTACAATCTACCCAAATCTATGGGACACAATGAAAGCAGTGCTAAGAGGAAAACTCATAGCCCTGAGTGCCTCCAAAAAGAAACTGGAGAGATCATACACTAGCAGATTAAAAGCACACTTGAAAGCCTTGGAACAAAAAGAAGCTAATTCACCCAGGAGTAGTAGAAGTCAGGAAATCATCAAACTCAGGGCTGAAGTCAATCAAGAAGAAACAAAGAGAACCATACAAAGAATCAACAAAACCAGGAGCTGGTTCTTTGAGAAAATCAACAAGATAGATAAACCCTTAGCCAGACTAACCAAAGGGCACAGAGACAGTATCCAAATTAACAAAATTAGAAATGAAAAGGGGGATATAACAACAGAAACTGAGGAAATTCAAAAGGTCATCAGATCCTACTACAAAAGTCTATACTCAACACAACTGGAGAATCTGGAGGAAATGGACAATTTCTTAGACAGATACCAAAGGCCAAAATTAAATAAGGATCAATTAGATCAGCTAAACAGTCCCATAACCCCCAAAGAAATAGAAGGTCTTCCAACCAAAAAAAGTACAAGACCAGATGGTTTTAGTGCAGAATTCTATAAGACCTTCAAAGAGGACCTAACACCAATACTCTTCAAACTATTTCACAAAATAGAAACAGAAGGAAAACTACCCAACTTGTTCTATGAAGCCACAATTATGCTGATACCAAAACCACACAAAGATCCAACAAAAAAAGAGAGCTACAGGCCAATTTCCCTTATGAATATTGATGCAAAAATACTAAATAAAATTCTTGCCAACCAAATCCAAGAACACATCAAAACGATCATTCACCATGGTCAAGTAGGCTTCACCCCAGGGATGCAGGTATGTTTCAATATATGGATATCCATCAATGTAATCCACTACATAAACAAACTAAAAGAAAAAACCACATGGTCATCTCATTAGATGCTGAAAAAGCATTTGACAAAATTCAGCATCCTTTCATGCTAAATGTCTTGGAAAGAACAGGAATTCAAGGCCCATACCTAAACATAGTAAAAGCAATATACAGCAAACCAGTAGCCAACATCAAAATAAATGGGGAGAAACTGGAAGCAATCCCACTAAAATCAGGGACTAGACAAGGCTGCACCCTCTCTCGATATCTTTTCAATATAGTACTTGAAGTTCTAGCGAGAGCAATTCAACAACATAAGGAAGTCAACGGGATACAAATTGGAAAGGAAGAAGTCAAACTATCACTTTTTGCAGATGATATGATAGTATACTTAAGTGACCCAAAAAACTCCACCATAGAACTCCTACAGCTGATAAACAACTTCAGCAAAGTGGCTGGATATAAAATCAACTCAAGAAAATCAGTAGCCTTCCTGTACTCAAAGAACAAGCAGCCTGAGAAAGAAGTTAGGGAAATAACACCATTCACAATAGCCACAAACAATATAAAGTATCTTGGTGTGACTCTAACCAAACAAGTGAAATACTTGTATAATAGGAACTTCAAGTCCTTGAAGAAAGAAATCAAAGAAGATCTCAAAAGATGGAAAAATCTTCCATGCTCTTGGATTGGCAGGATCAATATAGTAAACATGGCCATCTTGCCAAAAGCAATCTACAGATTCAATGCAATCCCCATCAAAATCCCAAATCAATTCTTCATAAATCTAGAAAGAGCAATTCTCAAATTCATCTGGAGTAACAAAAATCCCAGGATAGCTAAAACTATTCTTAACTATAAAAGAACTTCTGGGGGCCTCAATATCCCTGACCTCAAGCAGTACTACAGAGCAATTGTGTTAAAAATTGCATGGTATTGGTACAGCAACAGGCAAGTAGATCAATGGAATAGAATTGAAGACCCAGAAATGAACACACAGACTTATGGTCACTTGATCTTTGATAAAGGAGCTACAACCATCCAGTGGAAGAAAGATAGCCTTTTCAACAAATGGTGCTGGTTCAACTGGAGGTCAACATGCAGAAGAATGCGAATTGACCCACTCTTATCTCCTCGTACTAAGATCAACTCCAAGTGGATCAAGGACCTCCACATAAAACCAGACTCTCTGAAACTAATAGAAAAGAAACTGGGGAATACCCTGGAGGACATGGGCACAGGGGGAAATTTCCTGAACAGAACACCAATAGCTTATGCTCTAAGATCAAGAATTGACAAATGGGACCTCATAAAATTACAAGGTTTCTGCAAGGCAAAGGACACAGTCAGAAGGACAAAATGGCAACCAACAAATTGGGAAAAGATCTTCACCAACCCTACATCTGACAGAGAGATAATATCCAATATATACAAAGAACTCAAGATGTTAGACCCCAAAGAACCAAATAACCCTATCAAAAAATGGGGTACAGAGCTAAACAAAGAATTTTCACCTGAAGAAATTCGGATGGCCGAGAAACACCTTAAGAGATGTTCAACATCATTAGTCATCAGGGAAATGCAAATCAAAACAACCCTGAGATTTCACCTCACACCAGTCAGAATGGCTAAGATTAAAAATTCAAGAGACAACAGGTGCTGGTGAGGATGTTGAGAAAGAGGAACACTCCTCCACTGTTGGTGGGAGTGCAAGATGGTACAACCACTCTGGAAATCAGTATGGTGGTTCTTCAGAAAATTGGGCATGACAGTTCCAGAGGACCCTGTCATACCACTCCTGGGCATATACCCAGAGGATTCCCCTGCATGCAATAAAGACACATGCTCCACTATGTTCATAGCAGCCTTATTTATAATAGCCAGAAGTTGGAAAGAGCCCAGATGTCCTTCAAAGAGGAATAGATACAGAAAATGTGGTATATTTATACAATGGAATACTACTTAGCAATTAAAAATAATGAATTCATGCAATTTGTAGGCAAATGGTTGGATCTGGAAAATATCATCCTAAGTGAGCTAACCCAATCACAAAAGAATACCCATGAAATGCAATCACTGATAAGTGGATATTAATGAGCCCAGAAGCTCTGAATACTCAAGCCACAATTAGCAAATAAAAAGATTCCCAAGAAGGAAGGAGGGAACCCTGGTCCTTAAAAGACTGGATCCAGTTTTGTAGGAGAGTATTAGAACAGAGAAATGGTGGGGGTGTGATTGGGGAATGGGTGGAGGGAAGAAGACTTATGGGACATATAGTGAAGGGGGGATCTGGGAAAGGGGAAAGCCTTTGGAATGTAAACAAAGAATATGGAAAATTTTTAAAAACTGAAAAAACATAAAACCATACTGATTAAAAAATGGGGTACAGAGCTAAACAAAGAATTTTCACTTGAGGAAACACCTAAAGAAATGTTCAACATCCTTTGTCATCAGGGAAATGCAAATCAAACAACTCTGAGATTTCACCTCACACCAGTCAGAATGGCTAAGATCAAAACAGGAGACACAGGTTTTGGTGAGGATGTGGAGAAAGAGGAACACTCCTCCACTGCTGGTGAGGTTGCAAGCTGGTACAACCATTCTGGAAATCAGTCTGGTGGTTCCTCAGAAAACTGGGCATAAGACTACCAGAGGACCCCGCTATACCACTCCTGGGCATATACCCAGAGGATTCCCCAGCATGTAATAAGGACACATGCTTCACTATGTTCACAGCAGCCCTATTTATTATAACCAGAAGCTGGAAAGTACCCAGATGTCCCTCAACAGAGGAATGGATACAGAAAATGTGGTATATATACACTATGGAATACTACTCAGCTATTAAAAACAATGAATTCATGAAATTCTTAGGCAAGTGGGTGGAATTGGAGAATGTCATCCCGAGTTAGGTGATCCAATCTCAAAAGTACACTCATGGTATACACTCACTGATTGGTGAATATTAGCTCAGAAGCTCAGAATATCCACGAAACAATTCACATATCACATGATGCCCAAGAAGAAGGAAGGAAAGGCCCCTGGTCCTGGAAAGGCTCAGTGCAGCAGTGTAGGGGAGTACCAGGACAGGGAAGTGGGAAGGGGTGATTGGGGAGCAGGGGGAGGGAAGAGGGCTTATGGGACTTTTGTGGAGGGGGATCCAGTAAAGGGGAAATCATTTGGAATGTAAATAAAGAATATATCCAACAAAAAAGGAGAAATGTAATAGTTATTGGAGGTGGGTGGATGGAGGGAACTGGATGGGAGAGGGGATAGAAAGTGGAATGGGGTGGGAGGATCAAATGTAGGGAGAGCATGGAAGAGAGACTAGAAATTGGGGGGCAGGCAAATGCTAGGGCATGCCAGAGACCTGGCATGGTGGGAGGCTCCTGGCATCTTTGGGGGAAACTCTAGCTGAGATTCCTAGCAGTGAGGGATATAGATCTTGAAGTGGCCACTTCCTGAAGCCAGGAAGGACTCCCAGTGGAAGGGTAAGGATAGCAACCCACCCACAAAACCTTCAACCCAAACTGTGTCCTCCTTACTAGATGGGCAGGGACAAAGAAGAGAGACTGAGAGAACAGCCAACCAGTGACTGCCACAAATTGAGACACATCCCATGGGCAAGCATCAATCCCTGACACTATTTATGATACTCAGCTATATTTGTAGACAGGAGCCCAGCATAACTCTCCTCTTAGAGATTCCACCCAGCAACCATTGGAAACAGATGCAGGGACTCACTGCCAAACATTAGATGGAGCTCAGGGAGTCTTTTGGAGGAGTAGGGGGAAGGATTAAGGGACCCAAAGCAGGTAGGAACTCCAGAGGAAGGACAACAGAATCAACTTACCTGGACCCTTGGGGGCTCCCAGAGACAGACTGCTATGAAATATAAAGGAGTATAATGAGGCAGCAGTGGGATCACCTAGCAGGCCCTGCCAAAGTTTCCCTCTGAGGAATCACACAATGTGACAGGCCTAGTATGCAAAACATTTATTGAGGGGGAAGGAAGCAGGGACCTGGAAAGAGGTAGAGGCATAGAAAGGGGATGGAGAAGGACAGAAAGAGAAGAAGAGAGAGAGGAAGTGAGAAAGCCAGGAACAAGAGAAAGAGAATGGGAAAAGATGGAGGGAGGGTTGGGGTAGCAAGCAGTTCTCTTTATATACTTGCTGGCACCTGGAGGGTAGAGACAGAAGCTATTGCTAGGTAGCTGTTGGGCAAAGCCTACCAGAACTGTCTGTAAACCAATATTCCTCCATTTTTGTTTAATTAGAAATGAGGAATTAGGAAGGGGTGATGGTGGGAAAGATCGGAGATCATCCTGTTCTTTAAACTACTTCCTTCTGACTTTGGGGCGACATTCTGTCTTGGGGGAAACCTAAGAAAATTGGGATGCTGGTCAAGTCCTGGGTGAGCTGGCTATTCCATTGCTGTCCAGGCTCTGTGGACCATCTGTAGCTAGGAAAGTGCAGGCCCAGAAGCGAAGCGTAGACTGGAGCATCTGTGGGTAGCTTCTCTGGGCTTGTCCTGGATGCAGATTCTGAGTAAACACCTGGGCTTGGCAGAATGCTGAAACACATACATACATATTAGAGGCAGAGAATAAAAGTTAAGTGGGTTCAGACAAAACCTTCTGTTTAGGTGTACCTTTGAAACCTTTAGGGCCCTGGTCTTGGTGCTTGGGGAAGAGAGTCCCAAAACCAGGGGAGGAATCCTGCCCTCTGGAATAGGAAACAGGTAGGGAGGGAGCTTAGGCTATTGAGTGACAGAAATACTTACCTGGAATTGAGTCCACTTGACCCGTGAGAGGTAGATCCAAGTGGGTTTCCTGAAGCTTACAA
Source organism: Apodemus agrarius (assembly GCA_964023405.1). Lineage (NCBI taxonomy): Eukaryota > Metazoa > Chordata > Mammalia > Rodentia > Muridae > Apodemus > Apodemus agrarius. Next base: position 129,031,665 of record OZ030010.1, read on the forward strand.
GAATCTTATTAAGTTTACCAAACAGAGAGATTTTCAACATGTTAAATTGTAGTTTGTTTTGAAATCCATAATGTAGAAAAAAGTAGTAGATACCATAATTTTGTCACGGTAGAGGCTTGGTAAACACATTTTTCTTTGTTAAAAATATGAGCACTCCTTCAGGTGAACTCAGAAAAGACAGAAACTTTCTAGAGAGCAGAAGGGGCAAGAGGACAGCAGCAGAAACAACTGAAGTTCTGTCATCACAAGGGGGAAGGAAGAGCCAACTTGAAAGATGTACTCTGGCATCCTCACAAAACCCAGGCATGCACACATCCACCCTCACACTCACATACACAAATGATTTAAAAAAAAACAAACTTCAATTGGTCTGGGGCTAGAGCTTTGGCTAAGCACATGCTGTTCTTGCAGAGGAGCAAGATTCAGTTTCCATCACTCACATGGGCATTAGCAACCAGCTGTAACTCTGGCACCCCACTTTTGTCCTCTGTGGACACCAAGGTCACAGGTGGTCTACTTCACATGCAGGCAAAACACTAATACACACTACAAATAGTGATGCTTGGAGTAGGCTGTGTGTCTCCTGACCAGGGAGACAGAAGAGGACCTTCGAAGTTCTAAGTCTCACTTTCCTATGATCCTACCCTATGTGTGAGGAATCCCTTATACTGAGAGTGGGGAAAAACCATGTGGTACATGTGCTTTGTTCTTCTGTAATCTTAGTAACAGGACAGGATTCCTCTCTACACATTTTGGTATCCCTTTTTAGGTGCTACTGATACAACCTTCCTGACTGTATGTGTTATCCAAGTATTCAGTCACCAAGTGACACCCCAGCCCGAATCCTCCATGTCACCAACAATGACAGCTCAGAGTTGTCTTTTCCTCCTCTCAGCCCTGAGTCATTCACACCTTCCAAGGACCTGGTCCTGGCTAAATATTTCCAAGACCTATGACTGCCTTGGTTTACACCACTGACAAGGGACTACTTGGCCCAGGGGACCCCTCTGGAGCCTTCCTCTACTTATATGTGTGATATAAAGGGAATTCTCACTTGTCTGGTTGACAGGGGTATTGTGGTTGAACTTCACCTTTTCATAGAAAAGGATGAATAAGCCTTTCCTGCAGTCTCCCTGCTAACACAGGACCTCTCACAGAGCAGCTGGTGCTCATTGAAGGCTTGGGAAAGAGATTGCATTTACCTTACATTAACTTTCATTTTAATTAGCTAACCAGAACAGGAGAGTAAAACTAATAAAGCAATTAAAATAATTTTATCTAGTTTTTCAAGAAAATGCCATGTTCTTTCCCATTGCCTAGGGTAGTTCCTATTAGAATGCCATGACATCCTAAAACATATTAGAAATTGGACATAAGTCATTCTCATTTGTCTATAAGATAATAAAATAATAAAATGAAGCAACAATAGTAGGTGCGTTGTTGATGACATTTATGAACTTAAACTTGTCCAGTTAATGAGCCTTGGAGTAAAGGTAGTAACATTTTGTAACAAGAAACCCCGAGTCACAGACAGTACAGGAATAACAAATGGTTCACAGTCCTCTCTTTCCAGTTCTCAAATGAGGGTACAGAACGGAGACTCTGCCTGGCCTGATGTTGGATGGAAATGGCCAGTGTGCTGGAATGGGTGCTGGTCAGAGCATGATGGTACTATCTGTTGGGTGAACCTGGCCTAGGCCCTATCTATCTCATCTTTCAAAGCATCCGCATACCTAGTGGGGTAGGATCTGGGATCCTGTTTAACGATGCTGGCAAAAAACTTCAGTACTTTCATTTTGGTGGTTTCAGCATGTGCTCTTGGGCCCCACAGATACTCTTTGGTAGGAGGATCACTGCCTGGCACCTCTCTGCATTCTAGATATCCCTCCTGCACAAAATGCTCAGAAATGAGGACTCCTGGGTCCCCATACACAAAATGATCTCTCCCTGCATACAGCCCCATGTTGTTCAATATGCGCCACAACTCCTGCTCGCTGGCACAGTTGTCCTGTATGAAGATGATGCACAGCACGATGATTACTAAGCCGACCTTAGGTACGCCTGGAAAGCCATGACGCATACCATCATAGGTGAGTCCGAGGGCATGGGCAAAAGTATAGGAGTGGAGACGGGGGTTTTTTTCTATTACTTCAATGCCAAATGTAAACCTCAAGCACTCAGTCGCCTTAGTAAAGATGACAGGGAAGTGATCCTCATAACCTCGCAGGAGCGTATACAGAATTTCTGCCTTACATGTGGGCAGCCTTCTCCTATACTTAAGGAGCAAGAAGAGAACTAAATCGACAGCTTTACTATTGATTACTTCTGGCCTAGGAGCGTCAGGGTCAAGCCCTTCTATTTGGCTGCCAGAGGCCTCAACAGATAGTACCCCTGCAGTGGAGGGAGAGGAAGCTCTCTGAGCATTCTGGGATGAACCCAGCCCATTTGAGGTGGTAGCGGTGGCCTCTTCCCCTGCGTCCGGGTCCCTTGTCTCCCTTTGAGAGCTGTCCTGGTTGGCATTCCGACTGTGCTCGGAAGGATCCATGCTGGGTTCCTTTAGAAACAGACGCAGGAAAATGTGCAGCTGACAAGGATGAATTCACAGGTCTGAGGGAGAAAGGAAAGGAGTGAGTGAACTCTGAAAGCTGTACCTTGGGCAGCTCACAAAACCCCGTGTTACAGAATTTTGCTTAGGGGTTGCTCTAAGGCCAAGGGACAAAGTCCCTGCATGTGCGTCCGATGGCCTCAAGGATGAATAGACATGGTTCCCCCTGTGCATTCTTCCTCTTGCCTGAGATAAATTCTCAGAGCAAGTTTCTGTGTCTCTGAGGTGAAGCAGAAGGCAGTGAAGGCACCTCTCACCTCCTGCTACCTGTTCCAGAGTCCCTTAAAGAAGCAGCCCAATTCAGTGTGGTTCATTTGTGCTAAAACAGTACAAGAGCCCAATTCTCACCCTGAAGAATGGTTAAGTCTACCAGGTTACACATGCTTTTACTGTCCAGGTTCTTGAGGCAAAAGGTTGTTCTGTGAGAAAAGCAGAAGAACAGGAGAGGGTAAGGAATCCACCCCAAATGCCTTCATTAGTGAGGACTCTGTATCGAGGAAAGAGACTCTCAACTCTCACCATGTGTCTTCACAGACCTGACTTCCCCTTACAGACCCAAAGCAGGCCCTTCAGCCCCTTTATACTCCTGCTTGGAATCCGGGCAGGAGACTTGGACTGACAGACCTGCTCTGGACTGTGTGTGTGACAGTGCCTCAGGAAAGTCTCTTGAGGAGCCACTGTCTATGCTTTGGAACAGAGTCTCTTTTGCTCAACCCTTGGGATCCTCTCCTGAAACATCCCAGGTGCCTACTAAGCCAAGAACAATGTTCAAAGGAGGACTCCCACTCTGGTGAAGTTCCACTCTCTGAGATCCTGTAATCCTCTCAGGAGAACTGAGCCCGCAACAGAGTCCATCATTCCCTGTGCGGGATCTGCAGTCATGGCCACCTGTCCTGGGCTCATTTGTGTTGAGATAAGAATTCCCAAAGTCTACCTGAGTGGCATCTTAGCTCTCCATCTTGAGATCCCTGCTTTACATGCAAGGCATGGGCAGCACCGCCCCCACCCCACACATACACTCAGGGCTCCCCAGGCATTGGAACAAGGGCATACATGCTTTATGAAGTCTTCTGAGTGGCAGCTTAGCTCTCCATCTTGAGATCCCTGCTTTACATGCAAGGAATGGGCAGCACCGCCCCCCACCCCACCCCAGGGCTTCCCAGGCATTGGAACAAGGGCATACATGCTTTATGAAGTCTTCTGAGTGGCAGAATTGGCAGCTTAGCTCTCCGTCTTGAGATTCCTGCTTTACACGCAAGGCATGGGCAGCACCGCCCCAACCCCCCCAGCCCAGGGCTTCCCAGGCATTGGAACAAGGGTATACATGCTTTATGAAGTCTTCTGTTTGGGGAATTGGGGTCTTCTTCACATGTTCATTTTTGACCATGATAGCTTACCTGGATTCGTGGTCAAAACTGATACCTCCTCCGATGCAGAAGCCAGGCACCCTCTTGGGTTCCGGTTGTACTCCAGACTTGACAGGCTCACATTCCTGAGAGAGGAGACAGAAGTCAAGATGTATTGCCTCTGGATGTACCTGGACACGGGCTTCTCAAACCTGGCAAAAGGGGCAAGGCGCTGCATTTCCTCTTCCAGTCTCTCAGTTCTATTTTTCAGACCCAAGCCACCTCTGAACACCAACTTACCACTGAAACCACACGTCAGAGATGATATCTTTGGTCCCCCACTAACACTCTGTGCTGCAGAGCTAGAACGTTTCGCATATCTTTTATCAGAGGTTTTATTGCTTCTCATTGGTTGCCCTGCTTCCTTACCCCTGTTTAGCTGAGGTCTTACTCCCAGGATAAATACTCTTCCTCATTCTCACACCGCAGTCTGAAGCAAAGGCATACTATACTGTACCAGTTTAGCCTCCTTAAGGCCCTCCCCTCCTGGAACTTCTTTTGTATGTAAAAGGATGGGAAGGGGGCTTATCCCAGCAAGTGGGCACTTAGGCATCCTACAAACAGCAAGAACCTAAAACCTTGGCTCTCACATTGTCAAATACTAGGAGATAGATGTGGAAGCCTGAGGAAGGGTTAATACCTCATGTCAGCCTAGGTTATGTTTCTTTAACTGCTAAAAGAACACAATGGAGCTTGATTGTTCCGGCCTGTCTGTCTAGTGTCTGGCTTGGGGGCATCTCGTCTTTCTGAAACCTAAAAATGTTTCCATGCCTGAGCCCTCAGTGAGGGTGTGGCATAGGCCGAGTCTCCAGAGTCCACAGTAATGGGAATACCCTCCGGTTGTGTCCTAGATAGAATGAGGCTTCTACTGTCTTCTTGCGTGCCACAAATACCACGAATGCGAAGCGACTGTTATGGACAACCTAACTTCTAAAAATCACTCCTTTTTCTTTGACTCTATAGTAACTACCTAGGCAAAGGGCTGATTCTGGCAAATGGGCCCCCTTGGTGCTGTGTTCTCCCCCTTGTTACAGCTGTGGAACCCCTGTGTGCCCACCCCGACCCGGTGGCCGTTGGACCTGTGAAATCGGCTCCCGGCAAGGCGCTTATGCTATCAAGTCCCTCTTGGTGACACGTTAACCAGTATCAACACTGGACTCTCCTATCCTAAAATCTATCGACCTTCTTTCCCGAAAAAGGGCTTTTGACAACCTTAAAAACACTCGCCTGGACTCAGACAACGCAGGGCGGAACCGGCACCCTGAACGGCACGTCACAAAATGGCTGCGGCTAACTGCCAGCTCAAGTCCCCGGATGCAGGACCGCTGACGTCACAAATGGCGCGGAGATCCTCAATTTCCCGGATGCAGGAAGAGCAGCACCCTGGCTGTTTCCTTTCAGGTACTTCCCAAAATGGCGCCAAGGCCCCCAAGTTCCCGGATGCCTTTGTGGAAATGGATTCCATCGTAGATGGTGAAGCCGAGACTTGAGGGGCCTATTCCCACATTCCCACTTAAGTTTGCTGTAGGACCCTCAACAAGATACAAACTAGCTGACTCTTTAGGTTTGTGTGCTTGGGCTCTGAGGCCCTGATTTGCATATTGACCAAGAAAGTTATTTGTCCCCTCCTCTCTGGGAACCTCTAAGATAGACCCCGAGGGATGATTTCCACCCCACAGACTAGAGGGAGGGGAAGGGGCTCATTTCCATAAGACCACATCTGAGGAAGCACACTCCACACTGACTGAGCTATATATTCTTGGGGACCCTCTAACCACAGCCAAGCTTCCACAGTCCACTCTCAGAACCTATTTTCTTCCTGCTTTATAGGTAGCCCTTCCCCGAGGGAAACCTCACAAAATGGTTCTTAGTTTCCCAGGAACCAGGATGTGGATGCTAAAAGGTAGAGGAGGGACAGCCAGGAAGGCATCCTCTAAACTCCAGGCTCACAAAATGATCTCCAAATCATGGACGAGTTTGGGGAAAGAAAGATCTACACAGGGCTCATCCTGACAAGTCAGCCCCCCTGTAGGTGCGGGAACCTCTGCCTGGCTGCTGCTGGGCTGGGGCTTCCATAATCCGCCCCCTGTTCCCATCTTGTCCCTAAAACACAAATCTCAGAAATTGTCACCTGTGTGCAGAGTCTTGGGATGCACAAAGAAGCTGGGGGCTCATGCATGCCTGAGGGTCACATCCTCATTCCAGGCTTACGTCAGGGGAGCAACTCCATTTAATTCAGTCCCTCTGTGTGGATCAGACCACAGGGAGCCCTCACCCCAACTCCAGGAGATGGTGGCATTATTATGCCTGGCTCCTACGGACTCCCTGAACCCAGAAGGGCCACAAATGTGATATATACAACCCAGTCTGTTGCCACTCTGGGAAGGTGCATGGTTTGCTGAACCTCTACCTGGAGTGAGGCTTCTTCGACCCACCCTCCAGCTCTCAGCTTGACTCAGGCCTTCTGCACACTAGGGGCCTCAGAGTTTGGCTCCGATCCCCCATAGTCCATGTATGAAGAGGTGAGCTGTGGGGTGGGGAGGGTAAGGCTCACATCTACCTATGACTCCATTAGTTAAAATGTTTGCACATCATAGGGACAGCTGGGTTAGGTGAGGTCACCCTATACACTTTAGGGGCACTTCTGTCCACTTCAGGTGTCCACATGACTCCCAAAGACGTCTTTTTCACACACCTCAAGTGGTGACCTTAGATGAATGCTTTACTTCTCTCATCCTACAAGACCCAATTCAGTGGCTGTCACATATGAAAACATGCCCAGAGCCAACCTGGCGTGACAGCTGTGGAACAGGGTGTTCTGAGGTATCCTCTGTGTTCTCCAATTGCCTTCAACTTGGCTCCGGTTAGAATGTAGACACTGTGCTCTATGAACTTTAGTCTCTATGGTCAAGACTCTCCCTCCTGTGTGCACAGGACTGACAAAAGAGGCAGGACTGCATTGTGGAGATCCTCTATGTGTGGATGGGTTTTCTCACTCTACACTCAGCTTCCATTTCCAAGCCCTTCTTTATTTTCCTCACTGCCTGGAACCCTGCAGGACTTTATTCCAAAGTAATAGACTCCAGTGCCCTTTAAGGGCCCTACTGCACAACTGCAGGTCCAAATGTGTGGGTCTGCACTCTTGAGCCTCCTGCTTCATAAAGCCTTCTCACGATCCATCAGCCTACTAAGAGAACCAGATGTGTCTGCTAAACCTGATTCTAGCTACTCTCCTCATGCCTATTTCCAGATGAATACCATGTAACCTCAGTACAACCAGTCAATACATTCTATTCTGTGGCCCATGCTGATCCAATCAGAGTGGACATCTAGTGTGAATGTTTGCTTTTCAAGATGTGACAAGGCTGTTTTATCCCAGATCCTTTAGCCTCCTTCCTGCTCTTTGCATGAGCTGATTTCCTCATCAAGCCCTTGGAATTCACTTGAAAAGTGTTCCCTCCAAGAACTTTGTAAGGCTTCTTTCTTTCCAGCACCCAAGTCAGAGCTCAACAAGTCCTGAGACATTGGTTTTTACAATCGTCCTTTACAATGCAGCCAGCATCACAGTCTCTCAACGCCAAACAATAACCTGTTCTTCTTGTTTTTTTCCCCACAGGCCACTGTAAATCTATAAAATCATTTCATTTGTTGTCTTCTCCACTTCACTATGTCAGATATCTTACTCACTGTAAGAATTTTCTGGGTCATTTCAAGTTTGATTTGTCACAGTGCAGGAAACCCACAAATGATGACAGATATACTAAACAGAGAAACTGTCATTCTTGAGTCTCCACTCTACCAGTGAACACACTTGATCCTTAGATCCAGGAGAACATTCTCCAGTCCTGACAGAAGGTCCCCTTCAGAAATGCACTGCTTGGGTCTTGTGGAGGATTTCTGTTGCTCATTTGATCACTTTATTGCCCTCATGAAGATGCCCTGAAACAGTTTCTTTCTCATCTCTTTGGAAATATTGCTGCTTCCATGAGCAACTGGTGGGAAATTACCATTCTTGTCATCGGTATGCAGCACCTCTTCCCACTCTGAAAGCCAAATTGGTTTCTGACTTCATCTTTATTTAGTCTTACTTTTCCTTCTGTCCAGAAACCTCAATATTTAAAAAAAGAAATGGCTGTTTTGTGGTTGATTTCATTTCATTTTTAATTAGCTTTTGAGCAAAGAGAAGTATAAAATTAAACCAGTCTGGCAGAGTCCCAGGGCCAGGGGTCTTCACGGGTAAGAACCACCTTTCCAGGGCTCTGGGTGGAGGTGGTGAAGGAGGCATCTGCAGTGATGATATGGTGACTCATGAGGCAGGAGAATTCCCTCCCTGCCATGAGTCCTGGTCTACATTTGTAGGAGATTGAACTATCATGAATTTCTGAACTGTTTTTAAACAGAGTTTAAACAAGGTGCTTTAGGGGCAGCCAGATCTTTTCAGTATCCACATAAGGGAAGTGATAGGGTGTTAGGTCTTTTTTGAAGACTAAGGGTTGACACCTGATGGTATTATTATGAAGTTTGAGACTCTGGGAAAGGAACCACAGACTCCATCCTGATTTTAATAATTTACATTTATTGAGACTGCTAGCAGTACAGCAAACTCTGAGCCAAATTAGAGACTGCCCCAGTCAGTGAGGGTCAGGTGAGGGAAGGGATTTTAAAGGTGAAAACCTCATGGAGCCCTTGAGTATCAGCACAAGAAAGCCAGGGGCTATTCTGCTCTGCCAAGATTAGGTAGTCATGGCAGAAGCAAAAAATCATTTAGTCATATCATAATAAAGCAGATAGTCACATCTGCATATTTCTGAGAGGAGGTCACTGCATCAGGGTTATAGGGAAAATGTCATATATGAAGTTGAATCTGAGACAAATGGCTATTAGGGACCAAGAAGGATGCCAATATAAAATGGAAATTTTTAGTCATCACATTGGGATTTTGAGCACTGAGTGAGCCACCAATCTGAAAGACCTCTGCTAGGAGAATATTTAGAGACAGAGAACAGGGATGATTTCAAGTGTTGTTGTTGTTGTTTTATTATTATTTCAAGTGTTTTTGATAGTTTTCTTTCATTTATTTATTTAATCTTTCACTTTACATCTCTCTCACTGCCCCCTTCCAGTCATCCCCCTCCCACAATCTTTTCCCATTCCCTTCTCCAATAAGAGGATGGGGCTCTGCTGGGCATCCCCCTACCCTGGGACTTCAAGTCTCTGTGGAGCCAGACACATCCTCTCTGACTAAGACCAGACAAGGCAGCCTAGCTAGAACATATCCTATGGATAGGCAACAGCTTTGGGATAGCCCCCGCTCCAGTTGTTCAGGACCCACATGAAGACCAAGCTGCATATCTGCTACATATGTGCAGGGAGGCCTAGGTCCAGCCCATGTATGTTTTTTGGGCGGGTGGTTCAGTCTCTGAGAGTCCCAAGAATCCAAGTTAGTTGACTCTGTTGGTCTTCCTGTGGAGTTCCTATCCCCTTTGGGGGCCCACAATTGTTCCTCGTATCTTCCATAAGAGTCCCCAAGCTCCATCCACTGTCTGGCTGTGGGTTTCTGTATCTGTCTATGTCAACTGCTAGGTGGAGCCTCTCAGAGGATAACCATGCTAGACGCTTGTCTGCAACCATAATACAATATCATTAATAGTGTCAGAGATTGGTGCTTGTCCATGGGATGGGTCTCTAGTTGGGCTTGTTATTGCTTTGCTATTCCCCTAGTCTCTGTTCCATCGCCCATCCCTGCATTTCTTGTAGACAGAATAAATTTTGAGCCAAAGGTTTTATGAGCGGGTCAGTGTCCATATGGCTCTACTGGGGTTCCTGCCTGGCTACAGGAGGTGACCTCTTCAGGTTCCATATCCCCGGTGCTCTGAGTCACAACTAGACCTTGAATTTTTATTCATTTGTCTTATTTATATGAGTACACTGTAGTTGTCTTCCATCACACCAGAAGAGGGATCCCATTACAGATGGTTGTGAGCCACCATGTGGTTGCTGGAAATTGAACTCAGGACCTCTGGAAGAGCAGTCAGTGCTCTTAACTGCTGAGCCATCTCTCCAGCCCTAGGCCTTGAATTTTTAATCTGTCTGTTTCTCATGTTCTGAGTACTTGGATTACAGGCATAGAGATTTGTGTGGGGCTAAAGAGCAAGCCTGGGACTTCACACATACCATTCATGTCAACAATATTCCCCAACTCTTATGGATATGGAAAGTGGGAAAGAGGATAGCAGAGAGAATGATAAGAAAGGTAGTAGTGGGGATATATATGAACAAAGTGCATTGCCTGCATGTATGGAAAGGTATGCCTGTATAATCCATGATCCTCTTATATGCTAACAATAATCACTGGATGATTCTACTCTGCACTAATCTTAAAAGCCCACTGCCCTCATCCTTCTCAACTGCTTAAAGCAGTGGGCACATCAGAATCACTTGGGGAAGCTAAAAAATACTCCTGGCTTCTGAGTCCTAAGCCTAGAGGTTATGATTCCAACTATCTGGAGCATTTGAGATGTTTAAGTTTCCTGTCACTTTAATGGGCAGCCATAGTCATGAACCACTGGCCTAAAACAAACACTCTCCCAACCTGAGATAAGAACTCTTCTGTCCAAAGTGTGTGTGTATGTGTGTGTGAGAGAGAGAGAGACAGAGACAGAGACAGAGAGACAGAGACAGAGAACAGAAGAGAATGTGTGTGTATATGTGTATATATATATGTATGTATGTATATATATATATATATATATATATATATATATATATAACTTTAAATTCTAAAAAAAATCTGTACTGGGTCTGAAATATAAAAGAACATCTGAGCAAATGCAGGATTCCCATAGCTCCCCTCACCAAACAGATATAGATAGGGAAGGACACAGCTCGCTCTACTATGGAAGTGACCATGTCTCATCCTGACCCCTTTACCCAGTCACCCCCAAATATTAGAGCCACAGCTACTTCCCTCTCCCAGATGGCCTGATAATGCTTGCTCTTAGCTCCATGGCATTTGTTCAGTTCAAGTTTTAGGCTCTCAGTTGGGTTCATTTGAAGTTCATGTATTTGTTTATTGACAAGATTTTGTTTCAGAGCCATGGGTTGCCTGGAAATTTCTGTTTTCTAAGCTGACTTTGACCTTGCAGCCATGCACCTGCTTTTGCCTAAGATTAGAAGCAAGTGCCAGCCATCCACACCCTGACTTCTCATATGAAGTTCTTTAAAGCCCAATGGGCAACCTAAAGTTAGGCCTGGTCTACACAGAGAATTCTAGGACAGGTAAAGCTGTATAATGAAGAGACTGTTTTAAAAAATAAAAACAAAAACAAAACAACAATAACAACAACAAACCCCACCAAAGTGTTGACTTTAGTTTATGCTATTCCCTATTCTCCCACCCCATCCCACCCCAAAGAAACAAGATTTTCCCAGAGTAGTCCCTTCATTCTTAGCTTTGGCTACATAAAAAGATTCTGTTCTTTTATGTGTTTCAGCTGTGATTGATGAATAGGTATCCATCCTCCTGTGACTGAAGTTGCTGCTTGGTGTTGTAGTAGGTAAGCAATTGTATAAATTACCTCTCATCCAAGTCACAAAATATGTTTGTCAAAATGATTTCTTCTGAAATTGCAAAAGTGGAAATAGAGTGCACGGAGAGAAATTGAGCTTGTTCCAAGGGGCTGTGAATGCACCATTAAGAAGCCATAGAAAGAGATTAGCAATCCATCTGGTGTGTTTGCACATCATTTAGTGCCATTTTGGGGCATTTCTGAAGCAGTGACAGTCACGGTGGGGAGGAACAGGAGGCGATTCCACTAGCCATAAAGACGATATACCAAGAAGCTGTGCTTATCAGGGCATGCAGCTAGGGGACACTCTACCAGTGCTGACCTCAGTTCAGCAAAAACTCCAAAAGCTCCAAAGCTTAATAGAAATCTTTTGGATTTTAATGCCAGGGGATTCGTTAAAGCATCATGAAAACAAAATAAGTCTCTCTTCAGATAAAAATCCTCTCTGAGGCTGGAGAGATGATTCAGTGGTTAAGAGGGCACACTGTTGTAACAGAACACACAAGTTCAGTTCCCAAGACCCATGTCAGGCAGCTCACAACCTCCTGCTAACAACTCCAGGGAATCCAATGCCCTCTTCTGGCCTCCCCAGGCACTGCACTCACATGTAGAAACCCACACTCAGACATACACACATAATTGAAAATAAAATAAAATACTTTACACACAGACACATACCTAGAAAGAACTCACAGCAAATGAAAACTGATAAGTGGTTGATTTTTAACCCAGATATCCATCATTTTTAAAGCCAATATGGGGGAAATTTTTTTTTGGAAATATGGGGCACACCTTATTTAAGTTTTTGCTGGAAACTCACTTGTTAAATAAATATATAGTCAGAACTTCAAATATAAACCAGATGTAAAAAAAGTTATAGTTTACATAAAAGACTTCTTTAGTAGAGAGTGCATCTTTTTCAATGATATTCAATTTTATTATTACTAGGAAATTCTTCCCCCTAAGTGTGGTTAACAAGAATACACTTTGATTCATCTCACCATGAAAGTTAGGCAGTGTGTACTTCCTCTATTAGAAATCTGAAAGCTTGGCCATTGGGAAAATTTCATGAGGACAAGTTGATGATAAATGGTGCAGAGCAAGTGTGATGAAAATGCATAGTTTCAATGAAACAAAGAACCAAGATTAAAGAGAAGGACCACACTGTAGAGAAATGTGGAACATGTTCAACAGGTCATTGCTCCAGAGTTTACATGCCTAGTCTTGTTTGGTTTGCTCAGAATTAGAAAGTTATCATGAGATTTCAGAGAGACTTCACAACAGAATATGATCATAGTATCCACATTGTTTAATACTATACCTCCATCACATAGGTTTCAGATACATAAAACATTCAATTCTGTTCTTGTTAACTGGACGGCAATCTAAATTTAAGATCCAAGTCACTGCTCTAAGCATATGTTCCGCTATCCCTAAGGACAATAGGGAAATTAATAAAGTAGTTTCAATCTGTCCTTTGCCCTTGGTCCCAATTTCTTCTCTACTGTCTTAATCTGAGTGCTCACATGGATAGTGGGTCAGAGTTCCACACTCCAATCCTGAGCTTCTCACCAAGAAAATGTATCCTGGATATTGAACTGGCAAAATGTATTCCTGGATATTGGAAGAGGCAAGTCCTGTCTCAAAAGGGAGGACTATGATCCAAAGGAACCAGAGCAGCTAAGAAAGCTGTCTATCATAGGTGGTCTGAGCTTTGAAATCACAGATGATTGCTTAAGAGAACAGCTTGAGAAATGGGGCACACTTACAGACTGTGTGGTAATGAGAGATCCCCCAAACAAAATGTTCCAGGGGCTTTGGTTTTGTGACCTACTCTTGTGTTGAAGAGGTGGGTGCTGCAGTGTGTGCCCGTCCACACACAAGGTTGATGAGCGTGTGGCGGAACCAAAGAGAGCAGTTTCGAGAGAGGGTTCTGTAAATCCTGGTGCCCATTTAATGGTGAAGAAAATTTTTGTTGGTGGTATTAAAGAGGATACAAAAGAATATAATCCAAGAGACTACTTTGAAAAGTATGGCAAGATTGAAACCATAGAGGTTATGGAAGACAGGCAGAGTGGGGAAAAAGAGGATTTGCCTTTATAACTTTTGATGATCATAACACAGTTGATAAAATTGTTGTTCAGAAACACCACACTATTAATGGGCACAATTGTTAAGTGGAAAAGGCCCTTTCTAAACACGAGATGCAGTCTGCTGGATCACAGAGAGGTCATGGAGGTGGATCTGGCAACTTTATGGGGTGTGGAGGAAACTTTGGAGGTGGTGGAGGAAACTTTGGTCAAGGAGAAAACTTTGGTGGAAGAGGAGGCTATGGAGGTGGAGGTGGTGAGAGCAGAAGTAGTTATGGAAGTGGTGATGGCAGATATAATGGATTTGGAGATGATGGTGGAAACTGTGGTGGTGGTACTGGTTACAGTAGTAGAGAAGGTTATGGAGAAGGTTATGGAGGTGATGGACAAGGATATGGAAACCAAGGTGGTGGATATGGTGGTTGATGAGGAGGATATGATGGTTACAATGAAGGAGGAAATATTGGTGGATGTAACTCTGGTGGTGGTGGGACTATAATGACTTTGGAAATTATAGTGGACAGCAACAATCAAACAATGAACCCATGAAGGGGGCAGTGTTGGTGGAGAAGCTCAGGCAGTCCCCATGGTGTTGGCTATGGATCTGGAGATGGAAGTGGTGGATATGGTAGCAGAAGTTTTTAAAATAAAACAGAAATGGCTACAGTTCTCGGCAGGAGAGAGAGCGAGGTGTTGTCAGGAAAGCTGCAGGCTATGTTGAGACAGTCGTCCCAAATGCATCAGAGGAACTGTAAAAATCTGCCACAGAAGGAATGATGACCAATAGTCAGAAAAGTCAGAAAATTTAAACAGGAAACCCTTTCTGTTCAGGACCGTCATAGCCACAAATTGCAAAACGTGCAAATTTGTAATTGACACTACAGTGCAGCTATTGTCAATTAGATGTACATTCCTGAGGTCTGTTATCTGTTGTAGCTTTTTCTTTTTCTTTTTCTTTTTCTTTTTCTTTTTCTTTTTCTTTTTCTTTTTCTTTTTCTTTTTCTTTTTCTTTTCATTACCTCAGGTATATTGCTCTGTAAATTGTGGTAGTAGTACCAGGAATTAAAAATTAAGGAATTTTTAACTTTTCAATATTTGTATAGTTCAGTTTTTCTACATGTTAGTACAGAAACTTTAACAAAATGCAGTATTGAAGGTGTTTCCTTGTGAATTAACAAGTAAAGATTATTGCTAATTACTATTTTGTATGAATTTTGCTTACGTTAACTGTAAAGAAACACCTACTGACTTGCTATTTAAGGGGAAATCTATTCTCCCCATTTCCAAAACAATGGTGAATGGGTGCTGATATGTGGAGAGAATAGATATTTGTATGTTTGCAATGTGTGGTTTAGATAATTAGAATTGGGTAATAAAAATAGCATATTTGTGAATTTAATAGTATTAAGATTACCGTCAAAATGAAAAACATCTCAAACGTTTAAAAAAAAAAAAGAAGAGGAAGTATATCCTAGGAAAGGACAAATGCTCAGAGAACAGATTGGGAGAAAGGGTATGCCTGCCCAGACACTCACAACCCTGAAGACTCTGTACTTCTAGCCTTACATAATGAGAAGCCAAATGGAGCCATGCCCAAGCGCAGAGACTGGTTCTTCCTAACTACCATGGCAAGAGCTTCTCTCTTTCCAAAGTGGTAGGAAGATTCAGAAATTCTGAAGGGTCTGCATGGCACTAAGGACCAGAATCAAAAGAAGCAGTATCTTTGAGAATGAAGCCAATCGGCAGGGTGGTAAATATATGGTCTCTTCTGCTTATCCAGACAATGCTACATGCTGAAGAATAGTACATTCTCACAATACTGTCCTTCAAGAACACACTAATTAGTGACCACAAATGAATTTTATCTATTAAAAAGTATAGGGGTGATTTAGAATATAATTTCTATACACTGAAACCTTTTGTTAAAGGCAGTAAAGCAATAACCACACCATGAATTCAAGGAGTAAGAAAGCCCTCATAATTCCATGGCCTTAAAAATGAATGTTTCTTCTACCTGCCAACTTCTTTCTATATCCATATGTCTTACTTAATTTTTCTATTAGTTTGATAAAATACTATGACCAAAAACAACTTGGGGAAGAATGGGTTTATTTCATCTTAAAACTCTTGGATCTTACTGCATCATTGATGGAGTCAAGGCAGGAATCTGAAGACAGCAGCTGAGTAGAGGCCATGAAAGAATGTTGCTTACTGGCTTGATCTTCATGGCTTACTTAGCCTGCTTGCTTGCTTCCTTCCTTCCTTCCTTTCTTTTTCTTTCTTTCTTTCTTTCTTTCTTTCTTTCTTTCTTTCTTTCTTTTTTGTTTTTTGTTTTTTTGTTTGTTTGTTTGTTTGAGACAGGGTTTCTCTGTATAGCCCTGGCTGTCCTGGAACTCACTCTGTAGACCAGGCTGGCCTCGAACTCCGCCTGCCTCTGCCTCCCAGAGTGCTGGGATTACAGGCGTGCGCCACCACGGCCGGGCTCCTTAGGCTGCTTTCTTATATTGTAGCATTCCCAGCCTTGAGCAGGCTGAACAGACCTTGAGCACTTGCCACAATGGACCTTATCAACCTTGGTGGTGTCACCAGGCTTGGTTGTATGTGCCTTAGGTGAAGTCATCTGCCTTGATTGCATGTGCAAGTTCCTACAGGAACTTAGAAGAATAGACTGCCTGCTGACCTTGCTTTGCAACATAATACAGCTGAAAGTAAGGATGGGGTCTATGGGCTTGCCCTATATAAATGCAGTGCTGACTATTAAACTTGGAGCCTTGATCAGAACTTTGGTCTTGGCTTCATCCTCCCCCCCGCCCCCCCCACGGCCTCCTTTTCATTTCCAGACCCCTTTTCAGGTAAACCAAGTTCATCCTTGGCCTCTGGACAGCTGCATTATATTATTCAGGACCACCCACTCAGAAAGGGTGCCATCCACAGAGAGCTTACTCCCCCACATCAGTCAAAAGAGTATCCCCATAGATTTACCTCCAAGTCAGTCTTATAGAGGTATTTTATAAAGATGCCCTCTTCCAAAATATATTTAGGCTTTCATCAATTTTACAGAAGCCAACCAGTACACCATAATTTCAATATATTTTATTTTTATAGTACAAGTTCATATTGGAAAAATTAATACAGATAAGCAAAAAGAAAACTGAGATAAGCCTGCAATCTGGGCTGAAGTGATAACTCAGAAGACAGCATCATTTGGTGTGTTAGCATAAGAACTTGAGTTCAGATTCTAGGTTTTTGTTTTTTCCTTTTTTCGAGACAGGGTTTCTCTGTATAGCCCTAGCTGTCCTGAAACTCACTCTGTAGACCAGGCTGGCCTCAAACTCAGAAATCCGCCTGCCTCTGCCTCCTAGAGTGCTGGGATTACAGGCGTGCGCCACCACAGCCGAGTTCAGATTCTAGGAAACACATTTAAAACACACTTGACCATATATAACTGTAATCCCAGCACTGAGGGAGCAAGTGGAGGCAGAGTGAAGATCATTAATGCTTACTGGCTGCCAGCCTGGCCAAAACAAAAAACAAAACAAACATTGATCTTTAGGTTCAATAGGAGATTTTGTCTCAGAGGTATAAAACACAGTGTGACAGAGCATATCCAATTTACTTTGTATAGGTGTGGACTGGGACCCATGCACCTGTACACACACACACACACACACACACACACACACACACACACACACCTGCAAACCTCTTAATCAGAGATAATTACTGTTAGGTTTTGGTGCATACTCCTCAATTAAACAATGGATTTATAGAAAAAAAAAGATGGCAGGGCCACCCACACCTTCTGGAGAGCTCCAAGGAGTCTCAGAGACCAATGGAGGCTTTGAAAGGTGATGAATCAGTGGAAAAGGAGTCTGAAGAGCCCACAAATAGCTCCAGAAGAAGTAAGAAAAAAGGGACGTCTTATGGGAAGATGCTTTTAAAAAGTACACTCACAAAAGTGGAAAGGAGGATGGACAAACAGCAGCACCCATGCGCAGCAGAGACTGATGAATATATATACCCTTTGCTGGCTGCTTCTCAGCTAGCAGGATGCAAGCACATAGGTGATGGCCAATGAGCCTTGGGGCTGCTGGCACCAATAAGGGAGAAGAACCTACCTCTGGACACTGCCTAGCTGCAACATCACCCTGCCTCTGGGCAAGTCTCAAGACGAGTCTCAACAACGGCCCAGTATTTATGATGCTTCAGAAACCATAAACCTTGAACCAGACCAACAACTCACTGCAATAAATATTTGCATGTAAAGCTGTTTAAGAAAAAACTCTATGTGGCACACGTTAGTTTCCAATGCCACTAGGATGAACAAATATGTGAATACACTGTGGAAAGCTGGGAAAGATGGAGGAACTGAGTGGGAATTTCTCAGTGGAGAGAGGCAGAACTAGAGACACAACAGTGGTGACAGGGGTGAGAAAAGGCTGTTTGGACAAAGGAATATGTCATTGCTGAGTATAGTCGACAGGATAGTGTGCACCAGCCTGGAGCTTGTACAGACTCAGCCCCTGAAAACATTCTGCCCAGCCGTTGGATTCTGGTTCTGAGCAACAGCAGGATGTCCGAGGTGTAGAATGGTTCACTTTCTGGATTGGGCCTCCTTGAAAGACCTCTATGGTCCATGCTGCCCCTGGCGGTCACTTTGGTGTGCATGGTCTGTTGCCCAGGGCTGTGTTGAAGGCTGAACTTCATGTGGATGTCTCCAGGCTTACAGCACCTGTGCCACGTTTAACCATTGCCTGAGTTACCATGTTTAATATGTTCATGGTCTGTGCTGCCACCTGAAATTATGTTGATGTCTGCCAGCCTTGCTGCCACTGAGGGCTATGATGGTGTTTGTGACCTATGCTGCAGCAGAAGGCCGTGTTGATGGTTGTGGTCTGTACTGCCAAATGGAGGTCATATTGAAGTCTGTGCCACATGCTGATGCCAGAGACCATTTGAAAGTCTATGCCCCATGCTCCTGCTGAATGTAAGGTCAAAGAAGCGAACTTTTGCAACAGAGTTGATGACTGCAGACTCACAGTTGAGAAAGAAGGACATAGAGGCTTCTGTGACAACACCTACCCTTACCCCACCCCCTCCAAAAAATATCAACAGCCCGGACAGAAAGCCATTGAGGATAACTCTTCAATTTTTGATAGGCAAGCTAGAGAGATGGCTCAGCAGTTAAGAGCACTGACACTTCTTCCATAGATCCTGAGTTTAATCCCGAGTAACTTCATGGTGGCTCGCAGGCATCTGTAATGGAATCCAATGCCCTTTTCTGGTGCGTCTGAAGACAGGGACAGTGTACTTACATACATAAAATAAATAAGCAATTCTTTTAAAATTGTGATAATGATGCTGAAGTGTAGCTCTCCACATTGATGGTTATTGGTCAGGGTGTGGCTGGAGAAAGACACAGTTTTCTTTAAGGAGCTCGCCACTGGGAGTTTGATTGTTCTCAAGTGAGTATATGGGCAACACAAATTGGACGTGATTTTTTTTTCTTTTTGGGGGATGGGAGACGTCCCAAGTTGGGGGACACACCTAAGTCACTTTACTGGAAAGTAACTGTGATCAGAGTTCTTCATGTGAAATTCCCAAATAATCAATCAAAATATTATGAAAAGAAAAAAGACAATGTATGTACATATGTATTATATATTTATAAGCACACATGTACATACACATATATGTATGCAAATGCATTCAGACCCAATATTCTATTTTAGAAACTGCTTTTAAGAGTATGCTTTCTTTTTTTTTTTCTTTCTTTCTTTTTTCCAAGACAGGGTTTCTCTGTGTAGCCCTGGCTGTCCTGGAACTCACTCTGTAGACCAGGCTGGCCTCAAACTCAGAAATCCGCCTGCCTCTGCCTCCCAAATGCTGGGATTAAAGGCATGCGCCACCACTGCCTAGCTAAGAGTACACTTACACTTTCTTTTCTTTTCTTTTTTCTTTTCTTTTTTTTTTTTTTTTTGGTTTTTTGTTTTTTTGGTTTTTTGTTTTCGAGACAGGATTTCTCTGTGTAGCTCTGGCTGTCCTGGAACTCACTCTGTAGACCAGGCTGGCCTCGAACTCAGAAATCCGCCTGCCTCTGCCTCCCAAGTGCTGGGATTAAAGGCGTGTGCCACCACGCCCGGCTAAGAGTACACTTTCTTAAATATGATTCTGAACATATTCCCACACCAGTATATACTCCATAATAACACGACTTCTTAAGTTCTCATCCAACCTTCTAATTCCAGAATTGTTATTTTATATCATGATACTTAGGCATGTCACACTGAAAATCCATGCCCATTAGGGGCTAGAGAGATTGTTCAAGTTAGTAATATACTTGCTGTATAAACATGAGAACTTAAGTCTAACTCTCCAGAACCCATGTTAAAAAACAAAAACAAAAACACACACAAAAAGAAGAAAACAGAAAGGAAGCCAAGCGTAGATGAATGTGCTTGAAATCACTGCATTGGTGGGGGATAGACAAGTGAATTTTGAGGCTTCACTAGCAAGTTGGTTAGCCTATGCCAAAAGTTCCCAAGTCAAGTGAGAAATCCTGTCTCAAAACACAGGATTGGCAACATTGAAGGCAGATCACACACACACACACACACACACACACACACACACACTATATTCATTAATTTCTCCATGATTTATTTTCTCAATATGTTCCCTGAACTGTGCTACATTTTATAGAGAAATGAAAACATCCACCATTCACCACTGCACTTGGCCAGGCACTGTAGCACTAGCACGCTGTGGATATTCTCTTGTGACAGCAGAGAACCAGGCACCAGATAATAATGCAACATGCACCATTATTTTGATTAGATGAAGGAACTGAAAGATTCCAAAGGGATTTCTTAAAATTAAATTATATTTTATTTATTTACATTGCAAATGTTGTCCTCCTTCCCTGTCAATCCTCCCAGAGTTCTTTATCCCCTCTCCTTTGCCTTTGAGAGGGTGCTCCCCAACCCACCCATCCCCCTCACTCACCCACCTCACATACACCCTCCCTGGGGCATCAAGTCTCTATAGGATTAGGCACATCCTCTTCCACTTAGGCCAGACAAGACAGCCCTCTGCTACATATGTGTGGGGAGACCTAGGTCCATACATGTCTGCTCTTTGGTTGGTGGTTCAGTCTCTGAGAGCCCCAAGAGCCCAGGTTAGTTGACTCTGTTGGTCTTCCTATGGCATTCCTATTCCCTCCAAGTTCTTCAATCCTCTCCCAACTCTTCCATAAGAGTACCCAAGCTCCATCCACTGTTTGGCTGTGGGTCTCTGCATCTGTCTCAGCCAGCTGCTGGTAGAGCCTCTCAGAGGACAGTCATGCTAGGCTCCTGTCTGCAAGCACAGCATGGCATCAGGTATAGTGTCAGGGTTTGGTGCCTGTGCATGGGATGGATCCCAAGTTTGGCCAGTCACTGGATAGCCTTTCCTTCAGTCTCTGCTCCATTTTTGTCCCTCCATTTCCCTAGACAGGAACAATCCTGGGCAAAAAATTTTAAAGATGAGTGTGTAGCCCCGTCTCTCCACTGGGAAGGTATTCTCTTCCATTACCTCACACTGTTGAGCATTTTGGCTAAGGTCATCCCTATTGAGTTCTAGAAGCCTCTCATATCCCAGGTCTCTGGGATTTTCTAGAATTTCCCCACCCCACCCTCTACAGCTATATATTTTCATTCATTCTCCTGGCCCTATGGGTTCTCTCCTGTCTCCCCCCATACCTGATCCTGCCCCTTTTCCCCTCCCCATCCTCTCTCCCACCCACACTTCTCCTTCTTGTGATTATTTTGTTCACCCTACTAAGTAGGATTGAAGCATCCTTACTTGGGCCTTCCTTCTTGTTAAATTGCATACTGGTCTGTGAATTGTATCATGGGTATTCTGAGCTTTGGGGCTAATATCCATTTATCAGTGAGTACTCCAGGATTTGGAGAAAGAAGAACACTCCTCCATTGCTGGTGGGATTGCAAACTGGTACAACCACTTTAGAAATCAATCTGGCAATTCTTCAGAAAAATTGGAGGTAGTTCTAACTGAAGAAGGCCCAGCTATACTACTCCTGGGCATATACCCAAAAGATGCTCTACCATACCACAAGGACACATGCTCTACTATGTTCATAGCAGCCTTATTCATAATAGCCAGAAGCTGGAAACAACCCAGATGTCCCTCCACAGAGGAATGGATACAGAAATGTGGTTCATTTACATAGTGAAATACTGTTCAGCTATTAAAAATGTGGCCATCATGAATTTTGCAGGCAACTGGATGAAATAGAAAATATCATCTTGAGCTAGGTAACCCAGATCCAAATGGATTTAAAACATCCCCACAGAGGGTAGAATGAAAAGCTCCAAGTTGCAACTACCTCTGCCTTTTGAACCCGCTCATCTCTAAAGGGATTCATGAAAGAGTTGAGCTGTTGATGTTCTGATTTTATGATTAGCAATTGGCTGGAACATAGTGTATGGAGACTGTGACATCAGCAGACTTTCAACTTGCATGATGTGACTAAGTCCTATAAGTTATGAGAAATTGGAGGGATGCCTATTCTCTGGAGCAATCCCCGAAAACTTTATGAGATGGTAGAATCAGAGATGGGCCTGGAAAGAAAACCAAGGAGGAGACTTTGTATGGGGAGAAGAGGTAGCAAGGTCAAAGGCTTGGAGGGGAACTCTTAGCGTTGAATGGGCTGGGCCCAGTACAGAGATGCATTTTAGAAGAAGAAAGGGTTTGTCTTGGCCAAGAATGTGGCACATGGGGAAGATTGCCTGCTTGTATGCTTCTGCACAGTGTCAGTGAGAGACAGTCTACTCTGACAATACTTGAGACGCCAAGATATGGAGAACATTCTGTTTCCATATGCTTACTTAGTTATAAATTCCAGAACTTGGAAACCTTGCAACCTTTGGAAAGAACCAGACAACATATTAAAGGATTAAAGTTTCAAATGTCATTTTCCATTTCTGTCCAAATGAGATTGAGACATTTTTCAAGAGAAAAATAAATTAAGCTTTCCATGAGTAGTCATTTGTGAGGTATCTGTATGATTTGGGTCACCCATTTACTTCATGGTAGGCGTGAAGCACTAAGACTGAATTTCTCTCCAGTTAGATGCATTTTTGGCATCAAAAACAGAAATTGTGTTTCAAGGTCAAACGTTATATTTTCATCACACTTTAACCCATCCTCTTAAAAAGCAATCCTTCTCTCTAGTTTCATCTATCATTTGTATCTAACCTACCCCAAAGAATAAATCTGAGGGACCCTTACATTCTAAAGTGAGTTTGCATTTTTATATATAACTCGGTTTCCTGATTTCTGTGTGCATGCTCAGACTCTTTCAGTGTTTTTGCTTGCTTGTTTGTTTATGTGACACCATATAGATACTTGGCTATATGCATGCATGTACATATACAGAGAATATAGATACAGATAGAAATATAAGTATACATGTATGATGTAGATATAGATGAAATAGGAATGTAGAGATACAGGAAATCTTCCAATCAATTAACTTGATGCCAAGTCATCACAGCATAACAAGACGGGGTCTCTAGGGAACTGAAGTCCATTGATTGGTAGACTGATTGACCACTAAAACCTAGGGCTATTCTTGTCTCCTTCCTCAATCTGGGATTATAGGTGGAAGCTGCTTTATATATAGGTGCTGGGGAGCTGAACATAAATTCTCATACTTTCACAGTAAGCACTATATTGGCTCAACGAGCTCTCCTGTACCCAAAGTTCACATTTGAAATGGTAGCAAAGAATAGGCCCTGTTTCTGCTGCTTGACTTGAGTGTGGGTGTGGGTGGACAGGTCTTGTGAGAGCATTGTGCACTAGCGTCTTAAAAACAAAACAAAGCAACAACTACAGAAAAAATCTTGATTTTGGCATTTCCCCAGTTGGCTTTTGGCATTCAAATTCTGTTGCTGATCAGAGCTGGAACTCAGTAAAAAGAAAAACAGATAGAAATAATTTGAGCCCTTGGGCTTGGTAAGAAGGACCGGGTATTGGTCTGAGATTTACAAGGTGACCCACATTGACTGTTGCTGTGGCCAAATGGCTTGGACTGCTATTAATCTTTGCTGTCTTCAGATGTGCAATGGTGAGTCATCTGCTGGAATAGGATTAATCCTATTTTGCAGGAATGGACAGCCTTAAGACTCCACCCAGGTCTCGTATAACCCTGTTCTTGGAGCGCAGCATGTTCTCACTTCCTGTAATAATCCCAGGCTACAGAGGATTTTGCCAAGTTGCAGTAATTATTAAGCCTCATTCTGGAAGAAGAATGAAAGTGTCACCAACCAAAACTTACTCTTGGGAACTGTATGCTGACTGATAACCCAAATTTACCACTTCTTCATATGGGCAATACTCTCAGAAGCTAGCTTCTCTAACCAGCTCAGTCAATGTGGTTCTGTAACATAGAGATATAAGATTTTAAATGAACTTCTGATCTTCATTGGCTGTTTGGATCTGAGAAAAATTATTTCAGTTCTTTAAATCTCCATTTCTTAATTTGCAGACTGGGGACTTACATATCTACCTCACCTATCTACCTTTACTACTGTGAGATCAAATAAAACAATATGCTTAAGTGAACTGTGTAAAGTATATTTTATAACAAGAACATGAGATCATCAGGATGATTTTGATTTTTAAGGGCTATGTTATACGTTTTTCAATAAATCATGAATCAAAATATATAACATAAACACTAAGTTTTGTTAAAAACCCAAACATCTGACGACTGTGAAACTTTAGTGGGTTTTGTTATTAGCTTTGTATATTAAGTAATGTGTGTTCTCAATAGCTCATTTGAGACAAATCATTTAAAAAGAAAGTTTTGTTTGGGGTGTGGCTTTCTTATTGTTTGTTTGTTTACTTTAGAAGATTCCAAATGTCCACCACAATGATTGGCCCCACCTGTGAGTGGCAATAGGACTCTTGAAGCATTGCCAAAAGCTTACCACCCAGATGTTCTGTACATCTGTTGCATGCTTAGGAAAGCTTTAAGTTTTCAGAAACTACCTAAGACATTAAAAGATGGCATTTACTCCTGGTATGGCACAGGAGACAATCTCAGTCAAAGGAGGATCATACCTTCTGTGCTAGAAGGCTGGAGGTAGCGTTGACAACTTCTTTGAAAAAGAAAACTAGTTCCTGTATATGTACAGCAAATGGACTAGAGAGAACCAGGTCTGGAAGTAGCCAAAGGATACTGGAATATGTTCTGGGATAATATCAAACATCTCCTATTATCTCACTATTCATGAACTAGAATTATTTGAATGCATTCTATCTTTGTGACTGTAATGGTCATCAGCTACTCATATCTTAACAAATTGTCTTCAATCTTCAGAAAAATTCTATTTGAGATCTATTATACTAGGAGATATTTGTTAAGACAGGGTCTTGTGTATTTCACACTGGTCTCAAAGTCATTATATACTTAAAAATGGGATTAAATTGCTGATCCTCCTGCTTCTACACCTTCCAAGTTCTGGGATTAGAGGCACATACAACCACACCTGGCCTATGTGGCCTTATGCATGCTAGACAAGCAAAATACTTCATCCTTCCACAAATAACCCAAACTTATCAAGACAAATGAAGAATCTCAGTCAGTATACATAAATTATACTTTAAGCAAATACCAAAATAAGGAAAGCTTGTAAGAGTTTCTTACTTACTTACTTACTTACTTACTTACTTAGGGTGTTTGAGGTAGGGTTTCTCTGTGTAGCTCTGGTTGTCTTAGAACTCACTCTGTAGACAAGGCTGGCCTCAAAGTCAGAGATCTACCTGTCTTTTACCTCCCAAGTGCTGGAATTAAAGGCATACACCACCAAACCGGGCATTCTTGTAGGACTTTCAATGGATAGATATCATTAGGAGCAAATTCCATATGCAAAATTGACATCTGTGCATCAAGGAAGATGATGGAGTAGTGGATATAAGGTGGATGGCCCCATAAGTAGACAATAAACCAAGGAGAATCCAATGTTTCTGACAAAATCTAGATGGTAATTATATTAGTAACAAAATATTGCAAGGTTATTGTTTGTAGATTTTAATCATAGAATATTGGGTAAGTGGAGATTCATATTTGAAAATTCGATAATTTGGGTTATGGCAATTTTTATAGAAGATTTTTTTTGTTAAGTTTTAAGCAAGCTAACTGATTTTTTGAGGAATATGATACACGAATGAAGTGAATCATTGTGGCATTGTATTAGCAAGCTTCTTGTTTCCAGGGATAGAAAGAGCATGAAAATATAGACATGTCCAAATTTTCCATGACAATGCAACCAGCTTTTAATGGCTTTTAATTGTGTGCCCCAAACCCCAAGAACGAAAATATTCTCTCGGCTTACAATGCTGCTAAATCCTGCTTCTAGTTGTGTGCATGTTTTAAGTTCTCTTCTACTACCATGAGCTCTTTATCCAATGCATACAGTTCCCAATTATGTAAGAATGGAACGAAACCCTGTGTGCAGAAATTCCTGGTGGAAGAAAACAAAGAGTAAGTTATCAAAACCCATGTCTGTTTTGCAAGCAGAGGTCCTAAGTGTGTATCTCCAAAACCCATCTTTTAAAAAAATAATAAAAATAAGAAACCTAACATTATGGCACACATAATTCCAGAGCTGAGAGGCAGATACAGAAGGATCCTTGAAACTAGATGCCTAGCCAACCTAGTCTATTTGGAGAGCACTGGGCTGTCAAGAGACCCTGTCTCAAAACACAAAGTGGAGGATGCCTAAGGAATATACCCAAATCTGAACTCTGGCCTCCACAGAAACACTCACATATGCACACATATACTCATATGCACATAAATTTGGACTTCTACCCCCAAATACCCAAATGTACAAAATATTCAACAGGGAGACTTTTTCTCCATATTGGTGAGTGGGATGGGTGGGGGTTCATTTAGATTCATTGCTCTGAGGGGTTAGATAGCTTTCATCCCTACCGCATAGATGCAAAAACAGAGACATGGAGATGCATAGGCTAAGGGTGGGCTGAGCAATACATCTACACTGTCTGCCAGCCTGACCACTTCTCTATGGAGACTGGACCTGAGTGTATGACTCTATTTTGGTCATCTGACTAGACAGGAGATAGCTATTCCAGCCTCAATTTCAGCTCTGTAAAGAGAGCCTTCCGTTGTGTAAATGAAAACTTCCAGGGTCGACTTCCTGTCATGGCTCCTTCAATTATTTTTAATTTTTCATATATTGTATGTCAAGCATATTTCCCATGATGTCTCTTTCCCTTCTGTTTTTATTTTCTGGGTTTTTTTTTTTTTTAGGTGTGGGGGGGGAGTTTGAGACATGGTTTCTCTCTGTAGCCTTGGCTGTTCCAGACCTTGTTCTGTATACAACACTGGCCTCAGACTCACAGAAATCCACCTACTTCTGCCTCCTGAGTGTCATGGTTAAAGGTGTGCACCACCACTGTCTGGTCCTCTCCCCTCCTCTTCTCACTCCTCTCGCCTAAGTTTCTTCAAACCCTTCCTCATATTCATTTCATCCTTCCCAAAGAGTTTTACTTTTACATCATGGGTACATACATGATTTTATGTCTGTCCTTAAAATCTAGGAACCACAAATGAGAGAAAACTAGACCTTTGTCTTTTTGACTATTGTTTTCTGAACTTCCATTTGGGCCAGGTTTGGTAGCTTCTATTAGCTATGCCAGCAATTGGAAGGCTGTGGAAAAAAAAACAAAAGAATGCCTTGGATTATAGGAGACTAGCCTGTTCTACAGACCGAATTCCAAGCTATAGAGTGGGACCTTGTCCTCCCCACCAGTCTAAAAGCCAGTCTGGTACAGGCGTAGCCACGGTACCTGCTATAGGGCTGGAGACTCTGTATATATCAGGACCATTGTCTGGAAGAAGGCATGAAGGTCCCTAAACAGACCTGGCTCTAGTTTGAGAAAAGCTGGAAGTGTCTTAACTGGATATCTTCACTTGTTCTCCCAGGCTTGCTAACCAAAGGAGAGGCTATGCTATTGTCAGAAGGGATCGAATCATTCAGCCAGAGCTAAAACACCTGCTCTGTCTCAGCAACCACTCCTCTCCCAAGCCCTAAACACCAGGAAGTGAACATGTTAGGAATGTCAAAATGGCAGAGGAAAGCATCCCTTTTGTTTGCGGAGAGTAATCAAGAGTGCGCTGTGCCTCCCCCCCCCCCCGTGCCCCCACCCTGTTGGCTGATTTTATAAAGGGAAAGAGGGAGGAGGAAAAGTCTGTCATGACTGCTCAAATGAGAACCACGGCCACACTGACAGGAACAGACTGTTTTCTATTAAGGAATCCAGTCATGGTAACAATTATATTTTGAATTTATCATCATGTTTATAAAATGATACTTGAGAAACGATTATAAGGAGAGATGGGCGGGGGTTGGGGGGGCACTAAATCCTCTTGCTGGATTTTCTTTGTAACACTTCAGTGACTAGCATTACTTACGTTGTTGAAGCTTTCCATTGAACTTTGACAGAGAAGTTTTACACCCTTGCTCCAGATAGAACCGGAAGGTCCTTGCCTATATCTCAAGTCACGATAGTTAGCATTTTCTATTTGTTAAGTTCTCCATGCCACCTAGTGTTTATCTGAAGAAATGCCAGATTCCGAGGCGGTCCCCCCCTCCACCTCCAGTCTTGTGCAGACCTTCAACTTCACATGATAGACAGAAACAGGCTTTGTCTGACCTCCAGGTTAAATGAGAACTTTGCCGTAATCCTCACAATTTCGCAAACAAGCACTAACGTTTACGACTAACTTCCTTTCCTTGAAGAAATCTGTGGCTTTTATCTTCTCTGGGATACACTGGCATCAAAGGATTCAAGACTGGCTATGGAAAGGGGGACTTTCCAGGCCATTAGTACATGCCCTGGCCCACTGCTGGTCAGGAAATATTCCTAAGAGCTTTTCTGCAACTCTGACTTTGCTCCGGTTTTTTTTTTTTTAAATTTTTCCTTTTTGAAGTGTCCAAATGCATGGTAAGGTAGCCAAGAAGGGCCTGCAAGGGGCCTTCAGGACCTGCTTACCTCTGTGTGACTGCAGTGTGGACCAGAAAGCCTAGGTAGAGAACATGCAAGACAGAATGGGTCTCTTTGGCTTGGACAGGTGTTGGCCCAGGGACAGAATCCAGGTCTTGCAGCTCCCAGAGGTCTAGCTGGAAGGACTTCGTTGCCTTCCTCCTCCTCCCTATCAGCCTCCAAAAACAACAAATCCTAGGAAACAATGCCCACAATGTTAGCAACAACAAAGCCTTCCATTGCAAAATCTGTCTTCTATCATTTGCCTTCAGTAATTAGCACGGGCTTCTAACAGCTACTAAATGTCGGTGCTGACTGAGCGGAGCATGGGGGCAGGGAACAGAGCTGGAGGGACTACGCGCAGGTTGCCAAAAGGATGCTGGCAATCTCACAGTGGCCCTTTCACTGGCTTTTCAGAAAGTAATGGTTGTCATAATCCTAGCAAACACATACCTTCTATTTTGTACAATAGGCCCATTTCAGATAGTTTCCTTTGTTGTTCATGTAAGCACACCCAGCCTGGTCACATCATGAACCCTCATAGTTTGTTTGTGTTCTTGTCCTGTCTTCCATTCTCCTTTGGAAAATATGCTCACCTGATTAGAGCCAGTCTCAGAAAGTACACTACTGTCTCTGCCACCCTTTGGCACACAGAGCCACTTACTATTATAACTTGTAATAGGGCCTGAAGGGCCACATGCTGTTGAGAAAAAGCAAGGTTTAGGAAGCTAGCTGGAGCCATGAAAAGTTGGCAAAGTGGATCTACACATTTGGGATCTATAAAGTACATTCACTTTGGGCTAGTAAACAGAAAAGAGATCTCTTCCCCTCCCCCCTTGTGTCTGCTGATCTGGGCGATCTACAAGTCTTACTCAACAGACAGAATACCATTAGCATGACCTTATTGAAAACCATGTGTGAAATAGGGAGTCAGCCATCAAAAGTGTCTCCATGCGAGGCCCAAGAAGCTTCCATCTGAAAACTACAAAAGCTCTGGGTCCCTTGTCAGTTTTTCAGAGAAAGGCTACTGCTATCCCTGACATGTCCTTAACTGGAACTCTGTTACTGTAACACAGAGCTCAGTCTCACCCAACCCTGGATTGTTAGAGACACCAAAAACGAGGTACCTCAGGAGATTTAAAAGGAGAAAAACCACTGGAAACTTTGTAAGGGGAGACAAAAGCAAAAGGAGAACAAGAGGGCTAGAAGAGAAGAGTTAGGAGTGGAAGGGGACGAAGGAGAAGGACCCATGTCCAGAGCACGAGGACTGAGTGGAGATTAATTAATTCCCAAGGACCTCAGGGGCAGAGCTGACCACAGAAAGGCAGGACAAGATACAAGGATGTATTAGGCTTCCTGGACTTAAACTCCCCCATCAAGTACCCCTAGCACAATCTAAGGGAAAGATACAAACAAGTGTGCTCTTGTGGGAACACTCAATGTCTCTAAGCTCGGTTGCTCTCTCCTTTGTCTGTATGCATGCATTCTGAGCGCTCTGTCGCCCCCCATGCATCCTGTCTATCTGTCCATCCTCTTTTCTGAGGCGGTCCCTCCCCAGCCCCCACAGCACTTTTGGACCGTGAACTTCTGAGGTAACATTACCTTGCCTGTGGCAATGAGGCAAGGCCTTGTCTGTGGCCAAGTTATTTGCACAAGTACCAGTCAGTGGCTTCACCAGGACCCAATCTTTGGAGTAGTGGTGGTGTCTGGAGGGATGGGGAGAGGTGTGTTCCACTTTGGCAGGAGGAAGGAGCTCCACAGCACAGGAGTTTTGACACCCATGTCTCAATTTCATGACACAGGTTCCATTACCTCTGGGAAAACTGAAGCCTCCCAAGGGCACCTGCCATTAGCTGCCAGCTATGGACAGAGTGCAGTCAGAAGGAAAAGCAAAACATTCTAAACTGCCATTCTTTTTTAAAATAGACTGCAATTAAAAAGTAAAATGCAGAACACTCCCCCACAACACACACACACACACACACACACACACACACACACACACACACCTGCTCATATTTTCAGTGACTAGGTGGATTATAGAGATACCTTTAGTTTCTCTGATTCATGACACTGAAAATTTACTTTTATCTAACTGTACCTTGAATGGGGGAAGGGACACAACCAGCTCTGTAGATTTTCACAACACTGGAAGCAAGTAAGTCCAGAATGGAAAATTTTGAAATATTCCAAATGCTGACCACTAGAGTCACTGTCCGAGTCTGTGGCAATCTGTTTTGAATGAACAAAGAAAGGGCACATTTAGACGGAGGGTTGCCTGAGTGTGAGGATGCAGCTGACTGTGCTCATGAAATGAAGAGGGCTAGGGAAGAGGCATGAAACAGGGCCCAGCCCCGTGGCTCTAACTCGGCCATCCCCATTCAGCGCCTGTCCTTAGCTCACAGGAGTGGAGGAAGTCCCTACCAGCTGCACTTTGTAACTTGGAAATAAGACTTTGATCTTTGCTTCTTAACTGGATCCCACTAGTTTCCCCCTTCATTGCACACTTGACAAACTCACTGCTTTTAAGTCCACGCAATCTTGTAAATAATATAATGTTTATTCCTCCTAGCTGAAGAGGATTGGGACCAGTTGACCTCTGTGGTTTGTGTTAGGCCCAAGAGGAATATCTATGCATGATTTCTTAAGGCCTATGATCATTGACTCACAGTGAAGGAAGCCATTGTCATCATTTTATACATAAAAGAAAAACCAAAAGGACAAACAAAACAACAACAACAAACCACCTACTTCTCAGAGAAGTTGAGATGCATGTGAAATGTCACAGTATGAGGCCCCAAATCCCAATCCTGGCCAGTTAATAACACCATACTTTAGAATTAAATGGTTGAAACCAGTGGCTGATTATAAGCAAGTGTGCCTAAGGGGCTACAGTTGTGAAACATATTTGGGGGTGTATACTTACACACACACACACACACACACACACACACACACACACACACACTTCTATGCATGTGTATAGCCTTCACTTCGGATCCAAAGGCAAAGCCCCTGTGGGTTAGTAACTTTAAAAGTCCCTGTGGACACTGAATTGCTCATAGAAGGCAAGATAGAATTCTCGTCTCCGTAACAAGCTGCTGACAACCTTTATGTGTCAAAGCTACAGTATGCATACTCTGGCCAACTATTCCTCATCACTATAGTATTCTATGCTGCCTACCAAAAAATAAAGCCACAGAAGAAGGGGATAGACGCTTAGCAGAGACAGGCCCATGCTTTGTCGACCTCAGGCATGCAGCGGGGGCTCATAGACTCCAGCTACAGCCTGCTCTGCCCAAGTCTGAGGCCTTTCCTGCTGTCCTTACTTCCCTCGTGCCCTTCACCTCGTCCTTCCCCATTCAATCTTCCCTGAGGGACACATTCTGAAACACCCCTGTGCAAGGCAGCGTCAAGAGTGCAGGTGAATTTAGCCACAGTAAGCTTGAGACACATTTCTCACATTCACCCCTTAGGACATGGGTATTGAAGCCCATACGTTATCTAATACTAAAACACCTGCTCATTAGAGTTCACTCACCCAGACCTTCTCCTACTGTAGCACCATCTTACCTGGAGACACGAAAGCTTATCCATCCAGTGGCCTGTCCTTTGTGACAGTTGTTCTATAGACAACATTGAGCACATAAAGCTATCGTTACATAACATAAAACCATAAACATGTGCTTAGCTGGGCATATTGGCATATGTCTGTACTCCCAGTACTTGGGAGACAGAGATAAGAGAATCAGGAGCTCAAGATCCTCAGCTCGATGGGACTCATGAGACACATGAGACTCTGACTCCAGAAAAGGAGGAAGGAGGGATATTAGAGGGATGGCTCAGGGTTAAGAGCACATACTGGTCTTTCAGGGGACTTGGGTTCAGTTCATGGTACCCACATGATGGCTTATAGTCATCTATATCCATAACTGCAATTCCAAGGGATTCAATGCTGTCTTCTGGCCTTCATGGGTAACACATATAGGCAAACACTCGTTTACATAACATAAAAATGAATAAACCTTTCTAAATAAATAAAAGTTAAAAGAAGGGGATGTTTATGCCTAAAATCAGTTTATTTTGTATTTGTATTCTGTTGATATTTATTATTACATGCATGTCCTCTGCAAATCTCCTTGAATAAGCAACTCAAATTTACCACTTTAACTATGCATGCTGTTATATGCCTGTAACAGTTGAAAGGTAAAACTTGAACACTTGAAAAGTAAAGGCAGGAGAATCAGGAGTTCAAGGTCATAATTAGTTTTAGCATTACCTGGACTACATTATGTCATGTCTTGGGGGAAAAAAAAACTCAGAAAACTGTCACTTCAAAAGAATCTTCCTAGAATCCCCTAAATAACTCATCTGTCACCACAACTAATTATCACAAGACTGTTTAATATTCTTTAGAGCATTTATTGTGATCAGAAATTGTTGTAGGGACCAAATTACTACCTCTCATCTACAGCTAGCTTGTAAGTTCCTGGAGGGCAGAAGCTTTGTCAGATTTGTAACATTTGTATCCTTGGGTAGCACAGTGCCCAGGGTAGACAGGACAAGTGAAAGTGAAGACTGCAGCAGTTTAAAGACTGAGGAAGGCTCAATATGTATGATTTTCCAAACCATATGGTCACATGACAAAAAACAGAGAAAATTGCATAATCCGTGCTTCCTTAGGCTTTGAGAAAACCCTCACAACAGACATCTAAGCCAATATAAATGTATCAATAGCCTATGTGTAAAAGGAAGGAACACTTCCAAACTCATTCTATAAATCCAGAGATCCAGAGCTACTTATTCTAATATCAAAGCCAGACAAGAGACAAGAAAAGAAACCAGTCTATGAGTGTGGTAGAATATCATTAGACATCATTTCATTGACTTTTTTTTGCCAGTCATGTTTGGTTCTAGGCCTGGTCTCTGGGCGATCTGGCCTCTGGCTCTTGACCCTCCAGGCAGTGTCAGGGGTGGGCTCACTCTCACAGCATGGGTCTTAAGCTAAACCAGTTATTGGTTGGCCAATCCCCCAATTTCTGTTCCATCTTTATTTACCCCTGCACATCTTGAAGGCAGGACAAATTATAGGTAGAAAGTTTTGTGGTTGGTTTGGTGTCCAAACCCTTCACTGGAAGTCTTGCCTGGTTGCAGGAGATGACTGGTTAGGCCCCGTATCCTCCATTACTAGGAGTCTTAGCTAGGATCTATATATTCTGCTATACTTATAAATTAGTGCCTTAACCCAATTGTCACCAGAGAGACTTCATCCAGCAGCTGATGGAAAGAGATGCAGAGACCCACAGCCAAACATTAGGTAGAATTTTGGAAATACTGAGGAAGAGGGCTAGGAAAGATTAAAGGAGCCAGATGGGTCAAGGATACAATAAGAAAACCCACTGGATCAACAAATGTGGACTCACAGGGGCTCTTGAGCCTGAATTGACAGCAGGGAGCCTACATGGGTCTAACCTAGGCCATCATTATATATGTTGTGTTTTTGTAGTTTGGTGTTATTGTGAGACTCCTAACAGAAGGACCAAGGACTATTTCTGATGTTTTGCCTGCTTTTAAGACCCTTATCCTCCTACTGGGTCGACTTGTCTAGCCTTAATATGAGAAGAGGTTCCTAACCTTATTGCAACTTGATCTGCCATGTTCGATTGATATCCCTAGGAGGCCTGTCCTTTTTCGAAGGGAAATGGAGGAGGCATGGATGGCAAGGAGGAGGTAAGGGAAGAGAGAGGGAGGGGAAACTATGGTTGGGGTGTAATATATGAGAGAATAAATTAACTTTAAAAAATGAAGAAAAGCAAAGAAACCAATATCTTTTATAAAAATGATGAAAATCTTAATAAAATCCTAGAAAATGGAATTCACCAGCATATTAAAAACACATCTGCAGCTTTGATTTCCAGTTTCAGTTACCTATAGTCAAATAAGGTCTGATCATATTAAATAGAAAATTCCAGAAATAAACAGCTCATAAATTTTAAGTGGTATATTGTCCTGAGTGATATGAGAAAGTTTTGTACCGACCTGCTCTGTCCCACCCATGGCACGAATCCTCTCTTGGTCCACTTTACAAACTGCTAGCCTATTAGTTAACAGTCATCTCAGTCATAAGGCCAACTTGTCTTGCTTCTACATAATTCTCCTCCTCCTCCTTCTCTTGTTCTTCTTGTTCTTCCTTCTTCTTCTTCTTCTTCTTCTTCTTCTTCTTCTTCTTCTTCTTCTTCTTCTTCTTCTTCTTCTTCTTTCCTCCTCCTCCTTCTTCTTCTTTTTCTTCTTGTTCTTCTTCTTGTTCTTCTTCTTGTTCTTCTTGTTCTTGTTCTTCTTGTTCTTGTTCTTGTTCTTGTTCTTGTTCTTGTTCTTGTTCTTCTTCTTGTTCTTGTTCTTCTTCTTCTTCTTCTTCTTCTTCTTCTTCTTCTTCTTCTTGTTTCTGTTCTTGTTGTTGTTCTTCTTCTTGTTGTTCTTCTTCCTCTCCTTGTTCTTCTTCTTTTTTTAAAATGGTACCTTAATTAGGGTTGCTATTTCTTTGAAGAGACACCTTGACCAAAGCAACTCTCATAAAGAAAAACATTTAATTGAGTCGGGCTTACATTTTCAGAGGTTCAGTCCATTATCATAATGCTGAGAAGCATGGCAGCATCCAGGCAGGCATGGTGCTGGAGATGCTGAGTTCATCTAGATCTGCAGGCAGACTGTGTTCCACACTGAATGGAATGTAAGCACTGACGACCCTAAAACCTGCCCCACAGTGACACACTTCCTCCAACAAGGCAACACCTACTCCAACAGGGTCACGCCTCCTAATAGTGCCACTCCCTATGGGCCAAACACTCAAATACATAAGTATATGGGGGCCAAACCTATTTAAACCACCACAAACTGGATTGCTCTTTGAATTCTTGGTTTACTTCAAACATGTTATGGAGATCTTAAACTTAGGACAGTTATGCTGTCTCTTTCTCCCAGGTGCTGGGATTATAGGTGTGGGTGTGCACCAACACACTCAGACAGTAAACAAGTAAATCTTATTTTAATTGGTAATAGCCATCAAACAAAATAGCACTATCCTACCAATTCTTCCACAAGCAAGAGACGCTCGAAAGTTTTCCCTTGAGTGGAAAGGTAAAAATGTAACTTCACAAGTAACAAAAGGAGTCTGAGATTGTTAGGAGATACAACAAAAATGAATTTTACACCTATGTAATTGTGAGAAAGGAAAAAAAAAGTTTGTGATAATTTTGATGTAATACTTCCAAATGCAAAAGTTACAGTTGTGGTTCAAGATAAATGCTTAGAGTGAGAAACACATTAAATTATAGGGTTCAGGCATGGAGTTTAGTGAGTTCAGGCACTGCAGGGGATCTTGGAACATATCCACTGTGGGAGCGATTACTGGGAGATTACTCAAATTGGAATTATAACTTGTGTGCAAAAGTGGCTCTATGGATACAAGTTAATAGAATGCATCACATTAATACAACAAAGAAAAATAACATGATTGCAAAGAAACGTTTGGTAAAAATCAGCTTTTTCATACTAAAAACAACTAACTAAGAGTAGAATGAAAGTACCCCAAAATAATAAAGGCCAGAAAGAAAAGGCTTACAACTAACATTATATTCAATAATGAAAAGCTTTGGGTATTTATTTTTACCCTGAGATGACCATTCTTTTCTCCACTGTTTAGAATAGTACTAGACGTTCTAGCTACAGTAATTAGGAAGGAAAAAACTACAAGAAATGATTTTTATCTTTATTTGTAGGTTTAAAGAACGTATAAAGAAACGTACAAGATTAATGTAAAAATTTGTTAAACTACTTCAGCAATTTCTATCCTAAAACATTAACATTATAAAATTAGTTGTTTATTGTGTTAGCAACAGCCACAAAAGGAGTAAGAGACGGGTGGAGCTAGTTTCAACTGAAGAGCTTTACACAGCAAAGAACACCATAAACTAAAAAGGCAACGTAGAGGATGGGAGAAAGTATTTTTAAATTATGTATCTGACAAGGTGTTAATAAATATATGTAATTCCAACAACTCCATAGGGGAGAAAATAATATTAAAATGCACAAAGAACTTAGACATTCTACTTACAAATAGACAGCAGAGAGATGAAAAGATGTTCACCATGTCTAATTATCAGGGAAATGCAAACCACTACCATAGCAGGCATTGTTTCAATCTGTTATAACAGCCACTACTTAAACAAATAAAAAGCAAGCTGGAACATGTGTTTACAAGAATATGGAGAAAACGGTAGCTTTGTGATTTATTGGTAGGAATAAAAAAATTTTATGGTTACTATGACAAAGAGTATGAAAGTTGCTCAGAAAATTGAAAGTGGTACTACTACATGAACTAATAATCTCTCTAATAGAGTTATAAATAAAAAGTGTGTGTGTGTGTGTGTGTGTGTGTGTGTGTGTGAGTGAAATATTCCTCAGTTTTTAAAGAGGAGTAAATTCTGACATATATAACAATATGATTGGATCCGGAGGTCGCTATACTAAGAAAAATAAGCTAGTCACAAAAAGACAAATAATATTTGATTCCAGATACATGAGCCATCAAAAATAGTCAAATCCATAGAAACAGGAAGTAAAACTGTTGCTGCCAAGGGCTGGGAGAATTGGTATTTAATGGACATAAAGTTTCAGTTTTATGAGATGAAAAGCTAGAGATTATAGGTACAACACTGTAATGTCTGCAACAGTGCTGATCCATACACTTAAACATGTTTAAGATGGAAAATTCAATGCTATGTACTTGAATTACAGTGGAAATATTTTTAAAATATGATATTGGTAGTTGTAGAAGGAATTAGACTAGAAAAGTCATAGAGCAGTAGTTAAGTTGATGGAGTGCCTCCCCAGAATGCACAAGGCTCAGGGTTCTATCCTCAGCTCTGCATAAGCCAGAAGCATAAGCCTTGAACCTCAGCCTTATGGCTATGAAAAGCCAGTAAAGCAACAGTTCAAGGTTGTCATCTGGTATATACTGAGGTCAGGGCCACCCTGGGCTAATGAAACCCTGGGGGTAGAAGACAGAAGGATGAAGGGAGAAAGAGGAGGAAGAGGAGGAAGAGAGGAGAGAGAGGAGAGAGGGAGGGAGGGAGGGATGAAGGAAGGAAGGAAGGAAGGAAGGAAGGAAGGAAGGAAGGAAGGAAGATCAAAGAGGAAGATGCCCTTGTGGGATGGTGTAGCATCTTCTGGGTATATGCCCATGAGTAGTATAGTTGGGTACTGAGGTAGATCTATTCCTGATTTTCTGAGAAACCACCAAATTGATTTCCAAAGTTGCTGTACAAATTTTCACTCCTACCAGGGCATGGGAACAGGAAGAATGAAGTGGGGGAAGATGGAGGGAGAGCATAGTAGAAGAGACAACTGTACTGGTTGGGTGGGGGGGGACAATCTCTGGGATAAGCTAGAAACTTAGTACAATAGAAACTGCCAGGAATGTATGAGGGTGACCCTAGCTAAGACTCCTAGCAATGGGGAATATGGAATCTGAACGGGCCTTCTCCTGTAACAAGCCAAGACTTCCAATAGAGGGATTGGGACACCAACCCAGCCACAAAACCTTACATCTACAACTTTTCCTGTCTACAAGATCTGCAGAAGTAAAAAATGGAGCATGATTTAAGAGACAGGCTTATCAATGACTGTTCCAGCTTGTGACCCATGCTATGAGACAGAGCCCACCCCTGATACTGTTAATGATATTCTGCTATACTTGCAGACAGGAACCTAGCATAACTGTTATCAAAGAGGTTTCATCCAGCAACTGATGGAAATTGATGCAGAGGCTCACAGCCAAATATTAAGTGGAGCTTGGGGAATCCTACAGAAGAGTGGGAGAATGGATTGGAGGAGCCAAAGGGGTCAAGGTCACTACCAAAAAAAAAAAACCCACAGAATCAACTAACCTGGGCCTGTAGTGGGGGGGGGGTGTCATAAAGAGTGAACTTCCAAGCTAGAGAGCACAAATGGGACAGACCTAGGCCATCTGCACATATGTAACAGTTGTGCAGTTGGGTCTTCAGTGGAACTCCTAACAGCAGGAGTAGGGGGTGTCTCTGACTACATTTCCTGCCTTTGGTTCCCTTTCTCCTAACTGGGCTACCTTGTCTAAGTGCTACTGCAATTCAGTGTGCTGAGGCTGGTAGATATCCCTGGGAGGCCTCCCCTTTGATGAGGAGAAGGAGAGGAGGGGTGATGGGGTAGAGAGGAGGTGAAAGGGAGAGACTAGAAGGAGAGGAGGGATTGGGGTTATAAGTAAATAAATAACTTAATAACAAAATTTAGAAAATAGAAACCGGAAAAAAAAAGAAGATCAAAGAGAGATTTCTCCTTTTTGTGTTAAACAATGAAACTATTCTCAGTTAGTACTTCGACAAATTAAATTATTACTAAAAAAAAAATCAGAAAGATCCCCTTTCCTGGAGTAAAGCACTATTCTTCCAGGGAATCTGAGTTGACCTCTCATCACCCACACTGGATGGCTTCTTCATCTATACCTCCAGCTCAAGGGGGACTCACTTCCTCTGCTGGCTTCTGTGGCACTCACATGCACACATTCCCAAACACACATAACATGAATAATTTAAAAGAACACAGATACATTTTCTTAAAAGTCAATTCTAGGACTGGAGAGATGGTTCAATGTTTAAGAGCATTTAAAACTCTTTAAGATAATTTAAAGAGCAGGAGACGTGAATTCAGTTCCCAGCATCCACGGGATGTCTTACAACCATCTGTACCTCCAGTTTCAGGGAATCTTACACCCTCTTCTAGCTTCTGTGGGTAGCCAATATCCACAAGGTACACATGTATGCAGGCAGGCAAAACACACACACACACACACACACACACAAACACACACACACACAAACACACACACACACACACACACACACACACACACACACACACACAAATAAGCCAGATATGGTGGTCCTCACCTTTAATGCCAGCAGATCTCTGTGAATTTGAGGCCAGCCTGATCTACATAATGAGTTCCAGGCCTGCTGCATAGTAAGACCTTGTTTCAAAAAAGAATAAATAAAAAAAAAACAACTTCTTTAAGCTATAACATAAAAATAAACAAATCATTAAAAAGAAGAACAGGTGCGGGGGGAGAGATGTTTGCACCAGGTACAATAATAGCTTTAGAGAAAGAGGCAACCTGATTCTTCTGGACAGCCAGGAAAAAAATCACAGAAGTGGCAGCTGAGTAGCAGAATTGAGAGTTCTGACAGTGTGAGACTGGAGCTCAGCAGTTAAGAGCACTTGTTGCTCTTGCAGAGGACAGAGGTTCGTTTCTCAGAGCGCAGATGGCAGTTCACACCCATCTGTAACTCCAGTTACACTGGGATCCAATGTCCCCTTCTACTCTCCAGGGGCACCAGACATGCATGTGGTGTACAGACATACATGCATGGAAAACATTCACACACATAAATAAGATAAATCTAAGAAAAATTAAAACAAATAGATATTCATCAGAGGGAAGGCTTGAGTAGTAGGCCCGGAGACCATAGCATTCAAAATCTACTTTCTTCCCAGAGGTTCAGCTGCTCTATATTCAAAATGCATGTAGCTCAAATAATAGCATGAAATATGAGGGGAAGAAGTCTTTGAAAGATTCCTTTGAAAACAGTTGATAAAATAACTAAACTGAATGTCAAGGAACACTAACGCCCTAAAGCTTATTATATGCATACATGAAGTGATCTAAAACAGAGGTGGGGTTCTGCCAGACCCCACAAGCTGGTGCCAAGGTTATTTCCATACAGGCATTAGGCTCAGCCTAACAAAATGACTGTGCAGAACTCCGTGAAATATCCACAGAGGAAGTAAGAATGACCTTTAATGGGCATGTTCTTTATGTCAGCATCTCCATCTGCATTGCCTCGAGGGGGAGCTGAGACATTGGTTCTCTTTAATTCTCAGAGGCAGTTGAGTTTACCCTATTAATTTGCTCCACAAACCATTCATTCTGAGCTAGAGCAGAAGCAGCTTTAACTGAATGTTTGTCTGAAATTCAAATGGGTGTGGTTTAAATGAGCGGGTCCGCCATGCTGGCAAGAGAGGTTCTCAACTGTTTGTAACTCCCTAGATGGAGGCAGCATTCCCAGTGCCCACCGCAATGTACTTTGTTTCAGGGAAGCGTCAATCGATTTTTAGTTTCATCATCCTATTTGCCTTTCATGCCAACCCCTGCCACTATATACATACACACTTTCCATAGAACGTAAAACCCAGTTTGTACTTCAGAGAGCCTCTTGGGCTGAGATACGAGATGAAAACATCTGGGTTCCCAAGGGACTACTATGCAGCTAACAACTGTTTACAGAAACCCTCTGAGCTCCTTGCTGCCCTCATGCCCACCCTTCCAGCACAGGCAAGAGGATGCCAAATCACAAGATAAAGCTCAAGGTCAACTCCAAGAACAAATCATTCACAGAGTCTGAAGCCAGGGCCAACTAGAGAATCCACCAACCCAGGCCTAGCATTTTCCTTTAAGAAAGTGTTTCAGAAGCCGGGCGTGGTGGCACACGCTTATAATCCCAGCACTTGGGAGGCAGAGGCAGGCGGATTTCTGAGTTCGAGGCCAGCCTGGTCTACAGAGTGAGTTCCAGGACAGCCCGGGCTACACAGAGAAACCCTGTCTCGAAAAAACAAACAAACAAAAAGTGTTTCAGTACTAGGGTTAAAAGCAGGGTCTTCCAAGCCTTCAGCTGTTCCAGTTCTGTCACCTGCTAGTTGTATGACTTTGGACAAGTCACTTAACTTCTCTGTGCTTGTTTTCTCATCTATAAAATGGGTATAATGATACCCAATGGGAGGATTAAATGAGCTCATGTTTGCACAATGCTTCTACTATGTACTGGTTTGAATGAGATGTCAGCCATGATGTTGGGCACTTGTCTTTTTGGTCCCCAGATACTGGTACTGTTTTGGGGAAGCTTAGGATGTGTGGCTTTGTTGGAAAAGATCAGAGGGGAAATCTGAGAGCTTAAAGACTCATGCCAATCCCAGTTTGCTCTCTCTGCTTCCTGCCCGCCACCGAGGATGTGAGCTCTCAGCTGCTCACTCCCGTTGCCATGCCTACCACTTCCATACTATGATATAGTCTTCTCCTTTTGCACCTGTGGGCCCTAAAGAAACTCTTCCCTCTTTAAATTGCCTTGGTCATGGCATTTTACCACAGCAACAGAAAAAATAACTACTGCCTATTCTAATTGTACAGAAGCTCATTGAGTAGTATTGATCAGGGTCTGCTTAAAAAGGTGCTGGTATTTTCGCTTAATCTTAAAGGGTTTTTTCTTAAATAATAAAGTTTATAAAATCAAATAAGTTAAGCAAAGTAACTAAGACATGCTAATTTAAAAGTTGTCATTATGTTAGCTCTTCCTTTCATTGGGTTTGCTTAGCACTTCTTGGCCTCACCCAGGGGTAGCATCTGCTTTTCACTCCTGGGGACACTTAGCACATGGCATTGTGAGTGCCCTTTGGGTTGCTCATCTCTCCATGTCTTCCTCAGATTATGAGAAAGCATCTGGAAAGCAGGACCAAGTCATCTGCAGCCAAACCCCTCTGTCTATAGTCTCCAAAGCTCAGTGAAAACTTCTCAATTCAGGTTTTTTTTTTTTTTTGAGGCTCTCTTTATTCTGAGCCCAGCAGTGGTCCCAAGGCAGACCTCAGGGATCACTTACTATGCTTGTGCTTGGGATTGCCTGGGAGAGTCATGTACTGCCTCTAGCCGTAGCTGGTGAGGGACTACAGTCATTATGTTTCTCATTGCTGGGAGAAGCCTGACAAAAGCAGCTTGAGGAAGGAAAGGGCTTCTTTTGGCTCCTGTTTTAAGGGGCCACACTCCATGATGATGGCGAAGACCTTGTGGCAGGAGCTGTAAGTAGTCAGGTAGCACAGACAGATGAATAAAGGCGCTCACTCAGCTCTCTGTCTCCACTTCCTGGCTTTATCCAGCCTGCGGCATGGTGCTATCTGCATTCAAGGTCAGCCTGCCTTCCTCAGTTAAACTTTTCTGAAAAAAAAATATTTCGAAGACACAGTAGAGGTGTGTCTCCTAAGAGATTTTAAATCAAGACCAATTGTCATTGACACCCACTTCTCCTGAAGTGGTTAAGAAATGATCCCATTCTTATGTAGCAGGGTGAGTCATGCTGTCCTCTAGAGATGCCCACATTCAAATTCTGAGAATTTTTAACACAATACAAAATTGATCCGTACCACCTACAAGGAAGAAAGGAAACTCTTCAACATCCGTTCAAACATGTGACCCCTAAATGTTTTCCTAGCTTCGTGTTCGAGGTTCTCCGTGGTTTGGATTAAGTCACATTAGACTTTGCCTCACCTGATCCTGCTCTGTTTGCACAAGAGTTCCTATACTGGCTAGTCTTATATTAACTTGACACACAAACTATAGTTATCTGAAAGGAGGGAACCTCAACTGAAAAAATGCCTCCATAAGATCTCCCTGGAAGGCAATTTCTTTATTAATTGTTTGGGGATGGCCCTGCCCATTGTGGATGGTTTCATCCCTGGGCTTGTTTTGTTTTGTTTTGATTTTTTGGTTTTTTTCGAGACAGGGTTTCTCTGTAGTTCCGGCTGTCCTGGAACTCACTCTGTAGACCAGGCTGGCCTCGAACTCAGAAATCCGCCTGCCTCTGCCTCCCAAGTGCTGGGATTACAGGCGTGTGCCACCACCGCCCGGCTCATCCCTGGGCTTGTAATCACAGGTTCTATAAGAAAGCAGGCTGGGCGGTGGCAGTGCACGCCTTTAATTTCAGCACTTGGGAGGAAGAGACAGGCGGATTTCTGAGTTTGAGGCCAGCCTGGTCTACAGAGTGAGTTCCAGGACAGACAGGGCTATACAGAGAAACCCTATCTTGAAAGACAAAAAAAAAAAAAGAAAGAAAGAAAGAAAGAAAGAAAGAAAGAAAGAAAGAAAGAAAGCAGGCCGAGTGAGCTAACTAACTATGAGGGACAAGCTAACAAATAGCACCCTCCGTGGCCTCTGCATCAGCTCCTGCCTCCAGGTTCCTGCTCTGCTTGAGTTCCTGACCTAGCTGCTTTTGATAATGAACTGTTATATGGAACAATGAATGAAACAATCTGTTTCCTCCCCCAAGTTGTTTTTGGTTATGGTGTTTCACACAGCAGTAGAAATGCTAAGACAGTCCGGTTACAGCTTAGGCTGTTCTCACAAGGGAGGCTTTCTTTGCTCTCTTCCGGTATTAGGTTGGGTTTCGGCATCCCTCGTGGCTTGCCTGCTCCTCCCCTGGGCTCCTTAGCCATTGCACTCCCTTGGGTATTTACACACTTGTCTATCACCACGGAATATGAATAAATAGTATGGGGCAGGAATGGGACTCTCAAGTTTTGAAAATCTCTTTCACCTCACAACCCATCATCACACCTCTCTCTCTCTCTCTCTCTCTCTCTCTCTCTCTCTCTCTCACACACACACACACACACACACACACACACACACACACACACTCCTCAATAAATGCCTTAAAAATTAACATAGTACTGAAATGGAATGTAACAGAGGTCTGTGGGAACCACTGTCTAATTTCACAGCAAGGTTTCTCATTGATCTAAGGAAGGAAAAAAAAAAGATAGGAACCAGGATTAGGAGCTGTGGAACTATATAGGTTCAAGTCTATGCTCTGACCCACATTAGCTATGCACCTTTATGCTAGAGACTGAGTGTCCCTGTGCTCCAAATTCCTTGTTTGTAGAACTGGAAGACTAACGACACCTGCCTTTGCAACTGTAGATAGTGCACTGAGGTCACGTGTTCGAATCCCTTAGAGAACTCACTGGCACAAATTGCTAGCTAGGTCAGCTAATACCATTGTTATCTGAAGCATTTGTAAGAAGCCTTCCCTGCATGTGTCAGCCCCCTAATTGTCTCATGGCCTCACTTTTCTCATCTTACCATAGCAGCTAATCATCCTCAGAGATATCACCAGGCTACACTTTATCTTTTTTTCCAAGATTTTATTTTGTGTATGAGTACACTGTAGCTGTCTTCAGACACACCAGAAGAGGGCATCAGATCTCATTATAGATGGCTGTGAGCCACCATGTGGTTGCTGGGATTTGAACTCAGGACCTTTGGAAGAGCAGCCAG
The DNA here is from genome assembly GCA_964023405.1 of Apodemus agrarius. Classification (NCBI taxonomy): domain Eukaryota; kingdom Metazoa; phylum Chordata; class Mammalia; order Rodentia; family Muridae; genus Apodemus; species Apodemus agrarius. The sequence goes on from OZ030010.1 coordinate 129,076,598, forward strand.
TGCTCTTAACCACTGAGCCATCTCTCCAGCCCCCTATACTTTATCTTTAATCCATTACATTTTATTTACGTGTGCACATGCTACGGTGTACATCTGGAGGTCAGAGAATAACTTGCTGGAGTCCTTTCTTTCCACTATGTGGGTCCCAGGAATCAAACTCAGGTCATCAGGTTTGGTGGCTGGTGCCTTCCTTTACCTGCTGAACCATCTCTCACTGGCCCCAACACTTTATTTTTACAAGGGGGGGGGAGACTTGACTTTAAAATGCCTTTCAACTAGACGTTTAGTAGGCTGTCCCAATGCAGTTTTGATTCTATTCCCAAGGATACTTGTCTCCCAAATCATCAGAAAGAGATCTCCTGGAGGGAATGGAAAATAGTAAGAATGATGACGAATGGAGAATAGTAAGAATAGTTAGAATAGTAAGACTTCTAAATAAAAATGCTGATATCTAAAAGTGTTCGTGAAGAAATACTTGCCCTCCCCTGCACATCACAGCAAGCCCTTCCATCTGAGACTAACTCCTTTAGGAACACCCCTATTGGTTTTGTTGCTGCTCCATTGCTGTCTCACAGCAACTTTGACATCAGACTCAAGACTGAGACAGGGTGGGAAGTTTGTCAAGTTCAAGTCATCTGGACAGCACTGCCGCTTCTCCTTGTTGTTAATGAGGTGGCGTCTTCCCTTTGAGACAGACTGGAGTGAACTTGAATCAGACCCTTAGTCCTGAAACAATGCGCCCTACCTTTGTTGAAGCCCAAAGAGCTTTTCAGTGCTGAGGCCAGTGTGTCTTAACAAATGACATTCCGTTCATTTTCTGCACAGAGGCTCCAGGCTCAGCAGGATTCCACTGCATTCTTGGCAGTCTGGCTCCTCTTCTCTGGCAGGGGGTCAGCCTGGGGCCACTGGGGTCAAGAAACCTCCACGGGCTGCCTCAGCCACTGAAAAGGACAATGCAAGCCTCAGACTTAGCACTTCCTGCTTCAGTAGCCCAGCCTATAGTGTGCTTGTGTGTGTGTGTGTGTGTGTGTGTGTGTGTGTGTGTGTGTGTGTGCTCAACTGCCCAATGCGTAGCTCCTGGCTGGACAGACCTTTAGGACAGACAAGGGACACACAAAGAATAGGACACGTTGGAAGCATCAGAAAGGAAGGGGTGGAGGGGTAGCTTTACTGCCATGCAAAATGCTAGAAGGGACTTGTGAGTTGAAGGGTCTGGAAAGGGTACCTTGCCTGAGAATGTTCTTGTAAGCAGCACATGTCTGAACTTTTTGGGTTTGTGTATCATGGCCATCATGACCTCCAGGAAGGATGTAATACAGTCTGGATAGGGAGATTTTAGACCATTTTCCTCTTATAGGCTCCAAGGCTGCTCGGCTAAATATTGTTCAGGTAATAAGTATCACCAACCCCACTCTTTTAATAGTTATTCTTTGTGTTTTTAACATTGTGTGTGTGTGTGTGTGTGTGTGTGTGTGTGTGTGTGTACACCACAGTAAGCATATAGAGATCAGATTACAAATTGCAGGAGTCTTTCCACCAATTGGATTTTAGAGATCAAATTCAGGTTGTCAGACTTGGCAGCAAGTAACCTTACCATCATCGCACTTAAAGGCCTTTTCTCATCACCATGTTCCAGCTAGGAAATATTTCCCAGCACTTGGGAAGTGGAAGAAGGCAGGTAAAGCGTTCACGGCCACTCTTGGCTACACAAAGACCAGCTTGAGCTAGAGGAGACCTTATCTCAAACAAAGAAACAAACAAAAATGTAAGGACTGGGGAGATGGCTTAGTCCAGAGGATTCCCACAGCTTGCGGGCCACCAAGTAAAGCCAGCAATCAATGAACTCTGTGCTTCATAAGAGACTCTATCCCATAAATAAGGTAGAGAACAATCAAAGAAGGTGCCCGATGCCAACCTCCAGCTTCCACGTGTGTGAGAACATGCACCTTCACATAAACACACACACACACACAGTGACAGAGACAGAGAGACAGAGAGATGCTCACACATACACACAAAAATGCAAAACCAAATGAACAGTAACAGAGAGAGGGGGGCAATCTCTCCCATGCCTACCTGAATGTGCCCAAGTCTGCCTTGGGTAACCTGGCTATAGATAAGAATGGGAGAGTAGTTACACACCCTGCCATTTGCAGCCATTCCCTTCTGATCAGAGATGACTTTGGTCTGTGAGTCTGAGAAGTTGGGCCCCTGGTAGGGAAGGACACAGGGGAGTGCGTCTGGGTTTCTTTGGGACTGGTAAGGCAGCTCTGGCAAAAGTGTCAACAGTCAGTAGCAGAACACTGGGGTAAATCCTATAAGCACATAGGTCTGCCTGCATTCCTGTCCTACAGTGCTGGTCCCTTGCCTGCCTGCCTGTCCCTCTGCCTGTCACTCTACCTTTCTTCCTGTCCCTCACCTGCCTTCTTCTAGTCTTTCGCTTGCCTGTGTTTCCCAAGAGAAAAGTGTCAATCCAGGAAGCAGGGAGAGAACAAGTGGCTGGCTTAAGCTCCCAGAGTTTTTGGGAGAAACTTTACACAAGACAGCTTTACTTCCTTTCTCACCTGTCAAATGGTGAGGACAACTGGCCAACCGAGTGGCCACTGGTCACGTGTGACTGCTGGTCGTTTGAAATGAAGCTGGTCCTAATCGGGGTGTGAGATAAGTGTGAAATGTACCCTCAACTTCAGAGATGTAGCACAGTATAAAAATCTCAAATAGCTCAGCCACGATTCTGAAAATATCCCATGTTGCAATGGTAATAACTAGGCCTAATGGGTTAAAGAAAACATAATGCTAAAATACATTCATTTGTAGCTATTAGTTTTCCTTTTTTAAAAAATGTGGCTACTAGAAAAAACATAGGTTGCATGTGTGGCATGCATTGCACTGCTGGAACATTCATCTTAGAAGCTCTTAAGTGTCCTCATTGGACTGCAGAAGGCGACACCTGCTTGGAGCATACTCTGAAGCAGTCTGCATTAGCATGGGGCTTCTTTGAAATTCCACAGTCTCAGTCTTCAAATTCAGATACACTACATTACATATATCAAAAACAGATCTAATAAGAGAAATACAAACCAGTTCTTCGTGTACACACACACACACACACACACACACCTCACAAACAAAATCTTCAAGTCAGAAGACAACTTTCCTACTGCAATTTCCAAACCTACCCCACCCTTAGCAGAGCATTTAGAATCCTGGGGGCCACTGACTCCCAGTGTGGAAAGCCCAGGAGGTGATCCCTGAAAGGGCCCCTCCAGCTTGCAGTTTCTATAGAAGACTCCTGAGTTTTTTAATTGCTGCAAGTCCTCTTTTGTTCTCAGTTCTCACCTTTGCTCCCTCCCATCCAGTCAAGTTCCTAAGGCCCTGGGAGTGGAGAGGACCAGGCAAAAAAGGCCCAAGACAGCCTTTCTCCCTCTATTGTAGCTCCCTAGGCGACCCACAGGTGGCCCTTAGACACTTGTCCTATTGAATAGCTCACTAAGCAGAACTGGGAGGGGTCAGCCCTCCTCCAGCAGTCAGGCCACCTCCTGCTGCTGTTAGCAGAGAGAAAGTTCTTTCAAAAATGGCCCTGCTTTGTAAATCCAACTAGAGAAGAAAGCTGTGGTATCCTTTGCAGAAAGATGGACAGAGCAAATTAGAAATAAGCAAATGAGATAAGAACTGAATTGGGAATCAGCATAATTCATAATATGATAGAGTGCTCCACCACCAAACTAGAAAGTTACACTGCAATGAGGTTGGTTGGGATTGAGGAGCAAAGTTTACATTTTCTCTTTCCAAATCCTGTGTGAACTCCTCCATGGAACTTGGCCACTTAAATCCTGACACTTTTCTCACTTTAATATTAATTTGAAGGCTGGAGTGTGTCTCAACTGGTAGTGTTCTCTGCATATCCCTGGTTTTGCTCCCCAGCACCATGTATCTTAGGAGCTGCAGGGCAGAAAATCACCCTTAACTACATAGTCCCTTTAAAGATATCCTTACCTACAGGAGACCTTGACTGACAAATATATTAGTTTCAGACTAAGAACTCCAAACTAACTACCAACTCACCAAGAAGTCAATAGCGTCTGGCTTTGGTCATTAGGTAGTCTGCAGAGGAATGCACAGCGTCTTCTCAAACAGATCACTTGAAAGTTACAAATAATTTTCTTTTTCTGAGTGGCAATGTTACCAACATTAAAGAATTCTTCGTCTGAAGTTCAGTGAAACTGCCATCTCCAAAGTGTAGTGTGTACCTTCAAGGAATCTGCTTGGATCACGCTTCCCTCCTCCTCCTCCTCTTCCAGCTCTAACTCACCAGAACAGCGGTTCTCAACCTGTGGGTTGCACCCCCTTCGGGAGTCAAACAACCCTTTCAAAAGTACAGTTATGAGGTTGCAATGAAAATAATTTTAAGGTTGTGGGGTCACCACAGCATGAGGAGCTGTCTTAAAGGGTGGCAGCATTAGGAAGGTTGAGAATCACTGCACCAGAAAATAAAAAGAAGCTTCTTCTGGGCTAGCAAGGGTGGGCTTTTGGGATTATTTTCACAAATGGGAAAGCCAGTCTTTGTGGTCCTCCCCTTTTCTGGTCCCTGGTTCTTCCATGGACACAGACTTAGTCCGAGGCTCAGCTAAAGGAACTTCCGTGAGTGTGTTCTGCACGGCAGCAGGCATAGAGCACTTCTGAAAAGTTGAATCTGTTTGATTTACTGGGCTTCAGCCAGTAAGCCTGGCACCCTGGCAGGTGAGAGGTTACCTTACCTCAGTTGGCTCCTGAGAGAGAGAAAAAAAAAAAGCTGAAACACTTCCGTGTCGGTCTTGTGCTTTTCTTGTCAACAGACAGCAGACATGCAATTCATAAACAAACCCAAATGACATCAGTGCACACTTGCTGGCCATAGCCAGTTGTTCCCTTGTCACGCAGGAAATCCCATGGTGCTCATGTCACTTCAACAAGCCCCGTGCGTCCAGCTGGCTTCAGTTTTCTCAAACTCTGGAAGACAAAGGGCTTCTGGGGTTGGGGAAGCAGCAGGCCTCAGGTCTTGGTTGCACACTGGGAGAAATGGAGACCCAGCTCGGGAGCAATCATTTGCTTGTCTGATAATAAATTAGCGGCCCAGGCTGAGTGAGAAGCTAGATCTCCAGGCTCAGCAAGTACTTCGGTGCACTGGCTACGTGCCTTACTATGTTCTATGCGTGGAGACACAACTGCCAATAAGGTCATAGAGGTCACTCGAAGCTTCGCATCTATTTCTTTGACTTTGAAATAGAGCATACACTAATTCCAACAAGCCTCGCAGACTATGTGGAGCTCGGTTTCATCCAGCAGGTGGTGACTAAAATTAGCACTGCTGCCCCGTGGAGTGGGTCAGTGTCTCAGCACGTGCCAGCCTGTTGAACTGTGTACCCTTCTCCTTCGACCTGCTGCCATTCCTTAGCAAATACTTCTGGAACACCTATACTGGGATTGGATGCTGCTGGAGCCCCGGGGCTCCAGGTAAGAACAAGGCAGCGTCGGGCTTCCTCCTTAGTGGGACTTCCTGCCCATGGTCGCTTTACTCCATGCTCTCTCTCGCTTTACCTGGCAGCCAGAGTCTGGTGTGCCCAAAGCCAACTTAGAGTGCTCCATACACAGAGCTGAGTACCGAAGCCAAGAGTTTCCTGTACTCATTTAAAGCAGACTTTATGGAGAGCATTATTACACCAGAAAGATGTACACAGTATAATCTCCTCTTTCTTCCACACAGGAAGAAGAAACTTATTGATCTCTATCCTGCTCAAACACTTAGAGATTTAGGCTTTTTCTTAAATGCAGTTGACTCACTCTCCAGTTCCATGGTCTGCATTAGTCCCAGAAAATGGGGATTCTCCGCGCATCAATGGGGAAGGTGGTCTACTTGGAGATAACGCTCCAAACTGCAGGTAACAGCACCATCAGCCCATCTAAAAGCTATTGACTAACTCACTAAAGAGGAGCTGGCCCTCTGAGCAGTTTGCCTGACTCACTTTGTCAAAGAGGTTGCTGATTGCCTTGAACAGGTGAACAATTAGGTCTTTATTTGGGGTCACGTGCATGCTCAGGACTTCGCTGCAAGGTCAAAGTTACAACCCCCATGGAAGTTGGCTAAACATGTAAGAGATGGAAAATGCCAACGGTGGCAACTAAATATAAACGTGCACATGGGTGGATTCCGGAAACTGCGAAGCAGTGAGCCTGACACTGAGCCCCAGCTCGGACAGGTGGCTTTGCACATTGAGCAAAGGACGTGGAGGTCACACTACTGAACTTGAAAAGGTTAAAGAGGAAACCTCTAAGTGGCTCCCATCAAAGTAGAGTGTGATGATGGAAAACAGAAAGTGTCTTAGTATTCTATGCTTCTTTTATTTATTGGTTAATTGTGCTCAGGCAGGACTAGGGCTTACTTGGGGGGAAGGGGTGACATTACAATGTAGTAGTTTGGCCTGGATGTTGCCTCTCTAGTACTGCCTAGAGGAGATTTTTACATGGTGGATATAGAGGCCAAGACAATGCCTGAAAACAACTAATTTAAGACTTGAATTTTATTTTGCAACAGTCAACTTGAATAAAAAAATGCAAATGACAAGATCACATGGTTAATAATGTGTTTCTGATACTCGGCTTTATTGAAGTTAACATGGATCAAGCCTGAAGAAACCTAGAGCAGTCAGTTGGTATCATCAGTACCAGTTGCAAGCATGAATAAAACTTAATGTGAACTATTTTTTGTTTGTTTTTTGAAAAAAAAAAACACATGTTAAAGTAACCAATCAGAGAAGCAGCAAAAAGAAATGTAAAATTAAGCTGGGTGGTGGTGGTACACGCCTGTAATCCCAGCAATCTGGGAGGCAGAGGCAGGCGGATTTCTGAGTTGGAGGCCAGCCTGGTCTACAGAGTGAGTTTCAGGTCAGCCAGGGTTACACAGAGAAACCCTGTCTCAGAAAAAAAAAAAAAAGAAAAGAAAAGAAAAGAAAAGAAAAGAAAAGAAAAGAAAAGAAAGAAATGTAAAATTATGTAATGAGGACCTTTCCAGCATTACTCAGATATACTCTTGTATGTTTTTAACAGTATTTTTAGGTGCATCAGTGTTTTGCCTGCGTGGATGTATGTGCATTGAGATTGTGCCAGTGGAGGTCAGAAGAAGGTGTTGGATCCCCTCGTAGTTGAGTGAAAGGTCTTGGGAACTGAACGCAGACTTGAGTCCTTTGTGAGAGCAGCAAGTGCTCTTAACCACTGAGCCATCTTGTTGACCCCTCAGATAAAGTCTTAAGAAGTCTGTGGTGCATCCATTTATGTTTGGGGGCTTGTTTTTGTTTGAGGTAAAGTCTCAGGTGTCCCAAGCGGCCCTCAAACTTTCTGTGTGGCTGAAGCTGGCCTTGGACTCCTAATTCTTCTTTCTCTTAGCTTCCTGAGAAGTATGCCACTATGCCTGGCTTTCTATTTACTTTGTACACTTGTACGCTTTCTTTGTTCATAAAGTAGTGCTGCCCTTTGCTCTAGACTTTCTGTGACAGGAAAGACAGTTTCCTTAAGCTCCAAGTTCTATTGGACCTCTGTGTGCCCTCAACGCAAACCTGGGATTAGCTGACATCATTTAAGAAGATTATACTTGGAGAATTACACTGCTCCTGGAGGAATGATTAATGAGCATCTAGCTGGGGGGGGGAACTGGGGCACTCCAAAACCTGTACTGGTGACAATATTTTCCAAGGCAAGAAGTAAATGAAGAGTGTCTTTACCAAATCTTCCTAAGACCCTAAAGAAGGGGAGTCACTTGTATAATCATATACACATAAGATGCCCCAACTCCTCACCCAACTATCAACCAAAGACATTGGAATGCAGCGAGCTAAAAGAATTGACCTATTCACATTCCTGCCCTATAAAGGTATCCTTGCTCCTCGAAGTTCCCTGGCTCTTATCTATTTGATCTAAGCCAAAGAAAGACAGGAGTTTATGTTTGTGTAGCTCCTCTGTTCTCACTCCAAGTAAGCACTGGGAATAAACAATAGCATGGGGGTATCCATTTCATCCAAAGAGCCTGGGAAAAGGAGATTCTTTGCAGAGCTCATCTCAAGTTATAGCTATGTACCAGACTTACCTTCAGCCTGAAGAAAGTTGGCGTATCAAAATACAAACGGAACACAGATTTTTAGCATTCTTGCTAGAATTAATTTTTCAATAACAGAACATTGCTCTCAGGAGAGACTGTAGGTCAGTTGTATCATTGACAAAGCTATTAGCAAGGAAGTGGGCAAAGAAAGACAGTAACCATGACTATAAAATACTAGCTTTGCGTTGCAGCCCCAATACCTGATATTTATAAACTTTGAGTATAATGTCCCTCCTTTGTCTTAGAAGATATTTCAATGACATTGATATATCTCCATGAAGCTTTGGCCTGCTTGGCACTTAGTAAAGAATTTCTGAGCGATGCATTCGCCTTGATTTTAAGAAACTGCCTATCTAAACCAAGGGGCATTGCTCCCTGTCCACTTGCAACCTTGAAATCTGCTTGCTTGAAAGAAACACACATTTTCTTTTAGTAGCTTTGGTCATTTGGTCTTAGGAAGTCCTTGGATTGAAAGGCTATACACATCTCATCCCACACTCATCTCTGTCCTGGAACATCTTATCAAACAGGTGGTTGTATTTTTATTTCTGCATCTTATCAACAATGTATTTGCCATAGCACAAGGAAGACACTTGTGATATTTTTACACATCCTGAATTACAAGAAAAAGTGTGCCTTAAAATATTGTCTGGAAAATATTGTGTGTGTCCAAGAAGACAAAATTGGCCTCAGTTAAAATTCTAACTCTTAAAAAAAATTCTAACTCTAAGTTAAAACTGAAACAAACAAACAAACCCAGTTTGTCTGATTTTAGAATCCAAAAACTTAATAAGCTTATTAAATAATTAATTTAAAGCTTCATTTCTCCATTCAAAGGGAGGATATAAAGTGTATGTATTCTTTGAGTATCTATTATTTTCCTTCTCTTCCCCTTTATTTTTTCTCAAAATTGTCACCTACACATGAGAATAATTTCTCATGGATTTAAAAATGCATTGCTAATTTTTTTGGACATTTTGATAGGAAACCAGAAACATCTCAAAAGAGCTCTACTTAATTTGTGACTAACATTGCCTAGGTGAGTTCATGCTACAAACTATAAACCCCCAGTGTATATTTTTACCCTCATGTATTGGTAGAAGGAAATCTTCCTCAGTTTTAGATTAAACAACCTGCCTTGTGCTCCTTTCTCTGGCCATATGTTGTGTAGACTAACCTGAGACTCCTGATCTCTCCTTAGCCAGGAGATGTTATCCAGGAACCAGCCTGGGTTGGCATCATAAAAGAGTGGATCAAAAAATGCATAGCAGGGAAAAGAACTTTGCTCTGTAGTCACTGATGAGGGGCAGGGGCTTTGGTTGGTTCCCAGGGAATCAGAACAGGGGCAAGGAATTGTTCTCAGACTGAAAAAAATCAAGTCTGGAAGAAAACAACAACAACAAAACAATAACAATAACAATAAAATAAAAATAAAATAAAATAGAAATTCGGGCACATGTACCCAGCCAAAGCAAAATAGAATTTAAGGCAATTACCCAACTAACTCAGCAGCAAAATTAAAAAGGCCCATTCGGTTTCATGAACATTTAAGACCCCCAAATGGTCATAAACTAAATGGCCTGCAATTGTAGATCCCCTTTGGCTACATAGCTCTGCCGGCCAACTCGAGGCTCAGGCCCACGTTACTGCAGAGAGGCAGGACACGTTTTTGACAGGAACTGGGAAACCACAGTGAGTTTGCTCCAATTTTGCCATGAAACAAAGTGCTGCAGTGAAACGCCTGGCTTTGGAAGTGAATTTGGAGAATTGCTTAGCTCCCTGCTGGATACCCAACAGACACCCACCTGTGAATTCCTCGGGGTTTGTACGTGGTGTCACTGATTGCATACTCACTGCTTTCCAGTAGGCAATAACTATGCAAAACCTAGCAAGTAATTTTCCCCAGCAACACCATTCCCAATAGATAGCTTAATGTGGCCCAACATACTGGAAAATCTCACAGTAAATTTATTTCTTTCGAGCTTCTTTAAAAAGCCACATTAAAAGTAATGCCAGCAATAAAATCTACTCTTACGAGCCTTCTAGTTACGCTCCTTAACTGTGCAGAAATCATAGGAATCAGTAAGTGATCTTAAAATAATCTAAACTGAAAGCAGGTATGGATAACGGAGATAATATTCAAATGCCCAGGATTTCCCTAAGTGTAGCAGTGTGTACGTACACCAGGATTCTGTCCTTTCAGTTTCTCTGAGTCTTCCCCTAGCTGCAGGATACCAGCACATCAGCTGTTGTGAGGCATAAATGTTGCTGGGAAACCCTGCATTAATAAATTGTCACCAAAAATACAAGAGCAAATATTTGCTCTTTAATAAGAATGGTAAAATGTTTAAAAATGAGGTTATTTGAACTTGTAGAGGGTACTGGCGATAGTGGGGTATACACGTGGAATATATTTTGTTTATTAGTCGAATCCCTTGAAGAGGTCATTGTCTGCCTTCACTGTCAACCAAGCCTGGACATCACCTACAGGGTAAAATAAGACCGTGGTGTGCTGAAAAGAAAATGCTCTTTAAAAAAATATATACTAGCCCTCCCTCGCTTGGAAAGAAAAGCTCTACTTGGTCTCTCTCTCCATGGAAGAATCATGGAAGGGATGAATAAATGCTCTAAAGAATGAACAAATGAATTAATTGTACTTATAAGACACTCTCAGTGTTCTACTAGTAAGTTTTTAGAAAACATGCTGAAAACCCTCCACCCGTTTAATTGGTAGTTCTGTTATCTTTTACTGTTACCATTTTGGGAACACTTTATGTCGTATACTGGCATGTGGAACACAGCTTCATCTCTGCCCACCTATCTGTGTGGTGCTTGACAGACAGCTTGGTCTCAGAGTAACCTTGGCACTGCATAGTAACGTGCCCCCACCATGTTCAGGGCACATATGTTGATAGGATAGAAGATGAGCTGTGTACTGCTCCCAGAATTAGGCAGCCCATTCTTGTCCCTTGCTCTTCACCACTAGGTGAGACCTGAAGCTCCACCCCCACCATATGCTCCTGATGACTGTCAGAGGGCCTCAAAATCACAACAGAGACTCAAGAAAACCCACAGCAGAGCTAATATTCTGGAGCCAGAAAAGCAATGTGGGCCTCAGACGGTACATTTCAGAAAGCAGGCAAAAGCCCAAACAGCACCTGTTTTCAATATGGGTTTCTCCATTCCCAAACACACATTTTTACTTGCGTCTCAAATTAGGCCACAGAGAACCAGCCCCCGGTTTCCCACTAGCCCGCCCCTCTCCAGAGTGGGATCCGCCTGTATAATCAGCTGGCTCGGGCCATGGTGGTCTGGCTGGCATCCACTCACAGTGCCCTCAACCCTGAGTGCTCACTGAGCTTATCTGCTCCCCAAAGAGCTAACCGACAAGTCTGGCCACGTTACTAGACAGGCTCTTGCCTGTTCTTAGCACACTAAGCAAGGGAAGCCATGTTTTCCCTCAGGGGAAGAGCTGAAAGTATAAACTAAATAGAAACCATCTCTCTCAGCAAGTCACAACAAGGTTCTGGAGACCATCTTGGTGGCACATTCTCCTGAGGATGTGAAACAGTCCGGTGGCTGGTGTTTTTCTCCGAGCTAATGAGAGATTTGCCCCACGTGGAAGCATCCTTCACTTCCTCCTCACTCTTGCCTCAGATCCCCAAATAACAATTGCCTCAGCTTAGAACTTTGCTCCTTGTCAAAACGTGGATCTTCCCAGAGGAAAAGCAGACAGTCTGAGCCTCTGGGGCATGGGGACTGGGAGTAAGTAGGAGGTTGAAAGGGCCTGGGATGAGCCTGACTTTCCTCACAAGTTTTCCCAGACCTAACTCTGAATTTCATACCGCTCTCACAGTTCTGGACACCATAATGTGTTGTCTATCACCGATATTCAAAACAAGGTCCTCAGGCCAGCAGGGATGCGATTCTCTTGGCCCCTGTTTTGTTGTTTTTTTTTTGTTTTTGTTTTGTTTTTAAAGGAAATCTCACTTAAAAAAAAAAAAAGCTCTTACAGGAAGCAATTTAATGTAGGGCTTTCTGCATGCAAAGCAAGCCTTAAAACACTGAGCTCCCAAACCCTGTGAAATGAAATCGTTAGACCGCTTTCCTCAATTCTACCAAAGCAGAGAGGCACTGTGGAAGGATTCCTAGATTATTTACCTATTCATTAAAAGGTGGGACTTTCAACTTGGCACAGTAGTACAATGTGTAAAGCCAGAACTCAGGGACTAGAGATGGGAGTTCAAGGCTCGCCTGGGCTATGCCCCAAAAGAAACAAAGTTGTAATATCTTGGTATGTCTTTGGTGTAATAGACTGAGACCTAGTTTCAAATCCTGGTTCTAAGACTGGAGTCATGCGTCAATAGTAGGACACATACTTATTGTGTAGAGGCCCTGTCTTCCATACTCTTCACTGTGAAAAAGAACCACAAAGCCTATCCTGAATCTACCGTCTTTCATCTTTAATCTTGGAAAAAATCCATTCATTTTAATACGCTTCAGTGTCTTCATCTGGAAAAGTAGAGGGTAGTTGTAGGAATGAAGCAATAGCGTTCATTAATGGCTGCCACATAGTCAGTACCTAGGAGGTAGTAGAGAGCACAATACTACTTTGTATGTCCACTATTCACCTGTTGTCATGTAATCATAATCCTTTCATTTTCTCCTCCTTAGAACTAAAACGTCAGTGGAAGTGTGCCTACAAGTCAGACGTGAGTCCTCAATGAATAATGTACCCCAGGCCCAAATACCGATTCAAATTACACTTCTCATCCTTTTCACCCTATGCTAACTAGAGAACCGGGTTTTTATTTTTAAATCTAAGTTTCAGAATCCGTGGGTTGGAGATCGTGCACATTTTGGTGTGATTAGTCTGATCATGCCAGCTGTGACTGTCAGAAAAGTATGTCATGGGTGACAAGATGACAGAGTCTAACCTTTAAGGATGCTTGATAGGAGTTAATGATGTGACTTACCACTAACTTAATGGGATCTCCTGTCACAGCCCCACACCAAGCACCACGTGTCCATACTGTCAAGAGGCCAATGGCTTTTGACAAAAGAGAAGAACTGCTCCCAGGAGTGCTGCTTCCTTCCAAGTATATGTCCTGGTTACAGCTGTGCACATAGTCCCTGGGACTTGAAGCACTGTTTGGAATCCGCTAAGAAAATCCCTCCCCTTCTTATACAGTAACATCATAGTTCTCAGCAATGGAGTCCACTCAGGGCTGAGGGGGCTTGGAGAGAGCTTGGCTTCCCTGGTACCTAGATTAACACCAAAAGACTGGGATGGTGGTTGTTTCAGTTAGGGTTTTATTGCTGTGAAGAGACACCATGACCAAGACAATTCTTATAAAGGATTTTTTTTTAATTGAGGCTGGTTTATACTTTCAGAGATTTAGTCCATTATCATCATGATGGGTTGCAGGGCAGCTTCCAAATAGATGTGCTGGAGGAGCTGAGAGATCTGCATCTGGATCTGCAGGCAGCAGAAGGAAACTGTCACACTAGGCACAGCTTGAGTGTATGTATGACCTCAAAGCCCACCTCCACAGTGACTTACTTCCTGCAACAAGGCCGCATCTCCTAATAGTGCCACTTCCTAGTCCAAGCTTGCAAACACAAGAATCTGGGGGGGGGGGCGGGGACAATCCTATTCTAACCACCACAATGGCAAAAATCCCTTGACTTGTACTCTAGACTTTGCCTTCACTAACTTCAAACGTAAGAAAATGGCGTTTAGAACTGGGGTTCAGTTGGTAGACTGCTTATCTAGTATGCAGTAAACCCTGGAGACTATGACACACATTTGCAGTGCTAACCCCTGGGATATAGAAGCAAGAAGATTAGGAGTTCAAAGTCATCCTTGGCTGCAAATAAAATTCAAGTTTAGTCAGTGCTACATGGGACCCTCTCTGAATAAAAGGCATTAAGAAAATTGTATATGTATTCACATGTTCCAGTAACGGGTTAGGTGCAAGTGTGCATTGGGGTGATAGGCATATGCCATTGAGCTTTCAGAGGAGTAGCTTATCTCTAAAGAGTCTGACCTCAATAGACAGTTAGAAGGGCAAAGGACTCTCTTTAAAAGAAAAGCAAAAGCCAGTGAGGCTGTTAGGACATTGAATTCCTAATTGTAGATCAGATGGCTGGGTCAAGTTTTGGTCACTTTTTAGAAAGCAGGACTCTGCACTCAGCATATTTTGACAAAGCCAAAACCAATTTCTAAGCCAGATCTGAATTTGGGGCAGACAGGGCAAAAGAAGGGAGCTCAAAAGGAAGAGGAAGAGGAGGAAGAGGAGGAGGAGGATGTTGCAAAGGGAACTGGCTTTAGGCTATCTGGTGTAAGAAAGAAATAGGCAAAGGAGGATAAAAATGTCAGTGTTGATAGAATCGATCTCATAATTAAAAGTAACATCCCCTTTGAAAGATAAAATGCTCAAAAAATTTCATGGTATATTAGTTCCTTTTGTATGTGTTGTGACCAAATGCCTAACAAAGAGCAACTTAAGGGGAAAGAGTCTATCTCCTCCAGCTAACAGTTCAAAGGAGACCATCATCATAAGAAAGGCATGGGAAAAGGAATGTGAAGCAGCTGGGCACATTGCATCTTAAGTCAAGGGGCAAAGACAGACAAACGGTGCTCAACCTGTTTTCTCCTTTTGCTTCAGTCTAGTACTCCAGTCCATGACATGGAGTCACCCACACTGATGGTGAGTCTAACCACCTCAATTAACTGAAGCCAGAAATCGCCTTCACAGGCATGCCCTGATGTTTGTCTACTAGGTGATTCTAGAGCCTTGCAAGTTGACAATTCATATAAACTACCACACGCACACACACACACACACACACACACACACACACACACACAGAGCAACATAGTAAGATGTTATGTGAAAATGATTGACTAGAATCCAGAATCTGGCTAATATAATCCCCTCCCTTCATGCTAGTAAGGAAGAGGTCATTCATATGGGTGGGTAAAGAGAAAGACACTGACGCACAAGTAGTCCACTAACATCATTCCCTGTCCTTATACCCTTTTCACAGGGACAGTCACAAGTTTAGCTAGGCTTCTCTTATCCTACTGGGAAGAGAGCAATATGGAGTCTACCTACACTGATTTCATTTTTAAAAATTGTAAAACACTTGAATTATTCTATTTATTTATTTATTTATTTGTGTGTGTGTGTGTGTGTGTGTGTGTGTGAGAGAGAGAGAGAGAGAGAGAGAGAGAGAGAGAGAGAGAGAGAGAGAGAGACAGTGCATATATGGATGTCAGAGGGCAACTCGCAGGAGTTGGGGGTGACAAAGTAATTCGTATGCTGTAGACGGCTGTTATGGATGTAGCTATTAGTGCAATTAAGAGGGCTCAGGCTCTTTTCTTCCATCATGTGGGTCTCGACGGTTGAACTCCAATCATGAAGCTTGGCCCAAGCATGTTTACCCACCAAGCTATCTCTCTGACCCTACAGTGATTGCTTTTAAAGTGAATATAATTTTTTAAACCGCCCATCTCAACTATTAAGTTATGCTATGTCTAATCATCTGCTAAAATTTAAAGCATGCGGAGGCTATAGGTCAGTGCTAATACGCTTGGATACTTATGGCAAACCCTGGGTTCCAATCCCAGCACTGTACAAAATAAAAATCATAATAGAAATTAAAAGCAATCAAACCAAAACAATAAAATTAGGTTTGAATTTTTAAAAAAGATACCTAAAGATCTTAATGCCTATGACAGACACCTTTCTCAAAATTATTTTATTGTTTATTTGCTTGGCAACACATATAAATCTGTAAAGAAATTTTGTTAGAAACTTTCCAAAACTCCCATTTCTAGTGGAAGTACTGATGGCAAGTTCAAAGGCTATGTCACCTCACAGGTAAGCACGCAGTACGCCTCTGTACACTTTGTAGTCCTCAGAAAATCCTAACGTTTAGAGTTGCCTGAAGATAGAACATAGTCAAAAGGACTGAGATCGCTGTCCTGACAGTTGCTCAGCCATTTGACTTGATTGCTGTAAAGATAATCAACAAGGATTCAAGATCAACCTGGATGACCTTTAGATGACTAGGAGAGTCAGTTGAGCTGGTATATTTCTAGAAAAAGATATATTAGTTTCTGGATAAGCTCTTTGGAGATGGTGGCTGACTTCTAATGGTTGGGATTAAGATTTTCTAATGCCAAACAACCATGTTCATTGCAGCAGAAATCATAATAGGTAACATACGAATGCAGCCTAGACACCCACCAACATAGGAATGGATAAAGAAAAATGTGGTAAATGTACAGAACAAAATCATGTTTTCATTCAAGAAAATGGGTGAAATTAGAGACTAGCATGTTAAAAAATGGGTCAGACTGTCAATATCAAGTATTACATGTTTCATCTGTAAAAATTACGTGGGCATTTGTCTGTATGAGAGAGAGAGAGAGTGTGTGTACTACTACTACAACTACTACTATTACTACGTAGTAGTAGTAGTAGTAGTAGTAGTAGTAGTAGTAGTAATAGTATATGGAAATAGAACATGGATTCTGAGGAAGGAAGAAAGCATCTAAACAGAGGGAGGAACAAACAGAGGGAGGAACATGGGATGATATAAGGAGAGAGGGAAGACAAAATATCTTATGTATTCTCTCATGAATAATCTAGATCTAACTATACACAGAGAGAGGGGGGAGTGTGGGTGTGAGTAGGGTGTGACAAGAGAGCAGAAGCAAACTATTCGGAGGATGGAAAGGCACCAGCAAGAAGGAGGAAAGATAGCAGAGCAAATGAAAAGCAAGGAACACAGATAGCTGTCTATAGAAACCATAAAAAGAAGCCCATTCTTTGGCACAGTAAGGTAAAATTAGAGAAGATGCTGCAAACCCTATGCTCATTAGTGAAAATCATGCCTTGAAGCTAAAATTTTGTTCTAAGCCTAGGATAGTGATGCACAGCATCTCATGTGATGCTGAAAAAGTAGAGCCCCAGTATCACAAGGAGGAAAGAACAATAGCTTCAACAGTACATGTTGCTAAGCTTGATTATACAGCAACTTAGGTAGATTAAAGTGAGTTGTTTTGTTTGTTTGTTTGTTCTTTTATGGTTCATTTTACCATCATATGGTCCAATTTACCATTGGCTCATCTGAGCATAACAATATTTTAAGTTCTGTGTTCTGGGACAATTCATGAAGCTCAACAGATTTTCATTGCCAAAAATTGCTAATGGTTAATGCATTAATAGAGAGCCTCTCTTCATCCTACCTACGGCATGCTGCTCTGCTTCCGTTAGTCCATCCTTCAGGAAGACTACAAGTATGGACAAACCACTTGTCTGCCTACAAGTGATCTTTCCCTTTTTCCTTGTCAATCACTCCCAGATAGACTTGGGTCCGTGTTGTTTCTCGTAGCTCAGGATGTGAATCTTGCTTCCCTTAATGCTTTCTGGTTCAGGACATGTAAGCCAAGCCCTAAGCAGGATCATACTTTCTGCGAAACAATTCTCAGCTCTTCCAAAAGGGTGCAAAGGAAATGGTTCCTTATTGCTGTCATTGGAAAGTGGTGTTGTATAAAGATGTGTTGTCACTAGGACTGCTACAGTAATGCTGCAGCCATCAGGTAAACTGTCCAACACACTGGGACTAGTGGAGCTGAGGATAGAATTAACCACCCTTGGCACTTCACTGCATCACAGCTTCCTATTATAAAAGATGATAAATTCCCTTCAGGTATGTCCAATTGTTTGGCATTGCATCCCAATGTTGCCATCTACAATGTTCACACTTGAGAACCACACAATTAATTTACCAAAAAAAAAATGCTACAAACCCTCATAATGCATTAAGGGAGTTTGCAATTTGGTGGTGGGCCACATTCATTGCTGCCCTTGGCTGCATGTGGCCTATGGGTTAGAGATGGAACATACTTGGAGTTGGATCAATCACCACTTATAATAACCAAGAGCATTTTACCCAACATCACAGTCTTTTAGCTGATCTCATGAGGAAAGCACTCTCCAGTCCATGAGCCAGAAAATGATACAAAGGGTAGACAATGGGGTCTCCTAGAGTCTCCTTCTTCCTCTAGTCCTGGTCTAACAGCAGTCCCATAACCTAACTTGCACTTAGGTTTCCTTTGTAGACTGACCCTATGCAGGGAACTCCTTGATACTTTCAAAAATGACAAGTTCCCCACTTCTCTGGCCCTTTCTGGGTCTTAGGGTATGGTGGGCACAGTGGACAGTGACTGTTTCAGTTCAATTTAGCAATGTGAAAGATTGACAAGAAATCAGTCTAAGGCAATTTACCACATTCTGTTCCTGTAGTATTTCTCTGCAGACACCCCAAGTGACTATCCAATAGGGCTGTAGAGCTCCAAAGCTCTTTGATTGGACCAGTGATTATCTAAGTGTTGGCTCAATGGGAGTTTGGTAAATATACAACTGATTGGCCTCCATTCCTGTCCTGCAGTCAGAAAATCTGGAGCTGGGTCTCAGCAACTGGCAGTTCATCAAGCTCTCTCTGGAAATTCTGATGTGTGCCCAAGTTGAGGAAGGGCTGCCCTAGACTTTGGATACTGCCATTATTGCTAAATGGAGGTAGAGCTTTCTTTCTTTCTTTCTTTCTTTCTTTCTTTCTTTCTTTCTTCCTTCCTTCCTTCCTTCCTTCCTTCCTTTCTCTCTCTCTCTCTCTCTCTCTCTCTCTCTCTCTCTCTCTCTCTTTCTCTCTCTTTCTTTTTAAAGATATATTTATTTCATCTATGTGAGTACACTGTCGTTGTCTTCAGACACACCAGAAGAGGGCATTGGATCCCATTACAGATGGTTGTGAGCCACCATGTGGTTGCTGGGAATTGAACTCAGGACCTATGGAAGAGCAGTCAGTGCTCTTAACTGCTGAGCTATCTCTCCAGCCCAAGGTAGGACGTTCTAAAGTCCTAGTTGGATTGTTTTGTGCTGGAAGGGTCCTATTTCCCCCTGGTAATTACTTACACTGGTATGATCATTTAATCTCTCTTCCTAGTGGTGAGAACCTCCACAATTGATGCCAAACCTATTTTCCTCCATTCATATATCCGCAGTGTCTAGCACAATGCTTGACGCATAGTGTCCCATCAGTATTTGTGCAGTGGGTAAGGCAGGGCCCTCATGTGCCACATACATTTCCAGGTCTCTCTTCTAGTTAGCTTCTGCTATCAACTTGATGCAACTCAGTTTTAGCTGAGGGAGTCTCAACTGAAGACTTGTCTCTATCAGATTAACCCATGGTCATATCTGCAGGGGCCTTTTCATGATTGCTGGTTAATATAGGCAGGCCCAGCTCATTACTGGAAGTGTTACCCCTGGGTTGTATCAGAAAACTAGCTGAGTGTGAACAAGGAAAGAAAGCCAGTGAACAGTGTTCCTCCATGGTCTTTGCTTCTTCTTCTTCTTCTTCTTCTTCTTCTTCTTCTTCTTCTTCTTCTTCTTCTTCTTCTTCTTCTTCTTCTTCTTGGTTTTTCGAGACAGGGTTTCTCTGTGTAGCCCTGGCTGTCCTGGAACTCACTCTGTAGACCAGGCTGACCTCAAACTCAGAAATCCACCTGCCTCTGCCTCTGGAGTGCTGGGATTAAAGTGTGCGCCACCACCGCCCGGCGCTTCAGTTCTTGCCTCCAAGACCTTGCCTTGAGTTCTTGGCTGACTTCCCTCAAAGACTGACTGTGACCTGAGATTGGAGATAAAATAAACCTGTCCCTCACCCAAGTTCCTTTTTGATCATGGTGTTTGTCATAGCAACAAAAAGCAAAATAAAAAACAGTGCCACATTTGTCCCCATGATATATCCAGAAAAGTTCCTAAGGAACTCATCTAGTGACACCGCTCAAGGTGACCTTGGTGTCCTGCTGTTCATCTGCCATCCCAGCACTTTGGAGTCTGACCTTGTGCCAGACCTGGGCAACACGGTGAAAACAAGGGAAACTAGAGCTACATGGGCAGACCCTGTCTCTGCCTTCCCACTAAATATCTTCAAGTTGAACAATACGTTTTTCTCTGTAAACAGAGTACAACTGATAATTTACAGATTTCCCTAACTTGAACTCAGTGATGAAGATCACTTCAAATTATTCCAGAAGTGAATGCCATCAGACTGTCCCAGATGTGAGTGCCATTAGACTATTGTTATGCAAAGAGATCACAGGTTGATGTGCCCTGAAAGTTGTTTTCTTTTATTGATTTTCCCCAAAGGCTTGATTGTGAAAACCACTGAAGACTCAAGAGCCAGTCTAAGAGGAGAGAGGACAAACATCTAATATGTCCCCATCTTTCATTGACACCAGTCCACATCTTCTCAACCCCTGCTCTTCTACAGACACCTTTGGATTCTTTTGGAGACGGTAGATGGAAATTAGACTCTGGGAAACACTTCTACAGAGGTATTACTCTCTAATCCATATCAACCCTGGAACCAGAGGGACTGGTGTCCCTTTGCTACCTGACCAGGAGAGAAGGACTGTAATCTATAAAGTATGGGTGGAACTTTCCCAGAACCTGGCAGGAATATGGTGGGAAGGGTGGGACAGAGGATAAGCAGCTGAGAGTCACCTGAGTGTGCTGCCTGCCACCCATGGAAAAGGCCTAGTGTTTGCATTCTTTTCCCTTGGCTGTGTGGACACATTAGTACAGACTCAAAATAAACTCTCCCTCAACTCCTTCATTTCTCCCCCTCCCTCCTCTCCTTCTCTTCCCCTCCTCTTTTCCCCCTCCCCTCATTTTCTCTCCCTTACTTTTTTTTTTTAAATAAGCAGCTGAATGTAGGCTATTTGGGTTCACTATATTGATGAGAATGAGTTTGAAGTTCTGATTCTCCTGCTCTCCTACTTACTCTTCTGCGTGCTTGGATTACAGACACCACCACATTTAGTTTATGCTGTACTCAGGATTGAGCCAAGGGTTTAGTGCCAGGATAAAATAGGTTTCTCACCCTTGTCTAGACTGCTGATTCCCTAGCAAAACTCAGTAGTAAAGATTTCATGTGAAGGTAATCTTCCTGTTATTATTGGATTTGGGCAGAAGACACAGGCTTTGCAGCCAGATCAGGTCCACACCAACTGTGAACAGTGTATATAGCCCAAGACAGATCAAGAGGACAGATGGAGCCTGGTCTGTCTCGGAGTCCCTGCAGAAGAGGTTCCTGCTGTTTTTGTTCAAACTTCTGCTCACTGCAGAGGGAAAGCTCTGTGACCAGATCTCGGAAATGGAGTCATCCCTCCTCCAAGCACCTGGTGAGCAAGGGACTTCACAACAGCCACTGATCTGGGAAAAGCTCTGTGACAGAGTAGCTCTTTGTACCCTAGCCCATAAACTTAGAACACCATTCTCCTTTCCAAATCCCAAAAGAACTATTCCAAGTATATCCTCATAACCACTCTCTGCACTGGAAAAGGCCTCATTTAAGAGAAATACCCAGAAGCACTTGCTTTGTTGCTTGGTCATTCTGATCTCAGATACCAAAGACAGCATAGAGAGGAGAGATGGCAAAGCTCAGTCCCTCCCACCCTACCTGAGTAGCTCCTCTGTAGTCTACTTTATACTGTGCTCATTCATCCCACTAACTGGCTGCCTAGTGGCTGACAACGTATCCCAGCTCCCATGCAATCTTAGAATGCAACTTGAAAAGACAGATGCCAGGGATTCTTTCCTGTGTTTCTTCTCTCCAGAGTCAGGTCAGAGCAGCAGAGGGTGAACTAAAGGATCTCTGGAATGCTTCTGGAAGCAGAGTCCTGAGGGGAGCTGGAAGCCATGCTTGGAGACTTGGGGAAGACCTATAAACACACCTAGAAGAATTTAAAGGTGTGATGGGGATGGTAATCGAGAGGACCACATTTTTATATTACCAATATCTGCTGCTTATTTGCATCTATAGTACTTTTCATTACAAAGAATTTCTTTTTCTTAGGTTTTTTTTTTGAGACATATATTCTGTTATCCCCCCATTTCTTCATCCTCCCTTTCTTTAGTATTTTTTCCTCCCCATCATAATCTCTTTTTGCTTTCATTAAATGATCACTTTTAACATGCTTTACTTAAATGACATCTAGGGCTAGGAATATGGCTCAGCTGGTAGAGCGCTTGCCTAGCATGGTACAAAGCCCTGGGCTCCATCCTCAGCACCACGTTAACTATGTATGGTGCCACATGCCTATAACTGCAAAAGATCCATGTCACAGATGCCCACTATCATCATGTCTTGCCCCGCTCAAGAACTCACCTATCCACTTAAATTCTGGATGTCCTTGCCTGGCTTTTTGAAGGCATCATTCTGACCACCCATCCCCAATCATGTACTAGGGGGCCCAGCCTCTTCTGCTGTTTGCTTACTGTGCTTCTGGGGAGTGAAGCTCGTTTGTATATGATGGGCAAAAGCTTTGCTATGGAGCCACATACCCATTTCAACTTTTTTATTATTATTTATTTTATGTGTTCCAGGAGTTTGCCTGCATGTTTATCTGTGTACCATATGGATGCCTTGTGCCTTTACAGGGCTTAGAATCTCCTGGACCTGGAGTTACAGATGATTGTAACCTGCCATGTGGATTATCAGAATCGAACCCAGAGCTGGACAGTGGTGGCACACACCTTTAATCCCAGCACTTGGGAGGCAGAGGCAGGTGAATTTCTGAGTTCGAGGCCAGCCTGGTCTACAGAGTGAGTTCCAGGATAGCCGGGGCTACACAGAGAAATCCTGTCTCAAAAAAAAAAAAAAAAAAAAAAAAAAAGAAAAAGAAAAGAAAAGAAAAAGAAAAAGAAAAAAGAAAAGAATTGAATCCAGGTCCTTGGAAAGCGTAGCCAGTGTCCTTACCTTCTAACCCATCTCTCCGTCTCCTCTCCTTTTTTTTTTTTTTTAAGCATAATTCTTTTCTGCCTCCCTTAGTGCCAGCACAACTGCCCACTCACTCTTTATGGTTCAGAAACAACATTCAGCCCCACCTTCCTGCCTTTCCTCCTGCAACTGACTGCTAGCAGCCAGTACTGTGTTCCACAGTTGAGTTAACACTCACACAACAGGGAAAACCCATCCTGAGTTCTTCCCACGGGAGCTCTGAGGTTAATTCCATCTTCTGCTTGTTTATTGAAATTCTACCCTCCCATTATCTGTTCCCCCTCCATAGGGGTGCACAGCTGTCCAGGGCCCTGCAGGCCAGCTGAGAACGTATGGACTCACTGGCATGTCTCCTGGCCAGCTTTGCCTCTCCACCGGGACTATGGGGCTTCCTTGGGGGAGAGAGACTTCACATTTTTTTTCTCTTGCCCTCCCACGTGGAGACCAGGAAAGGATATGCCATAAATTATAGTCTTGCCTCAAGTTCTATGTGGTTTTCAAGGCCCACACACCCAGAGAGAGAGAGAGAGAGAGAGAGAGAGAGAGAGAGAGAGAGAGAGAGAGAGAGATATTGCTGCTCTCCAATGACTGGCCATCCTGTGGGTACTTCATCTCTCTAGTCTGTTTCTCAGTATGACAAGGATTTCTATGTTCTTTGCATGGACATAGTTTAAGTTCCCCACAAAAGAAACTGGGAAACTATGTAATGTGGGGCATATAATGGGTCTATCCAGGAGGCCTGATTTACATGTAGGCTGATAACCGAATGAGCAGGGTAAACTGAAATAATAAAAAAGAAAGCTTATCTCTGACAAGCACCTCAAATATAATCCCCTGTCATTTCACTGGGAATTTCCTTTGAAATCTAAGGACTGTGTAGCCTCTTGGATAGCCACCATCAGCTAACAGTGTCTTGAGCTCAGAGAGTATGGCTGAACCCTTTTTGCAAGAGTTCCCAGTTCTACACGCCTTGGGTACATTGACAAACCATATATTGCTTGTTCTTTACTTGATGGTGGAGCCCCAATCCTTGCTGTTTGCACTCTCTGTGTCTCTGTACCCTACAGGCAAGTGGAAGGGAGAACCCAGAGTACACTTAAATCAGAACCTGCTCCATTCTGTTCACTA
Source organism: Apodemus agrarius (assembly GCA_964023405.1). NCBI lineage: Eukaryota > Metazoa > Chordata > Mammalia > Rodentia > Muridae > Apodemus > Apodemus agrarius. The sequence goes on from OZ030010.1 coordinate 129,100,710, forward strand.
CCAAATGGGCATGCTGGGACATGTGTTCCTAACAAAAGCTTTGGGTTCCTTTCCTGAGTGGAAAATAGCAAGTCAAAAATACCTTTCTCAGTTGGATGTGGTGGTACACATCTGCCACCCCAGCACCTGGGAGGGCACAGGAGAGTCAGCTGGCATCAAAGTTTGCCTTGGCTGCATGACAACTTCACGGCCAGCCTGGACTGGAGATATGTCTCAAAAAGAAAAGCTTCTTTCTAGAACATGGATTCTCTCTCTGAATGTGTTTTTTTTCTTTAGTGTGTTCTAAATCCAGGAGAAACCTCTTTTTTTTTTCTTTTTCTTTTCTTTTTTTTTTTTTAACAACAGCCTTCTTAGGGACTGCCTCAGGGTGCTGAATGCTTGTTGTGAAAACATGACATGAATCTGAGTTCAAATCTTCAGCACCTATGTATAAAACTGGGGACAGAAGCCCATTCCAGTAACCCCAGCAAGGGTTTGGAGGGGCGCAGTTATCCTGGGAGCAGGAACATTGAGCTCCAACCTCAGTGATAGACCTTATCCCAAAGTACAAGGGCAAAAGCAGTAAAAAGAAGTTCCATGTCAACTTTTGGCTTTGTGCATGCCTGTGTGCACACACATATCACACACACACACACACACACACACACACACACACACCTTTTGGAACAGTGCCTGTTGGTTTTTATTCCTTGTCCAATCACCGACTCAGGTGTTAACTTTTAAGGTAGAATGTTAAGAGGCCCGGATTATGCCCATTGGGCCTTACCTAACTGAAGGTGATTTTACTTGTGCCAAGAGTGAGTCCCAGCTGGTAAAGTAGGTATGGATTTTCCCTATAGAAATTGTGGTACTTTTTTTTTTCTCATCAGCTTGTGTTATTGTTCAGCTAGTTCAACTTTCCCAGCACTGAAGGGGCCAGAGTACCTCCCAGGACCCTTTACCATGATCACTGGAGGCTGTTCTGGAGGATCCTTTAATATTGGTACTTTCAGAGCAAGCATACTGACATCGCGTAGGCAGCATGCAAGATCGCTGGATCTTTTTCAGCGTTGAAGTCACAAACCCTGGGTGAGATCTGAATTTGTTTCCAAGTGGTCTTGGACTTCCTTTACTCAGGTCAGCCAAGTCACCCAGTACCTTTCAAAGCTATTCCCCTAGCCCTTCCTCGGGGCTAGGAGGACACCTTTATAGGTGGCCGCCCTGACAAGCTTCATTCTTTCCTGATGATTAAGATTTTGTGGAGTAAGATAAGAGATGACGGAAGGATCGGCAGCATTTGGAACAAACAAGCTCTGATGGGAGACCTGGCTTTGTTCCCAATCAGCTTCTTGGCCATATTTGCATGTCCCCTTACACAAATGTCCTAACTTCTTCCAGACCTTTGACTCTTCTGGATGGCGATGAGATCGCTAATCTGCAGGGCCGTGTGTGGTACTCGTCCTGGCCTGGTCCTAGTGCCGAGTACATTGTTCTTCCCTCTCTGTGATGGTCTGAATAAAAATTGTTCCTATAGGCTCATAGATTTGTGTGTGTGGTCACCAGGAAGTGGCACTGTTTGAAAGGATCAGGAGGTGTTGCCTTGTTGGAGCTGGTATAGGCTTCCTGGAGGATGTGTGTCACTAGGGATGGACTTTGAAGCCTCAGAAACCCATGCGGTGTCCGATTCTCTCTCCCAGCTGCTTGTGGATCATGACGTAATACTCTCAGCTACTCCTCCTGCACCATGTCTGCCTGATGACCGCCATTCTCCCACCATGATGAAGATGGACTAAACCTCTAAAACTGTAAGCCAGCCCCGATTAAAATTCTTTCTTTCTTTCTTTTTTTTTTTTTTTTTTTTTTTTTTTTTTTTTTTTTTTTGGTTTTCCAAGACAGGGTTTCTCTGTGTAGCCCTGGCTGTCCTGGAACTCACTCTGTAGACCAGGCTGGCCTCGAACTCAGAAATCCACCTGCCTCTGCCTCCCAAGTGCTGGGATTAAAGGCGTGCGCCACCACGCCCAGCAAAATTCTTTCTTTTTATAAGCGCTACCATGGTCACAGTATCTTTTCCCAACACTAAAATACTAAGACACCACCCTACTTCTGTCAGAATATTACAGGTAACTAAATAGAAAAAAGTTCATTTTCTCATCAGAGTAAAATGTGCCCAAGTGACTGTTCATCGCTGCTGCCAAAGCTGGTGGCAAACGATTCAGAATGAAATAACAAGAGTTGAAATAAAATCACTCCATTTGAGAGTTTAGAGCAGGACCATGAAATGAAAGGCCTTTAAAAACACATTTCATTGAAACAGAGTTGAGATCTACATATATGTTTGGAAAAGTCAACCAGTGACTGGAATTGTAGCCAATTCCATACCCAAATGCACAGTGTACAGTGAGTCCCCATGAAGAGAGGCTAATGGTCCATTTTGGTTATATGTGGTGAGTTTAAAAAAAAAATCCCAGGCAGTGGTAAATCTAAGAAATGCTATTTGGGCTCTGGAATGCATTTTATATGTAATTTTTTCTTGGCAGGAGACTTACCTTTCTAATTATGTTCCCTTTAGGCTATTATTAAAATCAGTCTGCATTTCCTAAGCATATGCCACTGACAGCTAGAGGAAGGCAGTCCACAGCGACAGAGTAAGTAAGGTCTACCTGGGGTTAAGTACTTGAAAATACAATATCAATCATAGTTTATGTGTGGGACTATGTGCACATACAAAGGTTCTTCTAGCACTATCATACAAGAAACAAGAATTAAGAACAATATGACAAAGTTCTTGCAAAAGGCTTTTCCAGAGATCTGAGTACATGATCATGTAATCTTTCTGGAGTCATGATGTACATGGCCCCTCTGAGGTCATCTACTATCAGCCTTTTTCTGCTGAGATTGATACATTATTCTTTCTACTGCTCTTCTGCATTTTTCCTAATTTTCTGTTAATTTGTTAAGAAATCCCAAAAATAGGGCCAGGTGTGTACTTCAGTTGCAGAACACTTTCTTAACATGTACAAAATGCTGGACTCCCGCCACATCACTAGAACAAAGGGATACGGAGGAGGGTGGATGAGAAAGACAATAGTTATCAGGAACAGTGATATGCATCTGTGGTCTCAGCTACTTGGGAGGCTGAAGCAGGAGGATCACTTAACCCAAGGAGTAGAGGGCCATCCTGGGCAAAATTACAAGATATCATCTTTAGAAAAAAAAAAAAAAAAAGCAAGAGCTGAAGGGGTTTACAGCCCCATGGGAAGAACAATGATTTCGGCCACCCAGATGCCCCAAGACTCCCAGGGACTGAACCATCAACCAAGGGGTACACATGGTTCCAGCCAAAAATGTGGCAGAGGAAGGCCTTGTTGGGCATCAGTGGGAAGAGTGATCCTTGGTCAGGTAAAGACTCAATAGAGGCCCCAACAAAGGGAAACTGAGGGGGGTTGGGGTAGGAGTGTGTCGGGTGGAGGGGCATTTACGTGGAGGCAGGCTGAGGGAGGGGCTGGGGGGGTCTTTAGGGAGGGGGAAAATTGGGAAAGGTTTTACCATGGCAATATATTTAAAATATTAAATATTTATAATAAAAAAAGAAAAAATTTCAGAAAAGAAAAAAAGCAATGTCAAAAGTACATTGCACTGTATATCTTAATTCCACACAGAAACATTTGTGCTGAAAAATAAATTTCTGTGTGTTTTACTAATAAATGCTGAACTCATAAGTCTCCTCAAACACTGATCATAAACATTCCATTTTACACACACACACACACACACAAACGAATTTGTGTGTAATAATTCCTTATCCATAGGTAACTAACTTCATGCAATAACTAGAATCCATTTACGTATTTTCCTTCATATTTTCTTCATCTTGTGTGGTGTCTGATAATGCTGAGGGCATCAGGAGCTTGAGAAAGCATCAAGAAAGAGTCCTTTGTACAAGGAGATCACAAGTACATTCCAGGTCAAAGGCGCTCCTTTGACCCCATTCCCTATGTTTCCCCCAATAGTCTTGGTGAGTACTGTCTCAAATGGTAATAATAGGGCTGAATCTTAAACAAATGTGGTGCACTTGAGTTGTACCCCCATAATTCTAGATGGTCCATCTTTCTATTTAATATTGGCTTCTTTAAAAACTGCACGGAGATTATACCGGGCCATGTACACTAAATATCAAATTATGGCACAGGCAGAAAGTCATGCTCTCAGTGTAGGTGTCTAGTCCCTCCGATCCATTATCATTAGCCCTCCACTATTAATATATTTCAGCTAACATAACTAGGGGGATAAAATGTAACATTCTGATGTTCTTGCCCCCACATCTTTCAGTTTATGGGGTGCTGGAGATGGAACCTTGGGCTGTCTCAAATATGCTAGCCAAGCATTCTACCAACTGAGATACTTCTCCAGCTCTCTTCAACTAGTGCTTTAAGTCCGCGGAAGGTTTTAGAAGAATTATGAGTTAAAAAGTATAGAAATTCAATTTACGAGGTTATCGTAGAATACAGTTACATTTTTCTCAGTAAGTTCTGAGTTGGACAATTTCTGAGTGTTGTTCTGATGTTTCCAGGGGGTAAAATATGAATTCATATTTGCCAATGTGATGTCTGTCTCACAGACACAGCCATTCCTCTAGAACAGTGCTTCTCAACCTTCCTAATGCTCTGACCCTTTAATGACCTCCTCATGTTGTGGTGACCCCCAGCTATAAAATTATTCTTAATGCTTCCTTATAACTGTAACTTTGCTACTGATTATAAATTGTAATATAAATATCTGATATACATGATAGCTGATATGTAACCTTGTGAAAGGGTCATTTGACCCTCCAAAGTGGCTGTTACCCATGGGTTGAGAAGAGTTGCCCTACTAGATACTATCAACTTACGAAACTCTTTCACTATGTGAATAAACATATTCTTTCAACACAAAATGGGAAGTACAACTACGTATGGCACCATCTACTTATTTTATTGTTGGTTCTATTATTATCACAAGTGACAATTTATATTTCATGTAAACTCATAGGTTTTTAAATAGTCTAATTCAAACTTAGAGGTGCAAATCAGCTCTTCGCACTTCTTTTACTTTTATCCAAATAATGGGTGCTCACTCTTTTACAAATATACACGTTGAATTATGAAACCTTTTCTGTTTTACCTTACATTCCCCTTTTCTGGCAATCTCTTCAATGTGCTTGTCTTAAATGCAGAGTATGTGAAGTGTTCGAAAGAAAAGTATTTTATAAATAACTTGGTAAAACTTAGATCCTTCACGTACTGCTAACTTTGGGAAAGTCAGGTCCTGCTTATAAGGCTTTTATTCTGCCTCCTGCTCCAAACTCTAAAGGTTTTCAAATACTCAACTCGCCTTTCTTCTCTATTGGGGGGAGGGGGAGTGGTGGTGAGGGGGAGGATAAGCCTGCCAGCTGGTAAGAAGCCAAAAGTTGTCCAGTCAGACCTGAATGGAAAAGTCTATGATTTGTTTATTTCATAGTTCAAGTTCAAAAGCAACAGACAATTTAAATAATAAAAGGGCAACAGAGGAAAAAAATGTAAAGAAAGAAAACAAATCATGGAGCGTCCAGAGAAACCTTCAAGAATATTTAATTCGGAAAATGTTATTAGTTTGGAGGACTTGACTGAAAGAAAACAGCTGGGCAGAGTTCAACGTTTTAAATTAAAAACAATCTAACAAGGTCTACAGGGACAACTCTTTGAGCCATATTTTGGAGACCAGATTCATTTCTACCAAGTAAAAGTAATAGCAGTCAAAACTAAAAAGGAAATTCCTCACAACTGAGGTACTTCTAACTATCAGCACATTTTCCAAGTTCTCACAAGGCAGCCCAAGCTATTTACAATCTAGTTTTCCTCTTATATAAATGGAGTTATGTTTTATGTGATTTGCTTTAAGAAAAAAAAAAAACAAACACTTATACACACCAGCCGGAATATGCCTATTTTATTAACATCGTGCTTTAATAAATAACTGGCTACTTCTAATAAAATTAAGCCTCTGTTTACAACAGCCCCGAATATTTTATTTTGACCATTCTTCAGAATTTGGTGTAAAAAGTTGAGTGAAATGTAGACCCTGAGCTATCAAGTAATTGTGTTTCAATATAAAAATAGAGATTTCCTCTTACAGCTGAAGATTGAACAGTAACATGAAACCGCCTCTCTGAGGGCTTTCAGTTCAGTAGAATTCTGGGATCTAAATGACTTTTAGAGCAGGAAGAGACTTGCACTGTTGTAGTCTTCCTGAAGACTTGAGAACTCATTTTGAAATGATCTGCTATGTTCTCCAGATTTTTTGACTGGTTATTTGTATGCAAGGAAAGGGCTTCCAAGGGGGCAAGGCAGTGGACAGTCTTTGGCCTGGGACAACTTCGCCACTCCATCCATGTGGCTAAGAGTCACTGAGAAGATGTGCTCTTCTCAGTTTTACTATTATCATCTCTCCCACAAAAGATAAGACACCAGAGTACAACACTCAGCTCTCCTCCCTGTGGGCTCCTAGGCTGGGATACATAGCAAATGGATGCAGACCACTCTAAGTCCTTCATTTGACTGATCAAAAGGAGCAGGCAAAAAAAAAATCAAAGTAGATAACCTTACACTGTTTTAAAAACTGGAATCTAAAACAAACAGACATACCCCTCCCCCAAAATGCAAGTATGTACACACAGACAAAAACTGCTCGAAAGAGTGTTAACAGCTATTCACAGAGCCCAGGTTATACCCCAGCTCTGGCTACCTGCCAGACCGCTCCCTTTAATGGCACTCTTCCCAGAGTGGTCAGTAAATGCATCTGACCAGAAATCTGCATCGCTCTAACACAGAGGACAAATGAGATCGCTGGTCACTTGCTACTGCCATTGGGATAAAATACAGAAAGTGTGTCAGTACTAATACAAAAATGGGTACACTGTGACTTCCTATCTTGTCTGGTGTTTAATAAACATCCCCAAGCCTAACTGTGTGCATGGGCTAAGTGGGACATCCTGAGTGCCATTCTTCTACATCAAGAATCTTTACTTTCCTGGATGGGGTCCACTTTAAGTTTGGGTGGGTTCAAGAAATCGAGTTATGTGTGATTCAACTCAATAAAAATGGGTGATCTGCAGTCTCTTCCAACCTCCAACTATGATTGAAGTCTCATTCTGTTCTTGTCTTGGTGTTTGAACACAGTCTGGCAATTGGCTCAGAACCCTGCTTGTGCCTTCACATTCTGTCCTAACTTAATATGAAAGAAAGAAAAGAAAAGAAAAGAAAAGAAAGAAAGAAAGAAAGAAAGAAAGAAAGAAAGAAGAAAGAAAGAAGAGAAGGAAAGAGAAAAGAAAAGAAAAGAAAAGAAAAGAAAAGAAAAGAAAAGAAAAGAAAAGAAAAGAAAAGAAAAGAAAAGAAAAGAAGAGACCCAAAGTCAACTCCACTTCTCTCCTGATAAGGCAGCTAAAATAACAGGGATAAATGGAAATTTTTCAGCTTGTTTGGGCTTTTTCTTTTAATAAGGTAACATGATAAATAAACCTGCTTCTGTACAGCTATTTAATATTTCAGAAATACGTACATGTTACATGCCAAGAAAGGACCCTGGTTTTCTTGTAAGAAACAAGGTAAGACCATAATTGGAAAAGAAAAACCCCAGAAATAAAATGAGAGAAGCCAACAAAGAAAACAAGATCACCAATGCACAACTAACTACAGTTCTGTACCTACACTGCTAGCCACGCATAACACCAGTCTCAGAGGAGCAGGGGGCGGGGCATGGGTGTGTGTGGGGGAGGCAGGAACAAACTTTAAGGTAGGAGGCCTCGCTGTCCCCTTGATCTGAATGAGAAAAACAAAGTCAACATTGCTTAAACCAGTGGCCACACAGTAAAAACTGTACATTGTTGTCCATTCATTTTAAAAGCAAAGTCACTAGGGTGGTAAAAAAAAAAAAACAAAAACAAAAAGTGAGAACTGGTGCCTTTGAACTTTCTGATGATGAACACTTTTACTCAGAGTTTGACAATTATCTCCACTCTCCCTGCACAGCGAGGAACAGGATGCAGAGGGCAGCAAGGAGGTAGGGCTTTGCCTCTGCATGGGCACCACCAGCACTGTCAGCTTTCTCATTGGCACTCTTCCCAGAATGGTCAGTGCCATTGTACTCGAACTCCGAAGGGCACTGCTGGTATTCACATCCGCTTCCGCTTCCCTCTCCACTACTCTCATCACCTACATTGAAAAAGAAGAGAACAGGGAGTCCGTTGCATGCATTGTCACCAAGTCAGAGAAGAAGAAAAAAAAAACCCTGCTCTTGAAAGTCCCCAAGGCTTACTGATATCAAAGAAGTCCACGTCATTTCCATTGTAAGCATTCTTCATTTTACTGGTCATAACCCGAAGGGCCATGATCTGACGAAGGATCAGGATGTCTGGCTTGCTGGTGTCAACCTGGACTTCTGGGTTGTTGCCCTGGTTGGCCAATCCATTTCCTGTCACTGCAAACAGGTACCTGAAAGGAAGAAACAGTCCTGTTGACTTGATCACTGGACTTGAAGACTGCTCAATTTTAGGATCTCCACTGAACATGGTAGACCAGAAGTAGATAATCAACTGTAATTACTCCTTATCCCGGGAAGGGGTACTTTCTGTGATCTGACTGTGACCTTTTTGAAAGTGATCCCTTTTTTGTGGCAATTGTTCTGTGAAAGAAAAACACTCTCTCCATAGGTCTCAGAGTGTGCCAGGGTGAGACACAAAGAATCAAGAAAGAGAATGTGACCTTTTGAGTAGTGGTGCTTTATAAAGCCAGGCCCCTGAGCAAAGGGCCACAGGTACGACATGTTCTTTAATAGCTCTAAATACTGGAAGCCTAGTCCTTTGTAAGTGTCTGGGTACCTTTTTGAACAACTAAATGAAAAGCTCATGCCTAAGGTCATCAAGAAATCTTGTGTCGTCATCACTACCTACTGTAAGCTGCTTCCCTTGGGTAGCAGCTGGAAGGCCAGCCAGGTACCCTGGATGGGAGAGGATGCTACTTCAGCGGGGGGCAGGGGGAGGAGAGGGGGCAGGAGGCTGACCTGCTTTTGCCCTTGCCATTCCAGCAATCATCCTCATTTTCATTTCCCGCTGCCATCCTCTCATCATTGCAAACGGTACTTGGGAGAGAGGACCAGAACTTCTTAGCTTGTTTCAGTTTCTCCTTGACATCAGTCACCTAAGGGGAAAAAAGAACCACGAAAAAGGTTCATCTATGTACGAATGCAAAACTACCATGTATGATCCCAGCAGACAGGAAGCTAAGGCAGGAGGAAGGTTTTAAGTTTGAGGTCAATGGTGCCTGATCTACACTGAGTTTCAAATCAGCCTGGGAGACAAAGCAAAACCCCATTCCATTTTTGACAGAGGCATAGCCACTGACAAGCTGCCTTTGATTCTGTAAATAGCCCCTCACCCTTGCTTCTTTAATGGACCCTATTAAAACTCATTGGGACACACACACACACACACACACACACACACACACACACACACACCATACAAGGAGAACAGGGACTAACTTGGAAAGTGACCAAAAAAGGGTAATAGGGATACATATGATCAAAACACATTATATACATATTTAAATCAAACAATGGAGCTCGAGATGATTCAGTGGTTAAGATCTTTTGGTGTTCTTGCAGAAGATCTCGGTTTATTCCTACTGCCCACTTGATAGCTCACAACTGTCTGTAACTTCAGTTTCAGAGGATCTGATGCCCTCTTGTGCCCTCTCATTTACCGGGTACACAGGTCACACACACACACACGCAAGCAAATCACCTATATATATGAAATAATAAAACCAAAAGCAGGCAAATAATGTTGCTAACATAAAGCCATCTCAAAAAACCAAGCCAAATCCAAACTACTTATAGATACACCTTTTGATCACTTCTAAGTAGGTGTGGATTATATGCAACTCACTGTTTCAAGTACAGGCTGAAGAAAAATATACAGGTTTTACACTTAGAAATAACTAATCTCTCAAAGGAATTAATACCTCAAATGCAAACTCTAAAATTGCTGCCTGGATCTATTGTCGACTGTCTCAAGGAACCGCCATCTGAGGCGCACCAAGCCCTATACTCTGCAAACACAATCTTTCACACCAGGGCTTTATAGTCTGAACCAAGCATCCACATCACACAGGAAAATTTTATTGAAATTATTTGTCCTCCTTTCACATCCGTATCCTGCCAGGCTTCCTGCTCTATGGTCCCTACTACTCCTCTATTAGTATTCCCAGGTTGCCACAGCATGCTGCCATATATGTAATCTTGTCCGTTTGTGGTGTGTTGCTTCACTGATAACCACAAGTCACTTTTAGACTTTGGAAGAACATAGCATTTTTCTAGCAAGTACTAGATTCCTTAAAGAAAACAAGCTGTCTTCTTTTTCCCTACCATCTATGCATTAGGGATTGTGAGTTAGTATTTAAAAGTATCTAATTATTCTCCTATCATAATATTATCTCTCACCTTACCCCATGTAGCTCTCTGCCCTCAAACCACTTTAACTTTAAAATCCAGTACAGTAAAATGCATCACCGAAGTTTTTGAAATATTTAAAATATAATGAAGATGGACTGAATCAAGATTGCTTTTCTCTATGAGGACATTTACTTTGAAAAGGTGATTAGGAAAGAGTAGCCACTGGTAAAGATATCTTTTTTTTTTTTTTTTTTTTTTTGGTTTTTCGAGACAGGGTTTCTCTGTGTAGCTCTGGCTGTCCTGGAACTCACTCTGTAGACCAGGCTGGCCTCGAACTCAGAAATCCGCCTGCCTCTGCCTCCCAAGTGCTGGGATTAAAGGTGTGCGCCACCACGCCCGGCTAGTAAGATATCATTTTTTTACCCAGAAGTACTTGCTCATTTGCTTTCTATGTACAGGATGGTGATCATGTCTGGAGATTTGGGGTATGGCACAAGTAATGTGGGGATGTCTTAAATTGACATTATTGGTCTTATTGGCCAAAAAAGTAAATCCATGCATGACCCTAAGAAGTTAATGTTATATGAAATCAGTTCAGGATTTTAAGTTGTTTAGTACTAGGATATTCTGGTACCTATTGAATAGCTGAGACTGATGCCCCTGTCCCTTTGTTGAGGTCTTTAGAGACCAAGGCCCTGTCTTATTGCTCTGAGCTTCCCCTCCGGCATAACCTAATGACAGGTATATAACAGATGCTTGGTAAACACACAGTGACATTAAAGAGAAGTTGGGAGGTGAAACGTGTTACAACCCATTTCCTTAACAATACAGGATCTTTCTGAGACAGAAAACAAGGCACATTTACTGCCACCCACATATAACTACATTACAAATCCAGAATGTAAAAGACTCAAGACTCACACTTACATGCTTTCCAACAAAAAGTTCGTTTTTAAGAAAAATGTTTGCAGTTCCTTGTCATTAAACACACCCATCCCTGCTAAAGTGCTCACCAGTCGGTCCAAACTAGTGCCAGCTGCCGTGGTTGGGCGTTGTTCTGGATGATAAGGTCTGAATCGAGCACTGAAGGCACTTTCAGAGATGGAGCGAGAAATTCGTCCAGCTGGGAGAGGCTTCGGAGGTCCACAGCCTTGGAAAACCTGCATTGGAGGTGAGTGAGTTCATATTAGGGACTTTACAGGACAAGACCGAGGGCATCTCTAGCTATCCTGCCCAGCATCCTGCCTTCAATACCTTCTGAGACACTTGAACACTATTATCCTGCATGTTCATGATCGCGTCAGAAATCTTCACATCAATGGGATCCATAACAGACTCAATGTTGAAAGGACCCTCCAGCCTCTCCGCCACCATCAGCATGGCATCTAACAAGGTTTGGAGAAAAACAGAGAGAGTATATCATTGCTTCAGGTTTGAGTATCAGTCTTGGTTATTTCACAGCCTTTTCTTTCTGGAGAGAGAAAGAAAACGGGCATTATTTTCAATTTATTCATATTTTCTAGTCATTTCCATGAGTTCAAATTGCTAATATACATTATGTATCAGTAGTATGCTAAAGTGTGAAGGGGCCAGATGAATTCTCTGTTCCGTGACAATTCAATCAGGAGTCATCTATCACTGGGATTGTTCAGTCCTTCCAGGGTCAGCCAGCATCCAGCTGCCAACCAGGCCTGTTCTCCCACACACTTCCCTGGGATCTTTTCCTTTCAGGTTCCATTTACGAGACTTGAAAACATAAATCAGTTACAATCCTGGCACACCAATTCTTTTCTTTCATTTCGTTTAGTGAGATATTTCAGATCCCTGCGTGCACGGTTGGATAATAGAAATGAAAGTGTTTTGGAGATTCTAATGACTTCAAATAATGAAACTTTGAGGCATGCCATTTGGGGGCTAAGATCAGCTCAGTTGCTAGTGTGAAGGCCTCCACTGGTTTAGAAGTAACACACACACACACACACACACACACACACACACACACACGTCCTTTTGTAGTGGAAACCATGAGACAACATGCACTGCAGAAACAATTGTCCATTTGTGGTATGTCACTTAACTGATACCAGAAAATCACTTTTAGACTTTGGAGGAACCTGGCATTTTCTTGCAAGTACTAGATTCCTTAAAGAAAACAAGCTGTTATTTGTTTTCCTGCCATCTGTGAGTTTGGGGATGGTGAGTTGGTATTTTTACCTGATACTTGCATAAAAGTAGAACTCTTGGAAATGAAATCCATCCCCACACCCAAGGAGAGAAAGGACACATAATTATTAAACAATAAACAAAAACAATATTTTTTAAAGATTTATTTATTTTATGTATGTGAATATACTGTAGCTGTCTTCAGACACACCAGAAGAGGGCATCAGATCTCACTACAGATGGTCATGAGCCACCATGTGGTTGCTGGGAATTGAACTCAGGACCCGTAGAAAAGCAGTCAGTGCTCTTAACCCCTGAGCCATCTCTCCAGCCTCCTTTCTATAATTTCTAATTTGTGTGTGTGTGTGTGTGTGTGTGTGTGTGTGTGTGTGTGTCCAATCTCTGTATGTGTGGATGTATACAAATGAAGAGTGGGTGCCTGTGGAGCTATAGTTGTCTGATCCCCTGGACCTGGAGTTAGAGGCGATTGTGAAGCACCTGATATAGGTGATAGGCACCAATAGAGCTCTGGAAGAGCAATTAAGCGCTCTTAAAAGCTGAGCCCAACAGTTCATTTCACTGGGGTTTTCTCTTTTACACTTAAGTGCTAATGAATGACAAGCAAAGGAGTTAGATCCCCATTGTCAACTCCTCAAGAACCAGAAAGGAGTATTCTCTTCCAGAAGGCTGGATGTCCCGCTCAACTGCTACCCCACCTGAGCCTCTACCTGAATTTTCGTGTGGTGTGTGTGTGTGTGTGTGTGTGTGTGTGTGTGTGTGAAGCTTTAACTATCAAAATGAGATCAAATTACTTATCGACCTTTTATCTTCAACCTACAACAAATGCTACACATTTTGAAGTATGAGGTCATTTCTCTAAACTACAATTCCGAAGTCACCAACAATGAACAGATTTCTGCCAAGTGCAATATTTTAAAGTAACAGCAAATGAAGTTTCAGACTACATTGTGGTAAACACCAATAAAGTGATGCCTCTAACCTTTAAGGAAAGGCTGACAGCATGAATATGCCACTGTAATAGAGAGAAAAAAAATGTTTTTGATGTGCTATCGAAAAGGCGACTTTCGCAAACAAATGGAGCACAACGTAAATACGTTCATCACTGTCAAGTGTCAGGACCGCCACATTCTTTCACAAGCCAAGAAATATTGTTGGCTCTGAATAAAAATATTATGAATAGATAATAAACACCTAAAATCAGAGGTTTAAATGGGGGGATGCATTTTGTACCTACTTATTCCCCCAGTGGTGAGAAAAGGCCAGATTGATTGCTAATGTGCTTGCGAAAGGCTGAATGGAAACATAACCCCCAATTCTTCTGGCTGTTTGGAGTCTTTGTAAACTCAGAGCTGCTGGCCAGACACAAGGACCTGGGAATGGAGGGGGGAAACCGGCCTTTGTTGGGGCTGGTGCCATGGCGTTTCATGTTGTGTTGCCCAGCTGAAAAATGCCAGCAAGGATGGCTCACAGTCCAAAGCCAAAACTGCCTCTAACCCTGCGGGACGTTGTGACTGGCCATCTATTCACCAATAGCGGCCACCATTCCCCCACCCCCGTAAGAATTACCATGAGGAATCTAAAGAGGGCTGGTCTGGTATTTTATTTTCTTTCTGGTTGATAGAGGAAACAGTTTTCATATGCATGTGATATCATACTTGCTAGTGTCCTTGACAGCAATTCCAATACTAAATTCCCATCTGCAGCAAACAACATGTGACATTAATAGGCTTGGCTCCAAGTCAAATGAGGGTTAACAGAGGCACAGTATGTGGTAGACAAGTTGAACCTAAGAATAATTTATGGTTCTCTGAAAATAAACTTCTTTTGGGGCAGTCAAAGGGCCAGCATTTGATTTGATTTGATTTGCACATTGAAGGCTTTGTATCAGCCTGTTATAAAGGTGAGTTTTCAAAGGTGTTTCCTGTATTTGGATCCATCCTGTCAAAGACTGGCAAGACGTAGCACTTAGAACTTGTGGTGATAGGCAGATGTAGCTGCGGGTACAGGGAGAGCCCAGCAGCAAGGCTGACTTGGAAAAATCCCTCCTTGGTTTCAGAAAGAATCAAGTCTGGTCCAACCACAAGAGCAGCTTAAGGCACTGGTCTAAATGGTCCCTTCCCAACTCACCCCGAAGAGCATCCCTTTCTTGGGAATCAGCAGGAGTGGGAGGGGACAAGTGAGGGTAATTAGGATGAGTATGATCAAATACATTAGATGCATGTATGGAAATGTCATATGAAACCCGTTATTATGTACAATTAATGCATGCTCATAAAAAACAATGTTGGAAAATATGTATTCCTTTCTCAGTAGGGAAACTGATTCCGTTTTCATTTTGTCTCCAATTAATAATGAGAGACCTCCACCTTCAGCCTCCCAACCTAACTGAAGAGCTGAATGCAGTTTCCTAACTTAACCCCAAGATGTGATTTAAAACAAACAAATCTTTGACTATGCAGGAACTATGAAGTCATTTAAACAGCAAAGAAAAATTCCACAGAGAGAGGGAGGGAGGGAGGGGGGAAGGGAGGGAAGGAGGAAAGGAGAGAGAGAGAGAGAGAGAGAGAGAGAGAGAGAGAGAGAGAGAGAGAGAGGGGGGGAGAGAGAGAGAGAGAGAGAGAGAGAGAGAGAGAGAGAGAGAGAGATGAATATTTACAGCAGAGGCATGTAATTGGGACTGAATTGCACAACCATGGGAGAGATTAATTAAACCCTTGTGAAAATCCATGAAAAAGAACAGAAGATTAACATGTCTATTATGTCTGGTCTTTTAAATCAGCTTATTAGAAATAAAGATATTTACATACAATTGCACACTACACCACTCCAAAACGTATCATTTAAAAGAGCTGCAGAAAATCAATTCCAAAATCCCATCCACTTCCACTTGGGTTTAATTTTGTTTCCTCACAGATAGTACATGCAATTTAAAAACTATACTCCAAGAACAGCAGCAACAACTTAAGGCTGAAAACATTACTTAAGCCAGCCAGAGTATGTTTGTGATATGATGCGGATCTGTAACATCCTAGAAGAGATGTAGAGAAATTTGTAGTTTAATGCAAGGATGTGAGAGGGCCTTGGTAGTAGTTGCTGCTGGGCAGGATGAAATAACAGAGCACACGGTGGCAAATGCCCTTGTACTGTCCTCAGGGTGCCTAGGTAAGAAAGGAACCAAAGCCTAATCACCGTCACCACGGTTTTGTACTGCATGCCAAAGATGCCCTTGTCCCCAAAGAAAAGCCTACTATGTGCAAAAATTAAATAAAAGCCCCACCATCTAAGAACTAAGTTTAACCAGCTGTGGGACAGTACAGCTGTAACTCCAGCCACCTGGAGGCAGAGGCTAGGGGGTGGAGAGGTGAAGGCCAGCCTGGACTACATGGCAAGAAACAAAGCAAAAGCAAAGCAAGCCAACCAACCAACACTGAAATTTAAGAGGGAAAATAAGTGAATTCCACGTGTGACAACCTGCTATGGGAGGGCCTAATGGGGGAGTGACCCCCCCATTAGATGGGGAAGCACCAGAGTTTTTATTCCCATAGGAAATTGTTGATTTCTCCCCTGGCTTCATTATGTAAAAGCTTCCCCCCCCCCCCCGTGGTTTCCAGCTTTGAGCTATTTAGGCCATGATTGTGCTTAAGTGCTTAATATTTACATCTTTTCCCTCCAGTGTCTATGTTTAAGAATCTGTGGGAGCCAATTTATTGATGCACTTTCAAAGAGACTTAATATGGCAAGTCACTGTCAGTCTAAAAAAGGATTTTCTTACTACAATTTTCTCTACCCCCCCCCCAAAAAAAGGGAAAGAAAAGAAAAACTAAGCCTCCCCCAACACACAACAAACAAAAGGCAACAAAATAAAGCAAACCCAAGGCAACAAATTACACGCATGCTACCATGATGCCAATGGTTTAGCAAAAACTTGGTTTCTATAAAGATTGCAATTCTATAAATGTGATTAGGGAGTGAGAGAATGAATTGGTGCACTCTAATCATTTGAGTGATGTTCCATCAGTGCTAGGCTTTGTAAATTTCAATGTTGGCCTTGGAGGTTTCAGGACTGATGTACTAAAGCAGGTGACTGCTTCTGTTTTCCCAGAAATCGTAATTGCCCTTCTCAGAACCTAGCTAGCTTGCTTAGAGTATGGTCCGGGGTCTAGTAATGTTTTCCTAAGTGGTAGAAACACTCAACAGCCCTACTTCCCAAATCATCAGAGAAAGACTCTGTCCACTCACATAAGAGGAGTCAACCATAGCTAAGTCCCCCACAAAAACAAATCCAGTAATTTTCCACATCAGAATTCTAATCCAATGATCAAATGGGTATCTGACCAGTCTGCCAAAGATTCAGTTGCAATGTAAAAGGAGACAGACAGACAGACAGACAGACAGACAGAGGCAGTCAGGCAAGCAGGCAGAAACAGGTTGTTGCTACATCAACCTTACATATCAAATTAAAAAAAAAAGAACTTCAGGTTCCCCATAAATGCTACAGTCACCCTAATCTTTTTGAGAAGGTCTTCTCGCTGTCCTAGAGCACTATTCTCAGGCTGGGCTGACTGTCTCTACCTCCCAAGTCCCGGGATTACAAGTACACCACCAGGCCTCTCTTTCTGATTCTGGAGACCAAACATAGACCCCTGTTCTAGCAAAACAAGCACTTTGCCCACTGAGCCACCTGGCCAGCCCTAGAGGGACTCTTCAAAGGTACTTTCATGGCTCTGTGAAGACTGTACATCACAGGGAACATGAAGAGAGAGCTAGGATGAGGACTAAACCTGAGTGTTTCACAGAAAATAAAAGGTACCTCTGCGACATTAACTTCAAGTCAGTGATTTGACTGACCTCAAAGTGCTGAGTGTAACCGAGCCAGGATGCTGGCAAACGTTTAACACTAAAATGAATTGAAAATTTCATAGCTGGCAAGGACAACAGTCTTTGTGGCCAGAAGTGGAGTCATCTCTAGTAAAAGACATACATCAATCACTTGCTTACCTATGAAATTGTTCCACTCAAAATCAAGGTCTCCTTGGTTGGCCAAACAGCCTCTCATGATGTTTGAGCAATAGTTATAACAGGGCTTCACAGTCACCAGGCCCCGACAGTGAGAGCAGTAGATCATCTTCAGCAGTGCATGGGTGCACTGAGCTGTGGGGTTCACCTAATGGGTAACAGGGGGAAAAAAAAGAAAGTCATGGTTGAATTAAAATAGACACAACTGACACTGGAGCATCAACCATGAACTTAAGGATGAGTTGGTGCTGTTCCCAATTAGGAAGCTGCCTCCAATGGAAATCAATTAGAGTGAGGTCAGACAAGTGGAAGAAGACAGGTGCTGGAAAGCTAGAGTTAACATTGTGGTGACTATCACATGAGGTTTGTTTGTTTTTTTTCCATTTGTTTGCTATTTCTAGTGCAGCTGGAACTCAAGACCCTGTGCATAGCCTGCTGCAATTGCTGCTTTCTTCAATGTCAGACTGAAACATTGGGACAACTTCTCAAATACTGATTCTACTAGTGCCCTCTCTTATGTTTTTTGGTTATGAGCCTAGCCTTTAATGGCTGAGCCATCTCTCCAAGAAGCCCAAGAAGCCCAAGAAGAAGGGAGACCTAAGTGTGGAGGCTTCAGTGCTTCTTAGAAGGGGGAACAAAAAAAAAAGGAGGAGATGCAGAGACAAAGTGTGGAGTATAGACTTAAGGAAAGGCCATCCAGAGACTGCCCCACCTGGGGATTTATCCCATATACAGTCACCAAAACCAGACACTATTGTGGATGGCAACAAGTGCTTGCTGACAGGAGCCTGATATGGCTGTCTCCTGAGAGGCCCTTCTAGTCCCCGACAAATACAGAGGGGGACACTCTCAGCCAACCATTGGACTGAGCACAAGGTCCCCAATGGAGGAGCTAGAGAAAGGACCCAAGGAGCTGAAGGGGTTTGCAGTCCCACAGGAGGAACAACAATATCAACCAACCAGTATTCGCCAGAGCTCCCAGGGACTAAGCCATCAACCAAAGAGTACACATGGAGGGACCCATGCTCGACACATATGTAACAGAGGATGGCCTTGTTGGACATCAAAGAGAGGGAAGGCCCTTGGTCCCATGAAGCTTAGATGCCCCGGTATAGGGGAATGCCAGGTCATGGAAGTGGGAGTGGGTGGGTGGATGGGGGAGCACCCTCATAGAGGCAGGGGGGATGGGATGGGGGTTTCTCAAGGGGAAACTGGGAAAGAGAATAACATTTGA
The DNA here is from genome assembly GCA_964023405.1 of Apodemus agrarius. Classification (NCBI taxonomy): domain Eukaryota; kingdom Metazoa; phylum Chordata; class Mammalia; order Rodentia; family Muridae; genus Apodemus; species Apodemus agrarius. Next base: position 129,119,587 of record OZ030010.1, read on the forward strand.
AATGTAAATAAAGAGAATATCCAATAAAAAAAAAAGACTGCTCTTTACACCCCAACTCACAACTAGGTTTGCCAAGGACATCTTGTATATACTTGGTTCTATGTCCAGTCGGTGGGGTAAGTCAGCATGGAGTGGGGGACAGTCAAGCATGGAGTGGCTCTTGTAACATATGAGGCTTCTGTTCAATTTGAAGAAGCTATTGAATTTTAAGTGAAGAACTAAACGGAGATCATCCAAGGGACATCAATGGAATGAACAAACAGTAGATATTTTCAGAATAAGGAGGAATTTAGAATAGTGATGTTGCAAGGATGTGTGTAGCCGGAAGGGCTTGGACACTGAACAGAAAGTGGGAGTCCCTACAGATGAATGCCTGCTAAGGAGTCAAACAGCAACGATAAAAATACTATTCAAGTCAGACAAGGATAGTCATCCTCTGCAGAGAAATGGCATTTACTCTGATCTTTCTGGTTCTGTAGGATTAAATTGTTTGGGGTCAGCAGCTAACTGAAAGTTCCTAACTTATTCTCTCTGCCCTCTTCTCTTTTGGAGCCTTTATCATGGGATTAGTGCACCCCTCACTATCATCATCAAGCAGTTCTTCAGACATAATCTTTTAGAAGTAGATACTATCACAGGGAGCAAATACATCCCAGAGATGTATTTCCCACTGTGGTGCTGGGTGGCTGGCAATGCACATCATGTGCTCAGGTATGTTACTTTGGATATCACTTATCAACAGTGCCCTTAGTAACAGGAACAGGGGATTAGTATTGTCATTCTCCTATCTGGTACACAAACACACACACACACACACACACACACACACACACACACACTTACTTCTCTGGTTTATTCCCAAAAGAACTCTAGCATAAAAGGGGGAAAACATACAACAAGATGGTAATTGTATACACTAAAGTCAACATTCTCTACAAAGAGTTAGAATTTTTCCACAGTTTTAACCAGTCCCAAATGTTTTCCTAAACACTAAATTAGTCCCTTTAACTATGTATTAATGTACAGTAAAATTCTGGCTAACCGATTTCCTTGAGGATTGGCCTCTCTATATAACTAGATTTTCTGGATAGCTGAAAGTTCATTCCTTTGAAGTCACACATTGTTAGGACTTTGATGCTCATTCACCTCCTGTTTTCCAGATGAACAAGCAGGCCTCAAAAAGGAAGGGTGCCCAAGTCATAGGACCTCGGGAATCTGCACCGGAAGGGTCCTCAACTATCACCAGTAATGTTGTTCTCACATTGTAGAGATAAGCAAACTGAAGCCAAAGAGATGAAACAACCTGCTGACAGCCACCCTCCCACATTGGATTCCAGTATCACACCTTATCAAACACTGTGTCACAAAGATTCCACAAATGGGTCACATTTTCCTGTCATCCTAAACAGCAGATAGGAACCTCTATTCTTAGGCAGTGCTTATTTTTCTCCTTTATTTTTAGTCCCAGTCCACATTAGAGAGACCACTAAATGGCTGGATCTTAGAGATGTAAAGGTTATGTAAATGACTTATAAAAAAAAAAACCCACAACACAGCTGGATGTGTTAGAACATGCTTCTAATCTCAGACATGGGAGATGGAGGCAAAAATACAGCAAGTACCAGTCAGTCTGGACTAAATAGTGATGCACTGCTTAAAAGATAATAGTAATAAGAAAAGAGATAGAAAGCAGCAGAAGAATAGGAGGAGGAGCAGAGAAGAGGAACAGAATTATGGAATAGTACTTGGCATATGAAATATTACTATTAAGAGCTAACACTATCTTGGTGGGCTAAATACCCTAAAATGTCAACAAGTAGATGTCAAGCATTTTACACGTGACTGACATTATTACAGATATCAAGATAGGTGAGAATTTCCATATTAGAATAGGAAACCTGTTCGACAGAACATAAATAAATCCCAAGGTAGAACAGACCCTTTCGGGAAGTAAACAAAGATGTTCAAGTTGAGATAATTAGATTCGAGAAGCATTTTCCAAAGCACTTGTTCTATTGTTTATTTCCTATGGAGTCAGGGCGATAACTCTAGAAAGCAACACACTGCATCCCACATTTAACTGCAAGTCAAATCATTAATACAGTAGACCCTGTGATGCCTGCCCCTAAAGGAGTCTGATGGGGTCTTCAGTTTAAAGTCAGAGACCAAATGAGATGATATGACACAGTGGTGTTTAGATAAAGGAAGATTATGGAAAAGGGTATGGCAACATTTTTTTTCCAGGTCAATTTCTCCATGTGATTTGTTACTTAACTACTAAAAGAACGATCACAAGGCACTTGGCTATAAGACACTATGGGAACACTGAATAATACCACAACTGTAAAGAGAGGTGGAGAAGTTATAAGAAAAGTGAGATGAAGGAACATGCTAAGTACTAAAGCCAGAAAAAATTTTGTCTGTCTGTCTGTCTGGGAAGCAAGCCCCATGTGAAGGATGAGACCATGTATAAAGAGGTTTTTTTTTTTTTTCAACAGTCAGGGACCTCCCCCTTGTAGAAGACATTTCAATAAACTAACATGTCAGGTCTTGTGCCCGAGCTTTATTAACCTGCCTAAGCCTGGACAGTAGATGTAACAAGGACAGTTCTTCACTCTAACTCTGCAACATCCCCATCACTTGGGGTTAGAGCAAATGGAACCGCAAAGGACTTCTTAGTAAAAGGCAAAGTAGTTAGTTAAAAAGCCAAAGGTGTATCAATCAACACAGGAAAGAAAAGACAAATACTAGTGTGTGAATAGTGCTGCATTGGAAATTCTCTTCTGGAGTCTCTGGCAAAAAAGCCTAAAGCCTCATTGATCCAGTGATGGTTCTTGCTGCCAGTCACATGGTAACAGGCCATGCACTGCAGGATGCTTCTCCACAAGGTTCCAATGGGATCTCTACACTCCTGGGTAGGAGTGAAAGGTTAGATCTTTCTCACTCATAAGCAAACATACAGTCATAATACCATAATTTGTGCTGGGACCAGGCTGGCCTGGAACTTAAGAAATACATCTGCCTCTGCTGGGATCAAAGCTGTGTGCCACCGTACCTGCTGGGGGAGCTTTTTAAAAAGGGAAAATCAAATTCATTTACATTCTATTCCCTGGTGATCATCAAAAAGAAAGTCAATACTGCCTTCGTTCTCTCTAAAACTCACTTACTGAAATAGATTTACTTTAGAAGTCCCATAACCAAATAGCAGCTCGTGCCACACAGGGAATAGCTAAAAGAGCAACATGCTCCACAGGCTCCATCTCATGCCAGCTACGCACGGCATGCTACTTCAAATGTTCGATCTGACTGGGACTTTGGGGCACATCTCTTGACTAATAGCTGTTATGTTTTTCTTTCATTCAGAAGGGTCTGCCGAGTCCAGATGTGAATCGCTTCCCAAGTCCTTAGGGCTGGGATAAGAATAGGGGTGGACATTTATGAGTATATTTCAGAAGATGTCACAATTTTTAGACTTCTCATAGGGATATAGTTGATTCTCAAAGTTTCTGAAGACAGAACAGAAATATATACATATGCATACATATATATATATGTATGTATATATATCTCCATCCCTTTTACCTTTGAACAAAAATATGGCTTAAAGTACTTACTGAGAACATGCTTGCTTAGCTTTTACACTTGTGTGTGTGTGGGGGGGGGGAGGGTTGTCTTTCTGAAAAGTGGCAGAGCTAGCAGCTGAGCCTTAGAGCCAGGTAGTCAGGGATTCTAGAGGGCATGCAGTTAACTTCCTTGATGTCTAATCTTTGTCAGTGGTGAGGATCAAATCTAGGTCTCACACACGCCAGGAAAGTACCATGCTCCCCACATGCTTCGGTGAATACCTACATGACTTCTTTCGAATCAAAGTCTATATAGGAAGCTGGGGGCAGCACAGGGACTCTCAGACTTGACACACTTTCAGCACACTCAATGAACACTCAGCTATAGGGCTAGATGCTTTCTAGTGATCAGGTGTAGTTTTTCATGTTTCCTGGCAAAATGAATCAGGTTTTATGTTAGAGGGCAACTTAGGACATGGCTGTATATGGAGCAATGCATACTAGATACTGAGAGGAGAGGGCATATTGTTTAATAAAATAATAATGACTTACTGAGTACCAGCACCATGCCTTGAAAACTGTTCAAGCTGCTATAGGGGTGAGAAAAGAGATATAATTACAGTGTATTACTCACTATCCCTGCTCACAAAGAGTTCAAAGGCTCAAGAAAACACCACTGAATATAGTAAACAGGCATTGCCTTGACTTGTGGGGGGGGTGCATTATAGCTGAGTGGCAGAATATTTGCTTAGCAAGCAAAAGGCCCTGGATTTCATTCCTGGTACCACAAAGAGCGCCCCTTTTAACCAAACAAGCTGGAAAACAACTCATCTTTTACCTAAGTTCTGAAACTTTTAAAGAACTTCAGTGAAGTGTAGCAGAGATAATGAATTCCTACCAGAAAGGACAAGGTTTATAGGAGGACAAGGTTTCTAGAAGAAAGAAGGAATGGCATTATTTATGGAAAGAGGAGAACATGTATTCACTTGTGCTGAGAAGGGTTTAGCTTCTAGACCGAACATCTCTCTACTAACACAAGCACCAAAATCAATTTGAGTGATTGGTCTATAATCCAATACACAAATAACCAACTTCTAAGACACTTAAAATTCTTTACAGTTGACTAATTGTTTTTCCCAATATTAGGACAACTCTAGAAAGCTACTCAGAATGTACCATAAGAGTCACTGGGAAGACATTTATCTACTTTTTAACTTCTTTTAAAAGTATTCATTGTGGGTTGGGAAGGTAGCTTGAAGACAGGGACTTTCAGAGCTGGAAAACAGAGAAAGAGGAGGGGAAGACAAGAAAGAAGAAGGAAAGGAAGGAGAGGATGGGGGGAGGAGGAGCAACAGCGGCAACTCCCTCCTCTTGGCCTTCCTGAGCATGTACCATGACATCTGTATGCCATATCTGCTATAAAAAGCCTTCATAGGAAAATCTCCTTGTCAAGGCCTCTTTTAAAAAAAAATCGATGGAGCTACCAAATAACCTGCATATTCGAGCCCCACATTAAAAACTCCAGCAAGCAGTTTACAGAAAGAAAAATGCTGGAGCAGAACTCTTCCCACAGCCTGGATTTCCTTTCAGAAATTCACAAGGAGCTTTAAGCCACATTACACAGCGACGGCAGTCGGCGTGCTGCTCTCAAGTTAGAAACACACTACCTTGTAGTTTATTCCAGCTCTGAACACGCATGTGTCACTGCACAATTCCCCCCTCCCCTGAATTTTTTTTTAACACAGCCACTCACACCAAACAAACAGAAAAGGTCTAGATTTTCATGTGTTGCCTGGTAACACAAGCACCCAATAAAAACAACAGGAAAATATTTCACCAAATTATGGTAAGAAAAAAGAGATAGGAAGCCCACACTTGCTGTGGGATGTGATGAGTTTATTCAGCAATTTCCTAAGTCATCTCGAATCCAGTACACACACACACACACACACACACACACACACACACACGCGCGCGTGCCAAGAGATTATGAGACATTCCTCCCTGTTAATCTGATAAGAAAAACTTGAAAGCATTATAGAATAGCTCCCATTCACTCAAGAATACTCGTGAGCACATTGTAGATAAAAGCTGTACAAATATCTGAAACTTTCATTTTTGTCTGAAATCATGAAACCCAGGTATGGTCCCATAAAATGAAAATATGATTATAACTCCCTTTAAGACTCTACATTTTGGTTTTTTCTTTTTTTTTCTTTTTATTTTTTATTTTATTTATTTATTTATTTATTTATTTATTTATTTATTTTGGTTTTTCGAGACAGGGTTTCTCTGTGTAGTCCTGGCTGTCCTGGAGCTCACTCTGTAGATCAGGCTGGCCTCGAACTCAGATCCGCCTGCCTCTGCCTCCCAAGTGCTGGGATTACAGGTGTGCGCCACCATGCCCGGCTTTTGGTTTTTTTTTGTTTTTTTCTGCTTTGCAGTATTTTTTAAATTTTTTTCATTGTATATATTCATTGTATGTGCTACTATTACCTACAAAATGTTTCTATATAAGTACATTGAGCATGGCTTCCCACACCCCACTACCCCCCTTCTCTCTCTTTTCCCTCCCATTAGTCTCCTTTTGTGCCCTGGACAGTTTTTCTTCTGCTTTTATGTCATGGTTGATGTAGCTATATAAAATTTAGAAATCATAAAGCAAATATCCAGTATTTGTTGTCCTGAGATTGGTTTAATTCACTTAATATGATTACAGTATTTGCAACTTTCACTTCTTCAGCCTCTTGATATACCAACTCATCTCTATCCTCACCACAGCTTGAGTTCTACCATGCCCTTGAGTCTAGCCTTTTCATTTAAGTGAAAAATACTACTAACGGTAGAATGGAAGTTTGTACTTGATTTCTTTTTTTTTAAATTTTTTTTTGGATATATACTATATTTACATTTCATTTACCTTTTTCTGGTTCCCCATCCCCCAAAGGTCCCACATGCCCTTTTCCCTCCCCCTGTTCCCCCATCCACCCCTTCCCTCTTCCCTGTTCTGGCATTCCCCTACATTGATGCTTTGATCCTTTCCAGCACCAGTGTCCACTCCTTTCTTCTTGTCAGACATCATTTAGTATGTGGATTGTGTCTTTGGTGTCCCAAGATTCTAGGCTAATATCCACTTATCAGTGAGTGCATACCATGGGTATTCTTTTGAGACTGGGTTACCTCACTGAGTATGATGTTCTCCAGCTCCATCCATTTCTCTAAGAATTTCATGAAATCATTGTTTCTAATGGCTGAATAGTACTCCATTGTGTATATATACTACATTTTTTGTATCCATATACTTGATTTCTTAAAAGCTTATTTCCATTTATAAAGGTGTGGAAAAAAATAAAGATTATATAAAAAATATAAAATATTTTTAAAAAGCTTATTTGCATTTATAATGGTATGGGACAAATATAAAAAAAAATGGTGTAGTACTTGGAATCATCAGAGAATAAAGGGAAGTAAAGAGGAATCCACAGAAATTGTTTTCAAGGCAGGATGGTCATTCATGCATCTTGATGGTAAACCACCATTTTCTAATTATAGTCCCTGTAGTTTGGCATGCGGGTGTAGACATAGACCCATTACGCCAGTGTTAATTGAAACCATGAGAATGTATCTCTTTGGCAGAAGAGCTATTAATTTTCATGATGCATGTAACCACTTGTGCATTTCTTAAGCACCACAATAGACTCCATCCTCTCAGGCAAAACTGCTGCTACAAGCAGGTAAGTAAGAAATGCATCATGAAGCATGACAGATAACAATGGAATAAGTAATACAAAGATGCGTAGCAGCAGGATCCTCCTGAACCATCTGTTACTAATAAAGGGGGCATCTCTGCAGTTGGAATCCTAAGGCTCCAAAGGAGTGTGCCGACACTGATGGGTCCAGCAAATGTGAGGCCCAGCAAGAGGACTTCAACCAAGTAGTGCCCTTTTATGGAAGGAAGGGAAACTTGCTGGTGCCAATGGCCCTTTCAAAGGCATTGTGTTGATCGAATCATTATTCATTTTAGAAGTGCAAAAGGAAGCTGAAAATACAGGGTGTTGTTCACTTATAAAGAGAAAGTGAGAGCATCTCTGAGTTAAGTATTCAGCCAGGATGCTTTTCCAGTTTGCCTTTAAACACCTCTTTGTAGCCAAGTGATTTAGGTCTCAATTGGTAAATACACTTTCTACTCTAAAAGGCTTTTTTTCAGGCTAGAGGGCATTACTTTTATTAGGTACCAAAAAGCTACATATGCTAAGTTGTTCTTTTGAAGAAAATGCACTTGGGCAAGGATTAGCAGGTGAAGAAATCCATAGACATGAAAAAAATTACTCAATATATAAACTAGTAGAGATTCCAAATTATAAGTTAATCATATGGATTTTGTACTTACTCATTTTAAAATACATCTGACAGCTCATTCACTACATCTCCCACATAGTAAAAGTTTAATTGCTTACTTAACAGAGAGCTATAGTCCAAAACTATTAAAACAATAAGTATTTTTTCAAATATACAAATATGCCTGGCATACTGCTACATAGGGACATCCCATACAAGATTTCTTATTTTGGCACCTTTAGGAACTGATTTAATGTCAATGTATTATGCTATTGTGTTATTAAAATAATATAAGCAACCTTGGTTTAAGATTTTGGTTTCATGGGGGTGGGGAACCAGAAAAAGGGAAATGAATTGTAAATATAGAATATATCCAATAAATGAAAAAAAAAAGATTTTGGTTTCAAATCATTCCTTAAGTCCAGAAGTTGTTCCATACTGAAGCCAAAACATTATTATTATTATTATTATTATTATTATTATTATTATTATTATACATTACAAATATAATATTTAACATAGCCTGATGATATTATTTTTAGCCAAGTAACTGGCAAATAACCTTTGCTCTGTGTAAGTTAGATAACATATCTTGTATTCTCTGTATTTCCATAAAACTATGAACTATATTTTAAGAAGTACAAAATGAACACAGAACTGAGCTCAATTCTGAAACAAAAATGTTTAAGGAGTTATGTTAAAAAGCAGCTTTTTTTCTTCCCCTGAACTAACTGTAGAACTTACATTTGGTAAAAGAGAGTACATTTTAAACACTTACTTAGTTTGTCTTGCATACTTGTGTATATAGCACACAGGTCCACATGTATATATATATGGACATTTACACCACACACTGGCTCCTTCTAGCTCATTCATCTTAGAACGAACATAAGATACTGTTAAAACTGAGTAAATATGCCAGGTGAACTGCTATGCCATTAACATGGGCCTGCTTCCAGACTGGGACCAAGATTAAAATGACTGCTCAGGCTAACAGAAGCACAGCATTGAGATTACTCCCCCCCTCCCAGCTTCACTTACCCTACCCTAGGTTATATGCCTTATCAAAAACTTGTCATTGACAATGAAAGTATCAGAAGAAAAAGAGAAGGTGAACAAAAATATTCCACAAAGAAATTTCTAACAATTTACAACCTGGAATCGAGAGAATCGGAAAGTAAATATATACTGTTTTCTAATTCCAACCTATCAGCACCTATTTTCTGTAGTATCCCAGTCTCCAGACTTATTTGTGTCACTCTGGTAAACATCAGCTTCCTCTCCGACTAAGGTGATAGTACATTCTCTGCATTTAGTTGCTCATTAACAGTCAGCAGTCCCTGCTGCCTGGTTATGTTTGTTAATAAGCATCTGTTGGTTTAGACAGTAAGTGCCTTTGTTTGGATAATAAATTACATGGTCATCCTACCTGTAGATGAGCTCTATGGCAGTCAATCTGGTGGGTATTTTGTTATCTATAATACTGTTCAATATTGACATTAACCTTTTGTCCAATCATCAAAACAACTAAAGGACAACAGCCATGATCTGTGCATATAGGATTTTGAACAGTAGCTTTCACATTAGCCATCCACTTGTGAGCCTAAGGTAAGAGCCCTAAGAGCAATCTGACAAAGATAACTTTGCTCCAGTGTGTCTGTTTCTTCTCTGGTATTAGGTCATAAAATATCTCTAGCTAGGTTTCTATTGCTATGATAAAAACATGACTAAAAGCAACCTGGGAGGTCTGCCTTATATACCCTGGGTCACAGTCCACACAGAGGGAAGTCATGGAAGAGTACTGCCTTACTGGCTTGCTCTCCATAGTTTGTTCACTCTGCTTTTATTTCAACCAGGACCACCTGGCCAGAGGTAGCAGCACCCACGGTGAGCTGGGCCCTCCAACACCAGTCATTAAGCTCTGAAAACTTAAAACCTTCTCCAGCCCCCAATCCCAAAATGCTTTACATAAGGGTAGTGGCACAAGGTCCTTCAAAACCATTCAGGGGCTTAAGGGTACAGCTCAATGGTAAAAAACTGACTAGGAACCTGCAATGCCTTTGAGTCACATTGCAAGTATTACAGAAAAAAAAAGTTGGAAATCTCACAGAAGGGAGAAGCATTTCTACTTTGACATCTTGCTCAAAACCCTCCTGCATAACATGTAGGAGAGCAAAGCTTCTGTGTGGCAGTTAAGGTATAGATGGCTCGGTCTTATACACACCAATACAAAAGAGCCCTTGTCCTTTGCTTCACCTCATAGACGCTCATGAAGTCCCTTCTAAGGTGGCTCCATGTAACAGTCTGAAAGATACTGGCCTAATCCAACTCTTTTAGTTCACAAGAGGTTCATTTTATCACATATTGCAATAGTATTTTCTACACTGAAAATCCTATAAACGAGGTCATGATCAAAACCTGAATAGTGCACACTATCTTATGAAATCTCTGAGCACACTTTATAATAAGGAAACAAATGCTCATGGATACAGATGATTTCCTAGTCTACAACTAGTGAGCTCAAACATAGTCATTTGAAATAACTAAGCATGGAGCCTTTGTGTAACAGAGACGGGGGGAGGGGAGACAGAGATTGAGATTCTTGCAAGAAGAAAACTAAAAACAGATGGAGGCTAATTTGTTAAGATCATTTTAAAATTAAGATTTTTTTAGAGTCAATGTACATCCTACTTAAGAATGGCTACCACGGAAACTACAGAAAATAAGAATGATATATAAAGATGTTCCTCCTAGCACTGGTGAATAATTCTAAACAACACATGCCTACGGACAAAGTGTGGGCAGTGAGAGACCAAGAAAAGATGGTTATTGAGCCAACGCTAATGACTTGGTTTTGAACCATTCTTCAACCTCCTTTTGAAACGAAACCAACCAAAAAAAAAAAAAAAATCAAAACAGAATACCTACAGAGAACTTACCACAGAGACTTTGCTCACTACATCCCGTGCAACTGCTAAGCCTTGAGCGAAGGTCCTGGCTGCGACAAACGCCCGGGTAACCTGGAGCTTCAGCTTCCGAGGGACATCTCCAAAAGGCTTCAGCTGCTCTGTGTATTTGCTCACACATTCCAGGTACTCATCGGTAAAATGGTACTGGGAGTTCACCAGGCGGAACATGCGCTCCAGAAGGCGAGCCCAGAAGTCATTTAGCATTTCTTCCAAGTTCACGTTTCCCGCCACATAGTAGCGCTTCAGCTCTACGAAGAGATCTTTAAATAGCTCTGAATTTTGCATGTATAAGTGGCCATATGTCTTCACGAACATATCATTCAGGGATTTCTCTGCATTTTCAAGAAGTTCTTTGAAGAATTCTAAAAAGAAAAACCCCCAAAACAGGGAGAAAGAAAAAAAATGAGAAAGGCTGTTTTCTAGTAATTAAATAACTGAATGAGATAAATTAGAAAAAAAATGAAAAACAAGTGTGAGATTGAACTGGAAAGCACATTTGCATATAAAGTGTACTTCTGTGGAATTTGCATCCCAAAACATTTGTCAGTGAAAAGAAATCTATATCAGGAAGTTACTCTACATCCAAGGGAAGGGGTAAGAAAATTTTAAATCAGCAGCTTCTCAGGAATCAGTACAACGTTCTGAAATCCTGCAATAAAATAAACGACAGCAGGCTGGACATGGTGACACCTGCCTGCAATGCCAGCACTTGAGAGGCAAGAGGATCAGGAGCTCAAGGCCAATCTCGGATACACAATAGATTTGAGGCTAGACACAAGACTGTCTTCAAACAAACCAATAAACAGACAAACACGCCAGAAAACAGCAGCAGCAACAACTAAAAACAAACAAAACCTACATAGAAATGAACAGTATGTCTAAAAGATGAGGTTTCCCCAAAACATTTTATTCTAAGACTCTAAACCAGTGGGTCTCAACCATCCTAATGCTGAGACCCTTTAATACTGTTCCCTCATGCCATGGTGACCCCCCCAACCATAAAATTATTTTCGTTGCCACTTCATAACTAAATTTTAATTTAATTAAAATTTAAATATCCGGGGCTGGAGAGATGGATCAGCGGTTAAGAGCACCGACTGCTCTTCTGAATGTCCCGACTTCAAATCCCAGCAACCACATGGTGGCTCACAACCACCCATAATGAGATCTAACCCTCTCTTCTGGGGTGTCTGAAGACAGCCACGGTGTACTTAGATATAATAAATATATAAATCTTTTAAAAAAGTTTTTTAAAAATTAAATATCCATATTTTTGATGGCCTTAAGCAATCCCTGTGAAAAGGTCATTTGACACCCCAAGGGGTCTCGACCCACAGACTGAGAACTACTGCTCTAACCCAAAGTAAATCATGCCCCCTGATTATGACCTAAGATTAGGACAGGTATTTCAAAGACAGGTATTTCTCATTTCTTCTTTACTTATTTACATGATATGCTTGCAAAATGCTTGGGGGCACAAAACCTAATCAAATGGCCCTAGAATCAAATACAAGCTGCTGAAAATAATTTCTTGAGTGTTTTCTCTGTGACATTATTAGTGTACCTTAGTGGTATCCAACTTGACTTTGGGCTCCTAAAGGATTCATACTGTGACATTATAATTGCAGAGATAAAGATTGCAAAGACAGATTTATAATAGATGCCAACACAGTTCTGATATATTTGTAAAATCCCACAGAAAAATAACTGAAAAATACAAATGACAATATCTGGATATTTCAGATTTATACCTTAGCCACCATATACAGTCATAGTCCCAAGTGCTAAAGGTCTTAAGTTTTAAGTGAAAACCATAACTTAATTTTCTCTTGAAGCTTAATGAGATAAGAGATGCAGGAGAAATCCCAGGCTAGCTAGCTCTCCCAAATACAGGTGTGAACAGGAGATCCTGTAATAAACAAGGTGGAAGATGAGAACTGACACCCCAGGTCATCCTATGACTTTGACTCCATACTTTGTCCTGTGTGCTTGCACTCATAAGTGTGAGTGTGCACACAAATATGCATTCACCCAAAGATTTTTTTTTTAAGCATGAGAAGTTAACATTAATCATTCTTAAAGAATTTCTTGCCTGGTATAAAAATAAATACCCCCCTGATATTAAGTTTAAAGGCAGGAAATATAATGAATACCAGAGCAAACTATGAGGACTTGATCGAATGAGAAACTGTGTCTAAGTGAACATGGATCAGAAGGAAGGGTGGTGCCACTTCAGAGCCAGAATACTGGTGAGCTTATCAAAACACAATAGCGCTACAAAAGAGTTCTCTTCCCACACTGGGAGGACAAACCAGAGGCTGATGTTTAATTCCAAATAGTTTTCTTTTTTTCTTTTTTATTATTATTTTCTATATTCTTTGTTTACATTCCAAATGATTTTCCCTTTCCCGGTTCCCCCCTCCCCCTAAGTCCCATAAGCCCTCTTCCCTCCGCCCTTTCTCCAATCAACCCCCTCTCACTTCTCTGTCCTGGCAATCCCCTACAATGCAGCATCAAGTCTTTCCAGGACCAGGACCTTCCTTCTTCTTGGGAATGATTTGATATGTGGGTTGTGTCTTAGGTATTCAGAACTTCTGGGCTAATGTCCACTTATCAGTGACTCCATTCCATGGGTGTTCTTTTGTGACTGGGTTACCTCACTTAGGATGATATTTTCCAGATCCAACCATTTGCCTAAGAATTTCATGAATTCATTGTTTTAATTGCTGAGTAGTATTCCATAGTGTATATATACCACATTTTCTGTATCCATTCCTCCATTGAGGGACATCTGGGTTCTTTCCAGCTTCTGGCTATTATAAATAAGGCTGCTATGAACATAGTGGAGCATGTGTCCTTATTGCATGCTGGGGAATCCTCTGGGTATATGCCCAGGAGTGGTATGGCTGGGTCCTCCGGAAGTGTCATGCCCAGTTTCCTGAGGAACCGCTAGACTGATTTCCAGAGTGGTTGTACCATCTTGCAATCCTACCAGCAGTGGAGGAGTGTTCCTCTTTCTCCACATCCTCGCCAACACCTGCTGTCTCCTGAGTTTTTAATCTTAGCCATTCTGACTGGTATGAGGTGAAATCTCAGGGTTGTTTTGATTTGCATTTCCCTAATGACTACTGATGTTGAACATTTCTTTCTCCACCCCCCCACCTCCCACCCACCCACCCCCACCCCACCCACCCCCGGAGACAGGGTTTCTCTGTATAGCCCTAGCTGTCCTTGAACTCACTGTGTAGACCAGGCTGTCCTCGAACTCAGAAATCTGCCTGCCTCTGCCTCCCAGAGTGCTGGGATTATAGGCGTGCGCCACCACTGCCCTGCTATGTTGAACATTTCTTAAGGTGTTTCTCAGCCATCCGAAGTTCTTCAGGTGAAAATTCTTTGTTTAGCTCTGTACCCCATTTTTAATAAGGTTATTTTTCAAAACCCTTGGACTAATAAGTACAGTCTTTTGGAAGACGAAAGACATGCATGTGGGTTTCCATACATGCCAAGAGAGCCCATACCAGTGCTCTGAGCCCCTAACTCATCAACACTTGCTTCTTTGAGGTTTAGGGGTAAGGTCCAGCATTCTGTCGGGTTCCCGATTTTTAGACTTTTACTTCTTGGGCTGTTTCTTTCCCTTGTTCCTAGTTGTGGATTTTTTACCCCCTTCCTTTCCACTACTTCTGCTCGTTTGTTTCCAATGCTTTCTTCAGAGCCCTTCTGCACAGGAGCCAAATAAAGAAACCCATGCTTCCTCGATGGCCTTTTTACCAGTGTTCTTTCCCTTAGAGTGAGAGCAGAGTATCCAAAGACCTACAAGACATGTACTAGGGTTCTCCAATGGAACAGAACTGAAAGGGGGCTAATTATAGCACAGATTATTGGACTGGCTCCCAGAACCTCAGAGATTGCAAAGTCTCGAGACAGTTATTTATCAGCACACTGGAGGGCCAGGGAGACCAGTAGGTAGGTCCTAAGTCTACGAAGCCCAAAGGGCTGGAAGCCTCCTGAAGAGTTACTGGTGCCAAGGAAAACCTGATATGCATTAAGCACCAGCAGAGGAAAACACACTGCCTTAAAAAGACCCATCAGCAAGAGCTGGGTTCCCCATTTGTGTGTTCCCCATTCCATCAGGGCTAAAAGCTTATTAGACGGTGCTGCACACACAGGCCAGGGTATTGTGCTATTCAGTTCACTGGGTCACATGCCACTCTTCTCTGGAAAACACCTCCACAGACACATCCAGTAGGATGCTTTATCACATCTCTGAGGACATTTTAACAACCCAAACAAGGCATCACAGGAACATGTGAGAAGAACACTGTGAGAAATACATGTGGGAGGCCTTTTTATTGTCTTATCTCCTGATAAGTTCTCCAAGGGTACACTAAACAGGGCTGGAGAGATGGCTCAGCGGTTAAGAGCACTGACTTTTCTTCCAGAGGTCCTGAATTCAATTCCCAGCAACCACATGGTGGCTCACAACCATCTGTCATGGGATCTGATCTGATGCCCTCTTCTGGTGTCTGAAGACAGCTACAGTGTGCTCATATACATAAAATAAATACATCTTTTAAAAAAAAGTCTTGGCTCCACCCAGACTCACTGAACCAAAAACTCTAGGTATGGATCTAGCCATATGTGACTCTGGTGTGTTGTCAATTCTTTAACTAATGAAAAATGTCTCCATTTCACTGCTCACTAGCATTTGGGGGTAGGGCAGTACTGCTTTAGTGGCAGGGAAGATGTTTTCTTTCCAATGAATTGCCTCTGAAAAATGCTATTACCTTCCTAGAAATAATGTTGTGTGATCTCTTGGGCATAAATTTTCTTATATAGGGTTCTTCCAAATACATGTTAACATAGATGACTAGTGCACCCAATAATTCCAAGTTGGGGTGGAGCTTGAGGGTGCTAAGGAATTGTAAATGACATCTGGTCTGTGTTCTTTATAGTGCCTTTTCACCAGCATCCTTGGTAAATAGTGCTTATTGATCAGGGGCATGAAATGTGGAAGTGGAGTGTGTTAGTACATGCCCCGTATGCTATGCTTGCAGATTGGAAAGGGAAAGCCTGGTCACTGAGAACAGTATATAAACCTTATGCCAACTGAGATCTCTTAATATTTCATGACATAAAAACAATTCCAACATCGACAACAGGTCCTTCCTTATATTACATATTATCATATTATTCATAACATTGGTATACACCAGAACAAACTGGGTATAAAGAATTGTTTGCCTTCTGCTTCATATTTGTTGAATCAGTAAATCTGAATGTTCATTTGCATTTTTAATCAATAGCACCTACAGTCATGTTTTGACAGGGTAGGAGACACACAGTGGTCCACTGAGCTCAGTTTAATTTAAAACTTCTCAAAGAGTCAAGACTGATCCATTAGGCTTCAGAGTACTATATGCCAAGGACATTATATGGAGAAAGTTTGTCAGTCTATTTTCTTTTTGTTTTTGTTTCATTCTTGAGATAGAGTCTCATTATGTAGATCAAGCTGGCCTCAAAGTCACACAGACCTGCTTGCCTCTCTCTCCTAGGTGCTGAGATTAAAGGTATGCTCAGTGAATTTAGTCACTCTCATCAGGAGCTGACTATGGATGCTGGTCTTAATACAGCTACACTGAACTTAAGAAAAATGACCTAATAGAAAGGAAACAGATTTGATGGTGACATATCCCTTTGTCCAGCATTACTACGTGGACTTTACATTGGGTCTCATGACTCAAGACTGTCTTGTGAAATGTAAGCCTCTGTTGCACGTGTAAGTATGTGTGTGTTTATGGCAGCATATGTTCTAGGAGATTAGTGTGGTGCCACATATACACTAAATCCTAATGTATTTCATTACCCAGAAAATTTATCTTCTTGCCTTTACACATTAAAAGACTCTTTTATGTGGCCATTTAAGTTGCAGATATAAAGAATTTCTGAATGGGTATGTGGTTAATAAATGCTTGAGAAATTCTACAAAACTAATACAACAAGTTAAAACCTCGCAGCTTAATCTCTCCAAATGGCTATGTCATTTAACAAGAATGTACTGAGTGCCTATTATGGGCTCAAATCAAAGTACACAGCTTTATCATGCACCTTAAGCTTTCTTCTGTCCAATCAGACTACAACAAAACTTTCTAAAGAGACAGATTTCCCCTATCCAATTTTCCTTTACTATACAGCCACTTTCCACTGTGCCTTTATGAGTGCACGAGACTTTCAAACATCTATGCAATTCTTAATCCTTCATTTCATACAGGGAGTTCTTCAATATTTATCTCTTTCACCCTTGAGTCAAACAGACAAATAATTCATGAGACCTAAGTTCATTTCTCCTTACATTCATTTCATTAATGGGACTATTCCACCTTGTTTTTTGTTTTTGGCCTAAAAGAATGGCAGACACGTAAATTCTAAAATTAGACATGGTATCAACCAAATCATAATTTTCATGCATAATTCTATCCTATCACCACTGGCTCCCTACTATTCTTCCTATGACATTTCCTTCCAAAATAAGGAACAGAGGACACATTAGACAGTCAAGTACAGGGCCACGGCCATCCATAGCAACTTGTAAGTACCACAATTCTCATCTCTATCTGTGCCCCACCCATCCTCAGCATTATTTTTGTTCCTCGGAGTCAAGGTCAGATCCTAACTGCTGAAGAAGACCTGCCTAGGCCAAGAGGCATAGCAATCATCCTCCATAATCGTTAATGAAACCAATTATAATACAAGAGTTGGCGAAGGGAGCCAGCTAAGGGTAGTGTAAACCAGAGTTCCCACTGATCAGAGGCTGAGTTAATTGGAAGTTAGAGCTCCTATATTGCAACTGCTTGTACTTGTGTAAAAATACTGCTCAGACGGAGTCTGTTTTAATTCAGTAAAACTACAGGTCTGAAAGAAAGTCAGAGAAGAGGGAGTAACTGAGTATTTGTGAGCAATTTTATTTCTGTACTTTTCCATTTGGAAGCTTACCCATACATGTTGTGAGGATCAACCAATTCTTACTCCTCGGGCTCACAATTGGCCTCAACTGAGGGGTGGAAATCAGCACTCTAGCATGCTATGAACCTAAAGCAGTGTGACTGCTGGGAAAAAGCACAAAAACTCCTATTTAGAAACTACATGTCGAAGGGAGCCAGCTAAGGGTAGTGTAAACCAGAGTTCCCACTGATCAGAGGCTGAGTTAATTGGAAGTTAGAGCTCCTATATTGCAACTGCTTGTACTTGTGTAAAAATACTGCTCAGACGGAGTCTGTTTTAATTCAGTAAAACTACAGGTCTGAAAGAAAGTCAGAGAAGAGGGAGTAACTGAGTATTTGTGAGCAATTTTATTTCTGTACTTTTCCATTTGGAAGCTTACCCATACATGTTGTGAGGATCAACCAATTCTTACTCCTCGGGCTCACAATTGGCCTCAACTGAGGGGTGGAAATCAGCACTCTAGCATGCTATGAACCTAAAGCAGTGTGACTGCTGGGAAAAAGCACAAAAACTCCTATTTAGAAACTACATGTCATGGTTGGGAAGAAAAGAAAAAGAAAAGGAAATGGAAAAAGGAAAAGGAAATAGAGAAAGGAAAAGAAAAAGGAAAAGAAAAAGGAAAAGGAAAAGAAAAAGAAAAAGAAAAAGAATAAGAAAAAGAAAAAGAAAAAGAAAAAAAAGAAAAAGAAAAAAAAAGAAAAGGAAAAAGAAAAAGAAAAAGCCTAAGTCTTTGATGGCATCTACAAACAGGGCTATTCTCTCTCACCTCGCATGGCTAATGCTGGTACAAAGTAATGCTCAGTATACCTAGACACCACTAATAATGCAAGGAGTGATGTGACTGTCACTCCTAGAATTTCTTTATGTCAACAACACTTTCAAACATCTTTTTAAAGACTGGTTTATGTCTTGTCTAGTGGTGTCAAACATAATCCATCTGGGGGAACATAAATGAAGCTATGGCTGTTGGAGGTCTGCTAAGAAGACCTAAAGCCTTATAAAACTTGGAGCTGTTTATCCAAAAGGAAATGCTTAATGGCTCTACCTTGCAATGTTGTGAAATGTCCCAGACATCCATGAGACTAGAAGCAACTCCTGGGTGAAAACTAAGGAAGGGGACCTCAGCAACTACAGAGAGTTTACACTACCTGTAAGCTAAATGCCACAAGCACTGCATACATCAAAAATTTAAGAATCGGAACTTCTTACCCCTCTCCTCTCATGCATTTTATATGCACACTATTATATTTACCAGGGGTGTAGTGGGCATAAGAACTGAGCTTGGGGCTTGTAAACACTTCTTGACTCTAAAATTCAATTATTCATAGTGTTAAAAGGACTGATTTAACATGGGAAAAACTGGAGTGAAAAGCCAAGCCTTTCCTATAAACATATTCTATGTAAATATCCGGCTTTTTAAAAAAGAACATCATGTACTTCTGGAATTTCTATCGCCAGTCACTTGCCTTGCATCAAATAAACATTCAAAATTTTTGAAAAGGGTCAAGGGAGCTCTGCATGTGCTATTAAATAGCATTAGTTACTTCTATATAAACAATCGACTGGGTATTGATGAATGAGCTAGAATGTATTCTAGAATGAACTCATGACCTTGAGAGACTGGAAGCCCTTTCTATTCAATCCATTTGTTTGGTGCTGTAAATCACCCCTTTGCGTTTACTTTATGAGGAAGCCGTCTATACACATAAGGATTAATTTCTCCTTCACTATAAATGCCGCATCTCACAGCATTAGTATGGCTTGCCAACACTAAGTTATCACAGCACCAGAATTCTTGAGAAGCCTTCGACAACTCATCCTTTTCTGGTAGGCAAACTGAAGGAGTCAGTCTATACAATCTTTCACTGCAAGCAAGTATGCAATGAAGAACAGTAAAAATGGGCATCTATGAATGGAGGGAGAAGGAGAAACAGAAAGCATTTTCCTGACAATGTGAATTGCTGGCTTTGTGACTATCTCCTCCTATACCTCATCTTTTTGGTGGTCTGTTCATGTGTAGCAGTCACTTTCCTCTACTGTGGCATGTCACTCTTGGAGAGCATGTGAGAGATCATGGGGGTACTTAAAAGGTCGCATACCCAACTCATGTTTAGCAGAAGATAGTAAATTAACAGGTTACCCCTAAGTTAGCAGGCCAACTGTAGTGATCCTCTGGGGCTGTTAGCATATCAGAGTGCTAGGGGACCCTGCCAAAGGATCAGTCTTTTCTTTCAAAGGTTAATTAATGTTATTAGTGACTTTTCCTAGAGAGAAAATAGAGTATTTATTTTCTTATGGATCTTGATTTTTGGCTAAATTAGCCAGTGATTTAGACTGGGCCCTATGTAGTTAGTACTTCTGCTCATATTGTTCAGTTTACAGAGCTAGCCACTTGGTACTTAGCACTCTCATATTTCTTTGTACTCAGTAGCCCCACAGAGAAAGCTCTGGACATATATAAGTAAGCTAGGATGCTATAGCAACCGCAGCAAGCATTCTAATGTACATTTTGTGTCCATCATTCAACAGGTTGTCATATGGCTTCACAAATCCGTGTGTGTGTGTGTGTGTGTGTGTGTGTGTGCGCGTGCGCGCAATGTATGCATACATGTATACACACACACATTCATGATCTCATGTCAAGAAAAAACAGGGTACCAAGTCATTTAGTGATTCTAATTTCATGGATTTATGTGTATTATGTGTTGACACACAAAAAAGTGGTGGAATGATCAAAGGTGACATTTTTCAATGTCTCTCAAAATTTTATTCCATAGCTAGAGCAATTAGACAACAAAAGGAGGTCAAAGGGATACAAATAGGAAAGATAGAAGTCAAATTATGACTGTTTGCAGATGATATGATAGTATACTTAAGTGACCCAAAAAACTCCACCAGAGAACTCCTACAGCTAATAAACAACTTCAGCAAAGTGGCTGGATATAAAATTAACTCAAGCAAATCAGTAGCCTTCCTATACTCAAAGGACAAGCAGGCTGAGAAAGAAGTTAGGGAAATAACACCCTTCACAATAGCCACAAACAATATAAAGTATTTTGGTATGACTCTAACCAAACAAGTGAAAGATCTGTATGACAAGAACTTCAAGTCTCTGAAAAAAGAAATAGAAGAAGACCTCAGAAAATGTAAAGATCTCCCATGTTTGTGGATTGGCAGGAAGAAGTTAAGACTCCAGAGAGCCAAATAATCCTATTAAAAAATGGGGTACAGAGCTAAATAAACAATTTTTACCTGAAGAAATTCGGATGGCTGAGAAGCACCTTAAGAAATGTTCGACATCATTAGTCATTAGGGAAATGCAAATCAAAACAACCCTGAGATTTCACCTCACATCAGTCAGAATGGCTAAGATTAAAAACTCAGGAGATGGCTGGGCGGTGGTGGTGCACGCCTTTAATCCCAGCACTTGGGAGGCAGAGGCAGGCAGATTTCTGAATTCAAGGCCAGCCTGGTCTACAGAGTGAGTTCCAGGACAGCCGGGGCTATACAGAGAAACCTTGTCTCGAAAAAAACATAAATAACTAAATAACTAACTAACTAAATAAATAAATAAATAAATAACAACAGCAGGTGTTGGCAAGGATGTGGAGAAAGAGGAACACTCCTCCACTGCTGGTGGGACTGCAAAAGGGTCCAACCACTCTGGAAATCAGTCTCGCAGTTCCTCAGAAAACTGGGCATGACACTTCCAAAGGACCCTGCTATACCACTCCTGGGCATATACCCAGAGGATTCCCCAGCATGCAATAAAGACACATGCTCCACTATGTTTATAGCAGCCTTATTTATAATAGCCAGAAGCTGGAAAGAACCCAGATGTCCCTCAAATGGAGGAATGGATACAGAAAATGTGGTATATTTATACAATGGAATACTACTCAGCAATTAAAAACAATGAATTCATGAAATTCTTAGGCAAATAGTTGGAACTGGAAAATATCATCCTAAGTGAGGTAACTCATTCACAAAAGAACACACAAGGAATGCAGTCACTGACAAGTGGATATTAGCCCAGAAGTTCTGAACACCCAAGACACAACCCACATATCAAATCATTTCCAAGAAGAAGGAAAGAGAGGGCCCTGGTCCTGGAAATGCTTGATGCTGCATTGTAGGGGATTGCTAGGACAGAGAAGTGGGAGGGGGTTGACTGGAGAATGGGCAGAGGGAAGAGGGCTTATGGGACTTATGGGAAAGAGGGAACCGGGAAAGGGAAAATCATTTGGAATATAAACAAAGAATGTAGAAAATTAAAAAAAATTAAAAAGATGACTTTTTTCAATGTCTCTAGAATCTTTGTTTCCTCAAAATTTTCAATAACATTCACTCATATATATATTCATATGTATGTATATATGTATATGTATGTGTATGTGTATATGTAGACACCGTAGCTGTCTTCAGACTCACCAGAAGAGGGCATTTGAACTTAGGACCTCTGGAAGAGCAGTCAGTGTTCTTAACCCCCCCGAGTCATCTCTCCAGCCTTGGCATTCAAATTTTGCCTTTTATAACATTTCTACAAATTCATGAGGTAAGAGTGATATTTTTTTTTTATTTTCTATATTCTATGTTTACATTCCAAAGGCTTTCCCCTTTCCCAGTTCCCACCCACCATAGTTCCCATTCACAAATACATTAGGTAATGATCATCTTGGGGGATTAATATACCTTCACCTTAAACTTTTGTCAATTCTTTTTGGCCAAGTGTATTTACATTCTTCACTTCTATTTTGAGATATCCAATACATTATTGTTGTTTATGGTACATCTACTTGGCAACAGCACACCAGAGCGTATTCCTCTATACAACTACAACAAGTAACCAATGGCCAACCTTCTCCCAATTCTCCTCCCTTCTACTCCTCCTCCCTTGATGAATCTACTCACAAATTCTGTGAGTTTTTAAAAGACTCATGTAGTATTTCCATGTTGTCACAAATGTTAGGATTTTATTCTTATGGCTGAATCACATTCTGTATGTGTATATCAAATTGTCTTCTTCCACTAATAAGTTGATAGACAAGTTGAATGAACACTCTGGTCACTGTCAACAGTATAGGCAGTATGACTTTAAGAGATTGCTTTCATTTCTATTGGTTCTCTGTTCAGCAGTGGAACTGCTACACCACATGATATGGTATATGGTAGATCTAATATATTCCACATTACTGTGACACTCTTACAATGCCTACAGCAGTGTACTGGGGTTCCTTCCCCTCACAGTATTTTATGATCAGAAAAACAGTATTCCTTCCTGTCTGCAAAAGGGGTCTTCGTTTCTTCTCATTTGCATCAGTGGAGGCTTCAATGCACTTTTTTTCTCTTTTTCCCAAATTGTCTACAGCGAACATTGACAACAAAGAAAAACATCATTTTAAAAATACCAACGAAGGTCTATTTTTCCACCAAGAAAAGTGCTTCTTTTACAGAACAGAATGTTTCTCACTGTAGCAATTTGAAAATTATGATAGGTATGTAGAAGGCCCCAATTACCTGTACCTCCACAACTGAAAGAAAACTCCAGCAGCTTGCTGAATTTCTTTTTCCTTTTCTCCCACGAAAATGTATAGTATCACATGACCGAGAGTCTAGGGCCTCCCCGTTTCTGTCATATAACATTATATAGTTAACATTTCCTATGTGATTCAAGGTTCTCCAGAGGCTTCATTTTTAAGGTAAACATTTAATTGTTTGAAGTATTTCTTTTTGGAGATTATAGGATAATTACGTCATTTGCCCCTTTCTTTTCCTCCCTCCATGCCCCCCCATATACCCTTCCTTGTACTCCTTCATATTCATGGACTCTTTTTTCATTAATTGCTGTTACCTGCATTTCATTTGTTCATGTAGATGCATTTATATCCCTAAACATAAGCTGCTCAGTCTGTATAATGTTACTTATACCTGTGTTTTCAGGGTTAATCATTTGGCATTAGATAACCAATTGGTGTGCTCTTTCTTGAGGAAGACTATTTCTCCCACATGTAACATTTTGGCTAATTTCCAATATTTTTGTATTCTAATGAATACTGTGATTATTAACATCCTTATTAACTTCTTACACTGCTCTTTATGCACTTCTCCCTTTCCTTAGGATACATAGCTAGTAGCGAATTACTAAGTCAAAGGATATGAATATATTTAAGACTTCTAACACACTGTTACATCAATCACCTGAAAGGTGTGCCCATGAATTACACTTGATTTTTGAGTCATGTTTAATTCTAAGTTCCTGTTGCTTCATTAATTTTCTCAAGAGAGAGGATGATGAAGATGTGCTGGATCAATAAACAAGAATAGCCTAAAGCATGACTAGTTTGGCAATTCTCTCAATTAAGCAACTGGATCTAGTAATAGCTCAAATATAAGCTTTCTTTACCTGGACAGGCAGACACATAAAAGACAGCTGGGATGAGTTGACAACATTTCAAATCCCCAGGCGCAGTACACAACAAAATAGTGAAGTCAAAATTTTATGCTTGTCTCCAGCCAGACAAGTGACTTCTTCCTTCAAAAGAAGTTGAGGCTAACTGCAGAGCCTTGACTAGCATTGCTCTGGATTCTGCAGGAACTGCACATGCACTTTCAATCCAATGGGATAACTAATGCCACAGCAAATGCTTACACCTCAGAGAACAATTCAAGGGGCAGGAAAAGAATCACTAATACCAATATGTGCTCATTCACATCGAGTTTCACAGATACACTGAAAGAGAGCTGGGCTGATAGGGTAGAGAGACGGCTCAGCAGTTAAGAGCAGACTGTTCTTCCAGAGGTCCTGAGTTCAATTCCCAGCACCCACATGGTGGCTCCAGCTTCCAGGCGATCTAATGATTTCCGTTTTACCTCCATGGATATCAGGAATGTACTTGATGCAAATCATTTGCATGCAGACACTCATACAAACACATAAAATAAAAATTAACAAGTAAACCCTTTTAAAGGGATTGGCAAAACTACACAGGTCTGTGTCACATGGATGGAAAAGAAAATGGGAAAAATAGCAGTGCATTCCAAAGAAATCAAAGGCAGTTAGTGTGATCTAGGACAATGCATTTTTAAATAGACCAGATGGCTTCGTGTCTTTCTTTGTACTTGGTGGCTACTCTGCCTGTGAATTGTTGCCCGATACACTGTAATGAGGTTTCAAACAGGAATGCTTGTTTTAAAGTCTTAAGGACTGAAATCTGAAGTGAATATTAAAATCAATCCAGGGGATTGAGAAATGGCTCAGCTATTAAGCATACACTCTGCTCTTGCAGAAGATCCAAGTTCAATTGCCAGCATTCACATGAAGTGGCTCCCAATAGCCTGTAATTCTATTTCCAGGGCATCTGAAGCCCTCATCCTGCCTTCTTGGGCACCTGCACCCCTGCACATATACTCACACATAAACACATACATCTACAAATAATTAAAAATAATAAAAATCTTTAAAAACTCAAGCTAAAGCCAGCAGTGGTCAAGGAGTCCTTTAATCACAGGTGAATCTTTGTGACTTTAAGACCACCCTGATCTACATAATGAGAGTCTTTCTCCAAAAACAAAAGCAAACAAAATAAACAGTCTGTGTTTATATTACTATATGCATTTCTGTAATATTCAAAATATGGCTTTTAGGTTTTATTTTCCAAACCTAAAAGCAAGGTCTTTACTAATTATGGGTAAGCAACAAACTCTTCACCCTAATAACAAATTCATGAAGTTGAAATACAGTTAGGATCAGGTCCCAAAACATTCTAGAAACGGCCATGAAGCTCACTTAAGTATATCTGTCACTGAAGCTGAGTTACTCCGAGTTCATTCTTTCAGAGGCCTACGACTCCCACTGCCTTCAACCCCCTGAGCTTTTCTTATTGGCTTAATGAAATAATGGCTGATATGAAGGAACTACAGTGATTAAAACACAGCTTTAGCTAAGTCTGAAGAGCGCTTCATGCCATGCCTGTGTGAGATAAGCACAATGAGAGTGGGGGGGCCCGCTCTAGCTTACACAGCCCAGGCCGAGAGATGGGATGGACAATCATGTCTTTTATGTGCATTTTAAGCTAATTTAGAAATTTTCTACTATTATTCAAGTTAACAAGCTGCAGGCTCATGGGAGGGTTTTCAAAGAAAGACCTGGGGAAAGTAGCTGAGGGTTAAGGAATAGAGGGTGCCATACAGATGGCTAATTAACATCTTATAAGACCTTTCACTATAGCATCTGGTCTAGTCCCAAATTTAAAAGATTCACAGAATTTTTAGAATTTGAAAGGGTTTTGAGGGAGCATCTTGCTCAACCCCCTCATTTTATGGATGGGAAAACTGAGACCCAGTTAATTATCCCAGGTCACAGAGGGGTCTGCTGCAGAATCAGGCTGACGATTCCTTGTGTTCTGCCTCCCAATCAAACTGGCTTAATTTCCTCCTAAAATGACAAATTAAGAGTTTTCCCAATAGATGAATGAGTATCAGGTGACATCTTTAGATCCTTAAGATTTAATGTGCAAAATATCTAGCAAATAGTTTAATTCAGGGAGTTGTTTAGCAGTAGTGTTTCTTCATGGTTATTATATCATTTTATTATGTACTCCAGAAACGTGTTTAAGACAGCAGCTTTGATCACCTTAATAACCCATGTTTCTTTTAAAAAGAATGAGTCTCACAAGATGCCAGACCTCTGGGGATGGGTCTTTATGTTGTAGTCCCCAAACAAGGATTATGCTCCACTTCTGTTTCTATTCCCCTTGCCAAGTAATTCTTCCCAATACCCACTTCACTGACTGATTAGCATATTCATGAGACAACTGCTTCAGCTAATTAGCAGTTTTATTACCAAAAAATTCCCAAGACTCGCCAAGAGGGGGAGCAGCTACCCCTGTCACTCTAATGCTCTGGCTCTAGGACCAAGATAAAGATTTGACAAAAAGATAAAGATTTGATTAAGATAAAGAGCTGACAAAAAAGCCGAAGGACAGAAAAATACAGAAGCCAGTCCTCACACCCAGAGGCACATATTGAAAACATAGGAGGCCCAGTGACACCGGCTCGGTAGTTATAAACTGAGTATAACCCCCAAAACCCATAGTAAAAACAGAGAACTGACTCCTGAAAGTTGATGCCTGACATCAACACAACCTGTACAATGTACAACCATACACACACACACACACACACACACACACAAAGAATACTTGTTGTTGTTGTTACTGTTATTATTATTATCAATGAAAAGTTTAATATTTTAAAAATAAACCTAAGAAATTGGTTGAAAGTACTACATGGAGATATTGCAAATGAGGTGTTTTCTTGTATTTACCTAGATCTGAAAACATACATGCACAGCTTAGAATGTACAAATCAACTTATAAACTTTGTATTTACTTGAGAAACACAAAACAATAGAAAATGGAAAATATAGAAGCAAAAAAAATAAAAATAAAAACCACCAAACAAACAAAAACCACCCAGCCTCCCCCGAAATCCTTAAAGACAAATAAATGTGCAAAAGGATTTGTTCTTCACATTTAATGAGTCTATTATTGCCAGAACAGGTACTACAGCACTCACTTGCAATGGAGTCAGAATGAACAAAAACTGAGCTGAGCAAGACCATTTCCAGCCTCATGCATATACATACATTTTGAGAACACAGAAAGTTGCCAGGGCTCAAAATCTGGCTTTGTGAGTCTGCATTTTGATCTTGGACACAGCCAGATGTTCTTTGGAAGTTAATGGACCTATTTCTATGCTTTGTTTGGTTTTGTTTGTTTTTGCTATTTGCCTTACGTCCTTTTGCTATTTCCTCACTATATATCTTCAAATGGGGATTGTGAGTAACTTTGCCATCCTTCTTGATTCCCCAGCCGCCATCTTGTTTCTTTGTCCAATTGCTGCTTCTCCATTTACATCAAAGACAGATGGTTTGTCCTTTTCTTTTAAATCATAGTTTGAACAAATTCTTTGATCAAAATAACCACCTTTGGACTTCAGAGAATTGAAATAACCCTAAAGTGCTTTACTCAACATCCTGGATCTTTTAAAACTATATCAGCCAAACAACTGATGAAGCACCTACTAAAGGATTGCTAAGCATCAGACAGCTGATTTTTTATTATGGAAAATTGTATCAGAAAACTTAAAGAAAATGTGTACAGTATTTGAGCTCTGCTCTGATCTCCAGACCAAACAGATTTCAGTGGCTTACAAAAAATTTTAATTGGTACTCATTAGCTTCATTGTCTTTGCCACATTTTAAATTAGAGCCAAAAGACATATACAGGAGCTTTTATAATCATTTTTGAGTATGTTTTGGAACTGATAAAGGTCATTTTAATATATTTATTAAATGAGAAGAATAATTGTTTCTGTTTTAAATAAAAAGCAAGCACATGTTAACACTTACTGATAACAGCTCTCTATACAGCTTTTTTCTTTAAAAGAAAGCATGCACATTGTAAACATGCTATGTAGTATACTGATACAAAACCATGAGGAGGAAGGGGGAAACAGCTAAACTAGCAGACCTATAGGCAGTAAATGTGGGCTCTACTCCATAGAAAGAGATGTGTGCCGAGTCTATACCCAGAGGTAGATATGTGTTAAACTCTACAACTTTTTCTTTAAGAAGCCCACATCTATGCTCTTGGATGAGTCTTCCTTTTTGCTGAGCACCTTTCTCTTTCTCTCAAGCTGAAGCCTACATTAAATGCTTTATATTAACCCTCAGATGTACTCCCTCTAAAAAAGAAAAAAAGAAACGAGGTAACTTAGGGAAGATGGGCTTGTGGCTTGGAAACAAGCTTAACTCCACTGCATCATGCTGTCAACAGGAGCAGGACTTAAGTTTCCTTTCTAATTTGGTCATGAAAGTCCTATGTGGTGATTTTTGAAAGCACTCGCCTCTCAAATATGCCAGAGACAAGAGATGTTCAGCTATTCCTCATTTTCCCATAGCCCAATGGCTTCCAACAGACCAATAGACTTAGTGCTAGGCATAGCACTGGGCAAGCTAAAGCAAACTCGCAAATCATGGGCTTCCCTCTCAAAAAATAAATAATTAGATGGACTCAGAAGGGACAGGTACTGAGAGTATGAATGAATCGTCACTTTCAATAATAAAACTAACAGTGACCCAGAGACAGGTGGGATCTAGCATTGCACTTGCCAATAATACCTATCTTCTCAAATTATGAGCACAAAGTATTTAACAGAAGGAGCTACACATGCCAGGGTTGGGTTAATCAAATATAAAGATGTATATGTATATGTATATGTATATGTGTATATATACATATACATACATATATATATATATATATATATATATATATATTCTTGCTCATCCAGGTAAAGTAGACAGAATAGAGACCACAAAGATTGGAGGTGTAGCTTGGTCGTGGTCAAGGCCATGTATAGCATGTGAGATGTCATGAGTTCCTTCCCCAGCCTCAGCATGCAAAAACAAGACCAAATACATGCTGCACACAGTGTACTTGAAACAATGAATAGGATCAGTTGCACACACTATAATATCCAGGCAGTATTTAAGTTCAACTACATTACAAATTAAATGTGTCATAGCTCTTGCCTGGACAGCTTACTAATACTTATTAAACTGGTTACAAAAAAAGTTTCAAATAATAACTCTCAAAATAAATGCCTGAAATATAACCTGTTCTATAGTTGGGCACTGTCTTATCAGCTATATCAAATCTAATTTAGTCTAACTTCTCACCATGGTAACAGCCCTTTGCAGGGAAACTCAAAGCCATTTCACATCTAGAAGATTTGCCGTGTACTACTTCACCACGCATAATGTCAAGAAAAGCCTGCTTCAAAGGTACTATGTAATTAGAATGGCCTTTAAAACAGGCACAAAGCAAATTGTTCTGATTAAAATCAAGTCTACTTCACAAAGATCATGAGTGAGTAATATCACAGAAAGGAATCTTGGGGTGTTTGGGACCAGGTAGTATAGTTTCACATCTGTTTATCTGTAGTGTGGACTCAGGTAGGGCTCTCATCTGCCCGACTTCCTCTCTGTTAAATGAAGAATACATGTGAAAGGGTTTAGAATTCTGCTGTGGTTTTCCAGGGAAAGACTATGTCCCACCTCAGCTAATAATGATCCTGGAGAGGGAACCAAGCTTAGTGAAGACCAAAGACTAGTAGCCATCTCCAGGTTACTGGCTGAACTTGGTTAGGTGGATTCTAAGAATTCTAGTTGGTGATCCATTTTGAAATTTAGAATAAAATCCAGCATCTGAAGAATCTCTCTATTGGGTGAGAGACTTAAACAGTTTCTTTATTAGGAAGTATTTTCTTTTCTTTTCTTTATTATTTTATTTTATTTGCAGTGACTTGCATCAACAACACTATGGAGCATTCACCCAAAGAAAGAAAAGGAAAAGCATTTAAATTAACCCATCTACTTTTAACTCTCTGGCCCTACAAGCCCCTAAGTGGTACTACAACCACAGTACCATATCTTGTGAGAAAACTGGAGTTCTGAGAGAACAGAAGATAACTGAGAACTGATCATATAAAAATAGCGGTCAGCTCTTCCATGTAACTCAGGTCACATACCATCAAACTTCTTGTAACGGGATGCAAAGATGGCTTGCAAATGATTGCACTGCTCGCTGACCACGTTTTTGAAATCATCTTTACTTTGCAGGCTGTACTTCTCTTCCATCTCTTGAGAACAGCACGTATAATCCTGGGGACAGATCTTCAAATGGTCACCTGGAAGGTAAAAAGACAATCTATATCAACATCAGGTTCAAGAGGGAAGAACTTAATTTTAGATGCATATTCTACTTCATTTAAGCCAGCTGAAGCTCAAACACTGCATATATTTAAAAGGTTACATGGCACAAGGTAAAGATCTCATGGGTGGATTGTTTTGTTTGGTGAACTAAAACTTTATTGTTAAAAAAGCTTACAAATGCCGGGCATGGTGGCGCATGCCTGTAATCCCAGCACTTGTGAGGCAGAGGCAGGCGGATTTCTGAGTTTGAGGCCAGCCTGGTCTACAGAGTGAGTTCCAGGACAGCCAGGGCTACACAGAGAAACCCTGTCTCAAAAAAAAAAAAGCTTACAAATAAAACTACACACAAAATTAACCAAACCTAACCTCTATATAACCCTAATGAACTTATATAGTTAGAATTGGCATTAAAATGGAAGTTGTGATGCATTGTATTAAAATTTTCACTTTCAGTATCAAACCAAGTAAATTAAAATAACTAATAAAGCCACCTCCCCCAAAAATCCAGAAGAGCTTTGCAATATGGAAGGAAGATGCCTTAACCACAGGAGAGCTGGTGTGAGGCAGGAAGAACAGCATCATTTGGTAATAACACAAATCTCTTTCATGAATTCCTTATGATTCTGTGAGAGACTGTGTATGTAAGTCATGCAAACAAGATATTTTTTAAGGATAGGAAGTTATATTTCAAGAGAAAGAAGTTTATAATATTTGTGATAATTTCAAGGGATTGTCAGTACAGAGGCACACTATTCATACTGGAAAATCTGAATCTATGCTAATTCTTGAAGAACTGATCACAGGCCATTCTCTATGTCAAAGATTTTTTGTATTGCCACTTTCTAGGCAGGTTATTAGACTATAACCACCTAATGTATGTGTTGTGGTCACATATTCCTCATACTCTCATAGACCAATGGTTTCCAATAAATGTAGTCTTTATGTAGTGATATAGCCTAGAGTTAAGAAAAGCATCAGATGGCTCATTCCATAGCAACCTAGCCCCCAAAGTATCAAAGTTCTTAGAACTACACACTGTCCACAATTTAGAGGTAAGGGTTTGGATAGGTTCTTCTATGGCTTTTTCTCTTTGTTCTTCCTTAGCCATCAAATGAAAATTATGCTTTGAAGAAACCAAAGCTTTATCCCTCATAATGATCAAACAGGTACAGTGAAGCTCAAAATTAAGCCACATCAGGTACTATGACTTGAGTTATTTCAATATTTACAGATTTATTTAAACTGTACACACCTTCACCAAGACTTGTTTTCCAATGCTCTGGTATTGCTGTCCACTTACGTAAAACAAAGAAGTATCTGAAAAGAATCAAGATCTCAGGAATCTGAGCCTGAGCCTGAGCCTGAAGTGTATACCTATTGTCCCCCACTACTGGAGTGGGGGAAGATAACAGTGGAATGTCATCTCAATATGAAATCTCAGGAATGGGTCCCCTGGAGACTTGGGAACTTCACATTGGTGTGTTGAAGAAACCAAGGGCCATGGAATGACAAATGTATCTTTCTACTGCTTGGCTTTTGTGTACTTTCATAAAACAAGTCTTTTCCTAACACAGACACAAAAGCAGTGTTGGGGTTGGGCAGGGGATCTGAATATAAAATAGTGTTGGCATATCAGCTGATTAATGCTAGGTTATTAATGCATAGATACAAATAATTACATACTTAGGATGGATACATACATACATACATATATACATACATACATAGATTGAGAAAGATACAGAAATGGACAGATAAAGAAATAGAGATATTCCTGGTCATTATTTGCAATTAGAAGTTACAGAGACTGTTACTACTTTAAAAAGAAATGTGCAGCACTAAAGGACAATCTTCAAATCTCCAGCTAGAAACTATTGTTTCTTTAATGATTTCTAAAAGCCTTGGATAATAGATAATTCTACTGAGAGTGGAAAAACAATTTAAAGATTGTGAAGCAGAGTTTAGAGTGAGGTTATAGAATAGCTTAGATCTCATTAGTAAAAGAAAAGCAATGGCTATGGTCGCTAAAGTTCAGTTTAATGGAAACCCCTTCCTTAAAACCAAAACGAACACCCTCACTACAGGTTGTTGGTATCAGAACACATAATTAACACAGAGATAGCCAGCCGTCTGCTGCTCTTAAGCTTGAAGTTTCCTCTATTAGTCTAAACACATAAAACAGTATAAAGGCCCCCAAGTAAGTAGTACTATACTTTTATCATCCCAGTACTCAGAAGGCAGAGGCAGACAGATCTCTGTTCAAAGCCAGCCTGGTCTAGCTAATTCTCAATCCCTTACAAATATTCTATTGATCATGTTTAAAATTTTCAAGGTAAAAATAAATTCAATTCTCAGGAGTCTAGAAAAATAGCCATATCAATCCAATCTATTTTTTTTAAAGACAGGGTAATTGCATGGCTCTGGATGACCTGGAAGTCATCATGACTCATCTGCCTATCTTTGCCTCTGAAATGTTGGGATTGAAGGCACCTTCATGGTCAGGTGTTTATCCAATCTTAGCAGGTTCACACAAGTAAAATGGATAATCTATTGAATTACGGAGTGCTATGAAAACTTACCAAAGCAAAAGACCTCTTTCTTCAGTAATTGGCATGTGTGTGGGAGTTTACACACACACACACACACACACACACACGCACACGCACACGCACACGCACACGCACACGCACACGCACACGCACACGCACACGTGAACTTTGAAGGCAGAACATAGTGAGAAACTGGGACGGAACCCTCTTCTCCAATGAAAACGATGCTAGACATTGAGAAATTCCAAGTTGCCTACGGGACTTTTTACACTGAGGACATAACACACCCTTCAAGCTTTACCAGTAACCTTGCTGAATGTTTACAAAGAGAAGTATAAAACCCCACACACTCCACCCTCCTCACATCCACCAAGACCTTCGACAGAACCTTAAGAGGGCCTGCTTATACTTGAACAGTGGAAAGCACATTTGTTTGGGCAACGCCTAATAAAGTCAATTCGTGTACCTTCATGTTAGATCTTTCCAGGAAGACTCAGTTCACTGGTGAGAAAGGTTTGCACCTTGTGCAAAGGAGAGCAACAAGGTAAAAACACAGATAACATGTTTATTGCCAAAGTCATCTTCCTTTGAGATCTTAGAGTACTAATTCTTTGGGCTATATAGCCTTCTACACAACACTCTGCCTCCATTTATAAAAAGCACTCCTTGAAAATTTAAGTTAACATTTTGACCAAAAGCTCTAAGAAATGTATAATCTAAGACATACTTGTAAATTAAACCCCAAGACATAGTGAGGATTAAGGGGCATGAGCAGTTAATGCTGCTGAGAAGAACAATGAGGAAAAGGGCCACGGTCTTGTACAGTTGAATTATAGCTGTGTTCCTGTAGGAATGTCGGAGAACTCACTGGAGCAACAAGGCTCTTTTAAAAAGAAGTTTTACCCTTATTTATTTAGTGTCTTGGGCGCTCTCTCGCGCTCTCTCTCTCTCTCTCTCTCTCTCTCTCTGTGTGTGTGTGTGTGTGTGTGTGTGTGTGTGTGTGTGTGTCTTGGTACCATCTTTATTCACTGAACCACCTTTCAGATGCTTATGTGTCTTATAAAATTGAGTACTTTTAATGTTTTTTCAATGTGTGTGAGTGGTTTGTCTGCACATATGCCTGTGTATCATGTACATGCCAGATACCTACAGAAGGCTCCCCAAAAGCATTAGATACCCTAGAACTGGAGTTACAGATATTTGTGAGCCTCCATGTGGGTATTGGGAATTGAACCATGGGTCCTCTGGAAAAGCATCATCTTGGTGACATCTGGACTGTATGAGACCCATTTCTTTTTGTTTTGTTTTGGTTTTTTGGTGTTTTTTTTTTTTTTTTTGCTTTGGTTTTTTTTCGAGACAGGGTTTCTCTGTATAGCCCTGGCTGTCCTGGAACTCACTCTGTAGACCAGGCTGGCCTCGAACTCAGAAATCCGCCTGCCTCTGCCTCCCAGAGTGCTGAGATTACAGGTGTGCACCACCACCGCCCAGCATGAGACCCATTTCAAGTCCCCTTTTTTTGTAGTAACAAAATAGATATCTGCATTTCCTTTGTGAATAACTCTCTTCATAAGTCCGAAGCAATCAGT
This sequence comes from Apodemus agrarius, assembly GCA_964023405.1. Classification (NCBI taxonomy): domain Eukaryota; kingdom Metazoa; phylum Chordata; class Mammalia; order Rodentia; family Muridae; genus Apodemus; species Apodemus agrarius. The sequence continues at coordinate 129,154,369 of OZ030010.1, forward strand.
TTCTTTGAGAATGGCCAAATGCAAACTCATTACCTGACACAGGTTAAAATCTATCGAGTTTCTCCTTCTATTATGTATGCTCCCCACTGTATTCTTTCCCCTTGTCAGGCATTGCTTGTTCTCCTCTACTTGAGTATTTCATGGTCAGGGGTGGGGCTCACTGGTAGAATGTTTACCTAGCATGTGTAAGGCTCTGGAGTCAACCCCTTACACCTAAAAGATGAAAATGGAAAACAAAACAACGAAACAAAAGAAAAAAACTGACTAATTATACTTTAATCAGCAAAATGCCTTATCTGAAAGGCAGAACACATATAAATGTTTTTCTGCTTACATGTTTGCTGTGAAATGCCTTTTTTTTTCCTGGAGACCTTTTAAAACCTGATCTTCTTATACATTTCCCATTTTAAAAAGTTGTCATAACTCTTTTAGGCTACAAGAGCTCAGTCACAAATGAGCTGATTTGGGAACAAGAACTGTCAGTGGGAGACAACACTAGATACAAGCAATGTATACTAAGGTCTCATGAGATTCTCCTATACACCTTGCATAAAGAATCATCACTGGAAGCTGGGCGTGGTGGCACACGCTTGTAATCCCAGCACTTGGGAGGCAGAGGCAGGCGGATTTCTGAGTTCGAGGCCAGCCTGGTCTACAGAGTGAGTGCCAGGACTACATGGAGAAACCCTGTCTCGAAAAACCAAAAAAAAAAAAAAAAAAAAAAAAAAAAGAATCATCACTGGGGCTGGAGAGATGGCTCAGCGATTAAGAGCACTGACTATTCTTGCAGAGGGCCAAGGTTCAGTTCCCAGCACCCACCTGGTGACTCACACCCACCTGTATCTCCAGTTCTAGGATATCTGACACCTTCTTCTGACCTCTGTGGGTTCTAGGCATGCATGTGGCACACATTCATATGTGCAGGCAAAAAAAAGTATACATATAAATGGAAATAAATCTAGTATGATTTTTTTAAAAAGAATTATTATTGGATACATATTCCCAAAACTACAATCAGCATTGTTCACCACTACCACCAAAAAACAAAAACAAAAACAAAAAGACAAAGAAAGATAGGCTTCTGGATTCAAGTAGTTTCCAGACAAATAGGAACTAGGATCTCCAACTGTCATTTTTCCCACATGCTACCATTTCCCCTACTTAATCTCCTCCTTCCACAATTCCACATCCACATGTACATACATCACTTTAATATGTCCCGGTCTGCTCTCCACTCCCCCTTCACTCTGCCTATTGTTCTTTTTAGCACACCCCACTTATTTACCTGCATGTATTATGAAACAGAAGGGCTGATTTTTTTTTGTATTTGTAGTACTTGTTCAGAGTTCCTTGTTCTTCATTTAAAAAAGCAGGTAAGCTGAATACTTTCTTGATTTTCTAAGGAAGCAACTAAATTAAGTTGCTTTTTGTACATGGCCCTTGATTACTTTTTTTTTCTACTGTGGCCCAGCCCTGTCCTAGGAGGCTTGAATTGAGATTCAATGAACCATGCTTTTAAAGCTTAACTCTACGGCATTAAAAAAAAAATCACTGGAAAGAGCTAAACTTTTTTTAATCATACCAGCTCTATGTAATTTCTCTTTGGTCTTAAAATAAATGCCTTAGTTTTCAAAGACAAAGACAATCATAAAAAATTACTATGAAATCTTGCTGAGTGTTTATTGGTTCTTTTTTTTTAAGGCAGTTGAAATCAATGTTTTAAAAAGAAGGCATTGAATATTAGCAATCTCTTCAGTCCTGTAACAGAGTAACAACAACTTGAAGTGAACAGTCTATAGAAGTATGTTCTTTCTCTTGCTTATCTGTCTTCTACTCCTCTTACCAAACACTGACTGATGCACAAATGGGTACATAGAATGTTCAATTAAGCTCAGATGCTCCTAAGTCAGCTTCCCATGGAACATGTTATAAAGAGTAGTTGAGTTCTTTATTTAGTTTTATGTACACTGGTGTTTTGACTGCATGTATGTCAGATCCCCTGGAACAGGAGTTGCAGACAGTTGTGAGCTGTGATGTGGTTGCTGGGAATTGAGCCAGGGTCCTCTCAGAGTGGTCAATGCTCTTAACCAATGAGCCATTTCTCCAGCCCTAGTATTTGGGTTCTTAAATGGAGAAGAAAACTGTTGGCTCACACCATGTAATTGGGAAAGCATACATTCTCTATTCATAGGCAAAGGGCCTGCTCAAACACACTTGGAAAAAGATACAAACTGAATGCTAAGGGTAAGAAACGCATTGAGAAGAACAAACGGGATAGATTTTAAGTGTAAATGTTAAGAGGCAATGAGTTTGCGCCAGTTTCTCAAAGAAATACTGTTTCCCATGAGATATAGAGTTCTTTAGAAAGAAAATGAAAAATAAATGTTTTATTGCTGATTCAGGTGTTAAAAGGGATCTTACACAGCCCAAGCTAGCCTCTAACGGTGTCACCAAGGATGACCTTGAACCTAGTCTTTCTTTCTCTCAAGTACTAAGATTACATACAGGTGTGTACCAACAAAATCCAATCAGCCAACAATCTAGATTTAGTCACATTTCTGACAACCTGTACTAGGTGACAAAATTGTTATTTTAACACGAGGTAGAAATGTGGAGGAAAACCATACCTAATAGTTGAGTAGTGTGTATATGACCATGAAGATGGCAATCAAACACAATCATTTAAGAGGCACCAGAAGCAAAGTCAAGATATGGAATCAGTTATATGGATGAGACAAGATGGTGTACACACACTATGGAGTTTCTCTTCAGCCACAAAGAACTAAATTATGTAATTTGCAGAGAAATGAACAGACATGAAGATCATCATGTTAAGGGAACTAAGCCAAAGCCAATCTCTTACATAATCTAGATGTGTAAAGGCTATCTAGGGTTTGCAATAAGTACTATTAGGGACAAAGGGGTTAATGAGAGGGGAGTTAATTAAACATACTGGGGATAGATCCAAGCATCGCAGAAGAGCTGGAAGTACGAAGACATCATGATGAAACTCATAGATTTTTTAATAGGGTTTTAAGCTTTTAATTTTTTAAGCAATAAAGTAAAGTCTTGGCCTGGATGTATACCCAGTATAGAACACCCATGAATCCCATCTATGGCAGCAGAAAAAAGAAGATGGGAGAAATAAAACAGAAACACCAAAACCTTGAGTGCTAAGGAAACATGATACCACACAATATAGTGTCCCAGGTGAGACTGACACTAGAAAAAAATCTAAGAAAAGTCACAAATTGTTGTGTAGCTATTCAAAGCGGCACCACTGTTAAAAACCTAATTATCATCAGCAGAGGAATGGGTCAACAAAATACAGTCTATCTGTATAATAGAATATTATCCAATCATAAGAACAAGTAAAATTCAGATATATGTTACAACCTGACTGAGGCTCACACATTGCCAAGTAAAAGAAGCCTGTCAAAGAGTCCATGCAAGATTCCATTTGTAAGAAATGTTTAACAGTAGCAAATCTAGAAATAGAAAATGCATTAGCGTTATTTAAGAAGGGATGGGGGTGAGGAGAAAGGGGGATCTATGATGAAAGACTGTGTAGTTTGTAGAGTGATTACAACTGATTTTGGTGACAATAGCCAGCATATTAAGAGGTACTGGACACTACAAATGTGTGAAGGGAAGTATAGGTCTGAGTCAATAGTAATGCATCAGTACTAAGTCATGAGTTAGGACAAATGTACTACACTAAGGACAGGTATTAATAAGAAGACACATGGGAATTAGATATCCAAAAATCGCTATATTATCTGTTAAAATGAAAAGTTAAATTTGAGAAGAGTAAATCTTGGCTTTAAAAGAATAAACAATCAATGATAAAATACATGTGGCAGGCAGAGGTCCAGGGGTACCATGATTATGACTTTCAACATGCTTTTTAGAAAGACCAATACTTGATGTAATTCTAATATTAGAAAGCTACATTAAGCTATTATTTGCTGGGGCAATTTTCCTAATCTCTCAATTGCTACCTTATCCGTTTTCTAATTTTTATTTGTTGTGAACATAAAACAATTCCTTGCTGTTGGTCTAAAGCATACCAAAATAGTTTCAGTTCACTTTCTAGATGGGATATGTAGCTACAAAGCAAGCTAAAATACAGGTTGTTATACAAGTTCAGCCTTTTCAGGCCACCTAAGAAACCCCCAGAGGAACACACATGCTTTGCTTCATGGAAACAAAGAAAGTAAATCACAGAGGGTTTTAATAATCCCAGGAGGTGGGGGAACGTATACATTAATCCATCCTCCCTGCTTCCAAAAAGGAGTGAAATTACTGCATATAACGTGCTATGCACATTGAAAGCCTGAAGTCATTTGACCTAAACTTCAATAATAAAGCACACAAATTACAGTCATTATGCCGATGTATGATTTGAGATCACCTACCAATCAGTAGGAGAAACACAGCTAGTTAGCATTTTTCAAAAACCTTGCCAAAATACAGCTCTGGAAGGTTTAAGACTGCCGATTATTCTTAGGTCTACTAATCCTGCAAGGTAAGAGAAGGAGGCCGATGAGAAACACATTTCTGCAATCAGCTTTATTATATTTCACTGAGAGTCACTTTTGTGTGTGTGTGTGTGTGTGTGTGTGTGTGTGTGTTGTGTTGTGTTGTGTTGTGTGTGGTTGGGAGAAGTAGTGCTGTTACTGGCCATTATGGTCACCCATGAAGAGTTACTGGCCACCCTTCATTTTAGTGAGTTCGTAACAGTTTTAAATTTTACTCCACATTGAGATCAAATAGGCTGCTTATTACCTGTTAAAAGACAAGTTCATTATGAACTTAAAATACTAAGGATCTTAGGTCCCCATTTGAACTGCAAAGTGACCTATGCCAAACCAGAGTGAATGGCCTGCAATGCATACTGATTGACCTATGCCGTGCTATTTCCTTGGCATTGTATTGTGTGAGCATCTAGATCACCCTCGTGGTGTGTGTGTGTGTGTGTGTGTGTGTGTGTGTGTGTGCGCACGCGCGCGCGCGCACTCACCCTCTCAGAGTCTATGTGTGTTATGTTTACTGTTCATTGGAATTCCTTTGTGTCCACTTCACATCTCAACTCAGAAGCTCTGGAATCACAGATGTTTACTACTGCACCCAGCACTGTCTGAATTCCTGCATGTCAAATGGTTTGTCCAGTTGAGTCAACCTTATCTTTTCTGCACTCTTACAACCACTACCTCTAGGACTCAATGATAGGGACAGCAATCAACACTCAAGACAACAATATGAAAGAGCAATACTAGAATTTCAACAAACTGCTCCAATAACTCTCAGACTCCAACAGATATGCCCTCAACGGTGTTACTAAAAGTATCAAAGGAAACAAGTTGGGGTCCTGAGGGGTAACTAGGGGCAGTAAAGAAAGACTTTTCCTGACACTGATTCTCTGAGGCAAGGACACATACTTTGTTGGTTCTAAGAATCTCACTCAAATCCTAATTTATTTATAACATTTATCTGGACTCATTGAACAGAAAGTCTGATGACATCCAATTCCAAATTCATCTATGGATTTCAGAACCATACAGTGATCTGAAAGAGCCCCATGTGATCTTGAAATCCTTGAAGAAGTATACATACAGAGGCTCTAAGGATATTGTTAAATGCCTATGAAATTAAGCTTCTCACAACTTTCTCCGAGTCTGTTTCTCTTCTGAACTTTTTTGCCTCTCCATCCCAATCTCCAAGGTTTCCTTCTGTAGAGGATGGGTGAAAGACAACACAGAAAACAGACACTCATTCCCAAGGTTGCTTGCATCTGTTCTAGCCTCAACTACAAACAAAGTGGCCTAAAGAGGAAACACCCCTGGCTATGACTTTTTTCTGTATTGCTCAATAGTGTATCTCAACTGTCATCTCCAAGCCACGAGTCACAGTTGCAGAATCACCAGAGGCACAGGGCTTATCAATCATACCAGACTAAGGCCTTGGTAGGTCCATTTCAGAAAGGTGACAGATATAGGGCTAAGCTCAAAGTGTCAAGGAAGTTCAAGTCAGAGAAGTCTGGCCATTAGCAACACAACCTTTCTCAGCACCCAGCAGATCTGTGAAATCACAGATGACCCCAGGGAAAGAAAGAAAAAAAAAGACCTATCCTCAGGCAACCATGACAGATATCCTTCTCCTCCACACAGAAGGCTGACTGCCATGCAACCCCTCTGAGAATGACAGAGTACATGGTCTGTCCAAAGCAATAGCTTTCAGGCTGGGCCACGCCTTAAGTTACTCCATTTTATAAAGGCACAGCCTTGACCTCAGTTACTATGCTGAACTTGGCATACTAGCAGAGTATGGCTGTACATCTTGTTGAGGTCAGTTAAGAACCACCACCACTCATCAGTGTGCCATGAAACATTAATTTACTAAAGCAGTAAATAAACCCGTGAATATTATCTAATCTTAGCAGAAACATCAAAGATGCAGGCTTATTGATCATACCAGACTGATGAAATACCAGTCCCCTGATCGTTGGACTATACAAGCAAGAATACCCCAAGAATGATATGTGAGCTACTAAGACTTAAGCACACTGGCCCATTCATTACTTGATGATTTGTCATGAACCTCCCCTAGGAAAACTGGCACAGGAAGACATTGATTTCTATCCTCAGAATGCATGTAGCTCAAGTACAGTTTCTCTCCCTATGACATAGAGCCTACTTAGGAACTTGAAAGCCATGTGTGCTGATATACACTTATAAACAATACCAGTACACTGAAAACAGATCATCAAGAGTTTAGGCCAGTTTCATAGAGTTATGCTAACAGAGTTAGAAGCTAGACTGGGCTCCAAGGGACCTTGCCTCAAACACTAACTAAAAAATCAGAAAAGAGCAAATGGACATTTGAAACTGCCTGACCCTCAGTTCTGCAGCTGCTAGCTCTGTACCCTCCACAGACCTTACTTTGCATGTGTACCAACTCTCTGCCCCTTTCATCTATTCTGTAACATATATGTTGATATGTACTTATATGTAATTGTGTGATATGCAATGTGATCTGGTTTAAATTGTCTATTATTTACCAGTATCAAATGAAATTCGAAAATTAGGAAATTTTAGTGCATTAAAAGCAATGAAATTTAAAAAGGCAATGAAATTGATATTGTTTATGTGTTTATTATTCAGTCAATGGTGACACGGTAGAAAGACACAAATCTGTCCATCTTCTGTTTGTGATAGTTTCCTTACAATACCCTCTCTACCACTCCAGAATCGGTCATTGTTTGTTTTTTTTCCTGAAACCTGTAATGTTTAAATAAAAGGATATTTTAAGACAAATGCAAGGATGTCTTACCCAATTCATCCACAAAGAGGTACCTACCATTTTTTCTCAGTTTCCAAAGTCCCATGGAAACAAAAATAGAGCTACATCTGGTGCACGCCTTTAATCCCAGCATGTGAGAGGCAGAGGCATGGGATCTCAGGTGAGTTTAAGGGGAACCTCGTCTACAATAGGGAGTGCCAGGCCAGCTAGGGCTTCATAGTGAGATCCTATCTTGAGAAAATGAAAAGGAATATCTGAAGGCAGACCTTTGAATGTTAAATCAAGGTCTTGTGTGTTTACTTACATGAAAAACTGAATTCACATTGGCTAGAGATATAGTTTAGTGGTGGGTCACTTTCCTAGTACATATGTACATATACACAAGACCCTGGGCTCCACATCCTCCATCATCATCATCATCATCATCAATAGTTTTCTAACAAAACAGAAATTATAAGGAACAAAGACAAACACTCATTTGCTATGCATTCAAGTCCCTACAGATCTGCTTAATTTCTGGCAATCTTCAGATATACATATAACGGGACTGGGGCTCCTCAGTCACTACACAACCTTAGAGCCAGTGCAAATATACAGAGAGTGTCTTTGTTCTCTTTACTATATGACTTGTCAGGTAACCACTTTGGGCAGAGATGAAGGGAAAGGGGCTGAGAATGGAACTGCTGCAGAATGGTGGCGTCTGCCATAGGATCTAATTGAGACAAAGATACTTGAGACCCACTGCTCACCAACTCAGACGATCAGTCAATTTTCTGTGGCTTAGAACAACAGGGTGAGTGCCTGCTCGTAGCATTACTCCAAGCTACCAACTTGGCTGCCATTAATTTTGGGGGTCATGGGCCAACAATTAATTCATAAAGCAATTATTGTCATCATCATTCCAATTACCTACCCCTTCCAGAATATGGCTGGCCCTTTGTCAATTTAGGATGAGCTATGATCATGGAAAGTGGGTGGTTCAGGACTGCAGTCACTAAGAGACAGAAGTGAGCAAGAAAAGAAAAGGCTGGAGAGAAAGAGAAACAAAAGGGAAGCACACAAGCTAGCGCTACCAGTAACGGGAAAGTCCCCCAACTGATGCAAATGATGACCTGGCACCAAAGCCTTGGGTTCCATCAGGCACAGGGCTGTTTTTCTCCCTAGTTTCCATTACACGGAGCCTGCAGATGGCACACAGCATTACTACTGCAATTATTGAGCATAATTATCATGAAGAGTCTTTGATGTGATAGCAAAAATTATTAAAATGACCCTTCCTAGAGAAGAAGGGCAATAAATACAGCCTCATTCGGAAAAAATCAAGGACCGCCTTTTGTAGCAGGCCCTTCTGCCAGAAAAGCGTAAGTTAATACACTTGTTTTTTCTTCCTCTCCTTGGATATCTTTTATCCTATGTGGAAATGAATAATGGTATGTCATTCAAGATATATTTTAAGAATATACTTAAAAGTACTTCAAAGGGAAATAAAAAATGAAGTGACCTCCTCTGTGTAGTTCCTCTGATCCCATGGTAACCAAGAAGGAACAATTTTTAGAATCTGCCTTCAAGGATGAGAATAAATAACAACTGAACTAAACCCTGGCCTCATCTTAAAGCTAATACTTGTCAATGCCATAATTATCTGCTTGAATGTGCCAACACTACAGTATAGTGTTAAAAGAAACATTAACTAGAAGTATAAATGTCCCATGTCACATTTTGAATCAACCTGACCTTGTGTTTTAATACTAAGCCAAAATAGCACAATCCTAAATTGCATACAGCATTACAGAAAAATCTACATTTACCATATCCAGTTTACTCAGTTTCGATGTTGGACCATAAAACCATTTTAAAGCTGAGACAAAACTATGTATGTCCAGCATTATGAGCCTTGAGTTTGGTAAATTGAATGCACAAAACAGAGTAGGTTCAACTAAGTTATATGGAAAATGTGTTTATGCTTTTGGTTCTGTTTTTTAATATAAGACAATGAACATAGCCCAATGTAAATATCAGTTAGCTGCTAGGGTCTAGATATGGTATGAGGTCTCATAGAACTCATATGTTGGAGACTTGCTCACAACTGTGGCACAGTTGGGGTGAACCTATAAGAAGCCTAGCAGGAAGCCACTTGGGTAGACTCCCTGGAGAGACTGTGGAAGCCCAGCCTCTCTGGCTTCCTATGAGAAGCAAGTTCTTTGTCCTATACAAGCTTCTCACTCCTCACACCATCTATGAGAAGTCTTTGGTAGAGCAAAGCTGACACCAGCACCATACCTTTGAATCTCTACAACTATGAGCTAATGAAATGTCTGTCCTTTATAAAACTAGCCTGCCTTGGAGATTATAGCAATAGGATGGACTTTGCCAACTGTTCTACCATGTTAATAGTACATCAGTATAAGCAGAGGAACTTAGAAATGAACCATTATAACCCTGGGGCTAGAAAATCAGAGGCAGGTAGATGCCTGGGGCTTTCTGGCCATTCAGTTTTGCTGAATTGTTGAGTTCCAGGTTCAACGAGACCCTCTTGTTTCAAAGAAAATTAATTATAAGGTAAAAAATAGAGGATACCTGATATTGACCCCACACACACACACACATACTTATAAACACATACATATACACAAAGAGGTGAACTGTATATGCAGTTCTCACTGTATATACATATGCAGACTCGAAAAGGTTCTTGGTAGCACAGACTGAGTTTCTACTTAGCTTGATGACTGCTAGTAAGGAAAAAAGGATGGGGTCCTAGAGTGTTCATCATTTCATTAGTCTGCTATGAATCTCTCGGATTCTGTAATTTTTGGCCACAAATAAAATGAATTACTATTTCAGGGTCTATGATGGCTAATCTCTATTGTCAGCTTGACTGAATTGACAATCACCATGGAAACATACCTATGGGCATGCCCATGAGGGTTTCCATAAAGGTTAAGAGAGGAGAAGAGAATATGGGTGGCACCATCCCAGGGACTGAGGTTCCAGGCTGAATACAAAGGAGACAGCAAGCTGAGTAGGAGCAGGAGTGCCCCTCTTCCTCTCTCCACTTCCTGACTGTGGATGCAATGTGACCAGCTACCCCGCGCTCCTGCCGCCATGTGTTCCCCTCCATGATGGGTACTGTTAAGCTGTCAACCAAAATAAACCCTTCCTTAAGAGGCTTATCAAGAATTCTTGGCACAACAGTGAGAAAAGTAACTAATCAGCGTATTCCTGAAAAAAAAAATATTTCAGGCTGAGCACACTGGCAGTGGTGGCGCACACCTTTAATCCCAGCACTTGAGAGACAGAGGCAGGTGGATTTCTGAGTTCGAGGCCAGCCTAGTCTACAGAGTGAGTTCCAGGACAGCCAGGGCTACACAGAGAAACCCTGGGCAAGGAAAAGCAGGAGCAAAACAGATGCTTGGCACATGGGAGGCCTTTAGTTCTATCCCTAAAAGTAAAACAAAACTTTTTTTCTTTTCTTTTTCTTTTTTTTCCTTTTTACTTGCTTTTTTTTTTTTTTTTGCTTAGCAGTTAAAATTCTAATAGCATGCACGTGCTATTTCTTTTTACATTTGTTTATTTTATGTCTGTGTGTATGCAAATGAATGTGAGCATGCTTTGGGTATGACACCTCTGGAGGTCAGAGGGCAACTTGAGGGTGTTGACTCTCTCCTGTTGTGTGGAGTCTGGGGACTGAACTCCTGCCTGCCTTCCCTGACCACCCCCCCCAACCCCAGAGCCATCTCAGCAGCCTGAACATGTCAGTAACCCAGGGAGACTGCTGCTCAAGAAGTGTACTACATATAGTGCATTTGTTAGAACTAAATTAAGAATCTGGTTAAAATTCTGTGATTATACTCATTAAGCCAGAGACACCATGTTTTATGAGAAGCATAGATACTTGAGTATAGGCTTGATTCTGTTGCTTAGCAGGCATGACTTGGGGAGAAGACCAGAGCCTACTTTGGAGAGCTGTTGGACACATTAAAGGTTTATAGAATCTAAGTCAATAGTGTCCACAGGATGTGTGTAGCTCAGGGATCGAAGAATTGCCTAACAGGTACAAGGTCCTGGGTTCCATCTTATGAACAGCAACATCAGAAGATACTATAGGTTTCTCCTTTTAGCTTCTCTGTTCTGGTTACTTAACTGACGAAAATGTGTTTGTGTCTTAGTATCAGTAGCCTTAAAAGTGCTTATTTTTAAAGATTTGTTTTGGTACTTTTTTAAAAAGACTTATTTATGTATATGAATGCTCTCTCTGCATGTACGCCTGAACCCTAGTAGAGGGCATTGGATCCCAAGCCACCATGTGGTTGCTGGGAACTAAACTAAGGACATTTGGAAGAGTAGTCAGTGCTCTTAACCACTGAGCCATCTCTCCAGTTCCCTGTACTTTTAAAAGTGTGTGTGTGTGTGTGTGTGTGTGTGTGTGTGTGTAACCCACACATGCTCACATGCTGAAATGTGCGTAAGTGTTCTCCGGAGGCCAGAAATGTCATGGAGTCTGAGTTACAGAGAGTTGTGAACCATCTGATGTGGATTCTGGGAAGCAAACCTGGGTCCTTGGCAAGAACAATACATACTTTAACCATTGAGCTATCTCTCTTGCCCTCAAAGCATTTATTTTTAATGACAGGCTAAGCAATAATTTCACTTTATTTAAAAACAAAACTGTCCCTTTATGAAATATAGGCTATAGAATTTTTAGTTTTAAAAATGGTTGTTGTAAATTTGGAAATTAAATGAGAAAAAAGGGATTAAAAGTTGACTCATATCAGCAAGTTCATAGTCTGATCTAATATACTAGGGGATACATTTTGTGTCAATATCCAAGTATTTCTACATACTTTTCCTTTGTATCTTAGCATATTCTTACTCATAAATAAAATGAAAGAGATTGAAAAAGGACACTCCTGTTATTTTATTTAAATATGCACATGACCTTTTAAAATTTGCATGCAAAAAAAATGTACCTACTGCACTGCCACAACTAATGACCACTCTTTTCCTAATAGCAGTCATTTTCTTGAAAGAACATTCTGTTCTGTGAGGCAAAAGCAAAGCAGGTGATGCAGAAATTCAGACTGTCTACTAGGGATAAATGTATGTCAAATAACAACTAAAAATATAAATAAATAAAACACCCTGAGATGAAGGGACTTTGTTCCTTATCACATCAAAGGAAGAGAGAACAAAGATGGAAATGACAGCTCTCCACACAATTGGTTAGCATTTAAGCACCTTTTTTTTTTTACACACACACCCTTTTTTTTTTTTTTTTGATGTTGCTGATGAGAATTTATGGACCTCGGCGCATCTGTCAGCTTACTGCCTGATCACTTCCTTATACTCTCTTTTCGTCTTCAATATCTCTGTCAAAGAGGTGTTCTTCTATTTAGTTTTAGCCCGGTAATATAGATTTCCCTTCCCTTACCCTCCCTCTCCCATTTGTGCCTAAGATTCATAGGTGTACACAAAGGGAGGCGACTTCAGCGGTCCTCTGGCCGTGATCCCAATAGTACACAGGATTTAGGACACCAAGAAACTGGATAAGCAAGTGTGTGATTGTAATCACAGCATTATTAAATTCAACAATATAACAGGAAAAAAGAATAAGCTCCAGGGGACTCTATGCCTTCTTCTGGATTCCAATGTGCAACATAACCTACCCTACTTGCATTTACACACAATTAAAATATAATAAAAATAAATCTTCAAAAAAGAATGTGTATGCATATGGGGATGTATATGCAAGGCCTTGGGCTTAAGGACTGCTAAGCACACAGGGGTTAAGGGAATAAGAACAGAACCGTCAATGTGTTTACAAAGCAGAAAACAGGCCAGTGAGATGGCTCAGTGGGTAGAGGGAATTGCTGCCAAGTCTGACAACTTGAGTTAGATCTGAGACCCACAAGGTAGAAAAAGAACCTATGTCAGCAACTGCCCTTTGATCTACACCCACAGAGACACACACACACACACAGAGAGAGAGAGAGAGAGAGAGAGAGAGAGAGAGAGAGAGAGAGAAGTTAATAAATGTTAAAATTACTTTTTAGAAAAAGACAAAAGCAGTTATGTTTTTGTTTTAATAAAAAACAAAAAAACTACTTCAGATTAGGGATAGAAAAAAAAAACCCAGAAGGCCTAGCAATTAAACACAAAATCAGTATAAGACAGGAGCAATTTCTACAGAGATTCCAAAGCCTATAATAAGTGATTGTATATCTGTTGGGATATTCTCTCTCTCTCTCTCTCTCTCTCTCTCTCTCTCTCTCTCTCTCCTTCTCCCTCTCTCTCTGGCTCTGGCTTATCAAAGGGAGGAAGCCATTTAGAGGAACCACTTCATCACAGTCATGGGGCTAGAAAGGAGATGGTCAAGTGACTGAATGACTTCTTTGTCTTCTAAGGAGACTCACATTCTCTAACCAGAACACTGAACGGAGTGGGTCAGAGGTACTAGATCAAATCGTGGTATCCACGATGCTCTGCATCTAGTCACCCAAGCAGGAGGAGATAAATCACTGGGACCAGATGGTATCCACCAGCCAGTTTGGAGGTAACTCAAGGGTGAAATTGTTTTGGCCAACATGTGTAGGCTGTCTTTACAAACAGCTACTGTGCCCAAGAGACTGGTGCTTGTCAATGTGATTCCTATTCATAAGAAGGGTTCCAGAAGGGATCCTGGGAAGTAGAAACCAGTAGCACTCATTTCCATATCAAGCACTCGGGTGAACTTTACAAGAAAGTTGAAATCAGTCCACACTTGCAAAATGAAAGCTTTAAGAGGAAGAGGGAAACCAAAATTTTACCAAAGGGGGAAAAATTCACATTCACTTATTATCCTTGAGGCAATGGAACAGGTGGAGCTAGGAGAGTATACAGATTAAGGACACTTTATGAAGAATGCTAAAAATATAACAAAAGGCACTAAACGCAGCTTAGTGTGTATTGTAACTGAACTCTCCTTAAAGGCTTATAAGAGAGAAAGAAAAATTCAGAGGTCAAGAAAAAGACTGGGTCACTGATAATTTCCTTCAAACAAACAAACAAACAAACAAACAAAAAGCTATAAAAGGTACACAGAAAAAAACTAAGGTTCAGTATGGGAAAATAAGAATATGACCTGTTTTGATTAAGTAAGCTATTCCTTGCATCGCCTCTTGCTATGTTAAAGATACTTAGCAAACAACCCAGGAACTATAGCAATGTCTCACTTTAGTGTGGATTCAGGTTTGGGGATGAACCCCTACACAAAGCAAGCCTTAGTTTCACTCCCCCCAAAACCCTTCCCCAGAGAAAAGGGGGCAAAAGAAACATTCAGCCTGTGAAATTTCCTGTAGAAGGCTGAAGCCACCCTCTGGGACACAGCCTGTTCTGTTGCACACAAATACTTCACTTGCATATTTAACCAACTCTGCCATCTGACTTCTAGACATTCAGTTCTGCCCTGGGTTTAAAAGGGACAAAGAGTGGACCAAAATCAATGACAGCAGAAGTGACAGCTGAAAAGGAAGGCAGAAGCAACAGTCTGGGGCCACTTAGCTTAGGGGTGCATAGTTCCTTATACTTCAAAGAGCCCCGAGGGCATTACTGCATTATAACAGCATTTGTTAGCTGACTCTCATAAGGACGACTTCAAGTCTTCTTTACTAGATTGTTGTTTCTATCTTTTTAATAAGGTGGGAGAACAAATACATTAGAAACAATTTTCCTGGAAAATGTTTGAAATATTTTGAAAGACAATTTGATGCCTAAAGAGTAATCTTTGGGAACAACAAAAATAACTTACACAAAGTTTCTTGGTTTGTTTTTTTTTTTTTTCAGAGACTTTATTTTATTTTACTGGTACTGGAGATGAACTCAGGGTCTGACCCAAGTACTGAGCCACACATCACCAGGATAGGTACACAGAGGTTTTCTGATCCTTATCCTCTTGGATCTGCCTCCCCAAGTAGTGGAATCACAGTAATACATCTGCACCCTAAGACATGAATTTTTCACAGTGTATTTGTTTCCTTTTTATGTATGTGCACGTGCATGCATGCCCCAGTGCACATGTACACGTGGAGTCAGAGAACAACTTGCTGGAGTTTGTTTTCTCTTTCTAATACATGGGTTCCCAGGATTGAACTCAGGTAGTCAGCCTTGGCAGCAAGTGCCCCTATTGATTGAACCCATCTTGTCAGCCACCTAAGACATTGCTTTATTTACTTATTGTAATTATGTTCATTTACTGTGTGTGTGTGTGTGTGTGTGTGTGTGAGAGAGAGAGAGAGAGAGAGAGAGAGAGAGAGAGAGAGAGAGAGAGAGAGAGAGCACATTTCTATGTGTGTGAGCACAAATGCCCTAAGAGGTGTAAGGACAACTTGTAGGCTTTGGCTCTCTCTTTCTACCAGGTGGGTCCTACGAATCAAATTCAGATCATCCGGCTTTGTGGCAAGGTCTTTAACCATTAAGCAATTCTGCACCCAAGACATAATTTTAAAGATATAAGCCAACACATGATACAAGGTGCAACTTGAAAGACTTCCACAAACGAGTTTTCTAGAGAAAACTATATGGGAGGATTCTGTAAGGAAAACCGGTTTGCTTGGTGTACATTTGGAATCTTAAGGACTGTTCCAAGGGAGGACATTAGTGGTCCTTCCACCTGAGTGTGATGTCCTTGCCCGAGACACAACATCTGAGGACCGCCTGGCAGAGCAAGGCAAATAAAGGATGAAAAAATTAATCCCTGAAGATTTAAAAGAGGAGTTAAGTGAACATGATAATAAGGTTTATTTCTAGGGTGGGTTCAAATTATTTCTTCAAACACACAATTTCCCATGTGGGTAGAGGAAAAAAAAATCTGCTGAGCACTCTTCACATCTGCTAAATGCATTCCTCTCGAGGCAACTTGGGCATGATGAGTGGAGCAGAACCTACACAGGCAGGAACGGAACAAGAGAACAGTGCTTGAGAGAGCTGAGGCGGTCTCAGCCTGCATGCCCACAGAAGCAGGACGGCACAGCCCCACACACTGTGAAATGATCAGGTGCTCCAGGGAATGAAATGGTGCCTGGGTGACAAGAAGGACTAAAGAGCAGTTTCTTGGGAAAAAAAAAAAGAAGTTGCTACATTATATTAGTCACGTCTCTGTCCATGAGAAAGCCCACAAGTTCAAGGTGAAAAAGTGATGTTAAAACTGGCTTTGCAAGAAGGGACTGTAAATTCCACATGATGGAAGCAAAGACCTTCAAGAATGGACTGACAGGAAAAGGGGCAGGAAAGAAAACAGTGAGTCACTCTTTTACGTTCTAAATGCCAATATAGTAAATGTCACATGCCCTGGAACTGACACAAAACACAGACAATACAAAAATTCTATATGAGGATGAATGAGTTATGACTAGTTTTTTAGTTTTAGGTGGCCTTGACATAAGATGGAACTTGAGCATAGCCCATCACTGCTCCCAATCTCAGAAGGCATTTCATAAACGGATGTGTGTGTGTGTGTGTGTGTGTGTGGTCATATATGGCTCTTAGTGCTGATATTTTGGAGAGTGCTTCTTGAGAACAATGCCCTCTTAACATTTCCTCCTTCTTAGCAGGATCAGACACTAAGAGCTCCAGAGTGATGCCTCGCTACAGGAGGGATGAAAAGCTTACAATCCTGCCAGCATTTCTGGAAGGAACAAGCATCCTCTGTGCGGGCACACAGTATTTATTTCATGAGAAGCCGCACAATGCCGACTTTTCACTGAAAGCTTGTAAACTCCTTGTTTCCTCTCTGGGGGAAGAACAGGCACTGCTGTGGTCCTCAAGGCTCCCTGCCTCCTCTCCAGCTCCCACCACTCCACAGCTGCTCCCACCACAGAAAAGAGGTGAGCACAGAGCAGAGCCAGCCTAGTGGCAGAGGAGGCTACAAATGCAACAGCTACGGCAGCAAAGAACTGGAAGTATCTGCCTGTTTTAACCGCACTCCACCAAGGAGTATGTTTTGTTTTTGGTTTTGAAAGATGTGTTTCCATTCTCACTCGCCCTCCCCTAAACACCTGGCCCTTGTCAAATGAAAAAGGATGATTTCCCTCACTTCTCAGCTCTCAATGTCTCCCTCTACACTCTAGGGATGTAAGTAGGAAAACTGGCTGTGTGTGAATGACCGCTCACTCACTGGGTTTCAAGCCACTGAGACACAGACGAAGCTTAAGACCATAAGATGAATTTCCTTAAGAAATGGTAAAGGCGGCCGGGCAGTGGTGGCGCACGCCTTTAATCCCAGCACTTGGGAGGCAGAGGCAGGTGGATTTCTGAGTTCGAGGCCAGCCTGATCTACAGAGTGCCAGGACAGTCAGGGCTACACAAAGAAACCCTGTCTTAAAACAACAAAAAATGCATCCACTTGTGTAGACACCACTTCATAGCCGGGCAGGGGTGGTGCACGCCTTTAATCCCAGCACTTGGGAGGCAGAGGCAGGTGGATTTCTGAGAATGAGTTACAGGACAGCCAGGGCTACAAAGAGAAACCCTTGTCTCAAAACAAAACCAAACAAAAAGGAAGGAAGGAAGAAAACAAAAGAAAGGAAGGAAGGAAGGAAGGAGAGAGAGAGAGAGAGAGAGAAATAAATAAATAAATAAATAAATAAATAAATAAATAAATCTGGGTGTAAACTTTGGTTTCTTGTTCTCCAACCTGAGAGGGTAAGATTCCCCTGGAAATACAGTTACAGACCCCATTTTCCTACTTAACATCCCTAGAGTGTGGAGGAAGACATTGAGAGCTGAGAAGTTAAACTTTGTTAAGTTAAGCCTTTTTCGTTTGACAAAGGCGAGATGTTTAGGGGAGGGTGAGAGAGAATGGAAAAACATCTTTCAAAACAAAAATTAAAACATACTCCTCAGAAATCTAACCTGGGTCCTCTGGAAGAGCAGTCAGTGCTGTTACCCACTGAAGCATTCCATCTTTTCAGCCCATGTAACATTTTTCAAGCCCACATTAGTTAATACTAGACATTAGAATAATGACAATCAAAACTTAGGATTTGAGTGTAACGTGCTATTGGGTATGTTGCTTGCTTGCCACATCAGATGATTTTTCAAATTTAAATGTAACTCACTATTTACCCAAAGTCAATGTAAAGTTCTGTGGCTTTTCGATTACTCACAGGGCTTTCTATCACCAGGCTCAAACCATTCCTATCACCCCCAACAGAAGGCCCAGGTGGCCACCTTCTCCCCCCACCCAGCCATGTATACTAGCCTTAAACAGATATTGTCAACGTTCTGCTGCTCTGAATTTGTCTTTTCTAGATAGCTCATTCATTGCCCTAGTGCTGCTAAGAACATATACCCCACCTCAAAGCCTTTCCTTCATCCAAACATGTTTATGATATATACTTTGTTTTTATTCCGATGTGGAATAAAACATTCGCAACTTCTTTAGAACACTGAAACCATACAAGTTTCCTAAGTCATGACAAGCTCCCACTACCATGCTAGGGTTCTAATTTTCCTGAGCAGTGGATCAGGGAAGTAGGATGCTGGGTAAGAGCCATAAATCTCCATCTAAAAGAAACGCCAATCCACAGACATTGTGGGCTAATGACAGAAACTTAACATGTCACTGGTCTCCACAAGCTGACATTCCTACTACTCAGGAGACCAGAAACAACAAAGCCATTTAAATTGGGAGAGAGGACCAAAACACAAAGCACTCTAAAACAAGGGTTTTAATCCCTCAAGTAAGAAAACATACTTAAATTTAGTCACTACTTCCTGTTTTCAACCTAGAATTTTGCATGCTGAACTTTAACACACACACACACACACACACACACACACACACAATTGTAAAAGCAGAATGAAATAGTAAGAGGCAGACCTTCTGCCTTGACAACATTCATGTGATTACATCTTTCAAAAATGGTAGTGGGAACACACATAATCAACTCTCAGGATCAGAACACAACGAATTATCCCCAAGATATGAATGCAGCTGAAAACTCTAAGAATACCCAGTGTTCCGAACACAGCTAAAAAGTGGGCTTCCTAGTCACTAAGCAATTCAAGACAGTCTCAGGCTATAACAAGACACTCTCGTAATACAGTTGAGTGCAAACATGATCAAACTATTTTAGGAGCCTGGCATGGGTGAGTTGAATGTCCTTTTCAAATGATGGTGGGAGGCAGTAATTGGCCTTTGTGAAAGTCATAGAGCTTGCTCATGTCTTTTCACTCTGAAAAATATTCTTTATTCATTATTCCAGTTGCTAGGCAAAGTCTTTCCCCCTGGTAATAGCTACTTAATTTTAGCCCCATAGTCCAGGAATTAATTTTTTTCTACTTCCCAAATTTCTCTTTTATTTAGTATTTTCTTTTCTTTCAGCAGTAATTTTGGTGGTTATCCAGTGATTGCCACCTAATTGTTAAACTGCATCTCTTTACCGGAGCTTCAACCTCTCACCATTATCATGCTTGCCCTGCGCCAGCTGTCCCTAGCCAATCAACAAATGCAGTGCTACACAGTGCCAAACATCAAAGACAAAAATGACCACACTCTGCTCTCGAGTGTAGTGTCGTTCTTTGTGCCGACCCATCCCTTGCTAGCCCCATTTCTATCCCTGTCTTAGCAAGCTTCAGAGTTGAGAGAACCTTCCCAAGGAGTGGCTGGGTTTGAGATCTGACTATCTCGGCTGCCCCTTCCCCAGGCAGACCTTCTAACATCTTCTTCATATTCAATTGGTTTGATTTTATTCAGATGCTGAACGCATGCAGTAATAGAAGAGTCTTAGCAACATGAATGACTCAGGAATCTCCACCTCCCTTAAATAAGCCAAAGCTACAATTACTTTATTTTCAAACACACACACACACACACACACACACACACACACACATCAAAACCTACCAACGATGTTGTAGAGGGGAGGGGGATGACACACAAGGAAACAAGCCTGTTAAAAAGTATCAAATATGCACTATGCTCCATTTCACTCACCTTTCCTAAATGTCTACAGCTGTCTCGCCTTCATTTCTCTGCAGAAAGATGGAGCAATAGCCCACAGTAGACAACAGGTCAGAGAGCGATGGGTTCAGAAACAGCAGGTGACTAGACAGCAGTAAACGAACAAGCCTCGGAGTGGACCAGGAAGGACATTACGGCACCAGTACAGTCATCTGCCCTCCAAGTGTAAGCATGCTATCACAAAGGCCATCTCAAGTCCTCAGCCAGCTAGCTTCAGAGGTTACAGAGATCAAGAGTGTCCACTAAAGGCACAAATCAAATATGAACTGAAATGATAACTGAAAGTATAAAAAGATTCTAGATCACGGTGCCACATTCCAAGACTGAATTCCAAATGTTATTGCGTGAAAGCATAAACATATGTTTTTAATTGGTCAGTTCCGTGGTTCACTGCCTATGAATGGCAGAGGTATTTCCAAAATAATAATCGACACAGACCTAACAAGTGGGTCCACAGGACCAACTCCACAAAATTACATATATCTAAAATTCTTACCTCTTAAAATGGTGGTAGGGTATCAGGTTTCCCATCAAAGTAGATGTCCTATGGCCTATTTTAAGCTCTAATGTACATTTACAAAAGTCCTGGATCTATGTTGTTCAGGCTAACACACTACCAGTTTGAAGGGAGTCCTCCTGCCTCAGCGTCCTGCGTGCATAACAGTTTACCACCCTCCCTGGTTTCCAACAAAAAATAAATATTCTAGGCAATATCCCTTTTAAATGACTCTAGTTCTGAGGAAAACAGTTGTAATTTATAAAGGAAAGGAAATCTTAATACTTGTTCAGATAACCACCAACAGGGAAATCAGGAAGATTAATGGAACCTGTTAACATTACTGCTCAGATCTATCCTCGAGGCTCCATTCCCTCATCTACAGAGGCATTCTTCTATAAGGCATTTTCTAACTGAAATCTATGGTTTTCAGTTTCGTCCTTGCTACTTATATTGTACTCTACCAGTGTCCCCCGCAAAACAGGCTGCTCAACGGAGTTACAAACTGCCACCCACTAAGCCAGCTATCTTGACAATACTGTCCTACTAGTTAATAAAGCCAGGGCTGGCCTGAGACCCTATCCTGCCTTCACTCAAAGCTTGCCCAGAGGGCCCTGCCACTCAAGGCTCCAATTTACAACACTGCCCTGGAAAAGAAGCTGACCCACCCTAGTGCCCTGGAACTAAAAATAACCCTGTGGGCCTGCAGGCTAGCCAGGTTCAGGCCTGGACCTCCTTAACCCTGGATGGTCTTAGGTTGCACACTCCTGCCAAAGAACTCACTCCACATCCTGAGTCTCCTCTCATGCTCCAGGCAAACGGTGGAATTTAAGGCACATTAAAGCCTTCATGACCCCTCGTTCCTCCTTTATCTAGTAAAACACAAGGGGAGGCAAGTAGTTGCATCTCGAGAAAGGAAACAACTGGCTCTCTTAACCCAACCCTGGGCCTCAGAGTGTAGAAATGGGACCTCAAGACATAGAATTGAATAGCTGATTGAAGGTTATCGAGCACAGTCTGGGGATCAGTCTTCTATCTTGCTCCTAGTCCACTGAGCCACAAGCTGTAATTGTAAACACATAAATCCGATTCCAAAACACATATTCTACAGAGTTTGGACACTTCTGTACAAATGGGTATTGTGATGATCCCTAAGCAGTCTTTGACCATTGCACTTAAAACAATAATTCATACTTTAGCCTATAGTATTCCATCCGGTTTTCAAAAACTAAAAGCACCGATGGAATAGAAAGAGTGCTTCCTTGCTGGTCTGTGGCTCCCTAGGAAGAGACTCACACACAAAAAAAATTACTCACACTATCTGTTATTTCAAACGCAGAAATACTAACAGGTCTTGGAGAGATGTAGCTGCATATTCTATGTTGGATTTCCATGCAGAAGCAAAGTGTGGAGGGAGGCTAATCCTTGGAAACGTATTCATAAAATTCCTTCTGAAGTACAGATCCTGGTTTTCCTTCAACTACATCTGTAGCCAGGGCAGGAATAAGAACTGCTCATATTGGTAACATGTCAGCAGACCCAGACATCATTCTATTCTGTATAGTCTGTCTATTATCTATTATTCATCTATCCATCCATTATCTATCTATCCACCCATCTGTCTGCCTGTCTGTCCATTTGTCTGGTTATGCACAAGTTGAGTGTGTCTTATCTGGACCAGCAATCCTTCTGAGTTCAGAGATTTTTCAGATTTTGGAATATTTGCATACATGTCAGACATCTTGAGGATGAGACTGACGTCTAAACAACCCCATTTATTTCATGAACACATCATACACGTACCTGGAAGTGATTTTATACAGTATTTTTAGTGGGTGTGCATTTTTACTTTGACCTAGCTGTCACTTGAGACCAAGTGTGGTATTTTCCACTTGTGGGATCATGTCAGAGCTCCAAAAGTTTCAGACTTTTGAAGCTTCGAAAATTTCAGACTAGAGATGCTCAGCCCATATGACTTCTTTGCCTTTGCTCTCCTACAATGTATAGACCCTGCTGAGTTAGGAAACCAACCACCTTCCTCATTCCTCCAATAGGCTATGATTCATAATATAAAGTTCTTGTAATGTTTTTTCCCCTAAGCACTTAACAAATATTTTTGAATACTTTATATCCTTAATATGACCATAAACAATTGTCCAAGTCAAGACACTGCAAAAAAATTACTAGTACTAATGACACTGGAAGCTAGGCGGTGGTGGCGCACGCCTTTAATCCCAGCACCCAGGAGGCAGAGGCAGGTGGATTTCTGAGTTCGAGGCCAGCCTGGTCTACAGAGTGAGTTCCAGGACAGCCAGGGCTATACAGAGAAACCCTGTCTCGAAAAAAAAAAAACCAAATCCAAAACAAACAAACAAACAAACAAATAAATAATGACACTGGAGATTATGGCTATAGCTCAAGTGGTTTATCTAAATTACATGAAGCCTTAGGATCCAACCTCAGCATCAAATATACAAAGTGTGGCCCAATTTACACCTGTAATATCAGAAGATCATTTTTCTACATTTTTCTACAATTTTATCAAAAGATATTTTCCACGTAAATCTTCAATTCTATCATAAAATGTTTCTATCCCATATTTCAATTAATTGTTTTACATGTCGACCACTTTACTCCTTAATTTTCCATTAAAATTGTCAATTTTAACGTGTTTATCTGAAATATTTTCCATGTAAATCTTTAATTTCATCATAAAGTTTCTACTTCCCTTTAAAAAATAAAATACAATAATAAAAAAAGAAAAAAATATCAGAAGATCAGAAATTTAAGGTCATCCTCAGCTACATAGTGAGTTTGAGGCCAGTGTAGAATACGTGAGATTCTATGGAATAAAAGGGCAAAGGCCTGCTAAATTCCACACTATCTTCTCTTAAAATGAGTCCTGTAGAAAGGGCATTGGAAATGTTTTGGATATTGTTTTCCTGGCAGCATATGAAAGTAATTTAATCTTCATCATTTGGATAGCACCATCAAGGCGCTTTACCAAGGGTAGTTGCCTCCCAGATCAAGAAACCCTGAAGGCTGTAGCTGCACAGAGTGGTTCTCCTTGTCCCAATGTCCACACTCTCCTTACAAGTCGTTCAATCTCCGGCACTACTCTCACAGAAGTAAATCAACCTAGCCTGTTTTTACATGTTCTGCAGAGCCATGACAAATCATCTAAAGGCTTTTGATGTCTCATTTTTCACTCTTTTAGGATTTTTAAGAGCACAATAAGGGGCTGGAGAGATGGCTCAGTGGTTAAGAGCGCTGGCTGACCTTGCAAAGGTCCTGAGTTCAAATCCCAGCAACCACATGGTGGCTCACAACCATCCATAATGAGATCTGATGCTCCCTTCTGGTATGTAGATGTACATGCAGATATACATGAAATCAAACTTTTTCTTTTAAGAACATGGTAATTTTACTGTCTAGGAAAATAGACAAATCATTTCAATATCCCGGGTACCTAAATTATTTCAATATCCTGGGTACCTGACATTATTTTCACTTATTGTCACAGCTCCTTAACCTTGTTCATGTATCTAAATGTAGAGCCTACCTTAAACATAATAATCATAGCAGGTACCACAAATTACAGTCCTTGATCTTCTATGAAACTCAGAAATTAATTTCATTCTACATAAAATTAATAACGTCATATAAAACCATTCCTTTAATCTCCCCACAGTGAAGCACACAATTTAATCCTTGTTAGTGCTGTATGTTTGCTTTAAATCCTGTTGCTGCATTCCTTCATGCAATCAAGTGCCCTTTAAAAACCAGTATATGGGTTACATTTGCCTTCGCTAAGAGAGGTTATGACCTTTTTATACCCTGTGGGGCTTTTGACCCTGGTTCCTGTTTTTCTTATGTTTCTGCTAAGTTACAGTTCTCACAGAACCACTGTCACTTCAGTGAGATAACTAGAATGTGTCTTAAATAATATTGAGCTTTCTCCCATTAGACAATGTGAGCAAAGAAGCCCAACATAGTATTACGATGCATCTGATAAAGAATGACATGAAAACCTAGTCGTGGATGTCAAAATATTTCTAAAATACTTCCTTGCACGGTGAATTATAACACAGCCTGATTCAACTCATGGCACTATTCTGTTCACAATGACTTTAAACTGAGTTAAACGCTGCAGCATTTGCACAGCCTGCTTTGCAGAATAAACCATTATTTCCATAGTACAATCATTTAGAAGACAGTTCTTGAACAGCACATACACTAGTTAAGGTTATGGTACTAAGGATTTAATTATCCTAAAGGAATGGGGGGAAGCCCCGGAGTTCGAGAATTAGGATTGAAATAAATCGTTTTACTCAGGAAAAAAAAATGTCTCATGACCTACGAAACACTGAACCAAGAAATCTGGAGTTGAGCACCCACAGAGCAGCTGTGACTGATACTGCTATTAGGGAGCCGCCATGCAAGAGGCAGATCAAAATAATTAACACTCAACCTGATTTCAAAAAAAAGAGAGAGACGAGGCCAAATTACTCCCATATGATTGCTTTTAAAATAAGAAAGTTCTGTCAAGTAGTTGATTACTCACTCCAAGATGGAAGTTGACAAGGTAGGCCAAATGAAGGTGGGCGGCCAGCTCTCTCGAGCTGCTGGTACATAGGAAAAGAAAATTTCAAAGTCAAGTGTCTTCTTACCAAATGTTTTAAAACAAAAACAGAAGAGCTCCTTAAAACCCACCCACACTGCTCCAAAAAGAAAGTTGATGGTTCTTTTGTTGTTGTTGTTTGTTTGTTTGTTTGTTTTGTCTTAGACTGAGAATAGCAGATATGTAATCTGAGTTCTTTTTCCAACTTCAGAAGCAACAGCAACAAAACCTATCCCCCCCCCTAATTTTGGGGTATAGTCAACCATCTGTTTTGTCTTTCACTGTTCCAAAATCTGGCTGGAGGGAAAGGGGGTGTGTGCTGTTTTGCAAGAACTGGTTTATGGTTACTAGGGGGTGGGGGCATCTTATTCAATTAGGAAAAGCAATTTTGTAGAGAAAGGAGCAAAACGGCAGGACCAAAATCATTGAAAAAAGCTCCATTTCAGCTCACTGGTGGGGAGTGAGAGTCCCTCCACCAGAGGATGGGCTGTTCTTTATGTGTTGGAGACTGAAGCTTAGCTTTTCATACCTTCATGGTACCTGTGGGACAGTTTTGATTTGTGGATTTTATAGCCTGGACCACTTTTCCCAGCTTCTCCAGCAATGCTTGAAATAGACATTTCATCATGAGAAGACTTTTCTCTTCTTGCCTTCTTCCTCTGTTTCTCTTTCCTTGGATGCTTTTCAGCCTCCAGGAGCCACTTGCAGATTTACCTCATTCCCTTCCAAGGCTTGAACGACCACCAGCTGAATCACTATTTTCAGACTAGGTCTATATTCAGGAGCGCGCGCGCGCGCACACACACACACACACACACACACACACACACACACACACAAAATCCAAACATGGTAACCAAAAGAGATGTTCTTTTAAGAATGTAACTTTGGGCCGGGCGTGGTGGCGCACGCCTGTAATCCCAGCACTTGGGAGGCATAGGCAGGCGGATTTCTGAGTTCGAGGCCAGCCTGGTCTACAGAGTGAGTTCCAGGACAGCCAGGACTACACAGAGAAACCCTGTCTCGAAAAAACCAACAAAAAAAAAAAAAG
Source organism: Apodemus agrarius (assembly GCA_964023405.1). Classification (NCBI taxonomy): domain Eukaryota; kingdom Metazoa; phylum Chordata; class Mammalia; order Rodentia; family Muridae; genus Apodemus; species Apodemus agrarius. Next base: position 129,180,839 of record OZ030010.1, read on the forward strand.
AAAGAAAGAAAGAATGTAGCTTTGGGGGTAGAAGTGTTTGAGCTCTAAGCAAAAAGGAAGTTTCAATTATTTTGTGAAGTAAAACAAAAATTAAGTGAGATCCCAGCAAACTTTATTAGCGATGACAAGCAATACTTAATGCTTTTGTTTCAGGAGTGCTCTGGAACCTTTGTTAAAATATTGGAAAAATACATCTGGCTGTGTCTTCCCCAACTCATGTTTAGGAGCTTTGCACATGTGTGTATCTGCATGTGAGAAGTTGTCTCTGATAGAATTCCCATTCAGTATATGATGTTATGAGCAAAACTATGCAATTAAGCATAGTCCTGAATCATCTTCTTGTTTAAATATAAGCATAATTGGAAGTTTCAATTTGTTGCATAATTAATTCTTGGCTTCTAGGTCTAAGACCCCTGGCTCCCATACTTCTCGAGTTTATCATGAGCAGAGGAATACGCCTGATGAGGGCAGGTGCCCACATGTTACAAACAAGCAATTCGTTCTCTGTATTCTCTATCTTGGGAGTGGGGTGGGAGGATTTCTCTATGTAGTTCTGACAGTTCTAGAACTCATTATGTAGACCCGGCTGGCCTCAAGTCACAGAGATCCACCTGCCTCTGCCCCCAGAGTACTAGGATTATCTTCTCCATATTAAGGTAAAATACAATACAGCAGTCCCAATGTTCATTTTTTTTTAAATTACTTTCTGCTTTCAGAACTTCAGAAGTGACATATACATCTAGGAGTATGAACTGTACTTAGATTTGCTTTCCCCACTGTCATCTTTTCAGGAACCTCAGCAGCCCCCACCCCAATGCTAAAACAGGGCTTGAGTTCTGGAATTAGTACACACATCAAATAAACGCTTCAATATGGTGAAAGTCTTCTTTGCACATGACATTCACCTTTAACAGGTACTCTATTGCTGTAATAGAACAGAAGTGCTTCAACTGTATGGACTCTTTTTATAGCTGGTTAAGAGGGGCAGCAACAGGGCTCAGTGGGTTAAAGTACATGCTTCCAAGCCTGATGAGCTGGGTTTCAGCCCCAGGAATTGCATAGTAAAAAGAGCCTGCTAATTCGTAAGTTGTACTCTGAGCACCACATGCATGCATGCACACACACACACACACACACACACACACACACACATAAATGTTAGAAATTGGCCAATATAATGAACCTTAACCTTACGCCATTATACCAGTTTCAGTATTTCTCATGGGGAAAAACAATGACCTCACAAAACAGAAAATGGCACCCCAGGAGAAGCAATTTACTTTTCAGGACTTTCTAATGGCACATAATAATCCATCATAGGGTTGCAGGCGATGGCACAGGCTGAGTGCCTGTACTCCTTCAGCACCTAACCTACATGCCACTGCACTGCTCTGCCCTGGCCCTGCATTAACAGCCTCAAAGAGATTATATGATAACACCATTTTTTAAATATAATTTTCAAAAAATTGAGATGAACTGGGCATAGTGGCACACACCTTTAATCCCAGCACTCAGAACGCAGAGGCAAGTGGATCTTGCAAGTTTGAGGCCAGCCTGATCTACATAGAGAGTTCCAGGACAGCCAGGGCTACAGAGTGAGACCCTGTCTCAAAATAACAACAACAACAACAACAATAATAATAATAAGTGAGACCCGGTCTAATAATAATAATAATGATGATGATGATGATGATGATGATGATGATGATGATGATGAGTATGGTGACTCAACACCTGAAATCACAGTTCAAGGTCAGCCTTGGCTACATAACAATTTGAAGGCACGTATGAGCTACATGACAAGTCTCAAATTAATACACATATATATGTGTGTACACAGATATGCACACACAGCACACACACACAATCGTTTTGTAAAGTCCCCAAGGATATATCCACACTATAATCATATAATATGCTGGTGTTTGTTTCCTAGAAAACTCAAGTCTCTTAAGCAAACCTTTAAGCTCACCACTAGCCACTCTTTCTCTAGACTCAGACACCTTCTTAGGCCCAAGGACCCCGGAGCCAACCAACTTCAAGATTCCTCCCTGGAGCCACATCTCTTACATGTTAACAGGGATCGTGGTCTAATGCTGCACTCTGACTCAATGAGAATGCCCTGGCTCTTACAGAGTCTTCCATTTGCTGAAAACGATTATAGATCAATGGTCACCTGACATTAAGAATATGTTCTCCCGTCCCCTCCCACCCTATCCCACCACCCTCTTTTACAGGGTTTTTTCACAATGCCAAAATACAGTGAAAGAATTGTATTCCCTTACCATGTTGTGGACACAAACAGCTATTGTCCCTGTGTACTGATGGAAGCACTGTCCTCATCAGTACATGAAGAAGCTTGCATTGAGAGTATGTGTCTGTAAGCATTTTTCTGACCTTGTCTTTTAAAGCTTCTCTTTGAAAAACATAGATCCTATTTCTATGAAAAGTGATTTAAAGTTCACAAACATTCAGATATGTTACTTTTATTCCTAACAACCAGTATACCTTTTGTATCAAGCAAAACTACTCGTAAGGAGGGGCTCACTGACACTGTATGCTTAGCTTGCCTGGCCCACAGGTCCTTCCTTAGAATGTACACACAGAAAAAAAAACATCTTTGATAAAAATTAACAATGAGGTGCTGGGGAGACGACTCAGTCAGGAAAGTGCCTGCCACACAGCCAGGAAGACCGGAGTTCAGATTCTAAAGCGCACATCAAAAGCCAGGTGCAGCTGGGCCTGGAAACTCAGCTCACAGAGGTGGAGACAGGAAAACTACAAAACCTGTGGCTTGCTAGCTAGCCAACCCAGCTTACTCAGATTCAGGGAGAGACCCTGTGTCGAAAATTAAAGTGGAAAACAATTATCTCTGGCCTCCTCAAGCACAGAAACACACACATGCAGGAACACAGACCCCACACATGTACACCTTCACAGACACAAGCTTTAGAAGTAAACAAACGTTAACAGTGCACGTTTTCTTTCGTTCTTTTTCAAAGAGAAGGCTTCCCTCACAGGTGCCAAACGGAACAGTTCACAAATGGGGCTAACAAGCTTACTGCGAATGAGTGCTCGAGTCCATGAAACACGGGTGGGACAATGCTCTTGGCGGCACAGTCAGCAAGCTCCAAAAGGAAGAGCCTGTTTAAACTCCATCCCTCTTCTGATCAGCCACCATCTGCTCATGAAAGACTTCACCTGCTTTGATGGCTGACAATCAAATGAGACGACAAGTCTCCACTACCCTGGGACTCGGAGGTTAAGCTAAACGAACACTCATAATTGCCGAAGTGGAAGTTTTGCAAAAGCCCTTTGATAAGGTCTCTGGTACAAATTAGGAGCATTTTAGGCGCTTGCTTAAAAGCCAGCACGTGGCTTATGAACCTCTGCCCTTCCTGCTTATCACGTCTTGCAAGTCCCTGGGATATTCTAGATAGCAAGCTTTTGAAAGTTCAAAGCAATTTTCAAAATTCTCTTCCTTAGTGTGTGGCTTTTAATAGCGAATTGTTGGACAACCTTAAAGTCGAATCACACTACAGGTTGCACTTTGGAATTCTGGCTATTACCACAGTGATGTGAACAAGTGCTGGACATCAAAATGTCCTGACGCCTTGAGAATCTCCCTTAACACTTACTGACAGTCTTGAAGCTTCTACAGCAGGGCACTTAGGACCAGCAGAGAGATCTGCACTGACTTCCAGGCAGCACAGGCGGTGTACAGTGCATTGCAAGCAAATGGAGTTCTTAATAAAGAAATTAGTTAATAAATTAATAAAGTCTTAGTTCTTAAGAACTAAGACTAAAGGTGTAACCGAGAGGTAACATACATGTTTAGCATGCACACCACGTGACAAAGGAAATTAAAAGAGCTGAAAAAAACTAAACTCTGAGTTCTCTTCTCCCTCTCCTCCTTTTGATTTGTAAGGCATATGTAAGGCATTCATGACCTTGAACTCGTGATGCTTCTGGTGCTGGAGTTACAGGCGAGTGAGTGCTAAGCATAAGCTGCTCTGCCTGGCTCAGAGTACTGTTTTTTATAGAACCATCAAGAATGATTAAGAAATATGTTCCAGCCAGGCGGTTGGTGGCGCACGCCTGTAATCCCAGCACTTGGGAGGCAGAGGCAGGTGGATTTCTGAGTTCGAGGCCAGCCTGGTCTACAGAGTGAGTTCCAGGACAGCCAGGGCTACACAGAGAAACCCTGTCTCAAAGAAACCAAGAAAAAAAAAAGAAATAAGTTCCAGGGCTGGAGAGATGGTTCAGTGCTTAGGAATACTTGTTGCTCTTGCAAAGGACCTGGATTTGATTCCCAGCACCCATAGAGTGGCTCACAGTCACCTATAACTCCAGTTTCAGGAGATCCGATGCCCTCTCCTGGCCTCAGGACATGACAGGCATGTGGCACATACACAAGCAAAACAAGCACATATGTAAAAACAAACATTAATCTAAAAATATTTTTTAATGAAAGGAAAAATATTCCTTGTGCTTTCTACTCCCTGCCACATGTACTTTTAAAACTTAAAAAGGCACGTTGCTTTCTTCTGGATAGGAAGCAGACTTTATGAATTCTTTTGGTCAGAAATAAATGGTGGGCAGTAAAAAGCACCCATCTTGGCTAAGAATACAAAGTGGGATATGCCAGGAATTCACTCTGATAATATCTGTACTTTTTCTTTTCTCTTCTTTTTTTGCAAGGGTGGGGTTGTTGGGGTGACCAGAGTCTGGCTATATAAACCTGGCTGGAAATGTGAGGACTATGTAGACTCAAACTCTCGTTCTTTTCTTAGCCTCCCAAGGATTAAGATTACAGGTGGCACACTACACATGGATTTTACCTGTTTTAAAATAATCTCACAGTTCAATTATTCACACACCACACACACACACACACACACACACACAGAGAGAGAGAGAGAGAGAGAGAGAGAGAGAGAGAGAGAGAAACAGAGAAATGAGAGAGAGAGACTAAACTAGCTCACTACCTTAACTAGTTCCCAGAGTGACTGGTGTTTCCAAAGGGACTTTAATGGGACTTTCATTAATCAGTGCTTTAAGTTCATTTATTCAGTGACTGTCACAGGTCTACAGGACAGGTAAGCACTGCACTCCATGTTGGGACAAACTCCAAAAGCTCTCTCCTGAGGCAATGAATAGTCTAGACTTTCTCCCTAGGGGCCCACAGGCAAAGGATAGGAAAGCACCTGGCAAAAACTGGGGTTAAAAAAAAACCAGGCATCAGAAAGGCATTCACAGTTACAGGCTATCCACAGTCCCATTTTGGGACTCAAGAATAGGAATGACTGTGACCCATCACCAACTTTAGGCTTCTAGTCAGTGATATATAGAGCTAATGAAAGAAACGAGCACAATTCAAGCAAAGCTATCAGGGTGAACAAGTGAGTAGGTCAAGACTACACCTGTTGCTGGGAAACAATTGTGGAAGAGGCCCTTGCATAGCAGTGTGCAGAGAAAAAGTAGATAGATATGCCAGGCTTGTAGCTCATACCTCTAACACCAGCACTCAGGACTGTGAGGCAGAGACATTGATGTGAATCTGAGGCCAAGCCAGTGCTACCTAGAGAGTTCCAGGCCAGCCTAGGCTATACCGTGAGCCATCTCAAATGATCAGACTCAGACTGAAAGAAAGAGGAAGGAGTAACTGCTCAGAAGTATGTTGTTTTTTTTTTTGAGGGGGACAAATGTTCTAAATTATATTGGGCTATAGTTGTACAATTCTGAACATACTGAAAATCCCCTACTTTAACAAGACAGAGTCACAGTACTCGAGGTATGTGTCCTTCAAGCTGGAGAGAGGAGCCCACGTTGTGATACTGCCACAGGAAGAAATCGGAGAAATAAAGGTCTCATGGCATCGACCAAAGGAATAAAGCAAACCCTATTCTTTATGTAAATGGTAATTTGTGCACATAGGTACATGCAACTTCCAAATTCTGCAAATATCCAGGGGGCCTGAAACCCTGGCCAAAGCGTCGATGGCCCTTCTGGTGTGCACTGACACTGTTGCAGTATATTGTAAGGTTGGATGGGTTTTGCTCCCTGCTTGGTCAGGGTAGGTGAAAACAAACAGCACTGACACTTGCATGTGTACACAATGCACAATAAAGCATTCTCGAAGCTTCTGACCATTCCAGCCCTCAATTCGTAAATTGCATGTATCACGCACAACAGAGAATCTCACAGGATGAATACAATCATTGAAATTCAGCCAACATTGGTATTAAGGGACTGAGGGAACTGAACTGAATGGCCCTGGTACGTGTATAGTGGTAGTCTATGCTTTTTGATTTGTTAACATGCCCTCAGGGAAATAATTCTAATAGAGGCAGTACAAAACCTAATTCTCTCTCAAGTAGCAAGAGAAACAAAATGGAGAAAGGTATTTCTTTTTTTTTTTTAATAAATTTACACCAAAGAACAATTTGTGGAAATGTAAAACTTTAATTGTGATGGAAACAGGTTTTCAAAAGCAATCTATTTATAAGCATGGAATGCATATTTAAAAGCAAAAAAACTACTTACAGGAACGGATTTGAGGGGGGGTAAGGAATTGAACTCAGGGCATACACTAATCAAGTGGCCTCCCACTAAGCTACACACCCCTATACACACCTACCCCACACACAAGTCCCAACATTAAAATAAGAACTCCTTTCAACTGTGGCAATTTCCATGTGTTAATGTCAAACTGGAAAGACTTCACACAATTACACATTTGACAAAAAAAAAAACAACAACAATAACAAATAAGATAAATAAATAAAAGAACAGTACACACAGGAATTACCATGGCCTTGGGGCGTTTAGTGAACCACTTCTCAGGCTCTGTTCCTCTCAGAAGAGCCAAACCTCCCTCTTTCCGTTTCTCTCCAGCCACTGAAAAGCAGACCTGTCTTTTTGTTTGTTTTGCTTTGCTTTGCTTTTTACTTTCTTTCCGTGTTTTGTTTAAGAGTGGGAAACACCAGCCCAGGAAAGCAAGTGGTGACAGAGACTGGTGATCAGCTCTACAGGCATCCGAGCCTTCTTTCACATCTTTGTTGGGTCTTCGAAATACGTGATTGGTCTAGATGCCTGTGTGACCCTCAAGGTAGAGTCACAGAAACATACTAGGAGATCATGCCACCGGGCGTGCAAGCAGGACAAACTCGTTTCAGAAGGGAAGAAGAAGGGAAGTTGACATGAGTCGGAGAGAAGGGGGCTCCAGTCCCTTTCAAATAGCCCAGCTCAGCTTTGTGAGCTGTCCCATGGCCAGGGCTCCTCAGCAGCCACTGAAGAGAGCCAGGACGAAACTTTCTTCTGAACAAAAAGAACCGAAAAGGCCGGAGTCTCAAAGTCACAGGTTCCTAACTCGACACTGGCTCAAAGCCAAGAAGAGTCCAAGTGCTCAGGCCGGAGCTGAGGGCCAGTGAGCTGACAAGCAGGGTGGGGTGGCAGTGGGTAGCACATAAGCAGGTGAGTCTGTCTTCTGAGCTATAGGATAGCTCTCTCTTAGCCCATGGCATTTTACACCCCCAGACTTTTCCCAATTAATCTCTCTATGTGACATGACTGGGCATGGGTGGGCTCCTCTGTGCACACATGTGGCTTCACCTGACATACCTCCATGCACAAACAAACACCCTTGCAGAAACAGACAATCATGTAGAAGATGCTCTGGGTAGCAAATGACAATCAATACGCAGGGAGCTCGGGGTTCTCCCAGCTGTAAAATACGATTGCACCAAGTTACCAAAAGGAGTTAAGGAAATGGCGTTAGCACTCTGAAAAGAAACCATGGACCAGAGTGCCTGAATGCTTTACACAAGCAGGTTAGCGTCCCATCCAGTTGCAACAGCAAGCTTGTTCCTCTGAGCTGCGACTCCTCAAGAACCTTAGGGGCAGAAGGCTGGATATCATTGCTGAGGAACTCACAGCCTTTCAATAAAGAAACAGATAACCCTGGGGCTGCTTTTCCTGGAGGGCCTCCAGTCTGACCATGGGCCAAGGAGGATGGGTGGCTGTTTCGTCTTTCGTTCTTCTTTCATATACCTGTGTCTCTAAGGCTTCCCTCCCATCTGAGCTTATCCCTCTGCTTTCTGTATTAGCATGAATACCTAACTACTTCTCTAGCCACTGGAGATGGGAGGCATCAGGGAAAGCTGACACACCCAGGGAGTTAATCCCTGCAAGGGTCAAACCATCTGTGGGATAACCTTTGGAGGAACCAGAGAGAATTTCATGGATGTCAGAGGCCCCTGAGCTCAGAGTCTAGGACGTCCCGATGTCCGCTGGCTGTAAGGGCTAAGCCAGTCTTTTAAATAAACTTTAATCTCTTGTCTCAGCACCAAATTTCTTTTCCCAGCCCTTAAGTGTACCCAACACCTCTTCCCATATGACTTCATCTCCTGTTACCATTCAAATTATGGCCTCGTTGCCATGTCCTGTATTGCTCGTTTCCCCTCGGCAGCAGGGCTGGATGAAGAAGTTCAATTTTAAGAATAATTCTAGCTATTTCCTGTCTTCATCGCTCTATCGTAAATATCATCTATCCGTTGGAACTTCAAAAATATGTTATGATGCTAATGTTAATATTTAGTAACCAGCAATGAGCGCTTGTTATGGGCCAGGCACCACACCAAGTGCTATGCTTTCTATCTTCGCTCAGTTCGGTGCCACAACTCTGTGAGGCAGGCAGAGAACTGTTCTCCCCTCCCCCAGCACTGCTGTACATTGCATCGGGACACTGGAGTAGAGTCCCTTGGAAACGTCCATAGCCAAAGCTAGCTATGAAGAGGGCAGTTCAGGCATATTACTCCATGTTCAGTGTGCCATAAGATGGCTTCCAGTGTATTCCGAGATGCTTAGTCACCACCACAAGCAAAACTGTAACATTTTCATTACCCTTGGTCCAAACTCTGTACCACCTCCATCACGCCTGACAGCCTGTATGATTCTAATTTCTGTCCCCATCATTTTACTCACCACGGATATTTCATGAAATTGGAATTGGAGTTATAAAAATGTGCTTCTAAAACTTCTACTCTGAGCCCTTGTTGCAGAAGAGGAGTTTCTCCAGTATTGACACATCTCTAACACCTGCTCTTTCTCCAAGCCAAGGGTCCTATTACCAACCACTTCCCTTTGCAATGCGAGATACATGTGGGACCCTTTTTTTGGCTGAAGGTAAGGCTTGGCTGAGAGTTGCTAGACCCTCTCGGGAGTTCTTAGGATATGGTCTGGCCTGAGAAAATGAGCACAGTCCCTGGAGTCGGAAAGACCTGGTTTCACCTCATACACTGGAAATGCAAAATGGCATAGTCACTCCAGAAAAAAACCTCGGCAGTTCCTCAAAAGGTTAAGTGTCAAACCGCTAGGTACTCGTTCATTCTACTCCTAGAAATAGAACCTAGAGACTGAACATAAATCAGGAATATAAATGAATCTTAGAAGTGTCGATCACAGTAGTGGGAAGGCTAAAAACAACCAACATGTTTATCAAATGGTAAATGGAGAAATTCAGAAACAAAAAAGCAGATAGATTATTGCCAGGAATTAAAGGGAAGAAGGACTGAAAAGTGCTCTTTTTAAACTTGTGTGTGTGTGTGTGTGTGTGTGTGTGTGTATAACTTACTCACTTTGCATCCTGTTCACTGCCTTCTTGCCAGTCACCTATGTCAGTGGGTGCTTGACAACTCTAGGAATCCACTGAGTCCCCTCTGACCACTCACTGCCACTGAACTGCTCTTTTTAAGCTGGATAGCAAGCTACATGCTGCTAGATAAATCTTACTTTGGTTGAAAAAAAAAAGTTAGTTTAAAGCCCTGGATTCATCTTGTAAAAGTGAAGGCAAGTCTCTGCTCCCTTGTGGGGAGAATAAAGTGGCAGGGGAATGAGTCATCTCAACAAGGTTTGTGAGAGTTACTTGAAGACCCATAAAAGTCAAGAAGAGCACTGGCACAGAAGAGGTGGTCAAGAAAGATAAAAAAAAGAAAGAAAAAGAAAAGGGGAAGAAAGAGAAGAATGAAATCACCACCCTTGCTACTTTAAGCAGAAAGCAGGCTTTCTCAATTTTTTTTTTCAATTTGGATTTTCGTGTGTGTGTGTGTGTGTGTGTGTGTGTGTGTGAGAGAGAGAGAGAGAGAGAGAGAGAGAGAGAGAGAGAGATATGGAGGGAGGGAGGGAGGGAGAGAGAGAGATAGAGAGATCTATGTACCACATGTGCACTTGACACCCATGGAGGCCAGAAGAGGGCATCACATTCCCTGGGACTAGCATTATGGACAGTTGTGACCCATCATGTGAGTGCTGGAACTTGAACCTTGAACCTTTGAAGGAGGTAGCCAGTACTCTTAACCACTAAAACATCTGTCCAACCCTAAGAAAGCCTATCTTATAACCATTAGACACAGTAATGTTCTCATGAAACACATCAGCGGTCCTAAATAAGCCAATAGACAAGAAATCTAGGCATCCATGAAAACTAGATTTCTTGGAAGAATTTAGGGAGTCTTAAATTTTATCTCTCTCTCTCTCTCTCTCTCTCTCTCTCTCTCTCTCTCTCTCTCTCCTTCTGTATGTGTTTGAACATGTGTAAATATGCATGTGGAGACCTAAGGGGTGAGGTTGATGTTGAGAAACATTATCTGTCATCCACTTTATTACTGGAGACAGTCAATCAAACACAGAGCTCAGCAGATATAATGGCGCACACCTTTAATCCCAGCAGTTGAGAGACAGAGGCAGGAGGATCTCTAAATTCCAGGCCAACTTCACATATACAGCAAGTTCCAGATAAGTCAGTTCCCTGGCGAGACTGTCTAATAAAACAAACCCTATGCTTTCCAACGCGGCTAGTTTCACTAATCAGCCTGCTCTAGGGATCCCGCCTGTCCTTTCCAAGGCTGGAATTCCAGGCGGCTGCCATGCCCACTCTGTAGTTATTTGTGTTTCGGAGAGCTGAACCTGGTTCTCACACTTGCAGGGCAAGCCCTTTAGTCATGTCATTAAGCTATCACCCCTGCCCTCTTAATGTTCTAAAAGTTCTTCGAAGTAACAGATTCTAGGTCCCAGCTTCCATCTTAATCATCCCATCAGCCCCATCCATCTCATGCAACTTCTCCATGGCAAGACACTGTAAGGTCTGATATGAAAATGAAACCGATGCTCCCCCAAAAATAAGTGTTTAGGGGCTCAGTTCCAAACACAATATTCAGAGGTGGAGCTTTGGAAAACTGACTGGCTCATGAGAACGCTGCCCTAATCGATGACACTGAATTCATAACCTGATGGTTATCACAGACACACACACACACACACACACACACACACACACACACAAAGATGAAGGTGGGAGGGAGAGGGAGAGGGAAGAAAAGGGAGAGGGAAGGAGAAACAGCAAGACAAAGAGAGAACACCTTGTTTAGTTCTAGGCATTGGCTTGCTGTTGGAGGGCTTGTGGATACTATTTATACACAATGGGAATTTTGCATCTATTTTTGAAAATCAGTTATTCTCTAAAGTAGTGTTTTCTTTTGGAAAGTGGAAAGTACAAAGAAAGGGAGAGAGACAGACAACTGGATCCAGCCCTGCTAGTTACTACCCCATTCGAGAGCCCAAAAGCAGACCTGCTTCCAATATGGTCTTCATTACTCCAGGAAGACAGTCCACTTCACGGCTCAACTATGGAGTCAGCCCTAGTTAGACAGGCTCAATGATAACCAATGCTCTGTCCACACTAGCAATTGTGAGGAAGCAATAACTCCTAACAAGACAGCACTCCTTCCTCAACATAAAACCAGACATACGCACTCCTGCCTCACAGGCTAACTGCCCTCCAGAGCAGCATAAGAAGGCCAAGGTGTAGCAACTGACCATTGAGGAAAGAATCCCTGGTTAGTGTAGGCCAAATACCAGTACTAGAGTAGCACTCACTAACAGCTCCACTGAGGTAAAATGAACATATGAGATCTTAATTAGAGTTCATTACGCTATAGCATTTATTTTGAACATGTGAATTTGGTTCAAGGCGATTGATCTATTAGGGCATAATTTGAGCATAATGCGGAATTTCACATTTACTTCTGCACACAATTCTGTCGACAAGAAACATGAGGTGAGCGTCGAAAAATGCAACCGGCTGTCCTGAGTCATGTCAAAGACACCAGCCATACAGTGCAAACAGTCGCCAGCCCTCTGGGTTTGCAGTGTAGCATGAGCCACCTCAAATGCAGCCAGTGACACTTTCCATTCAAGTTTGGAGAACCCCCCTTCTAATACTTCACATTCACGCTGGCACCCATGCTCTAAGCAAAGTCTAGGTGTCTTCAGGGTCAAGGACCACAGTTACCGTCACAGCTACGTGATTCTTAACCGCTCAGCATGTAGAAAAGTGCACTTGTGCGTTTCTTCAGTCAGTCCTTTAGTGCTGTCCCCTAACTCCAATCTTACAGGGATGCAAATAAAACAGACAAAATCGAAATCAGGACGTCACTAAGCGCTGGTGAGGTTATTACAAAGTGGTGGGAACTCTCAGCATTTGGCAGGAATAAAAAAAATGGCACAGCCACCTGGGAATACATTTCCTTCGGCTATTTCTTTCAAACTAAACATACCATGTCCCTTGGCATTTACCAAAAGGATCTGAAAAATCTGTGGTCACACAAAAACTCACACACAAATGTTAGCGACAGCTTTAATCATAACTGTGAAATTTGGAAGCTACCAAGATGTCACTCGGGTGTCAAAAGGGAAAATATAGACTACAGTACATCCATACAACTGAGTATGATTTATCAGTAAAAAAGAAATGAACTATTGAGCCATGGTAAGGAATGGAGGAAACCCATCTGAAAAGGCTGTAGACACCATGATATCACATTCTGGAAAAGGTAACATACTATATATAACGGTTAGTGTATGTGAAATATTTGCCCCAAACCACAGAATGTATGCCACCGAGAAGAACCTCTTATGGACACCATGGACTCTAGGTTAATAATGATATGCCAGCCGGGCGTTGGTGGCGCACGCCTGTAATCCCAGCACTCTGGGAGGCAGAGGCAGGTGGATTTCTGAGTTCGAGGCCAGCCTGGTCTACAGAGTAAGGTCCAGGACAGCCAGGGCTATACAGAGAAACGCTGTCTCGAAAAAACCAAATCCAAAAAATAAAAAAATAATGATATGCCAATACAGATCCATCTGACCAAAATGTTGATAGCTATGCACATGGAGGAAGGAAAGATATGCTTTCTGTTCAATTTTGCTTTGATTCTATAAGAATTCTAAAAATAAAATATTCTAAAATATTAAGGGTGGAATTATTAAAACGACTAAGTGCTGTTTACACTTGCTCTTGCAAATGACCAGGGTTTGATTCCCAGCACCTGCATTGTGGCTCTTAGTCATCTGTAACTCCAGTTACAGGGGATGTGACCTTCTCTTGTGACCTACACAGGTACACCCTTACACACACAATTAACATTAAAGTATATACATGAGAGGGGGTAAATCTTAATGTTCAAAGGCCTTCAAAAATAAATAATTTATACTTATTGTAATAATGCAGCATAAAAATTTTCATCAAAGGAATGAAAATGATGAGATGTGTACTTTGACGTGTTTCAATGAACAAGACAATCAACCATATATGGGATAAAAATGTAAAAGACCTAGACAATTCAGACCATTGTGACTCCTCTGTAGAAAAGACTTATGTGCTATTTTTCTTGTTTTCTGAAAGAATAGTGCTATTGACCTTTCAGAAATTAGTAAGTCTCAAGTATCTCTGTCAAACAAGGCCATACCCTTCAGCTGCAGACAGGAGAGGGGCAATACACTATTCTTAAAACCTGCAGTAAATTAAACTCATTTCTTTTTTTTTTAAGTCTGTCCCCCCCCCACACACACCCCCTAGGATCTCAAAGTTCAAACTTTAAAAGAGGAAAGAGACGGATGAGAGAAACTTAGGAGTTGCTATAAATGTCTCTGTCTTCAGTTTGGAAGGTTACGCAAGGATGCACAATTACATGAGTAGGAGTGAAAGTCCCAGCCAAAAGCAGACACAAAGCATTGACCTTGGCTCATGGAAAGCTTCAAGGCTATGATCAATAGAACTGCAGGTAAGATCAAGGCACCAGGAAGTCATGCATCGTTTCCAAAGACTGAGTAAACAGTCAAGCCGGGCGTGGTGGCGCACGCCTGTAATCCCAGCACTTGGGAGGCAGAGGCAGGTGGATTTCTGAGTTCGAGGCCAGCTTGGTCTACACAGTGAGTTCCAGGACAGCCAGGGCTACACAGAGAAACCCTGTCTCGCAAAACAAACAAACAAACAAAAAAAAAGAGTAAACAGTCATCCTAAAATGCTGCAAACTAATTCTGTATCTGAACTATTCATTACCCATCTTTAGATGTTCCCATGTGACTCTTTTACTAGCCAAGAGCCCCCTTTCTGACCTGCCACAATCTCCCATAGTAACTGAGAAGACTATCTGTATTAACTGTCATGTTGGACTCTACTGGAACCTGAGGCCCTCTTAGCATAGGATGTGACCATATCTGAAGTACTGCTTGGTAGAAGCCCCCACTATCCTGGAAGGAGATGATATAAATTGCTCAGTGGTATAGAATGTGTCTTGGATGTGAATATCCAATTCAATCCTTAGAGGAGGGTGGCTAGGTAGAAGAAGGGAGAGAAGGAGGGAAGAAGTCAAGCCAGGCAAGATAAGCAGAGAGACATCCAGGCAGGCAGGTGGGGGGCAGGCGAACTCTCTCCATGCCACTTGATGAAACTATTAGAGGACTCATCAGGATCAACAGTTTAAGGCCAGTGAAGTGGTTCAATGGGTTAAGTCACTTGCTGCCAAGTCCAACAATTAAGTTTCAATCCCAGGTCCTGTAGGGTAAAGGAAAAGAACAGACTCCTGGAAGTTGTTTTCTGACTGGGTGTGTGGGCACAAACACACAAAGTAAATGAATAAATGTTTAAGAACATTAGTCTGTAAAAATCATTAAGTTTCTCCATCCCGGCCCCTGATCTTTACCTACTACAGGCATTTGTTACTTCTGATACTAATTTAAAATAGTGAAAAGCAGTCCACCACTAGTTAAAATACAGCTCACCTACCTGCTGAGCTCTTTTCTGTGGCCCACATGACCATATGAAATGTGTGTATATTATTAGGCTGACGCTTAGATGAAAGGACTTTTCCAAAACAGTGCTTTGGCAGGAGATAGCGCTGTGATTTGGGCCCGGCCAGTAACTTTCTTGTGCAGAAGCTTCGGTTTACTTACCTCTTTTTTTTTTTTCTTTACTTCCAACCTCTAAGCTGCCTTTTAAGAGGATTCTACCAGGGATACAAATAAAATAGGAAAATGTTTAAACAAAGAACACAGATTTGCTTGTTTCAATTAAAATTAGGCTAGGCACGTTCTCAGGAAACTTTATCTGGAAAGTAAGTGGGCACAGCACAAGGACTCTTTAATTTTAACACATAACGTCTTCAGGAGAATGAAAGGGACGCGATTTTATTCCCTTTCAAAGGACAGCAATAAAGACCCTGATGATCCTGTGTAGCATGTGATATGCAGCCCCTAATGACATTAATGGAAATGAGAGGCAGGTGCATATTCTCGGAGACTAAAGAAGAACCTGAGAGGTGGCTATTCACTCGGAGATCTGCCTATTCAGAAGCCCTGGCCTCCCTTGTTTTAAGGGCCTGCTCAATCACTAGCATGCTGTTCAAGAACTAATAATAGTCCTAATTTGCACCGATACACTTGAAGTAAAAGTACCTATTCTCCCAGGACAAAGGAGTCCTACTCCACCCCCGTTTTCTGGTCTGTTAAGTTTATGCTTTCTGAGAAGATGGGCAATTTTATACAGAATTAGGTTTGTAGGGATGGGGGTGGGTGGGTGGGGGGAGCCCACGTGTTAATCCACCTGGTGTTTTTGGACTTTGAGCTAATTCTCACGGCCATGAGAGACCAGATTCTGTCTCTCATAGTTGAGCGAGGCAGTAGCCAAGCACTAGCCCCTCTTTCTGAGGGTTAGATCAGGGAATTCCATGCCATCTGACAGGCTGGTGCTGGCAGAAGTTGAAAACTCTCCTAAAGGAGAAATGGCCGCACTACTCACGAGCAGGCGCTTACATCCGCCTTGACTTATGATCTGCTGTGTACTGATGGGATCCTGCTTTCACATATGGCCACTAAATCTTACTTGGCCATAGTACAGTAGCCTTGGTTCATAAGCACCAAGTGACTTTATGGATAAGGCTGGCTATGGAGGAAGCCTGGCACTTATGCTTGGAGTGGGCTCCAAGGCTACTGATCTCCCAGTATGTCCTTTCAACTGCAGTAATAAAAGCAGAAGTGGCTTTCAATTACATGTGCTGACAATCCTCATAGTGACATTAATTCCTTCTGGGTTTTTTTTTTTCTTTTTCTTTCCCTCTTACCCTTTGAGACAGAATTCTTTGTAGCCCAGGCTGGGACTGTTTAACTCCTCATGTAGATGAGAATGACCTTGAATTTTTGGCCCTCCTATTTCTACCTCCTGATGACTGAAATTATAGGCACTGGGCAAGCACAACTGCTTTATGAGGTACTAGGAATCAAACACAGGGCTTTAGGCTAGGCTATATCTCTAGCCCTATTAATTTCATCTCATTTCCAACTGTCTGTCAGAAAACAATTCGTACAGAAGTAGAAGACATTCTGGTGAGCAAACGTTCACTTTTTGAAGATTTTTTTTTTTTAGATTTAATTGTTGCGGGGGGAGGTATGAACACGTGTGTGTGCAGGTGCCCTCAGAGGGTGTCACATCCCCTGAAGCTAGAGCTACATGCAGTTGTGAGCTGCCCAAACTGGATGCTGGAAACGAACTCCTAACCTATGTGCAAGCAGAATATACCTTTAACCCCTGAGCCATCTCTCTGGCCACGGTGTGCCCCTCTAATCCCAGGCCGGGAAAGCCTTGACTAGAAGGATGAGACATTCAAGGTCATCCTCAGCTTCGTAAGAAATTCCAGGCCAGTTTGGAATACATGAAACTCCTCAGGCCAGTTTGGAATACATGAAACTCTATCTCCGAAAAGAAAAAAAATGACAGACAGACAGACACACACACACACACACACACAGAGAGAGAGAGAGAGAGAGAGAGAGAGAGAGAGAGAGAGAGAGAGAGAGAAAGAGAGATTGACATCCCAATGAGATTTCCACCTTATTAGCAAATTGTATCTTCAGGGTCTAAAATATTAAATATTATTTCCTGAAAGGTTTAGAAACAATTACATAGCACTTAACAGACAGGCAATGCCAGACAAGCCTAATGTCTAGAATTTGTACCAGAAGCAGGATTTCCTATAAACAAGAGCAGGGTTTAATTTTATAATCAGGCTTAAACATGGTTGCTGCTTATTAATCACATAGAACATCCCACCTGTGAAGCTGCATTTTCTTAGCATCCTAATTTTAATGTAGCACTGACAGTCATAAGGGCTCAAAGACTTGAACCAAACTCTTGTCTTAACCTCTCTCCAAGCTGTGACGTGGAATTCATGCTAGATGAAATTGTTTTCAGGCTAGATGAAAACTTGAGAACCAGATGATCCGTAACCATTTTCCTCAACTCTTTCATGTGGTCAATAGCTTGGTTCTTCTTGAGACAAGTCTTTTGCTGGACTCTTGTATGCTAGCAACAACACTGAATGTTTCCAGTAAACATATATGTTTGCTGTACAAACAGTGCTGACCCTAAGAAGTAGATGAGGAGCTACAGTGTGCACTTAATCAGGGAGCACAAATGGCCTCAGAGGTCCATACTTTTGAGACTTCATGGGGGAAAGACCTTCTCTCTACCCACCAGTGTTGTCTTTGCCCGCTGTGACTTCACAGGGAAAAGACCTTTTCTCTACTCTCCAGTGTTAGGTCTTTGTGCGCGGTGGTTTTAGTCCATTTGATGTAGTGGGAAAGACATGCTTCAAAGCCTAATGGCCCTGATGTTCTAAGATCAAAGTACAAAAGCCAAGATGATGCTTTGGTCACACAGAGGTACTCCTTTTATTATTTCTCTTTTCTAAATGGGAAAGAAAACGAGTTTTCAGGGGATAGGGGCACAAAAAGAGAAAATTAGTTTTAAAATCAAGTTAATAAAGATTTACTTAATCCCTGACCTTATATGCAAGGCATGATGGGAAACTGAAAAACAGAGTAAGACATAATGTCTGAAGTCATGGAGCTCCTACAGAGGCAATTAAAAAAATAAAAAGTCCCTACCCACCTCCTTTTTGAACCAGGGATCTGTTTGTAGCCCAGGCTAGCTTAGAACTCCCGTTGTAGTCAAGGATCTCCTTGAACTCTTGACTGTCTGACTCATCCTCCTCAGTGCTGGGAACACAAGTTTGAGCCACCACACCTGACACAACAGCCAATTTTAAAATAAGATAAAATGTATTGCCTTGAGGACTAGGGCTATGTCTACCTGACTCATTTTTAAATCTTAGTAATTAGCATTTAGGCTGGGCCTGTAGAAGATACTTAATATATTCATATACAAGAAATGAATGAACGAGTCACTAATCAAATAATTTACTCTTTCATAGAAAATTATACAAGGCTTTGCTAACCATGGGTATGTGAACAAACATAACACAAACAGGTTCATGAGAGGTTTTTTTGACCAGCAGAACCATCTAGGGATGAAACTAAGCCCTTACCTAGCATGTACAACTAACTGCCTCGATTCCATCCTGAAGGCCAGCAAAGAAAGAAGCAGAAGGTAGAGAGAGGGGAGGGAGGGGAAAAACTTCAATAGAAGTCAAAAACAGCATGTCAAGACCCAAAGAGAGAGAGAGAGCAGTCCCAGCAGGCACAAGGTGGCAATGTGAGAACGGTGGAGAAAGGTAGTAGCCCATGGTCTTTCACAAACTCACTCTTTATGACCAGAGAAGACATTTGTGGTGAGGTCCACAGATTGGGAGTACATATTCCTATTGGCTTATTGGTCTGAAAGACGGTTCTGAACATAATGCCTGTGACTGTCATTAGATTTTGTATAGGAAGAGTCTATCGGGATGTTAATGCCTTAACATTCAACTGTCAAAAAAAAAATGGATGAGTTCAAGTTCACCCTGAGATGAGGCACTGAATAAAAAAGAAAAGGCCCTCCAGGGCCTTTCAGAAGTTCTCCGCTAACATCCCAGGGCTCCGCCAGACAAGCACACTGGCTCAGAGCAACCTTGAACAGAAAGGCGCATCCCAGCCAGTCTGCTTATTAGAATCCAAGCTACAGAATGGACTCCAGCTGTCTCCCAAAGCTCTGAGCCCAACTCTCCATACTTCTTTTCTTTTAATCTCTTCTGAAAGCGGGCCTCTTCTAACATATGTATACCACATACGTCAGCCCTGTCCCCACTTCTCAACCCCCCCCTTTTAATTTATCAATTTGAATGGCTGCATTAGAAATACTAACCTATAACATACTACCTATCTAAAATCTAAAAATGAGCCTCCAAAGACTCTGACCAGCCAAAATCATGGGCTGAAGAAATAGAAGAGCCCTCACCTTACAATGTATGTGCACTTACACATGACACGGAGTTTTGATAAGCTTAACGGTATGATTCCAAAGACCACAAGGGATGCAGCCAAAGAAGGAGGAGGGACGGGAATTGCTAAAAAGCCAGCACAGAATGACAGCTGACAGCAGGAAAGGAGACAAAAACCATTCAGAAAGCTCAGTTACCCAGAACTGCTCATTTCAAGGTTTGATTGTATTCAAGAATCCATATGCAATGAGGAAGGGTCTGTCCTCACAGTCCCCTTCTCTTTCCCGATCATCTCATCAGCTCTCAACCCACTTGTCCAGGAGACAAAGAATGTCATAGCTGGGCAGCATCTTCATAATAATCGAGCTCAATGCCCTCACTTTACAAATGCTAGGAACAAGGGCCTGGTAGGAAGACATGTCGCATGCCCTTCCTCCATATGCTTAGTGGCCAGGGAGAAGGCACTTGAGCTTCAAGTCCCAGGCCAAGTCTAACGCACCACCCTCCTGCATTACAGTGAAATCTTGCTGTGTTGATGCTATGGTGTGTGTTGTAGCTGGTATGGTAATACATACAGACAAGCAGGGGTTGAGAAGAGGCAGGGAAGCACTAAGCACTTAGCCTAAGGGAAGGAAATTCCTTTCACAAGAGGCCCCTTTTCACAGAGACCAAAAACAAAAGCAGTATGAACAGTTGGGCTCAGTGCATAGAAAAAGAACAGGTAAGGTGGGTCAACAGGCCGGGCGGTGGTGGCACACGCCTTTAATCCCAGCACTTGGGAGGCAGAGGCAGGCAGATTTCTGAGTTCTAGGCCAGTCTGGTCTACAAAGTGAGTTCCAGGACAGCCAGGGCTACACAGAGAAACCCTGTCTGGAAAAAACCCAAAACCCAAAAAATAAACAAACAACAAAAAAAGATGGGTCAACAGGTTGAAACACTTGCCAACAAGCCTAAAGACTTGACTTCAATCTCCCAGACACACGTGGTGGAATAAGAACTGACTCCTGAACGTTATCCTCTGACTTCCATACATGAACCATGGCACATGTGTACCTACACATACATATATACATATATACATACATGTATATATACAAAATAAAACATTTTTTTTAATTGTCCTACTTGGCCTGGAGAGATGGCTCAGCACTAGCTGTTCTTCTGGAGGACCCAGGTTTGATTTCCAACATGCACATGGAGGCTCAAAACTATCTGTAACTAAAGATCTAAGGCCCTCTTCTGGGCCTCTACAGGAACTATATTCATGTGGTATACAGACATACCTGCAGGCAAAACAGTCGTTCCCCCAAAACAAAAACTTCCAAATCTCTTCAACAACAAGGTTCAAATGTGAAGTATTTAGAGACCTATCTCTAATTTGATTGATTCTTCTTATGATTATCGCTGGCATATGTCTTCACTTTGGAGCTTAGAACACCCTTCCTTCCAGGGGTGCTATACATACTTCACTGTGAATTCTGAAAGTGACTGCCACAATAAAACCTCCCCCCTTTACAACCTAGTACACAGAGTGCTCTCTCTGCTTCCAATGGTCCCTTCTGCAAGGAATTTGTTACAATAGTTCTACAGAAAGCCACGTGGGCTGCTCTTAGCTCCCTCTTTCTACCCTTATCAACCAGTTCTTCACAAGGTCAGAACTAGGATAGAACAAGAAAAGGGGCTTTGCAAAAGAATTGTGTAGATCCCACATCCATTTAGTTATATACTGCCATAGCATCTCTGGTTTCTACTGGTTAATTCTTTAAATTGAGTTGAACCTTACATATCGGTCTTAATTATTAACAGGCTGTAACCCATTAAATGTAGTATAGTTAACAATAAAAAAAAGGCTTCATGAACAGAGAGGAGGCATGGGATTAGAAAAGCAAACAGCATTTCTGCAAGCCCCCTAGAATAGTACGGCCTGATTCTGGGCTGGAAGATAGAAACTAAACTAGGGGCTCAGTAGAAGTTATGGAGACTTGAAGGGCAAAGTAGCCTAATAGCAAGAGGATATTAACATGTGCAGGAATATAGCCATGGTCCTAACTCTCACAAAGGCCCCTTAGTCCTATAAGTGGTAATCTAGGGTAGGGTGATACCAACCACCAAAGAACCTTATATGAGATGGAACCTTAGATTTAGCTTCAACCAAGTGCATCATTGCCTGATCCAGTAAACAACCAAGGGCCATTCATTTCTCCCACCTGGGCAGGCAGTGTGGGAGAAGCCTGGGGCAAATCATGCTATGTGACGGGTCTTTCTGAACACCAAGGTTAAGGCTGTGGTCCCCGCATGAGGCTGATCTCTGCAGCTTATCCACTCCCACGGATACGCACATGCTGACCCTTCACTGATTCATCGCCCCTGTTCCTCACAGAGACTGTATATTGTAGTTCCTAAATCAGTTTCCATTCAGCATACCTCAGTCTACTGGCCCAGATATGCTTGCAGAAAAGGCACAATCTGTCTTGTTTAATGGGGCATTATTGGCCAGTTCTTCTTTTTAGGTCCCACTGAGGAAAAGGATATAAAAAACTTGGTCCCCATGTGGCAGACTGCCCCCAGTGAAGTGGCTAACCTTTGCTCTCTTTGCATGTCTCTGCTCCACCCCCCTCTACCCCACCCTTTAAGAGACTCTTTCACTGGCCACCTGTCAAAATAAAACAAGCTTCCTTGGATCTTTCAAAAACTGACACTGCAAAGAGGCTATTAGATGATTTCTTTCCAGGACCTGTTGAAAGATAAAAGATGAAGCGGACAATTTAAAAGGCGAGACTGTGCCCTCCCGATCACAAAGCTCGAAGCAGACAAACCGTGGAAGCCAATGACACAGGAAACGCCCTTTGACCAGACACAGACACTAGGCTGGGCAGACTTATTTTCATAAAAGAATGTGAGGCTGAATTAATCCATTTCACAAGTAATAGTCATAGAATCATTTCATTGCAATAAAGTAGGAGAGGAAGGAGGGTGGAAGGTTAAAGCGAGCCCCTCTTTTAAGAAAAACAATAGCAGTCAGTATTTTCTAGGAGTTCTGTTCAGATGACAAATGTTGTAAGCAGAAAGGGTTTTGTTTGTTCACTGTCTATGTTTAAGTGAGACACACAGACATACATTTGGGAAACTTTCCACTGATGAAAGGATAAAAGCCAAGAGAAAAGGTACTACCCCTTCAACTGGGGATACTCAAGCTGCAGGCTGAACCCGCCTTCCCACCAGTAAATGCTTTGGCTGTTTCCAGGAATATTGCTAAACTTGGTTTTTTAGAAACCAAAGGAGATGCAGGTTCCTGGCAAGAGCTAGACGGAAGGTCAGTTTGGGAAATGCTGAGGGGAGGGGCGCCTGATCTTATGGTGCTAATTCGCTGGGTGAACATTCGAATTTGCTTTTCCTGCTCTCCGAAGAGTTTAAGAGTATGCTGTGCTTAGACTAGGCTTTCTGCCCAGGGCACATTGCCTTCTTTAACGTCTCCTGAAAGTAAAAAAAAAACTTGGCAATAAAACTGAAGTGAGAAATAAAGGTGGTCACTGCTCTGTCCCAGCATCAAATCAAAGAGCTCACTGGAGCTGAAGTAGAACACTTGCCTAGAATGTGTAAGGAAAGCGCACGTTACACACACACACACACACACACACACACACACACACACAGGAGTACTATTCAGCCTTTTGAAAAAAATGCCAGTATAGAGCCACAGAACCATAGTCCTAATATCATTTCGGAAATAGCAGAAGCCGAAAATGTAGCCTGGTGGTACAGCACTTGGCTGACCCATGAGGCCCTAAGGTTCAACTGGTCGCACAAGGGGAAACAAAACAAAACACAGATGAGCCTGCTTGTTATGTACTGTGGCTTAAACCAAGTAGAAATATACCCATATGAGCAGGGCTGGACTGTGATAGGAGAAAGACAGATACAGAAGGGACTTGTCACTGGGGCTGTTACAGAGTATCTTCAACTGCAAAGCATTTGACTTGTGACTTGCCATAAACCATAATCTCAAGAGGCCTACACTTGCACCCAGGTCCAAAGTCCCAGTAGCATAATTATTAATCAGGGCTGGCAGGAAACAAAGATCTGAAAAAGAGAAGATGCCGTCTGGAACCTCCAAATTCATTTCACTTTCTAGATCTCACCAGCACAGGCTGGGGCTAGAGCTCAGAGCACTTGCCCTGCATACCTGAGGCCCTGGGTTACATTTTCAGAACTTGAAAAAAAGGTTTTGTCAGGCAGCGTTGGTACATTCCTTTAATCCCAGCCCTTGGGTGGCAAAGGCAGGCAGATCTCGAAATTCAAGGCCAGCCTGGTCTACATAGTGAATTCCAGGACAGCCAGGTCTACACACAGAGAAACCCTCTTTCACAAAACAAACAGACAAAAAAAAAAAAAGGAAAAAAATGTCTTTAGGGTCTGGAGAGATGGCTCAGCACTAGCTGCTCTTTCGAAGTACTTAGGTTTGATTTCCAACACCCACATGATAATTCTCAACTGTCAGTAACTCTCAGCATCTGGCACTGAAATGCAGACATACAAGCAGACAAAACATCTAGACACCTAAAAGAAAAGAATCCTTTTAAAAATAAGTTAACCTTAAAAAATTATGTTTTAAAAAATCAGAAAAAATAAATACTAAAGAAGACTGACGGGATGTCTCAGCAGGTTAAGGCACATGACTGAAGAGCTGAGTGTGATCCCTGGGACCCACACGGTAGAAAGAGAGCCAGCTCCTACAACTTGTCTCCTGACTGTCACACATGAATTATTGTATACACACACACACACACACACACACACACAAATACATGAAATAAACAAGTATTTGTAATTTGCAAATTTTAAAAAAGAACAAAGTATCAAAAGGCACACGGCTTCTTGAATTTTTATGATATACATTCGGCATAGAACAAAAGTATTTTCTGGTCTCTGCTTATTGTATAGGGCTGCTGTGTACTACTGTTAACATGGTGTTGGTAGCGATTACGTAGGAGAATTCTGGCTCCTAGAGCAAGAGATATGAACTCACAGATACAAAGGACCCTAGAGATGGGAAGAGTCTCTCTCGTTAGACTAAAGATCCACGACGACACCACAGACCTGACAGCCTGGCTAAGTTTCTTGATTGTTGTTTCTTTCGGCTTTATGGGCGATCAGTGGAAGAAGTGGCCATGTGAAATCATGTTGACACCACTGATTATTACCCTGTCTAATGTCTTACAAAAGAGCCTGCCATAATAAATTCTTTCTAGACTTAGGAACACTAAGAAAATACCTTGCCTGAAGAACTGTTATGTTTCCTTGTATCAGATGGGGGTGGGGGGCCCTAAGCAGTTTGGTGGCCTGTTTTGCCTCAGAGACCTAGAAGCCCAAAGTCCATTTACTGTTAACAGGTCTGGTTTTAAATTCTTCATTCCATCTGGAATTCTTTGTATTTCCTATTTGCATGAAGTGGATTAATCCACATAATGTATTCAAATTATATCTAAAATGAATGCTCGGTGAATGCCATCTCTTGTGACTCAAAATAGTTGCTGTAAATAACAATTTTCATTCTGATTGTAGGAATCCAATTGAATATGGCTAAAATAATTTTCAGCAGGTGGGTTTTCATTAATTATTTTGTGATTTTTTTTTTAAGTTTCATATCCTGCCAGGATTTTTTTTTTAATTAAACACGTATGGTTCAAGGATCAGAAACCAACTCTTTTTAGAACTGTCACCGTGGTGTTTAAGGGACTAAAAGATCTCCATTAGTACAACAATTAGAGAGCTGATGAAATCGTTTTAGTCTCTTGTTTTTTCTTTAAATGGAAAAAATTCAATATTGACTGATTAAAAGAAAACAAATATTAGGAAATGGGGGAAGAGAAAAGAAGGGGGTGAAATGTGCTGGGTCAAAGTTGCAATAGTGTATGGAAAGGGACATGGGCACAAATCACCCATCTTACGGGCCTGAATCTAGTGCAAGGAAATTTGAAGTGTAAGACAAAAATCACAAACATTTGCACATTTATTAACAGTTAAATGGACTACTACTCTGTCTTCATTAAAATAATGATAAGCCAAGCATGATGGCTCATACCTATCATGGCAATCCCAACCATCAGGAGAAATTATATCAAGTAAAGGATAATTTGAAGTTGGAGGCCAGTCAGAGGTACATATCAGGTTCCAGGCAGGCTTATGTTACAGAGAAAATTTTAATAAATAAATAATTTACAGTGTACATTATTTCATAAAATGACTATCATAATTGAAACCCCTTCATGACAAATTCATGTTCCCATGGATAGCTCTCCAATCACTACTTTCTTCAACATGACCAAGTATGTGACCTATAAAAATACAAGCTCTAGCCTGGTATCGGGGTTCACACCTTTAATCCCAGCACTTGGGGGGCAGAGGCAGGTGGATTTCTGAGTTTGAGGCCAGTCTGGTCTACAAAGTGAGTTCCAGGACAGTCAGGGCTACACAGAGAAACCCTGTCTCAAAAAAACTAAAAAGTAAAAAATAATTTAAAAAAACATGCAAATTCTGACCCAACTTACTGATCACATTTCTAGGAACTGTTGAAAAATGATGAATATTCCTCTATAATCAATTAAGGACAAATGCCCTAAAACTTGGGGCAATTCATATTTGGCAAAACACAGGATCAAAATCTCTATTTCTTAAATGTCACCCTAGGAAACCACAAAGCATTGGCATAATACTCAAAGATAGAGCATACATTCAAAGACATTTCTGAAATTAATAACTGTGCCAAAGCAATCATTTCCTCTTATTCTGAGTGATCAACTACATTCTCCTCATATTAAAAGCATGTCTCAATTCTCCCTGTTGTTTTTCCTCTGTGCAAAACATAAGGGTACAACAGCTGCTGGGACTTCAAGAAAGAAAATAAATATCCTGTCCTTACAGCAGAGCGACCATTAGCTTCTTATATTAATATGGTCAATTGGAGAAATGCCTTCCATAAATTTGAGTAATTGAAATGAATATGTGATGGACCATACAACATTTTGAAGGAAATGAAGATTTATCACTTTCTAACACACAGTGACCCCAGGAAGTATAGCAATGAAAACAACTTAGAGACAGAGATATTGGGCTGGGAAGTTGGCCCCGTGGAAAAGCGTAAGGACCTGAGTTTGAATCCTAAGTTGGGAGAAAAAAAGCCAGCAGAGCTATGCACACTCATAACCCCAGCACTGGGGGAAGGGCAGACACAAGAAATTCTCAGGCTTCCACATGTCTGTCTCTGTCTGTCTCTCTGTCTCTTTCTCTGTCTCTCTCTCTCTCTCTCTCTCTCTCTCTCACACACACACACACACACACACACACACCACAAATTAAGAAAATAAACAGAGATATTGCTGCAATTAACACAATGGTTCTGTTTCAATGGTTCCTGACATGTTTATTAACACTTTTCCTCCTTGTGGATGTTAAATACCTTCTAATATCATATTTACATTTACTCATTTGATTAGCAAGACCTTTTTTTTTACACACACTGCATGTGTAACATGTTATAATAAACATGTTCTTCCCCAGAATTCCATTGTATTGAATTCATTCTGAAGCTTAGAAGCAACCAAGAAAATGATCGGGACTCCAGGACAGAAGGTAGGAATTCACTGATCAAAGTGCTGAATGCTGTGTGCTCTAAAAATAGATTGTTTTTTTTTTTTCTTTTTTGAAGCAAACACATAAACATGCAAAAAAAATTGAAAATAAAATAAAAGCAGAAGCTGGTCAGGGTGGCACACACCTGTGATCCCAGCATTGAGGAAGGAGGTAGAAGCAGGTAGATCTCTGTTAAGCTACAAATAACAAACAACACATGGAATCTCTTCTTGTAAGCTCAGGTTAAGTTCTACCATGAACTCCCACGGCTTAGTCTACATCACAAGTCTGTCATAACCCCAGTACCATCTCAAAGATTAAATTTTAAGAAACTTTTATTTTGATTTGGACAACTTATCTTTCCTCATAACAGTAAGCCACAGTATTTCAAATAAGGCACTGGCCATAATCATCACATTTCAATTTGTACTGAAACCAGGGTATACCCGAATTGCCGTCATGAAGCAAAGACCTGACTCTCCGAATACAAACTGGTATATCCCATTCATTTCAATGCAGTCAGGATTCTATATCAGTTAGAGCTTGGACCGTCAGCCTTTACCATTTGGGAAATAGCAGATAACCCAGTAACCAGTTAATGCTCCAAATACTGGGATTTCAAGGCTACTCACTGTGACTGTAAGTGAGGCTGCCTACATTCTGGTATCTACATACATGGTACCAGCTCCTTAGGACTTTGAATTTCTGAAGAAATCACCATCTAAAGATGGATTTTATACAACAGTCATCTAAATTTTTTTTGGAAAAAAAATGTAGCAGGGGTTGTAGTTCTATGGTCGACCACATTTTCTATTTATGTGAAGTCCTTCATTCTTAAGCACAGGAAAAGAAAGAAAGAAAAGAGAGAAACGAAGTAAAACAGAATAAAATTAAAAACTAGCAACTCTTGAAACAGTGAAAGCCCAGGCTGAGCATATCGCGGGGCTTCCCATTGTGCCCCTGCAAATGCTGCACTTATCACTTGGGCTGCATTTGTTTGTGTCCTAATCTGTGTGACCAGCCTCTCTGTACGTGCTCTCCAGGCTGGGGGCCAGGGTCCTCCTCTCCTCCTGGAGGCAACCTGCACACACCACCTAGTCATAGCTAATAAAAGGCTCAGAGAAAAGAAAGTTACCAATTGACAGGGACAATCCAGCCATATTTTGCTGAGCCAGGAGGCTCACTAACAATCATTACTGGACTAAAGGACACTATTCTCAGGTACACTGTCATTATGGGATGAGAGTGGACACTGCCTTTCCACAAACACCTGAAGTCTTTGGTGCTTATACACTGGTTTCTCTCCAGAATACAACAGAAAAGTGATCCGAGAGTTAACGTCGAACTTTCTAGAACCCATCCAAGTCCAACAAGCGTCAATAAGGATGTCCATCCAGTGTATATGGCCAGGAAAAAAAGGGTTCCTTCTAGGTTTTGATAACAGGTCCATAACCTCTGCATTGCTCTGATAAGTACTCTACAACTGGCCTCAGGACTCATTGCCAGAAACACAAATGGGTTGAGATGGCAGGCAGTTAGAGGTGATGAAAAAACATGGCTCCTAGAAAATAAAAAGATACTCATAGTTCTGAAACACTCAAGAAAACAGGTTTCCTCCCATCCTTGGTGGTCCATGAGCTGCAAGACTATGAGGCCTGGTGCTAAATTCTCTCTTTCCCACTACTTCGATTTCAGTGCCTGCCAGCGAAGAGCCAACTCAATAGGGATGGACTACTCAGCCTAGGTACCCCTTCCCGTAAGGAAAAAAGGTTAAGATGATCTCGTCTCATGATCATCATAAGCTTTCTCCTAAGAGCAGCTTACCTACCAAAAAAATAATGTTCATTTATGCCTTCATTCAACAAACATTGAGTACCTGACAATGTGTTAAAGACAGCGAGTGCTGGCCAGCGAACAAAGAGATCAAGTTCTCTGCCCCAAGGTTGGATGGTGATAATTGGAGTACTGGACAGTGAACAAAGAGATCAAGTTTCCTCCCCCAAGGTTGGATGGTGATAACACAAAGAAGAAAGCAGAGAAAAAGCATGACAAAATCTGGGGGTGGGGAGGGCATGTTCCCATTACATATGGATAAAGAAAAGCTTCAGTCTAGTGAGGCAATGAGTGATCAAACCTGGAATTTGTGAGGGGGTGAGCTATAGTCTGGGCACAGGCTATTCTCGGCACTGAGAAGTACAAAGCCTGAGGGTAGAACCCTTACCTAGCATGGGTGAGGGCCTAGGATGGGACACGCAAAGACCCAACTATGCCTGGGTACTTGAGGAGGAGAAGAGAGTGTGCCTAGAGTGGAGCCAGGGGCATCACAGGAGAGAAATTTGTCTGAAAGACACCTAATGGGCAGACACTATAGGGCTTTGGGAGCTCTGAGGTTTACTCTGGGGGTGGGGGAGACAGGGAGCAACTAGAACCTTTATTTAGATTAGATTTGATTTGGTTTTGTGTCTGTACTGGATGATGGTGTGTACAAGTGGAAATCAGAGGAACACATGAGAGAATTGGTCTCTCCTTCCACCATGTGGAAGTGGACGTCCCGGGGATGAAATGTAAAGTCATCAGGCTTGGGGAGAAATGCTGTTACCAACAAGCCATCTCACTGTCTCCCACTAGAGCCTTTTGAGCAGAGAAAAGTAATGTGAACTGAGTTAAGTATAAGACAACAGGAACACACTGGCTGCTGTGTTGCTGAAAGCAAGGACACTGATGATAAGCCACTAATGAATCCAAGCAAGAGGTGACAGGCACCAGGATCAGCATGGCAGTGCTTTGAGATCAATCGCAAGAAGAGGGCAGATTTGGGACACATCTTGAAAACATGGCCCAGTAGTAGGTACCATAGAAGACCATCTAAGCAAAAAAATACATCCCACCCAGGCACTAAAATCTTGGTTCAGATCGCAAGAAAATGGATGCATTTACATTGGAAAGTTATTTCTTTCTTTTGTCTCTGTACATGAATGCTTAATAATCAATTACCTGACCTCCTCCCATGAGAACAGTCTCCAAGGGCATCCAGTGGACCTGAAGCAGCAGGGCAAAGAGAGCAAAGACAGTACCACACTGCGGGGAACCAAGGCCAAACATTAACGACATGGCAAGCTGGGGCATTTCATTCAAGTGCCGCTTAAAATGAACTCTTTTCAACCCCCCCCCTTGCCCCAATGCCAACAAAAAAGGAATCTTTCCATGGACCCGTGGAAAGCACTAACCCGCTGACTTCCCCGGAGGAGCGACTGGGAAGGACTGTAAAGATATGCTGCAGAGAAGTTTGTCTTGGTTTGCTTTTTTGAGGGGGAAAAAAAGTCTTAGCACAGGGGAATATTGTATAATTAAAGCAATTTTTGGCAATAGTAGGTAAAAATTCAACTATAAATTGTAAAGAATGTAATGGCTACCTATTGTGGTGTGTGTGTGCGCGCGCACGCACGCGCACGCGCGAGCGTGTGCAGGGACTTCTGTGAAGTGACTGCCAGAAAAATGGCACTCCCACTCAGACTGGACCATTGCAAGTGGGAGCTGCTAAGCACATGCTGCCCACTGCTGTTTGCAAGGACAGAGTGCTTTGTTTTTGTCTCCGACTAAACACCAGACTGAACACTCAATGGAGACAAATGTGTGAGAGAATAGGAACAATAAGAAAAGGAGGAAGAAAAAAAACCCTCTATGCTGGGAACTTCAGGCTTGCTGGGATGCTGATATCAAGGGCCTGGGGTAACCAAGGGAAGCGCTCTAGTGCAAAGGCAACCACTTCCAGCCACTCTGGGAGACACAAGCTGGATGGTTCAGAATGAAGCCAGGCTAGCTGTGAGCAGAGCCAATGTCAAAGGAATGGTGGGGAGAAGTCGAGATGAGGGCCTGGGTAAGAGTAAGGAAAGGAGCACCTGGAACAAAGCACGCTAGGCTCTGCCCTGCTTCTTTTGTAAAGTAGACCATGTGGCTTATAGGTGGCAGAAGTGGATCACTCGCCACCAGGGCGCTAAGAAGTTCAAAGTCAAGGTCCTGGCACATTCATACTCCATGTCTGCTGAGGGGCCACTTCCTAGTTCACACGGGCCAGGCTTCCCACTACTGACTTGCATATAACACATGCTAAAGGAAATTCATTGAGGCCTTTTAATAGGGATACTAACCCCATTCAAAAACGCTCACCTCCCTCCCATAAGTCCACCGCCCCAATACTATGAGCATAGGCAGTGTTAAGCTCACAATATATGAACTTGGAGGAAGACAAAAACATTGGAACAGCGCAGGTTGAATAAAAATGCTAGTTCCTAGAAACAGGATCAGCTCAATGATGCAAAGTCCTTGCCTAGTAATTATGTCCATGGCCTTGGGGTTCCACCCTCAGAACACCCCCAAAAAATCTATTCACAGAATTAATATAAAACTTTAATAATTCCTGGACTTTTTGGAAACTACAAAACATTTCTCAAGAACCTACCACAGGGCTACCTGGGGTCAGGTCTGTCAGATCAGGTCTAACAGGGCAAAAGAGGCTTTCTTCGTTAAAGGCTCAAACAGCTACAGAGTTAAGTATCCTTAACTTTTAACATTTCTTTTCTTATCATTATACATTTACTTAGTTTGGTAAATGTTTAAAAGAGAAACCAATATTCAAATATTTAAACCTGAGAGCCAGTTTTCTTGCTTCGTGTGACTTTAGGTCAAAATGTTGGTTTCCCAAACTGGGCGCAGCAGGTGATTCATCTAACTTGGATGTTCTAGAAGGCGTAGAAGAGAAGCTGGGGTAGGGAGGACAAATGCTCTCAAGTGGATAAGCCATTACATTAATAATATACAGTCTTTAACTGATTTTAGGGGTGGGAAGCTGGAGACAGAGCTCGGGGCCTTGAACACAGTAGCCAAGCACTCTACCACCGAGTTTTAATCTATTTTTTTTTTCTTTTAAAAATAAAAACACGAGCCAGGTAAAATGGCAGGTACACCTGTACTAGTAGCACTGGGGCAAATGAGACTAGAGGACGGCAAATTGTGACCATCCTGGGCTACAATCAAAAGACCTGGCTGAGAGGGAAAGGGGAAATGGAGAGAAGAGGAAGATGGGGAGGGGAGAGAGACAAGGGGGCATATTCATTGGTTCCCTCACTGGGACCCTGAGTATTCTCAAGAGGCAAAAGGATAAATTAACTGAACCCCATTCCCTGTCCCCAGCCACTGCCTTGAGAGGCTTTCATTCGATTTCCTAGCATTTCCAGGGGAACTCTCTCAAAAGTACTTTCGGAACTTTCACTTCAGAACACATCAAAGCCAAGGGTTCCTGTCCTAAAAGGGGTGTTTTGCGGGCTGGAGAGATGGCTCCACA
Source organism: Apodemus agrarius (assembly GCA_964023405.1). Taxonomy (NCBI): domain Eukaryota; kingdom Metazoa; phylum Chordata; class Mammalia; order Rodentia; family Muridae; genus Apodemus; species Apodemus agrarius. Next base: position 129,213,359 of record OZ030010.1, read on the forward strand.
GTGGGGCTGAGCAGTTCCGAGTACGTGCTGCTCTCCAAGAGGAAAGGGGGTTTGTTTCCCAACTCCCATGGCTGTCGCTCGAGTTCCATGAGGGGACTGACACCTCTGGCCTCTGCAAGCATCTACACAATGTGCACAGGAACACACACGCACATAATTTAAAATAATTAAAAAAAAACTCTTAAAAATTCAACGGTGCCTCCAGTCTAGGCATCCTAAAAGGCATCAAAGGGCCCAGACCAACAAAGTGATTGTATGTGTACCGTGCTCAGCGTCTGGCCACTCGCCCGGCTTCACAGTGGCCTCTTCACTTGTCAAGTTTTAGTTTTTCTCAAAAAAAAAAAAACAACAACAAAAACAACAACAACAACCAACCAACCAACCAAACGAACAAACAAACAAAAAAAACCTTTCTATAACACCCTCTCACCTCCCGGCCACACACTTCCAACAACTTAGAAGCTAGAAAAGCAGATGTACTTTATCTCCTCCTGGGTAAATGCTATCTACGCAATCTATCTGCCTCCTTCAGATGAAAACGCAAAAGCTTGATTCCAGTTTTTACACCTTTTGGAATCCCCAGAGCCTAGCATACTGCTCCACTCAACGATTACTGATGACAAAGTCCTGAAGGCCTTCTCTCCAAGCAGAACGCACAGGCTTTCTGACAGCTGTCTCCTTCGCTTAGCTTTCCCACCAGTTCCCACATTCCCAGCTGTGTTCTGGATGCCTGCTCTGAGGAGAAGCCCAGGGATTTGTGGTACTTCTTTTTCTTGATAAGACACTTGAAGAGAATAAACACGTGGCAAAGACGACATTCAAGTTGGGAACAAAGAGATTTGGGGTTATTTTACCAATAAAGACAAAGGGAAGAAATATCACCATGCACGCTGACATTTATTCAATATATGACAAGAAGGCTGGATTCACCCTAATTCCCTCCAAAGTGCTTTCAATGTCCTTATGTCTCTACTTTGAAAGAGTCGATGGTTCTGGCTTGTGCTTGTACCATGAATTTAAAATATCTTTCCCCAAGTCTAATAGGCATTCACTTAAGCCCAGACTAGCCAAAATTAAAGAGCAAGTGTGCACGTGTAGCAATGAGAGTCTTTACCTGAGCCAGTTGCACTGGAGACTTCGGAATCTCAGAATCACAGCAATTCAGAGATGAGGTAGACCTTAGACATCATTAATGGCAGTTTTTTAACTCCAGATAATCATTAAGAAAAAACAAACACACAGAGGCCTGAAATTCCAGCCACTGCTGCTGAGTCAGGAGAACTTGAGACAAAGACCTGCTTCTGCTACAGAGTGAGTTCAAGACGAGCCAGGGCAACTTAATGAGACCCCGTCTCAAAAGGATAAAGAAGGCCAACGACATCAGTCAGGAGTAGAGTGCTTTGCCTTGCACAGGAGGGCCTAGTGTAGGTTTAATCCCTAGTACCAGACACAGGGGAAGGGGGAAGATGAGGGGGCAACCCAGTTAGCCAAGACATAGTCCCATTCATAGATTCTACTGTGGAGTACTACCCCAGACATCAGTGTGCTTTAAAATCTCTCCCAAATGATGCTACAGTACAATGTGAACTGACAACCATTAATCTAATTCTACATTCAGATTCCCCATTCTAATGCCACCCCACCCCCTCCTTTTCAAAGAAAGAAAATCCTCCTCTAAAGTATCAGACAACAAATTTGTCACAGAGTTAGGGTAGAGCTATGCATTCTAAAAGAGCAGGTCTCCATTTCCTTCTAAGGCACTAGACTCGCTTTTCTCCCTCAATTAATTTCTCCATCGTTAATAAACCAACACCCCTACCTATCCCAAAAGAAATAGACATTTTAAGTATGCTCAGCTCTGGTATCCCATTACATAACTTTTTTTTAAAAGCTAAATTATGTATGTCTGTTTGCCAGTATCCAAATGCTTTTATTGATCGGACTGAATGACTAATTCTGAGGATGGAATCCAGAGCCCCGCGCATGCTAAGCATGTGTTCTATCACTGAGCTACACACACCCAGCCCTCTCATGATCTTTTTTTTTTTTCCTGGCAAGAAACTCTAGGTGATTAATCAGACATGATATCCCTTTAAAGAAACCATACTGCTTCTCCTCCGGAAAGCGGAGCTCCGCCTACCTTTTTCACCATCTTGGTAACATGGAGGAATTTTCAATCTACCTCACAAGATTCACCGTCAATTATCTTTTGTCTCACTTAATTTCCAGTTTGTACCTGCCTCTCGCCATACCTGGTGGACTTCTCCTGCCCTAGTCTCTGTTTTGAGAGAGAAGTCTTTTTTTTTCCCTGAAGCAACTTCTTTCACTCTGCCAGTTAGTCATGCCGGGTTTGTTTTTTTTTTTTTTTCCTTCCCCCAAGCAGCTGGTCTTTTTGATGTCTGGCACACATTTATCTGGGCTTCCAATAAGATGTTTTTACATAGTTTCCAGGCTTCCTGGAGGTTATTGACTTTCTTTAACTCTTCCATTCAATTTTTCCCCTAATTTCGAACATTTGTTAGAGGTTTTTTTTCAAAAGTTGAATACCTGGCTGATGGATCTCTTTGATTTTTTTTCTCTCCCACCAGATTGCTAAATTAAATGCATCAGAACTTAAATATAATATTTCAAATTACCTTCAGGATGGAATCGCTTCATGAATTCTCTGCACTTTCATGTTCTCCCTAGTAAGCAACAGATGTTTCACCAAGTGGAATTGGAAATGCTGTTACCTGTTCACATTTTAATGTATCTGCTTATTTATATAAAATATTCTGATCCTGTCATACTTGGTAAATATAAAATTTATACTTTTTGGTAAAAAGCATAATTTATGTACATTGAACAAGCTCGATGTTCTAGACCTAACATGGTAATGTGCTCTTCTAAGTGTGCAAAATCATAACCACTTCAGTTGTCTGTTCCTAAAACTGTATCTCAAGGCATGAAGAAATACAGAATTCTAAATCTTTTCCAAAAATTTTCTAAAATTTCCTATCTATAACAGGACCCTGGTCATACCTCACCAGGTATAGATGCCTCCTGTCTGATCACTTGAGTTCAATCCTGGGAACCCACATGGAGGTAGAAGAGAATCAACACTCCCAAGCTACCCTGCCATTCCCAAGCACATCTGACCTGCACCTGTGCCCCAACTTCCTGCCACTGCCTCATATACACACAGATAAACAAATGTAAAAAAAAATACTGTAAGTGCCTCTAATGCTCAGTTATTAGTTCTAGAACTACATTTACTCCCTCAAAGCAAAACAATGCTCTTGAGGGAACTTCAACATATCATGAAATTTTACTCTCATTTTTTTCCTATTTTAAGTGTTTAGGTCCAAGATTCTTGGGAGTAGAACAGACCGATGGGTTTGTTATATACTTTGGAAGTATGATGCCATTCCATCGCGGGTGCCATAGAACCATATGCGTGAGACCCTCACCTGGAACATACTTGTTACTGGTGGGTACAGAACCCTTGAAGAGTTCAGCAGTGACTCAATGAAAACAGGTTGATTTAAGATACCTGGAGCCACAGAAACTCAGAACACAGAGGGATGACTCCATCCAAAGCAGCTGACCACAGCCAAGTCAGAATGGGAAGTCAGGTGGCAGGTAGACTAGTTAAGAACTATTTAAATAGCCTCCTAATAGATCTGCCTGCCTTTATCTCTTGCCTCACCAACTCCTTTAACTCCAAAATGTTGCTAATTATCTTTCCAAAACAATATAAGCCATGACATTTCCCTCTCTACGAATCCTCACTGCTCCCTCTGGTCCAAGAAATAATGTATATTCCTCCTACTATGGACTCTATACTATCTATAACTGGGTTTGACATTTTGCTGTTGAAGAGGTGACTAGATCTTCTCCACTACAGTGTGAGGACAGTGTTGCCTAACTTAGATCTCTGGAACCTCCAATGGAACCAGAAAACACATCTTCCCATCTTAGCACAACAGAGTGCATATTTTATTCAGAGGACTTGGGTTCCAACCCTGCCTCTGCCGCTCATAAGCTGTACAACCCTGAATGTACTTTTTATTTAATTACTGTATTTACTTACTCCTATGTGTATAGGTGATTTACCTGAATGTTCCTGTGTACTGTGTACATGGCTGCTGCCCGTGGAGCCCAGAAGAGGGCGTTGGATCCCCTGTGACTGGAATTGCAGATGGTTGGTGCTTGGATTGGAACTCAGAGCTCTTAACTGCTGAGCCACCTATCCCTCCAGCCCCATGAATGTATTTAATTCTTTCCAATCTCAGTTTCTATGAGTAAATTAAAGGTGATAATTTTTGACTGCATAGATGATAGTTGTAGACTTTAAATGAGACACAGTCCTTAGAATAGGCCTGAGTCAAAAGAAACTACACAATAGCTATTAGCTATTATAAGGCAAAAAAAATTATTTTTGTGAGCATATAGGAACAAACCTTGTGCTACATAAAATAGTTAATGTTACTGGGCAACCAGAGAAGAGTGACTCAGACTAACACTGATGTTCAGAAAACAGAAAACTCCCTTTTTCCTTCCTCAGTGGAGTCTTCAGCTAATCCCAAAATTGCATGCAACCTGATGTGAATCAAATAAAGGTAAAATAGTAATTACACTGAATCAAACATTTTATATTTATACATTCTAAAGGAGATTCAACTGCATAAGCCAGAACTATTACTAAGTTCTCTTTTTAGCACATCCAGAAGACAGTCGCTTTAACATTGAAGGGACAGGCTCTGGGGTTCAATAAAACCCTCTGAAATGACACACAAGGAACCAAACTGCTGATGCCAATATATTAAGAAATTACAAGGTTAATATCAAAATCCAACCCCAACTGGGTGTGGTGATGGTGCCTGCCTTTAACCCCAGTGCTTAGGAGGCAGAGGCAGGCAGATCTCTGTGAGTTCAAGGCCAGGCTGATCTACATAGTGAGTTCTAGGACAGCCAGGGCTACATCCTAAGGCCCTGTCTCAAAAATAAGTGAAATAAAATAAAATAAAATAAAATAAAAATCCAACCTAGCTAAATGGAGGGAAAACACAAATCTTGAAACACATACTTTGCCTTATTTACAATAAAATTTCAGTATCTCCATCTCAACCTTCCCCTCTGTCCTAACATAGCTTAAATAATTCCCAGAATCCTTTTGAGATACATATATGAGCATTTTCAAGTGTGGGTATATGTTCACAAGTTCTTTGCTCATAAAGATAAACAGAACATAAACAATGACTCCAAGATCACAGTGACTGGTACAAAGTTCTCCTTGGTATCATTCTATGTTGCTGTGAAAAGGGACCTTTTACAAACTCAATACTATTTCTAACTAAATGCCATGCTCTTCAAGGCAATTCCAGCATGCTATTATGTACTAGTTGTCGTATATCCTCATGAAAATGGTTAGGATTTTAGAGGTCAGGGCCTGGGGAGATGGCTCAGGGTTTAAGAGTACTGACTGCTCGCCGGGCAGTGGTGTCACAGGCCTGTAATCCCAGTCCAGAAGCCATGATCACAAAGCATCTGTGATAGCTTTCCTTGGAGCCGGGCGTGGTGGCGCATGCCTGTAATCCCAGCACTTGGGAGGCAGAGGCAGGCGGATTTCTGAGTTCGAGGCCAGCCTGGTCTACAGAGTGAGTTCCAGGGCAGCCAGGGCTATACAGAGAAACCCTGTCTCGAAAAAACCAAATTCAAAACTCACAGCTCACAACTGTTTGTAACTCCAGTTCCCTCACACAAACATTCATGCAAGCAAAACAGCAATGTACATAAAGTGAATCTTTAAAAAAAACATATAAATACCACATTAATTTATATTAACAAACTATTATCACCTATTTAATACTCTAGTTGCAATCCCTTCTCCTTGTGTTCCGTTTGTGCTGGGGAGTGAACCTAGGGTTTGGCACATGCTAAGCACATGCTCTGCCACTTACATACCCCCAAGCCCACATTTCTCATCTCACTCACATGGTACTTATCACACCTTCCGGTGCATTCCAAGTGTGTGTGAACGGCATATCTCCCTACTACCAAGCCCTGTGCTTTTTGGGGGTAGGGGGGCTTGATCTCCTTCCTACACTTCTTGTTGCTTCTGTGATGCTAAGCACAGAATACTTCACATAGCAAGCACTCCAAAAAAAAAAATATGGCCAAGGAAAGCTATTTGGTTTTTTGTTTGTTTGTTTGTTTGTTTGTGTAACACAACAGGGTTTCTCTGTGTAGTTCTGGCTATCCTGGAACTCACTCTGTAGACCAGGCTGGCCTCAAACTCAGAAATCCGCCTGCCTCTGCCTCCCAAGTGCTGGGATTACAGGCATGCGCCACCACGCCCGGCTCCAAGGAAAGCTATCACAGATGCTTTGTGATCATGGCTTCTGGACTGGCCATTATTTGAAAAGTATTGGAGTCAAGCATGTGGGCAATGTAGGACCTTACTCAAGAACTCTGGCAGCACGATATACTTCCTCCCTGACACCCTCAAGGGAACATCAAGATTATCCCAACTGTGATCTATCACTGAGAGTCCTTCAGAACACCAAATCTGCTCAAAGTCTTTCTAGACCTCTAGAAGGCCAACTGCAAGGCTATCAAGAATCAAACTTCAGGAAGTGGAGTATGGTATATCTCATGGGAAAGAATGCTTGTCTAACATGTACAAAGCCCTAGGTTCAATCCTCATCATTCCTTCCAAACAAAAGAAAACATTAAACCTGAATAAGCCTAGGGTTCAGTGGGCTAGTCCTATAGACATCACAACCTTCTGCCTGTAAAATCATCTCTGGCTTTGAAGAAAATACATACTTCTCCCAAGTAAAGTGCTTGGCAACTAATTCGTTCAGATCTAGGCTGATGCCCAGTCATTACATTGACTTCCCCAGAACTGCCTCCCCAAATGGCCAAAATTATCTAAGGAGAGTCCACAGAAGATGAGGTTAATGTAAGCAACTGGGGAGGCCAGGGCGATGGTAAGCTGGCCCTGCTTCTACACCAGCATCTAAAGGTATTTGCTGGGGTCTGTCTGTGTTGTGACAGTGTCCTCGACTCAAATGAATGCCTGTAACACTCCACATTTTTGAGCCATTCAGTCATGCATTTTTGTTATTGTTGAAAGTGGTGCGAAATTGCACTGCATGAGCTAAAGTCCTTGGTGGTCTTCCAAGGATTCCAGCTAAAAAGGCACTTCCTTTGTTCCTCAGGAGAATGCGGTCCAGTAGGTCACTGAAAAGGGGAAATAAAAGCAGCAGCCCTGGGAGGAGATGAAGGACAAGACAAAAAGAATAAAATGTTTTGGGTGTGAGCACATTAGCTTCCTTCCATTACCTGCTGCTGGCCACTAATAACTCCGTAGCTTTTGGGGAGTCGGGGTGGAGGGGTGGGGGGGAGGTCCAGATAGACATTTATTCAAAGACATACCTCAGGTATCTTCCAGTGCCCTTCACAATCAAAGGGAACACCCAGAGTCCCTGACCACCTTCCAAACTTCCTTTTCCATCAGATGCTGGCTGGGTTAAGACGCCCCGCCACCTCTACAGACTGCACGCCACAAACCTGAAGGGCCTGGGGAGGGTGATTTGATAGCCCACTGCCAAAATGCCTCTAGTCCTTCTCAGAGGCACAGATTGTTTGCATGAGCAGATGGAAACTTGTCACTGTCCCATTAAGTGCATAGCTGCATGCCTCCTCCCTTCAGAATGTGGGAAAGACAACTGTAACCTTCACGCCAATCATCTCGGAAGCACCCAGGCCCAAACAGCGCAGGGCACAAAGCCCTCAGGTCTGACCTGCAGAGCTCCGAAGCCTCTGGGGCTGGCTGCTGGTTCAATTCGCTTTTACTGGCAGGGCAGTAGGAAGAGGAAAAAAAAAAAAAAAGAAAGAAAGGGGGCTTTTCAGAGCTCTACAACCAATAAAATCATGAGGCCGGGAGGACATACTTGAGTTCCCAAAAAGACAGGCAGCTGAAGGGCAAACAGCCTTTCATCAGTAGCCTGTGAGTTACTTGACAACTGGCAAGGTGCAGTGGACGCCTGGGCTACTACCAACAATTTCCTCAGTTCTATTTCTAGACGGAGGCCGGCTACACTCTGAAAGTGCCCGGCAACTTCCCTCAATTACTTTTGTAATTTATATGTAATTGATGACTGCACTTAATCTCCAAGGTTATTAATAGCCCTTCCAAAGGATGACCCCCAAGTCTTCTAAAGCCTTTGGAAGCGCCTGGTTAAAATTACAGTATTTCCTTTGCTGGCTGCTGGCCCCCTGCCTGCCCCTCCCCGGGCAACCAGTACAGCGAGGCAAAGGCGCACTCCGCACACTTCCATGAAAGGTTCGGAATGGAGATTTGGCCTTCGGGGCGCGAATCTCTAACTCCTCCGTTAGGTTAAGCTGGCCGAAAGCCAGTTAGATTCGTAGCTCCTTCTGAGCCCCCGGGGTGAACAAGCTACCTGTGCCGCTTCGGCCGCCAGCCTGTAGGGCTGTGTGCAACAGTTGGCGGCTTCAAAAATCAAATCCAACAGGGAAGGAGGGAGGACTCGCCCAGGCACTGCCACCGGCGGGCCTGGAGACCTCAGGAACGGGAGGGGAGGGGAGGGCAGCGTACCTGAAGCTGCCTCCCCGCCCGGCGCTCCGGGAGGACTTCCTCAAATACCGCAACGCACCCCCCCCCACCCCGCAACCCCCCAGCGCTGAAATCCGGTGAACTTTTTCAGAGGCAAAGCCATCTTCATTTGCATAACCATCTCCAAACTGAGATTCAGGTTTCCTGTAATCAGTCCTTTCAAAGGTCTGTAATTGAAAGTGCAATTAACCCTTAAAATGAGGTGAGAAAAGAGAAAAGGAAGGGAAATACCCTTTCTATCCAACACCTTCCGGAAAGCTGGAGACTTCCCAAAAGTCGGGGATTTGAAGGAGTACGGAGTAAAGCGTTCGCTTTCTAAAGGTGACTTCTAAAGCCCTTGCAGCTCCTAAAAAGTAATCCGCCTCAGCGGTGGAAGGGAGGCGGGGAGAGGGGTTTTGGGACGCTCGAACGTCAAGGAGCCGCTCATTCGAGTCGCACGTTTTGCGCCCCTAGGAATCTGCAAACTCCAGGAGGTTCCCCCACCCCGCCCCCACTCGGCCTCGTCGTCACCCACACAACAAAGCGGGGAACCCAGTATAGGATTCAACCCGGAAAAAGGCAAGAAGAGCCCATGCCACGCACTTTTGAGGGTCAGAGTCCCTGGTGGCTTTCCCGGGAGTGAGCGGGCTAGGGTGAGGGGCAGCCGCAGAGGGGACCTCAGTGGCACTGACTAAGCCGGCGGCGCCCCTCCACTCCACTCGCGGTGCCCGCTCAAAGCCGGGGCTGGCTCCTGCCGGCCCGTTCCTCCCTCTCGGCTACCTGGTGCGGCGTAGGGGGGCCGCCCCTTTTTTTCCCCCGGGGTGCCCACCGCTCGGTAACGGGGGAGGAGGGGGTGTAGGATTCCCACCTACCGTTGATCTCATAGAGGGGGGCATCGTTCTTGTTGAAGCCCTTGGACACGTAGAGACGTCGCACTTCCGAGCAACTTTTAGACTTGGGTTCCGCAGCAAGCAGTGAGGCGCTGAGCGCGGCCAGGGTGCAGAGAAGCGCGAGCAAGCCTAACCGAGCCATGGTGCGGACCCTGGCGGACGCGCTCCCACCTTTAGGGGACAGAATGAGACCGGATGGGAAGCAGCGCTGTGGAGCGGGCGGAGAGGCGCGGAGTGGACACTCACGAGCGGAGCGAGAACCGGGGAGTTGGAGTTGGTGGAGGAGGAGGAGGAGGAGGAGGAGGAGGAGGAGGAGGAGGAGGAGGAGGAGAGCAAGAGGAGGAGGAGACGCGGGCGAAAAGTGGAGCTGGGCCTCGCGTCAGGCAACGGTCCCCGGTGCCAGGCGCCCAGCCGGGGTGGGGTACAAGGAAAAAGGCGTGGAATGGGCGCGGGACCCAAGGGACTAGGGAGAGGATCCGTGACCTCGGGGCTCCGAAGGCTAGGGAACCCGGGCCAGCTAGCCAGGGGCGGAGGGGTTCAGGGAAGGAAGGGAAGGTGGCAGGCGTCGCAGGAGAGCAGAGTGTGGGCGGCGTCGGCGGGTGATCGCTGGCGCGGGGCTCCAGCTACCCGGCGCTGCTCCGCTCACCCAGCTCGGCTCAGCTCACTGCCCTCGGCCGCGCGGCTGTGCCCTTCTCAGCTCTGCCGCTGATTGACTGGCCCGGCTCGCACAGCGAGGCTCCGCAAACTTGGCCAAGCGGGGCGGCCCTAGGGAGGGAGGGGGCGGGCATGGGGAGGGGGGGCGAGCCCGAGACAGGCGGGAGCACGCAGGGCCGGGCCGGGAGAAAACCTGGAAGCTGGGCTGGATCTGGAGCGGGCCAAATCCACTTCCTAGGGGGCCCGCACGGGGCGCGCGGCGCTCCCTCTTGCGACACGCCCTGCTGGGCTCCTCCCTCCTGCCCTCCTCTTCAGAGGCGGGGAACCTGCCCCCCGCACACCCCCACCAAGAGAGGAAAGGGCAGTTTCTTCCCGCTTAAGGGGCCAAGTCTCAAGAGATCCTGGTGACCTGGGTCTTGGGGCCTTGAGCCCCTGCCTGAGCCACAAGCCTTACCCCACAGCCACTTGACAGGCTATCCCCATGGGCCAGCGCCGCACTGAGCGCTTCAGCCTCCAAACCAGCCTCTTTGCTGCCACCCAGCATCCAGGGTCACTTCTAACCAGTACCTGGGCGAGGAAGGCACCCACTCAGGTTACTGGCTTTGTTTTGATTCAAACAGCATGGGGTGGGGGGTGGGGGGGAATGGAGGGTGGGACCTGGAACTCACAGCTGGGCCGAGAGGCTCACCTGGTCTCCCTTGACCTGCTTCCCATCACACAGTGTTCCCCCAAGAGCACAAGCTAGTCGCCAACTCTAGCAATCATTTTCTCAGCCTGCTTCATCCCCACACAGTGTTCAAGTCACGATCACACCCTACGTTCTGCAATAAATATAAACAAACTCTGAAACTGACCAGAAAAAAAAAATCACTGAACCTCGAGGAGATGGAGCTAAATCAAGGTTGCTCAGAAAAAGTTTTGACCCCACACTGCCCTGTGTAAGGTATAAGAATTGACACCCCGCAGAAAGGAAGAAAGTTAGTACTCACCTAAGGTCAATGTGTCCAAAGTCCCGGGACTCTGGAATGGAAGACCATAGTGGTGGCAGGGAAGGACAGTCCAGGATCTCCAATCCTTCCCGATCTGCATTTAGCCACAAGAAAACTGGGAATGGGTGAGTCTTCCCACCTTCCAAGCTTTGTCAGATTCCATTAATGAGTGTTTTTGAAGCTCCCGGGGCTCCTTTAATGAAGGGAACGGTGCAGATTGTGAACTTGTCATTACTGTTGTTATTGTTACAATCTGCTTTAAGAGCTTAGGGTGAGAAGTGCCTCAGACACCTCGGCAGTGTGCTGGGAACTGGGCAGATGAAAAGGGCTGGAGCTTATTATTTGGCTAGACTCACAATTCCCATAAAATTACATAGGGTGAAGATACGAACCGTCATTACAATTATCGCCCTCAGAGGGTTTCTGGAGACTTCCTCCACTGCTCTTTGGAAACCTTGTTGACATGGTTGGCCGTGAGGAGCCATAGAAAGCTGTGGGGGCTGTTTGGAATGCCCACTGCAGACTCCTCTTCAATATATTAACTCTTGTAGAGCCGTAGCATGAACAGACACGCTGTGACCTGTCAGTAACTGGGACTTACAGTTTCTTTTCTGTTTGTTTGTTTGTTTGTTTGTTTGTGGTAGAGTTTCTCCCTCAGTGTAGTCCTGGCTGTTCTGGAACTCACTCGGTGGACCAGGCTGGCCTTGAACTCACACATCCACTGGACTCTGGCTCCCAAGCGCTGAGATTTAAGGCCTGTGCCACTACACCCAGTTGGGACTTACAATTTTTTTTTAATGTCTGGCAACACATTTAATTTATGCACACTCAGCTCCACGGAATTCCCTGTCATCTTCAAGGAGGTTTTGAATAATCCAGGTAATCCTTAAACTGCTAACCATGAGGTCCTCCTGGCACTGCTAGAGCTTAGCACAGCATTCTAACCGTCATTGATCCATGCATAAAAATATTCTTCAGCAAGGGAACTATGATCTGAGCTGTGACCAACAGTAATTGTAAAAGGAAATTCCAAACTGGGCATATGATACACACCATGTGTAATCCCAGAAGGTATAGGCAGGAAAATCAAGAGTTCAAGACCAGCCTTAGAGACATAAGGAATTTGTGGCTAGTCGGGGCTATATGTGACCCTCTTTCAAAATAAAGGAAAATAAAATAAAACTCTGCAACAATAAAAGAGAAAGGGATTTTCCTAGCATATAAAAGGGCCACATTGGAACATTGCCTCCCGCGGCAAGTGGAACTTATTTTTGCCCCCTCAAGTGACTGATGCTCTTCCTTTTAGTGTATTATTAACCAAAACTTGAGCCTTTTCTACCAGAAACAGTAACCTCTGGCTACAGGCAGATCTGGACAAGTCTGAACTTTACCAGGGTAGGCAGGAACCCCAAGCCCTGCTCAGAGGCGGCTCCCACTTCAAAGCCTCCTTTCATTTAAATACAAACAGGGTGAACAACTGGCAATCTATGAAACAAATATCACCCAGATGGAAGCTTTTCAGATGGCCCTCACTCCCGATGCTCTCCCCTCCCCCACCCCGGCACGCCAAAGAAGGCTGGAGAGGCATCTACACCAGGATAAGTCCTCTGCCTCCAGGCGGTTGGTGCAAGGGAAGACTTTTCAAACTGTTAAACTTCACATGACTTCGGATTGGTTTTCACTTTTGTCTTTTATTATTATGGTAAAGACTACATAAAGTAGACCATTTTAGCCATATATAGATATATAAAATTGAGGGCCTAGGATTTTGCTCAGTTGTTAAAGTGCTTGCCAAGTATGAGAATCTTGTGTTCAGTGTCCAGAACCAGTTTTTTTTAAAGTCCAGTGTAGGATGGGGCGTGGTGACACATGTCTTTAGGGAAGCAGGGACTGAAGGATCTCTGAGGTCGTCAAGGTCAGCCTGGTGTACAAAGCCAGTTCCAGGACAGCCCATGCTGTTACACAGAGGAACCCTGTCTAGAAAAACAAAACACAAGACAAAAATTCTCCAGTGTAGAGGCACCCATTTGCAATCCCAATGCTCTGGAGGATGCTTGGCTTCTTGGCCAGCCAGGCAGATTAGGCAAATTGGTCAGCTCTGAGCTCCAGGTCCCAGGAGGAAATCCTGCCTCACAAAGCAAAACTCCTGAGGACTAATACCCAAGGTTAACCTCTGACCTCCTCTTGCATCCCCGCACATATACAAACACATACAGATGACACATAAAAATACTCAATCCAGTGACATTTAAAATAATCTAATATTGTTCAGTCATCACTATAGCTAGTTCCAGAACATTTTTGTTGTCCTAAAAGCAATCCACATACTCATGAGTACACCATTTTCCCACTCTAGACCCTAAAAGCCACCAAATCTGCTCACTGTTTCTAGAATTTTGCCTAGTCTGGACATTTTGTAAGAAGAGAATTATTCAATGTGGGGGCTTTTTGTCTGACAACCTTCATTCAGCATCAAGTTCTCAATATCCATCTATGTGGTAACATATTTCAGAGTTTCCTTCCTTTTTTTTTTTTTTTTTTTTTTTTTGGTTTTGGTTTTTCGAGACAGGGTTTCTCTTTGTAGCCCTGGCTGTCCTGGAACTCACTCTGTAGACCAGGCTGGCCTCGAACTCAGAAATCCACCTGCCTCTGCCTCCCAAGTGCTGGGATTACAGGCGTGTGCCACCACCACCCGGCCCCTTCCTTTTTTAAGGATGAGTAATATTCTATTACACAGGCATACCACAATGTGATGCTATAGTACCTTACACTTTGCAAGATACTTCAGAGTATACCCTCATACCTGAAAAAAACATGTAGGTGTCTCTAAGGGCTTAGGATGTAACCCAGTGATAGAATAAAAGCTTAATGTTCCCTGGGTGATGATCCAACTCCTAGCATCCCTTCAAACATAAAGGACATTCTGAATTTTGTGTCATTGTTTGAATTCATCCACTTACAATCTCTCTCTCTCTCTCTCTCTCTCTCTCACACACACACACACACACACACACACACACAGACAGATACACACATGTGCACACGTGTGTGTGTCTATGTATATATATGTATTGTGTATATGTGTACATGTATATATGTGTGTATACATGTACACGTATATGTATATGTACATGTATATATACATACTTTGAGCATATCTCCTTTTATTGAATTCCTCTCCGACTGAACTTTTTTCTTCTCAGAAAGTTTCTCTCCTGCTTTGATTTCTCTTGTGACATTTCGTGTGAGTGTGTGTGTGTGTGTGTGTGTGTGTGTCCCACTGCATTTAATTAGGAATGCCTGCATGAGCATAGGTAGGGATTATGAGCCTAGCTTCTGACATTCCTAGGAGACACAGTCTCACAGCAAAGTCTTTGGATTTCTTTTTAAAAGAGACCAAAGTTCCAGACAGGTTATATAGCTTATTCACAGCCACTGAGATCTTTGAGTAGCTGAACCGCCAAGACTGAAATCTAAGCCTCTGCCATAATCCCATATGATTTTTTCAGAAAATACAGTGCCCTGGGTCTTGTTTAGGATCAGTAGTAAATGTGTAACTTCCCCAGATCCTGTAGAACTATCTTTGTTTCAGATTAATAACAGCCTAGCACTCATACAATGTGCCAGATAGCTTTGTTCTAAGGGGAGGGGAGATGTATAAGCCAAGGCTGGCTTAGAGAGAACACACTAATAGCATGCTTGGTTTTCCCAGATGAGGGGTGTCTTAGTTAGGGTTTTGCTGCCGTGAACAGACACCATGACCAAGGCAACCCATATAAGGACAACATTTAATTGGGACTGACTTACAGGTTCAGAGGTTCAGTCCATTATCATCAAGGCAAGATCATAGCGGCATCTTAGGCAGGCATGGTGCAGGAGGAGCTGAGAGTTCTACACCTTCATCTGAAGGCTGCTAGGAAAATACCGGCTTCCAAGTAGGTAGGATGATGATGTGACACGCTTACTTCAACAAGGCCACGCCTCTTAATAGTACCACTCCCTGGACCAAGCATATTCAAGCCATCACAATGGGGTCTCTCATCTAGTAGGAGTGGGACACATATGCACAAGGAATGAAGAACACATTGTGCTGTCCTCCCATCAAAGAGTAAGTTAAATCAGGTCCTTTTGACCAACAGGTGAGTTCCCCACACTATCAAATACAAAGATGAGAAGAAAGCAGATTCCTTTCCTGGTTTTGCTAAGTTGTTGTACCCTTACTGGATTCATCCTATGTATATATATACTGTCATTCTCCATTCCATGGACAGTTCTTTCTGATTCATTCTTCAGAAAGCCTGCCTGGGGAACTCCAAGCAGAAATTGCAGCAGTTCCTGTCTCTAGAGCTTCAATGCAAAAAAAAAAAAAAAAATGCCAACCTTGTCCCTCTATAGAATCCATACTAAGAATTCTTCCCATTAGCATTGGGAGCTATTCCAAACGGGGCATTTCCCCAGGGAAATAAAAGACCTCTCTTTGAAATCTTCTGGTTTTCAAAGTGAGCAACTGCTTCAGAACTGGTAAAAGTTTGTTTGGACAGGATTGGGAATGTAGCTCAGTTAGTAGAGTGGAGCCCTGTGTCCAATTTTGTAATCCCAGGACTTGAAGAGTAGAGACAGGAGGATCAGAAGTTCAAGGTTATCCTTGGCTAAATAAAATGATTTCCAGGCCAGTCTGTGCTGCAGGAGACTCTCACTAAACTATATTTTAAGCTGGTTAGACAAACTAAACTCAACATATTCTCAAACCAAATTTCACCATTAGCTCTTGTTGTCCCCTGGTTCTTCACCTTTTCAAATAATCAAGCAAGCTATACTATGTGACTACTTATTTTATACAAAGGTTAATTCTGGGGCTTGGAATGTAGGGTAGTGATAGAGAATTGACAAAGTATGTGAGACTTTGCCTTCATCCCCAACTCTATGGACATTTTTTTTAAATAAAAAGTGCTCTAGGAGCTAGGGTTGTAGCTCAGTTGATAAAGTGCTTGCCTGGTATGCACAAAGCCCCAAGTTCAATCCCTGGCACCACACACACACACACACACACACACACACACACAAAGGATGTCATAGTGAGTGCCAATAAGCCCATGTGAAAGTTGAAAGAGCAAGAAATTCAAGGTCATCTTGGCTACATAGCAAGTTCAAAGTCAGTCTTGATAGTTGATGATAAGATAATCAAACATTTTTTAAAGATTTATCATTTATTATATGTGAGTACACTGTAGCTGTCTTCAGACACTCCAGAAGAGGGAGTCAGGCCAGGTGGTGGTGGCGCATGCCTGTAATCCCAGCACTCTGGGAGGCAGAGGCAGGCGAATTTCTGAGTTCGAGGCCAGCCTGGTCTACACAGTGAGTTCCAGGACAGCCAGGGCTACACAGAAAAACCCTGTCTCGAAAAAAACAAAACAAAACAAAAAAAAAAGGTCAGATCTCTTTACATATGGTTGTGAGCCACTGTGAGTCACTGGGATTTGAACTCACAACCTTCAGAAGAGCAGTCAGTACTCTTAACCACTGAGCCATCTCTCCAGCCCAATCAAACATTTTCAAACTAATAACACTTTAGTTCTGTAAAGACTTTGTATGCTCGGAAGATCAATGGCCTTCACCTAGAGATAAGAATAAAGCCTATATCCAAATGGAGACAGCCATCTCAGTTTCCTCTTTTTGCATGTTGGTGGCTGTGCTTAATCCTTTGGAATTGAAACTAGTGCAGAAGTAGTGGGCCTATGGTATTGTACGGGATTGGGTCTAGGTCCTTCTATAGCAAAGCAGATAATTTACCCTGTGACAGTTTCACTCTCCAGGGATTTCAAGGCACTGAGGGACACCCTCCCACAACTGGACTTTATGGAACCTGCTTCTCTGCAGTAAATATCACGAAACTGGGAAAGGCAAAGCTCACCATGAAAGCAGCAGAGGGCCTTATATGGATGCAAGAAACTTCTTAATAAAGGGCCTGTGTGATCCAACAGGTTTAGGAACCTGAGAGATTGCCATCAATGTCTTCACTTTTTTTTCTCCCCCCTCCTCCCTTCATCAGCACCACCATCCTCCTCAGCCTTTATGCGAAGAGACAATATGCATTTTTTAAGAAGACCCAGCGGGAAGCAGGCATTTCTATTCCAAAGACATGGCACAGATAAAAAGAGTTGGAGAGCAGGTCAGACATACTTTGACATTTGTCATTTTTTTTTCCGAGCCACTGATGGGCAATGTCTGCAGAACAGCCACTGTTCCTGCCACACTCTTAACAATAATGCATTCAAATGAGCCGGAGCCTGAAACCTGCAGGCACATTCCTCCTGGCAGAGAATGGAATCCAAGACATGCAGCACAGGGGGAGTAGCTTTTCCCATGTCCCTCCATGCTAACAGATGCAAGCTTTTCTCAATCGGACTGGCTTTCTAAGATCATTGTAACAGGCGTTTTCTTAGTAGTTCTCAGAGGACCTAGGAACCTTCTAACAGACACAAGGACTTTGAAGATGAGGTTTTTGTGTACCCCCTCCCATAACCGCAACCTCCAAGAAAGCCCTCGTTTGCTTCGTTGATTTCAGGGATTTTTTTTTTCTTTTTCTTTCTTTCCATTTTGTTTGTTTGTGTTTCATTTTGTTTTTGATTTTCAAGACAGGATTTCTCTGTGTAGCTCTGTCTGAACGCCAAGATTTGCCTGCCTCTGCTTCCTAAGTGTGGGATCAAAGGGTGTGTGCCATCACTGACTGGCAATTTTAGGATTTATTTTAAAAGTTGCATTAAGAAAAAAAAAATCTTGAGAACCAAGGATGTGTCTCGGTTGGTAGCACTCCTGTAGCATGCACAAAGCCCTAGGCTTGAAACCCAGTACCACATAAACCAGGTGTGGTGGTATGTACATGCAAACCTGGCATTGTGGCAGTCGACAAGGGGGGGGGGTACCACAAGTTCAGTATCATCTATGGCTACATAGTAAGTTTGGAGCGAGCCTGGTCTACATGAGACTCTGTCTCAAAAATATAAATTAAATAAGTAAGTATCTTTTTGTTTGGTTGGTTTTTGGGTTTTCGTTTCGTTTTCCTGTTTTTGAGACAGGGTTCTCTGTGTAACAGCCCTGGCTGTCCTGGAACTCTCAGAGAGCTGCCTGCCTCTGCCTCCTGAGTGCTGGAATTAAAGGCGTGCATCCATATGCCTGGCTATAAATACTTTTTAAAAATAAAATAAAATAGCCGGGCGTGGTGACACACGCCTGTAATCCCAGCACTTGGCAGGCGGATTTCTGAGTTCGAGGCCAGCCTGGTCTACAGAGGAGTTCCAGGACAGCCAGGGCTACACAGAGAAACCCTGTCTTGAGAAACATAAAATAAAATAAAATAAAATAAAATAAAATAAAATAAAATAAAATAAAATAAAATGCATATTAGAGAGCAAAATGTAGGAGATTGTGTGTGCTACATTCGAACTCTACGAGATGAGCTGCATCCTTGCCCTTAAATAATCTAGTGTAATTTGTTTCCTGCCTTTTTAAAATTTAAGTGTGAACTTATATGGATCTACCTGTCTCTTTGTGCTTGGCTGGTGATAGAACCTAGGGACTTGGATTTGCTCAGTACTCTACTAGTAAGCTCCATTCCTTTCCACACAAATGCTTTTTGAAATTTTGCTTTCAGAACTGATCTTGCTAAATTACCCAGACTGACCCCAAACTTGAACACGCTTGCCTCAGCCTTCTGAGTGGCTGGGTTACAGGAAAGTGCCACCACGCCTGGCAAACTACTTGCCTTTCCTAAAAATTTACAAGTGATATGATTTTGAAAACATGCTCAGTTTAGTCAATATTTTACTTACTTTGAAGAAAGAAATGTGAGGAAACCTTCTGGGGTTCTAGAAATGTTCTACATTTTGATCCAAGTGGTAGTTTCCTGGGTACATACATATGTAAAAATGTCACTTTGGATTTATGCATGTCACCATATGCATGGCATTCCTTAATACCAAATGGGGGGAAATACAACGAAACAAGATTATGATGTACATGTACATATGTATACACAATCTGTAATTTATCCTTTAAACTGATTATATTATTATATAGTTTGAGGATTGTATTCTATTTTATGACTGCATATAAAATTTAATCAGGCCGGGCGGCGGTGGTGGCGCACGCCTGTAATCCCAGCACTCTGGGAGGTAGAGGCAGGCGGATTTCTGAGTTTGAGGCCAGCCTGGTCTACAGAGTGAGTTCCAGGACAGCCAGGGCTATACAGAGAAACCCTGTCTCGAAAAAAACAAATCCAAAAAAATAAAATAAAATAAAATAAAATTTAATCACCTAAAGCTGCATATGCATATCTTTGTGTGTGTGTGTGTGTGTGTGTATATATATATATATATATATATATAGTGCATATAGGTTAAAATATGTATGCTTATATGCAACCTAATCACTTGCTTGTGTGTGTGTGTGTGTGTGTGTGTGTGTGTTCATGTGTATGTGTGCACGTTCACATATATGTTCAAGTGACCACAACTGTCCTGGTTAAGAGCTCTTGTTTTAATTGCTTGCCTCTTTTTCTCATCAGTCTCATCATCGCTGTTTTTGTTTTGGTTCTTATTCCTTATATCTCAATTAAAACAAACTTTCTCCTTCCACTTAGCTTTAAATGTTTATCAACTGTTTACTTTTTAAAATTCATGGTTTTGGGACCCCTAAATGGGTTTGCGCAGAAGTCAGAAGTAAGTTACCGAGATCTGCCCAGAATACCCAGGAGCGAGCAATATTGCCATTATCTGGGAAAGAGTTGAAAATGGAAAATGGGAAGCAACTGTAGAGACAGAAGCATCATGGCAATCAGACAGTTACAGAGCCATGACTGGAGAACCACAGGGAAACCAGGTTAAGTGTAAGACTCAGGGGGGAATGGCTAAGGAAATAGGATCAGGAATTCAAGGTCAACTTCAGCTAAATATTGAATTCAAGGCCAGCCTGGAGTACATGAGACCATGTCTCAAAAACTAATAACGAATTCTATTGAGAACCCTACCCTCTCTTTACTACTCAGGAGGCACTAGGTACCTTATTGTCATGCTTAAAACGAATAAGTTGGGCTGTGCCTGGTCGTGCATGCCTGCAATCTCAACTACTCAGGAGGCTGAGGGAAAAAGATAACAAATTTGGGGTTAGCCTTAGCTATATATTAAGTTATATAGGCCAGTGTTACCAATTTGGAATACCTCTAAATTTACACATCTATTGTGTGACAAAACTTCCTGGGGAGACACAACACACCTGTATACTCCCATGACAGACCAAAAAGGGGGTACCACCGAGGTCCAACACACATGTCTGCCTACTCATCCCAGATAGGGAATCCACAATAGAACAAAAAGAAAAAGTACAGATACTGTCCAAGTCCAAATTGGTGAACCAATGAGTTTTATTAGGATTTCTTACAGGAGTAAAGGTGAAGGGTTACTTACAGAACGACTGCATCACCAAAGCCCACCCCAGCATGGGCGACAGCTCACAAAACCCGGGAACCTGGAGCACATGGCACAGCCCACAGGCAGCTCAATAGATTGAGGAGGAGTGTCCTTTCCAAGTGGCTCAGCTGGGATAAACCTCCTACAGGTTGTTTGGCGATCTTCTGCTTCTTCCAAAAAGCTTGGTTTGAGCGAGGATTTTTGCAACTTGGCTTGTTTACTCTTTGGGAAGAAGGGGCCTAGTGAATCTGGTCAGTTTCAGGGACTTCCTGATGCTATTTTTAAGTTGTTTGTTTGGCTTCTGCCTAAAGAAGCTTCCTTACTGGATAAAATGTTTCAATCTCAGAGAAAAGCACTAAATAACATTATCTCTAAGGGGACCACTTTAAACTTCAGTGATGTAGCCACTCCTCACTCATGCTTCTATAGACAACTCTAACGAAACTCAGTAGATCCTTAAAAAAAAAAAGAAAGAAAGAAAAAAAAAGACATCAAAGTAGAAGAGGGGCTAGCAGGAAGGGGACAAAAGAGGATAATGGCAGTTTACTATGATCAAAATGTATTGTATACATGTATGAAAATAGGATTATGAGGCCCATTACAATGATAATATGTGCTAATAAAATATTGCTCAATAGTAGCCTGTTAACCTAGCATATATAAATCCACTGCAAAAAAAATTAGAACAAATTAAAATTAATAGTAATATGTTAGGACAGTCATCTACTCTGACCTAGATACTATAAGCTATTCTATTCTATTCTTCGTTGTTATTACATGAGACCCTGTCTCATGAAGGCCAGGCTGGCCTGGAATTTATTATTTAGTTGAAGCCGATCTTGAATTCCTGATCCTCTAGCCTCTGCCTCTGTAGTGCTATGACGTCAGGCTTACAGCATACCTGGCTCAGCTGTTGCAGTTTGACTGCCCTGTACTAGTTCAGCTCTTTGTTCCTTTGAGATTGGTCAAAGTAGTTGTTATCTGATCCCAGATAATCTCTAATCATCTATGTACTTCTCCAAATCTTTTTGTATAACCTTTGGAGTGCTCCCAGTGGGTTATGCAATTTCTGTGGCAACTCTGTGAACTGGTCATCCACATTTCATAGATAAGGAAACAACAACTAGTTTCCTTATCTACATCTCATGTCCAGAGGCCCAGACAGCCGCTGGTAGAGCCAAGATTACCACACAGTACTGGTACTGAAGCCTTTGTTCTGACCACTCTGCTTGCTATAGAACCTTATAATAGGGGTCTCTCTGTGTGTGTTTGTGCGCGCGGGCGCATGTAGGAGATTTTTTTTATTTTAGTGTTTTGGGGACTTTGCTTGTCTGAGTTGTTTTTGTTTTACAGTGTAAAGGTGGAACTCATGGCTTTATGCATATTTGACAAGAGACTGAACATTGAACTATATCTCTACTCCTATGTTATTTCTAATAAATATCATGATATAGTTTAAATAATTACAGCAATATACTATAATAAAATTTTAAGTAAATGTATTTGATTTAAAAATATTTAATTTAAACTAAATGTATTTAATTTAAAAATATTTATATGTATTTATTACTATTATTAGTGTGTATGGGGGTCTCATAGGGAGAGCATAAGTATCACAGCACACATGCAGCTATCAGAAGGCAATGTCCAAGAGTTTCTTCCACAATGGGTTCCGGGGATTGAACAGGCTCCTGCCTGCCCTCAAAATGTCTTATTTTACCATATTCATCCTTGTAATGATGCTTGGTGATGCAATGCCACCTTGGTGAGGTGAATAATGCAGTCATGGTCATGTGATGTGGACTTAGGTATTGTTCAACTTCTTCATCTATCTATCCCCAGGGAACTATTCTGAGTAATATAATAAAACCTCTCACTATCTGGCTCTATCCCAGCCTGGAAATGAATCAGTTCTTTGCCCTGTATCCATGGTGTATTGGCGACTTACCTATTAGAAACCTGGTAGACATCTCAGTGATCAGATCAACTATTGTGATATTGCAATGCTTATGCTCTTGTTTCCCTTAGAACAAACAGTGTGCAATTTTAAAATTGTACATTGTTTATTTCTACAGTTTTCTATTTAACAATTTTGACCGTGATTTCTACAGGAACCATCAGTAGGTAACATTGAACACTTTAGCTATTACAAATAAAGCTTCTATGAATATGTGTACACATGAATTTGTATGAGTACCCATTTTCAGTTCTTTTGGGTTTTGGCACACATTATCATGGAACGGGTTCTACACCATTCCCCTCTAAACAGAAGTTTGAGTAGTCTGTCTACAGTTTGGTGAGCAGTCATAGACTCTAAATACAGAGTCTTCTGATGGAATCCTAATTTTGCCACATACCAATTTCTTGTCCCACATCTCCAGAATGTCTTTCAGCTTTGCAGTCATGGCCTTCAAAACACCTAGTTTTATTAGGCAGAGAAAGCATACTTCCCCCAAGACACAATTGACAACCTATAGCAGCCATTATGTGTGTAACAACAGACATTTTTTTTCTCTCTTAAGAAAGCGTCTCATGTATTTCTGGCCAGCTTCTAATTTGCTGTGTAGTTGAGGGTGACTTTGTTTCTGTTCTTCCTGCCTCCACCACCTGAGTTCCGTGATTACACATATGTATCACCACTACCAGTTTAGATAGTGCTGATGAGTATGGAGCCCAGAAACCTGTGTAAGACTAAGCAAACATTCCACCACCTGGGCCACATCCATAACTAAGTTGTCAGCTGCATACATGTTTTTTCCCTGACTTACTTTCCCTTATGCAACACAACAAAAGTAATTTTGATGATTTTCAAATTTCTAAGTGTTATAGCTGATGTCACCATCAATAATTTTCAACATCTTAAGCATTATCAAATTGGTGGTATCGAGTGCGGGAACTGAAGACAGTAGTGAAAACACGGATGTCTTTAAAATGAAAATGGCCCAGATGTTGAGGCCTTGAGTTCAATTCCTAGTACTGCAAAGGGTAGATAAAATAAGGATAAGATTGCTGAGCTGTCAGCACTGCTCAGTTCCAGCTCACAAGAACGGAAGAGTAGTTGCTCTCTGTCCTTTCCACTCCTTAGATGCTTCCCTAAACTCCAGTACCAGCTAGTACCAGCCTTGACCTTGGTCTGCACCCTGGAAGAAATAGTCCTCTCTCATGCCTGGCAGCCCCTGTTCAGCTGGTACCCACAGACATGCTGCACCAAGATGAACTGTGACACAGCTTCTCTGTGCATCACCACGTCCCCTCTGTGAATTCCATTGAAACATCACTTGACAATTAGGAGAACATACTGGACAACATGCAGCAGGGACCCATTAAAACCTCGCTTTGGTGGGTATAAAAATATACTCATTTTCACAGATTTAAATACATCTCGGTTCTCTGCAAAGGGCTGCATGACAGATGGCTTCAAAGCGAGTCACATTTACAAACAGCACACAAAAATATTGTTTAGCAGATTCTCAAAGAGTTCTTCAGATCCCTCCAGAGCCAGTCTTTTTCACCAATTCTTTGGCTTGCAATTTGTGGAGGCTCCCGAAAATGTTTCTGGACTAACAACATCTCTGTGTCTTTCCTGGGCTTCTAGAATAGCAAAGTTCTAGAGCCATGGAGGTGGCTCAAGTGTTATTTTTAAAAAAAATGTCATCTAGGCATGAAAATTAGCAATTCCTTACCCTAACATAATCTCGCACCCAAAACTTAGGGGGTGGGAAGGAATACAAAGACTGTCATAGGCGTTATGTATCATGTGTACAGACAGCTATTTGATTTACTTCAAGTCCTCAAGTTGGCCAGAAGCCTGGTACTGTAGCTCATGCTTGCAATCCCAGCATTTGAGAGGCAGGGTGAGAAGGCAAGAGAATTACAAGTTAGAGGCCAGCCAGAGTTATATAGTTCCAGGCTGCCCTGAGATATACAGTAAGAACTTGTCTCAAAAAGCAATAGCAGGGGATGGCATGTAAGTCAGGTAATCGAGCGCTTGCCTAACAAAGGTGAAGCCCTGGGTACCTATAATCCTAACATTGTAGTAGTGGAAGCAAAAGGAATAAGTTCCGGGCCAGCCTTTACTATATAGTAAGCAGTAGTCCAGCCTGGGTTACATGAGACTTTATTTCCAAAAGGAAAACAAATATAGCTCCACACAACACCACCCACAGAGAATAAAAGTCATTAAGTTTCTGGACAACTCCCGTAAAATTGAAATTTGCAATAAAGTCACACATTGAGCATAAATACTGAGCAAAAAAACAAAGTTCCAGTATGGGTCTTGTCCTCCCAGAGTGTCCAGCCTCGCAAGGCACCTACACGTTAACTCACAAGGCAGGCACTGTGTGTTAAATCCAGATAGGCAGAGTGTGGTGGGGTCACTGTAGGCAGGTCCAGACCAGAGGAGGTATTTATAACACAGGGGCCTCAGAGGGACAGATGGAGGAGTGAGGTCATACCAGAAATACAAAATGCCTTAAACCCTTGCAGGTGTAACTAGTTGGCGGCCCACAAGCCACGTGCGGCCAAGGATGGCTATGAAGACAACGGGACACAAAATCCTAAACTTATAGAAAACATTGTGAGGGTTGGAGTCCCCTGAGAAAGAATGAGAAAGGCAGGGAGAGAAGAGTGGAAGACGATACAGCTTGGAGGGAGAGTAGGAAGGAAGGAATGGGCAGATGAACCATGAGCTTAATTAACCTTTCGGTCAACAGCATAGCCCTGTGTGGTTGGAAGGAAGGGGCACAGTGGCCACATCATCAGCGCCCACCGGGTTACAGAGACTGCCCCCCTTCTCTTACTGTCAGCCTTATCCCAATCCACTAGGATTCGTGGCATATTTAACACATGGATTGACAAGGAGACGAGAAAACCTGGGCAGAGCCCCGTTTCTGATTCATAGCACAACTGTGGCTTGTCAGCACTCCACAAGGAGTTGGTGCATTTTCAACTCTTCCACTGAAAATTTTCTGTTTTTTCCTCCCACTCATGTTCTAGAATTTTATTTATAACACTTTTTGGCCAGCTCTTTAAAGTGTGTGTGCCTCTGTGTGTGAGAGACTGAGAAACTAAAGTACTCTATTAAGCTTGGAGCTTCTGGAAAGCAGGACCCACATACATTCCAAGTATTATAATTATGATCCATTATGCATAAGGAACAGCAATATAGACGCCACCCAGCCCCCACCCCCGGTTCTGGTAGCACCATCTTGCATCTGCCTCCTAAGCAGAGTGAGTCTAGCCACAGCCTCTTGTCTGGTCCCAGGAAAGCTGCCTGATCCCAGGGCCCTGAGGCTTTCTGGACCACTGACTCAGTCACTGGAGTCCCCAGGCTCGGTTCCTTTGCTGGCAATAAGTCTAGCACAAGGCACCCCATATTGTCAAAGGAGAAAGAGGTCACCAGCATCCCCAAGCTGCAGAGGAAGGACAAGAAGACAACTTTTTGACCACATGAGGCCATGTTCCCTCGGGCAAAGGCTGTATTTTGGGTACCAACCTAAACCTGGACAATCACACGCCTTCTCATGGGGTGAGACTCAGGGGAGGACTCGTGGTCCTTCCTGCTACAGTGCAGGACTACTACCCAGCCACAGGCTCTTCCTCTGGCCCACAGGGAGGTAACTCATTTAGACTAGCCTGGGGAGTAGCCTCCTGCTCAGAGATTCATTGCTACAGTGAAATTGGACGGAAGAGCCCAACAAGCCTGTCCTTGAGGCGCTGCTCTGCCCTTTTGTTCATAAGTGACCTTGGGAAAGTTAATCTTCTTAAACGTCATTTTACTTGTATAGAAAATGGGAATAAAAATAGCTCCTTTCAGGGCCAGTGAGATGGTTCAGTACTTACTGCCAAACAAAATATACAAGAAGGAGTCAGCTGCACACCTGTAATCCCAGCACTCAGGAGGCTGAAGCAGAAAGAGGACAAAGGGTTCAAGGCCAGCCTGAACTGTGTACAGCCAATTAAACCAGGTCTGGGCCAGAGAGCAAGACTCTGTCTCATAACAAAGACCCACGATGAGTCTGTCTAAAGATCTAGCAATTCAAAATGGTTTAAATTCATGTCCCAACTGGGTAAACGCTCTGCTATAGGAAGATGGGGCCGAAGCGCAAAGCTTACAAGATCTAACGTGTGCATGTTATGCTTCTTCAGATTTATTTTCATCAATCTGCAGAAGAGCTCCAAGTTGGACAGAGAAGTCTAGCAGTTTTCATTACTGCCTGCTTAAATGGAAAAATGCCTTTTTAGTTGGGAAGATGGATGTTGCTAAACTAAAACCAGTCTTAATTGTTGTCATTTGCTTTGAAAGACATCTTTTCGACTGGAATAGCTTATCTCAAATAGTAAAGTGAACCCTCAAGGTAAAGTGGCAGAATAGGGCCCCACGTGGCCGTTGTGATAAGTATTGCTTCTGTTGCAGTTATAGAGCAGGAAGCTTTTGGGGCTGGCCATGTGGTTCAGTTGGCTGAGCGGTTGCCTATCATGCATACAAAGTCTGGGTTCGGTCCTCAGCACACTGAACAGGCTTAGGAGTGTCTGCTTGTATTTCCAGCTTGGAAGCAGGAGGATCAAAAATTCAAGACAATGGGGGAACTGGGAAAGGGGAAAGCCTTTGGAATGTAAACATAGAATATAGAAAATAAAAATAAATAAATAAATAAAAAAAATTCAAGACAAGTGCAAGGGCAGAGGAGGGAGGGAAGGGAAGGGAAGGGAAGGGAAGGGAAGGGAGGGGAGGGGAGGGGAGGGGAGGGGAGGGGAGGGGAGGGGAGGGGAAGGGGAGGGGAGGGGAGGGGAGGGGAGGGGAGGGGAGGGGAGGGGAAGGGAAGGGA
The DNA here is from genome assembly GCA_964023405.1 of Apodemus agrarius. Classification (NCBI taxonomy): domain Eukaryota; kingdom Metazoa; phylum Chordata; class Mammalia; order Rodentia; family Muridae; genus Apodemus; species Apodemus agrarius. The sequence continues at coordinate 129,240,785 of OZ030010.1, forward strand.
AGGGAAGGGAAGGGAAGGGAAGGGAAGGGAAGGGAAGGGAAGGGAAGGGAAGGGAAGGGAAGGGAAGGGAAGGGAAGGGAAGGAAAACGAAACTGAGAAAAAGAGGAGGCTTCACCATTTTTATCCTGGCCCACAGAGCTGAACTCTGAGAGATACTTTGCCTCCAAAGCTTACTCATTCAGCTCAGGAAGGTGTGGAAATTTCCCCCATTGGAAGCCACTCGAATGCTGGTGTTTGTCAACCTGATCCTTGAGCCTGAGGCCCTCTAGGGAAAGAACAGAAGGCCAGGAAGCCTAAAGTCTGTTGTAATTCCTCCAAGCCAAAAGTTAATGAGGCAGCAAGAGGGGCCCTACCTCTGGACACACAAAAGCAAGATTCTCTCCCAAGGAACGCAGAATCTTTGCCCGGCTCCCGGCTCTCTTCCCCTCCCAATCACACCCACTTGTAGGTTTTGTTTTTTTTTTGAGTATCCTTGAGTCTTTCTTGAGGGAATTGCCTGGCCGTCTCTAATTAGGCCTGTAAACTTACTGGAGACAAGGGCCCCTGGCCCTTTATTCCTTTTGTTTCCCTCTCCCTCTCCCAGCCATGAGAGCCGTACTCAGTCTGGCAAGGCCTCTATAGAAGTTACTGACTATCTGACCTTGGGGACTTGGTCAACATCTGAATTTGTGTTAAGTGGCATTCACTGAGGGCTGTTCCTGGCTGGCTGGCTCACACAGAGTGAAAGAGACCACAACGTCTAAGTATGCCAAGGGCAGTTTGAGTAGGGAGAAGCAAGCTGTGAGCAGATGGGGGTGGGGGAGGTGCACTGGATGGGGGGGTGTTCTGTCACCGCCCTCCATAGATTGGATGTAATTACCTCTCCAGCATGTGCCCAGATTACCTTCTGTGAAATTGAGTCTTTGACAGCAAACTGCCTGTTCAAAGTGACAGGAGCCAAAGGAGTGGGGGGGTGAGGCGGATGAAGCTATATTTTGAAAAGCCTGACCTTTTCAGATACAATTTAATATGGAAAACATCTTTTGGATGTTCCAGCACCACCACAGCAAAGACACGAAGTCTATGGGTGTGTGTGTGTGTGTGGTGGGGGGGGGGGAGGATAGATCGTACTTGCTTCTGCAAGCTTAGGGATTGCTTTCCCACATTAGCTAAAGCACAGCATCCTGGCAATCCAGGGTAGGCTTTAAAAATATAGATTACATTTATTTGTGTGTGCGTGGGGAACAGGGCTTCTTGTATGCTACAGCACTTGTCTGGAAGCCAGAGAAAAACTTGTGGGAGTCTGGTTTTCTCCTTCCATCTTGTGGGCCCCAGGAATCAAACTCAGGTCGTCAGGTTTGCCCACCAAGCAACTTTAATGGACAAGCTATCTCACCAGGCCCAAGGACAGCTTTTTGATCTGCAGGAAGAGCACACTTGGAGTCGGAGGTCATCCTTGTGGACTCTCTCGGAGTCTTAGGGGTTGTCCTATGTCTAGGCAACATCAACTTCCTCCGCACGCAGAACCATGGGAAGGAAAGGCGCCTAAATCACATGATGGCAAGCATGCCGCTAAATCCAACTTGGAAAACAATATTTCTTGGGCCTGTTGGGCAAGAGGGAGCAGATTTGTTCCACTTGGGTCTTTTTAAGATCTCTTGATTATATTTCTTTCTTTTGCATGTGGGCAGAAACATGTATATACCCTGGTGTACAGGTGGAGGTCAGAGGACAATTTATAAGAATCAGTTTCCCCCGTGTGTGTTCATGTGTGTCTTGGGGCTATAACCCAGGTCCTCAGGCTTAGTGACAAGTGCATTTACCTGTAGAGCCATCTCGCTGTTCTCCACCCCCATTCCCACCCCACCCCACCCCACAGTTGATGCTTAAAAGTGTCGCTGAGAGAAGTTACAAGAACGCAGATTTTAATTCTGGATAAGGAAGAGCTTTTTTGACCTGATGGAGGAGTTACTGCCTGCTAAGGGAATCAGTTCTGCCAGCAGAAAAGTGGTTACATTTCAGGTGCAGTCCTTTTAGCCACACATCCTGCTTCCTTGCTCAAATCTGCACAATCCAAAGCTCTAAACGCTCATGATTCAACGTGACTGCCTGTGAGATCCTGCTGGAATAAGGGGAGGAGGCTGTTAGAGCTCGCTTGTTTTCAACTCTGTCTCATTATACAGCCCTGGCTGGCCTGGAACTCCTTAGGTAGTAGACCTGGCTAAATGCTGGGATTACAGCTGTGAGTCACCAGCTCAGGCTGGATTTCTCTTTTCCCCTAGAAAGCAAAGTGAAGGCCTCAGAGTTGGGTCCCCAGGGTAGGAGAGTGAGTAAGAGTGTCAGCACTTTCTGCAATGCCTTGGGATGCTCTTGCTTTGACCCTGGAGGAGTCATTCCAGGTGTCAGCCTTCCTTCCCTTCTCCTGTAGGGCTGTTTTGTGACAGGCAGATCCAGCAACCCACCTGTTTCGCTACTCTGTAGAAGAAGTCCATTCCTCTGCCCCAAGGGAGAACAGCCACTGAGCAGGCTTGGCAAGGAAATACAAGATGTATGAACCGCTAAACCATTTTTCACTCATTTACCAGTCCCCTAAAGGTACTCTCTGAGCAAAAGACATGAAATTAGCATTCTTGACCTTTGTCCCCCACAAATCACCATTCCCCTGAAAGAGTGACTAGTTACAAGGCAGATTTCAGCCATTCCTGCCTCATAGACACAGAGACAGATTTAGAGGCATCTTGCATTCCACCCCAACTTGAAATATGTTTGGCCTTCTAAAGTGCATTTCTCAAGGAGAAAACATTCAGTCCCATACCCTGCTTTCGATAATGCTTCAGGGGAAGGGTGACCTGTTGACAATCACCAAAGCAAAATTTCACAAACCTGTGAGCTTAAAGCAGTGAGTCAGGAGATACTTGTCAAGATGGAGGGTAGAGTGCTTGCCCAGCATGCAAAAAGTCCCGGATACAAGGCCTGTCTTAGTTAGGGTTTTACTTCTGTGAACAGACACCATGACCAAGGCAAGTCTTATAAAAGACAACATTTAATTGGGGTTGGCTTACAGACTCAGAGGTTCAGTACATTTAACTGGGGCTGGCTTACAGGTCAGAGGTTCAGTCTAGTATCATCAAGGCAGAAGCATGGCAGCATCCAGGCAGGCATGGTGCAGGAGGAGCTGAGAGTTCTCCATCATCATCTGAAGGCTGCTAGCGGAAGACTGGCTGTCATACGGTTAGAATGAGGGTCTTAAAGCCCACACCAACAGTGACAGACCTACTCCAACAGGGCCACACCTTCTAATAGTGCCACTCCCTGGGCCAAGCATAGGCAAGCCTTCACAATGCCCAACACATTAACTGGCCTTGGTAGCACATGCCAACCATCCCAGCCATCTTAGCACTGGAGAGGTGCGAGATGGAGGCAAGAGGATGAGGGGTTCAAATTCTTCCTTGGCTACAGCGAGTTCAAGGCCAGCCTGGGCTACAAGAGATTATGTCTCAAAAAAAAAAATGTCAGGATTCCAACAGAAATCTCAGATCTTGGTTTAGGGTATCGTTGAGTGTCTAGTAAATTGTGTGCCAAGTATGCAAAGCCCTGGGTTTTGTCCACAGCACTGGAAAAATAAACTGTTCACTCAGGTGCTACAACTTCACAGGGTAGAACAGGAATTTACAGGCAAGGAAACTGAGTCCTACAGTCTCCGTTCATCTGACCATCTAGAGCCAGAGTGTATCAAAGTCATGAAACAAATGCCCTGTAGGCTGTTGTAAGGCATACCATGTTAGGTCAAGAAAGGCTTCCCTTGCTGCAGGGGCAGCGGTGGCGCACGCCTGTAATCCCAGCACGCTGGGAGGCAGAGGCAGGCGGATTTCTGAGTTCGAGGCCAGCCTGGTCTACAGAGTGAGTTCCAGGACAGCCAGGGCTACACAGAGAAACCCTGTCTCGAAAAACCAAAAAAACAAAAAAGAAGAAAAAAAAAGAAAGAAAGGCTTCACTCCAAAACCTCCTTTGGTTCTCATGCTGCCTGGTCACTAAGGTATAGTCATTTGGCTGTCCAGGAAACTTGAAGACTGAGACGACCTCTTCTCCCTCTAGCTCTTCCTACAGAGCTATATAAACAGACGACTTCTTTGGTAACTCAGTAATTCTGATCTTCCTGAGTGTTGCCTACATTCAATTGCAGAAAGATATCGTGATCGTTAGATGCACTTGCTTGTTGTTTGGACACAGGTTTGGCTGTGCATCCCAGGCTGGCCTTGAACTCACTGCGTAGCCATAGCAACTTCACTCTCAAATCCATCCTTGTGTCTTAGTCTCCTAAGTGCTAAGATTATAGGCTGGACTGGAACCTAGTTTCAAAGGTTTCTCAGGTTTCCTTCTTTTAAGGTCCCTCGTCCTTGCTCTTCTCTCTCTACTTTTCTCCTTTAAAAGTAGAGAACCAGGCTGGAGAGATGGCTCAGAGATTATCTTCCAAAGGTCCTGAGTTCAAATCCCAGCAACCACATGGTGGCTCACGACTATATGTACACCTGTAGTGTACTCATATACATAAAATAAATAAATCTTTAAAAAAAATAAAAGTAGAGTACCTGTTGCTGGCAAGATGACTCCATGGGTAAAGGATGTTTACTACCAAGCCTGATGGTCAGAGTCAAGCCTCAGGATCCACATGGTAGAAACAGACAATTCATACCCGAAAGTTGCCTTCTGGTCTCTCTTCTGTCCGTGGCACTTCCACCAAAAATAAATGAATGCAATTTTTAAAAATTCAAGCCGGGCAGTGGTGGCGCACGCCTGTAATCCCAGCATTTGGGAGGCAGAGACAGGCGGATCTCTGTTTTGGAGGCCAGCCTGGTCTACAGAGTGAGTTCCAGGACAGTCAGGGCTACACAGAGAAACCCTGTCTCAAAAAAACCAAAAACCAACCCCCCCAAAAAAAGAGTGAATTCTTGACAGACATGTGTTTTCATTTCCAGCCACCCCAGCAATTGCAAAGTTGAGGAAGGAAGAATTTGTTCAAAGCTACTTTGGGCTATAGAGTAAGATTCTATGTCAGAGAGGTAGAGATGGACAGGTAAAGGGCAGGAGAGACATGGAGGGGAGGAGGCAGAGAGAGAGAGAGAGGCAGAGAGAGAGAGAGAGAGAGAGAGAGAGAGAGAGAGAGAGAGAGAGATGGACTCAGGAAAGGTATAACAAAAGAGAAAAAACACAGAATATTCTAATACTGCTCACAACCTAGTCTCTCTCTCTCTCTCTCTTTCTCTCTCTCTCTCTCTCTCTCTCTCTCTCTCTCTCTCAACTAAACTTGTCACCTGGGTCCCATGCTTCCTCTCCTGCTGGCTCAGGACTTATATCAATGCACTTCCATTACTGAGAACAGAGTAGGGGTTGATGTGCGAGGCCTGGGTTCTATTCCCAACACAGGAAAAACAAAACAAAAAGATGAGATTCGGTGCAGAATTGACCATCTGTGAATGTGAATGACAGGGAATGTTTGAGCTCAATAACTTAACTTTTGTGGACCGGCTTGCTAGGCGTGGCTTATTTGTGTAGGGGTCTTTATGTTATCTCACAGGCTCCTAACAGCCTCCTGAGGTAAATGGTGTGTTATGGTAACGAGGAAACGGAGGCAGACCAAAGAGAAATGGGGAGGCATCTGTTCAACATCATACTGCGTGTTCATCATGCAGGGCTCCTGTGCCCATCCCCTTAGCACCTGTACCCTCCGGGTTTCTCCATAGTGTGCCCACTGCCTAACACTACCCCATAGGGAAGAAGATGCCAGTAGATGCTTCAGGCTTCTGTACTCTGGTCTGTTGCCATGGGAAGGGCTTGAGCTACTATGCACATCTGATTGGTGTTTTATCTGACTATTCCTGTGTTTTCCCCCCTCCCCCTCCCCTTCCTCCTCCCCATCTCCTTTCCCAACACACAGGCGCGCACGCGCATGTGTACACACACACACACACACACACACACACACACACACATACACATTCCCAGGAACACACAAAGTCTTTAAAGGGCAAGGCTGCCCCTTTGACTTACCCCTCCCATGCGGGCTGGAACTATTTTCCTAGGACCTAACCCTCCCCGGAAGCAAGAATCTATGTGCTAATGTGTTAATCCTCCTATTCAAAAGGTCGTTACTTCCCTACTGTGGGGACCAGCAGTAGTCTATAACCCGCCCCCTTACAGTATTTCTGTCCTGGGGTGAGCCTTGTTCCAGCCTAATTATAGCACAAAGAGGAGTTTAGACCCACTCAGGCAGTTGTTTAATTTTACTGGGAGCAATGGGGGCTGGGGATTTGAAAGGTAGAGTGTGGGTTCCAACTTCCAAATGACTGAAGACCCTGTGATGGCCTGGGCATTTAGAGAAGCCAGGAAGGCATAGAGCTGAGTCCTGCACACTTGCTTCAGCCAGAGGTCACCCAGTGAACAGTGGGGGTGGGGAGGAGCCTGAAGAATTTGTCTCTCCTGCTGGGCCAGGAGTCCTTTGTTGTGGAAGCCTTTCCTAATGGTGTCAGACAGGCTGGGTTCAGGTTTTCCACTGGAGCAGTCTGAAAGCAAAGAAAGAAAGGCATGGGGACACAACCACAACAATGGTGGCAGCTGGGAAGGACAGGTCTGAACTCCATCAGCTAACTATTCTCTTAGTTAAGCGAAGGAACTCTGACTCCTACTTAACTGAGCCATTGGAAGAGGGAGACTATTTGGGAGACAGTAAGGCTTTACCTCCTGTCCTTCTTGCCCTGCCATCTCAGGAATTGTGGCATGGTAGCAGCTATGGGAGAACTGGGCCCTGGCCCATCGATTCTGTGGAGGAACAAAAAGAACTTGACCTGGGGACCAAGAGTCACATTCTCATGTAACTCAGGCTGGCCTTGAACTCATGATTGTCTTGAAACTACTGACCCTGCTGCCTCAACCTCCCAGTGCCGGAATTAATAGGTGGAAGTCACCACATCGAGTTTCTGTAATGCTGGAGACTGAATCCAGAGCTTTTGTGCTTGTTAGGCAAGCACTCAATCAACGTATTCCCATCTCCAGCCTGGCCTTGTGTTTTATGGGTGCTCTATGTTGCACAAACTCATCTCTAGTGTACCTTCAAGTATCTGTATTTCAGAATTTACCTCTTGCGAAGTTTCTGAAGTAAAAGAAAGGGTGGCGGTATGACATGAAACACAAAGAGGACCATTGCTCAACCCTTCTGAAGCACTCTGTGAAGCCAGAGATAACTGGCTCCAAGAGGGTCTGAGGGCCAATAAAGATCTGGTCTACTGTTCCTTTGTTCTGACTGCTGAAAGGCTCAAGAGCCTACAGGGAAAAGACGAAACCAGTCCCTGTGATCAAGGTATTTACATCATAGCCATGGCATGTCTGTTTACATAAACAACTCATTTCTTCAGAATGAAACCCAGGACCTCAAACATGGCTGTAATTCCAGAACCTGGGAGGCAGAGGCAGGAGGATCACTGTAAATTTAAGGCTAGTCTGTGACACTTGATGATCTCCAAATTCTTTTTTTTTCTTTTTTTTTTTATTGTATATATTCTATATTTACAATTCATTTCCCTTTTTCTGGTTCCCCACCCCCAAAGGTCCCACATGTCCTTTTCCCTCCCCCTGCTCCCGCATCTGCCCCCTCCCACTTTACTGTTCTTGTAATCCCCCACAATGATGTTTTGGTCCATTCTAGCACCAGTGTCCACTCCTTTCTTCTTGTGAGACATCACTTGAAATGTGATTTGTGTCTTTGGTGTTCCAAGCTTCTAGGCTAATATCCACTTATCAGTGACTGTATACCATGGGTATTCTTTTGAGACTGGGTCACCTCACTTAGTATGACATTCTCCAGCTCCATCCATTTCTCTAAGAATTTCATGAATTCATTGTTTCTAATGGCTGAATAGTACTCCATTGTGTATATATACCACATTTTTTGTATCCATTCCTCTGTTGAGGGACATCTGGGTTCTTTCCAGCTTCTGGCTATTAAGTGAGACTACAGCTCAAGACAACGCGAAAGAGATTGGCTGTGGTGGCTCACCTTGTAATAGCAGCACTCTGAGAAAGTTGACATAGGAACATTATGACTATGGAACCATCCTGGACTACGTTCCAGGTCAGCCTGAGCTGGCCTAAGAACTCACCTTAAAAAGCACCACCACCACCACCCCCCAAGGAAAGAAAGAAAGGAAGAAAGAAAGGAAGGAAGGAAGGAAGGAAGGAAGGAAGGAAGAAAAGAGAGAGAAAGAGAAAGAAAGAAAGAGAGAAAGAAAGAAAGAAAGAAAGAAAGATGAACAAAAGTTGAGAAGGAATGAGAAAAGACTAGGATATTCCAAGAAGAGTCACAGAGTCATGCCATAGTGGTCCATGATCTTCAGTGGGAGTAGCATAGAGTGTGGGGTTCCAAGTCCAGCTTCAATCAGCTACATTCTAGCATATGGAAGGTGGAAGCAAGGAGGATCAGAGATGTAATGTCATCCTTGGCTACACAGCAAGTTCAAGTCTGCCTTGGGATACATAAGGCTTTATCCGTGTCCCTGTACCAACAGATGTCCTCATACTCGTGCACATACAGGCAGTGTTAATGGAACTCAGTAGTTATTAAAGAAAAAAAGAGGACATACATAAAGTTTGGAGGGGGTGTGTTTGGGGAGGAGCTAGGAGTAAGAGGGCAACATACACGATTGTTATGATCAAAATATATTGTATAGATGTAAAAAATAAAAATGAATGCACAAAAAATTAGAGGTCTTTAAATCTCAAAAGAAAGAAAAAAGGAAGGAAGGAAGGAAGGAAGGAAGGAAGGAAGGAAAGAAAGAAGAAGCAGGGCGTGGTGGCACACGCCTATAATCCCAGCACTTGGGAGGCAGAGGCAGGCGGATTTCTGAGTTCGAGGCCAGCCTGGTCTACAGAGTGAGCTCCAGGACAGCCAGGACTACACAGAGAAACCCTGTCTCGAAAAACCAAAAAAATAAAAAATAAAAAAATAAAAAAAAAAAGAAGAAAGGAAGGAAGAAAGAAAGATTCTAGAAGAATATTGGCTGTGTGCGTGACCATAAGTTAGACATTACCTAATATAATGTTACTGAAGATATGAAATAAATGCTTAAACATATATAATGGTTTCTAATGACAACAAAGATGCATACCTTCCTGGGAAATGAAATTAATTTAGGCAAAAATTGATTCTAACAAGATTAAAATGTGCTATTTATTTATTATCACCGTGGGTATAAAACTGGACCCTGCAAACATTAGGCAAGTTACTCTCCAATCAAGTCACACTCCTCAGACCTAACATGATATTTAGATTTATCTGATCCTGAGAGGCAAGAAGGCAACTTAAGCCAGTTTCTCCTATAGCCTTAGGCACATAGCTTATCATATGACAGAAAGAAAAAAGAAGAGGAGGAGGAGGAGAAGCAGGAGAAAAGACAAATGAAAACCGAACAAACAAAACCAGTATTTCCATGGCTGACAAGATGACAAGGCTGTGCCACAAATGTTACTATGAAGGACCACTGTTTCAACGGATTTGAAGTACACTTTTTTTCTGTCTTTACATTTTTCCCTGGTCTATTTTCAGAATAATTTACTTCTCTTCTCCTTCATGGTTTCTAGAACAGTTCAAAAGTCTTCACATGAAAATATGAGTTATGACTTTTGGGTAGCATGCTAGGGGTTGCGGGGACAGCAGAAGGTTCCAGACTGTCAACATATTGAGTCTGGTCTGTCTTGAAGCTGCCTATAGCAGACAGATTCCTTTGTGCTGGGAAACATTAGGAAGGTCAATATTCTTTTCTGATTTTTTTTTCCTTTTAAGAAAAGAGTTCATTCTCACACTCGAAAGTGGGGATATTAGATATCATCCAGATAATACGTTCAATGGTCGGGCAGACTTCAGTTTCAAACATAAAGCTTTGGGGCAAAGAGCTTTTATGTATTCGGTTACATGGTCTTTATTTCATAGATAATGTTTTTCAACAAATGCCTCTCAGCCTTGGAGGAAATACAGAAGTGAACCCTCAAGTAAACTACAAATCATAATCAAGCTAATAGCAAGAAATCCCCAAATGCAAACAATCCCAAGAGGCATCGCTCTGGGCTTCCCAGTCAACCAGAATGGCCTCAGAAAGGCGAACTCTGGAATAGGTTAGGGAAAGGCCTCCTGCCAAAGGTAGGAGGTTGTAGTGGTTAGGCAGAAGTAGGAAAAGCAGCCAGCGGGCAATCAGAGAACTTCCCTTCAAGGCCTGCCCTCTCTCTGATGAGCTCTACAACAAGGTGTAATCACTTCCTGTCTCTGGCTTTCAGCTTCCTCAAATTCAAAAGAAAGGTCTAGGCCCTGACCTAGAGGAAAGGGCACAGGAACGGATGGCTGAGTTGGGTAAAGATGCAGTTCTGCCTCCTGCTTCTCTCACTGAGCAGCCAGTAACGGTGCTCACTTGTTTTCTGAGCCTCAATTTTTCCCTCTGTAATACTACTACTACTACTCTGTCAATGGTAATAATACTTTTCTGTCTGAGCCTCCTGAAGATGAAAGGGGAGACTGCTTTTAAAGTGTTTGGAACATATTAGGTAACGCTCAGGAAACTTCCTTTTCTTTCCAACTTCTTTACTAGTCCTATGGCACATGGGACCCAATCCAGTCCTTTCTGTTGGAAATCCAGTCCACTCTTTAGAAGAAGCCCCCAGTTCCCAATCACTGCAAAACACACACACACACACACACACACACACACACACACACCTGAATCGCCTCTTTGAGATTTCTAAATTGCCACTAAAATCTGAGAAGTATTTGGCCAATGCACCATCTCAGAAAAAGCCTAACCACTGGGTCTTTCTTCCCTAATACTGTTTAACCTTTTCTTCCCTAAAAGCAGTGCTGAAGCAAAGGAGAAAGGAATGCCATTTCTTTTGCTTGCAGACACTGCAAGGACACTCCCCTGGAGGCAGAGCTCCCTTTAGCCTCCCATTTCCTTCCCTCCAGGTGTTCCATAGCAGGCCTGAGATGTCATTAGGGTTTCCAGTGGCCAAGGTCCAAGAAGAGCACAGACTGTATCCATCTTCCAGTCTCTTCCTTGAGAAACTAGTCTATCCAATAACAGGCCATGAAAAACAGAACAACAGCAAAGACTCCCCTTGGGGGGGGGATGTGGTTGGTTTGTCTTAACACAACAGTTGAGGGCCACTGCTTAATGTCTCAAAGGAAAGGAATTTCTTGTTTAGAGCACCATGCTTCCCCAGGATGGGTGTTTGTAAAAGGAACATACATGGAACACACACATACACACACACAATCTGTAACATATATATATAGATATATCTGTAACATATATTCCATATATAAGAATATAAATCAAGACTATAGCCACATTACAGAAACTTCGAAAAGCAGGGGAAAAAAAAAGAGAAAGAAAACCCTATTCACTCATAATTATAGCTCTCTGACAGTAGTGGTAATTTGCTGTTTTTAGACATTTCTCAATATATAGGGGCGTATGCACGTGTACTCACACAAACCCATACCTTGCTTTCCACAATTATAAGCTTTTCTATGTGTAGACTTCATAGTAATTATTTTAGTAGCTGAATATCTTACCTAGTGAACTCAGCATCACTGGTTTAACTAAAAATATCCTTGTTTTTAGTGGCCAATGTTTATCTGTTAAAAACTAAAACCACAATGATTATTCATGAGTATAAAGTCTTCTCACTAACATTACTTGCTATTTCTTTGAAGTAATTTCCTAGACATTGACCTATAAAACTAACTGGCAGTACAGATGTTTATGGTCCTAGAAATGCAGACTATGCTTTGTAAAGAGTTGGATCTTTTTCACAGTGAGTAAGAGGGTCTTGTTTGCTGTTTTTTGTTCTTAGAATTTGCCGGAGAAACAAGGTCTTACACTAGCCCCAGCTTTGTGAAAGTATCTTTCTACACAAGTTAATATCTTCTTATAAATAGCCATGTAAGTTTTCAGAATTTAATGTGTGTATCATTTTTTCTTATGGTATCACAGGATGGGTCTCACATATGCCAAGCACACACTTTGCCACTGATCTATACCCTCAGCCTAATTTTGTTTTGAGATGAGGGTCTGGCTTTGTTGTTTAGGCTAGCCTTCGATTCTTGGATTCTAGGGATCCTGCCATTTTAGCTTCATAAGTAGCTAAAGTTACAACCACAACCACGGTGCTCATTGGTTTACAGAGAAAGTAGCAGCCATCCCACTTGATCCCCATCCATGAGCTGGATTACTATATTTTTCTTGTTATTGTCGTCTTATTTATTTGTTTATTTATTTACTTACTTACCTTCTTATTTTTTGAGACAGGGTCTCATTATGTAGCTTTGACTGCCCTGGAACTCACTCTGTAGACCAGGATGACATCCAACTCAGAGATCCACCTGCCTTTTCCTCCAGAATGCTGGGATCCACCTGTTGTTTTCAGAAGCTTCGTGAATTAGTGGGATTTGAAGAAAGAAATTAAGTTTAGTGAATGTAGCTGGGAGTTCTGGTCCCAGAAAGATGTTAAAGGAGGAATGGCAACCCGCAGGAAGCAAAAGCACAGGGGAAAGGTCAGAATAAGCTATGACCCAGGAGAGAGACTAAATGGTTGATGATGTGGTCCAACTTTCAGATGTGAGAGCTCTGTAGAAGTAGCCATTTGGACAAACTGAAAGCAAAGAAACTGGCATTTACACATGAAATTAGCATCAAGGATTTGGTTAAGATATAGTTTCGATTCGTTAAAGAAATAAGAATCTGCTGGGCGGTGGTAGTACACGCCTTTAATCCCAGCACTTGGGAGGCAGAGGCAGGCAGAATTCTGAGTTCGAGGCCAGCCTGGACTACAGAGTGAGTTCCAGGACAGCCAGGGCTACACAGAGAAACCCTGTCTCGAAAAACAAACAAACAAACAAAAATAATAAATAAATAAATAAATAAAAATAAAAATAAAAAAAGAATCCGAGGTAGTACGACGCAAACTCCTGTAATGCCACCAGCCAGGAGAGAGCTGCTGGAGAACTGTGTCTGGGACTATCCTGGGTGACATAATAATATCTTGTTTTAAAACAAAATAAATGAAGAACAAGTTGGTTTCGGGTACTCTGTGTGGAGGTGAGGCGCGTGCTGCTGCTCCCTCCCTTACATGCGGGAGGGAGATGGCAACTGGACCTTTTCTATACTAAACGCATGCCCCGCCCACTGATCAGTTACTGCCTTGAATTTATTGAACACCTACCTTCCTTATGTCCCACACTTCTTGGAAACCATCCAATGATTTCCCACAATAATCCAAGAGGAGCAAAATTGGTGTTTTTTTTTTAAAGATTTATTTATTTATTTATTATATTTGTAAGTACACTGTACCTGTCTCCAGACACACCAGAAGAGGGCATCAGATCCCATTACAGAAGGTTGTGAGCCACCATGTGGTTGCTGGGACCCTGGGATTACACATTGAACTCAGGACCTCTGGAAGAACAGTCAGTGCTCTTAACCGCTGAGCCATCTGTCCAGCCCTGAAAAAAAAAATTGTTTAATTATACCCATTTTACAGACTTGGAAACCAAGGATAAGAGATGTTTCATGTCATAGCCAGGATCTCTTATGTATTACAAATGGTAGAAGTGAGAATTTGTAACCTAGCCTTCATACTTCAAACCTAGGATCATCCAGATCAAGAACAAAATTTGGGTGAAGAGAAGTAATCTTTAATCAGACTATGACATTCTAGATTCAGGCCTGGGAAGAGAAAGACCAGAGAGACCAGAAGTGCTCAGGTCTACATTCTTGAAGGACTGGGTGCCAGGTGTCTTCCAGGACCTCAGCTTCAGTCTGAATAGGATGTCCTTGAGGGTTGCTGAGCAAGGCAATAAAGGCTATGATTTCATTTACATACCCTCTCTTCCCCATAGACATGGTATTAAACTTAAGGATTGCTAGGTAAGCCTACTTCACAGATATGTATGAGACACACTTTGTAGTCTAGACTGGATTTAACCTCTTGAGTTCTGGGATTATAGGTGTATGCTACTATACCCACCAATATTCTGATTTCAGGATCCTCAACAATGTTTTAAAGCTTTGCAACTGCCTCTTTCTAGATGCTAACTGGTGTGTGTGTGTGTGTGTGTGTGTGTGTGTGTGTGTGTGTGTTTTGGAGATGCATCCCAGGGTCTTACACATGCTAAACATAAGTTCTACCACTAAGCTAATCGTGAGCCTCCGGCTCCTCCCAGGACCAACATATTGGTTGGAGGTTGTGAGGATTTTCTTTAGTTAAACAAGCTCTACTCTGCCTTAGATCTATGAAAATATATCGCTTGTGCTCAATTTCAAACACCTCCTGTCTCTCAGTTAAAGGGAGGATTTCAAAGTGCTGAGAGATGGGTCAGTTAGTTGTTAAGAGTACAGGTTGCTCTTGATAGAGGACCCAGGTTCAGTTCTTAGTACCCACATGGTGGCTCACAACGGTCTGGAACCCCAGTTTCAGGCGATCTCTTAGGCTTTTTTGGTCTCCTCAGGCACCAGGCATACATGTAGTACAGATACATACATGCTGGGAAATATTAATGCAAGAGATCTTTGTTTTTAATTTTTTTTTTTTCAGAAAGCAGACAAGCCCAGTGCACGGGGCGGGCCTCGTGGGTGCCCAACAATAAATCTTTTTAAAGTTTTTTGTTTTGTTTTGTTTTCGAGACAGGGTTTCTCTGTGTAGCCCTGGCTGTCCTGGAACTCACTCTGTAGACTAGGCTGGCCTCAAACTCAGAAATTCCGTGCTTTTGCCTCCCAAGTGCTGGGAATAAAGGCGTGCGCCACCACCGCCTGGCTAAAGTATTTGTTTGTTTTGTTTTGTTGTTGTTGTTGTTTATTTTTTTGGTTTTTTTTCGATACAGGGTTTCTCTGTATAGCCCTGGCTGTCCTGGAACTCACTCTGTAGACTAGGCTGGCCTCAAACTCAGAAATCTGCCTGCCTCTGCCTCCCAGAGTGCTGGGATTACAGGCGTGCACCACCACTGCCCGGCCTGTTGTTGTTGTTTTAAAAGCAGGAAATTCAAGCCATTCTGGGTACAGCTGCAATCTCAACACTTGGGAAGTGGAAACAGGAGAATGAGGAGTTCAAGACCACCCTCTCTCTGCTCCGTGGGACTTAGAGGGTTTACAACACACACACAACTAGAGTTGAGGGAAGCATTGATTTTGATATCATCTTTTCAGTGTCTCATTGTTTCTCTTTTTAAAAAGCCTGGAGTTTGTAATATAGACAGAATTTGACTGGTTACCAATTCAAATTGGACCAATATTACAATCCTTTATTCTGCATTCAGTTGTTGGGGTTCCCCAGAAAAAAATATTCCAAATTGAAGGGCTCTGAAGCAACCTAAGAAACCAAGTTTTTCTCTGATCTCCTGACCTGTCTCTCCCTGCTCCTTTTCTTCCACTCCCAAGGCAGGCCATATAAACTAGAATTCCTCTTCCCCAAGGCAGAACATAGCAACAGGACCTCTTCTTTCCCCTACAGCCAGCCATAAAACTTGAAAATATGACTCTGGACTTCCCCTGTCCTTTTGTTTTCAATGGAGCAAGTCATAAAGAACTGCCCTAACTTATCTTGTCTGATAGTAGATCAGAAGACCCAACACCCCCCACCCCATTACAGGAAGAAGTTATTCCCAGGAGGAATGCTGCAGAGAGGACAAAAAAATATCTGGACAGGCTGTGCTGGGTCTCTCCCTTCAGTCTATTAGCATTTGGTCCTAAGCTTTTTGTCCAATCCCATTTCTATACGACTGTTGGTGGTTCATAAAACCCAAGTATAAAAGTGGATAGTTCACATAAAACTATGATCAAATCAATCTGCTATGCTTTTCCCTTGTTAATCTGTCTTTTGTTATTAGGGGTGTGTGCTTTATGATGGGTAAGAAGAGCGATTACTCCCTTTTCCTCTCCTACATAGTCTTTGAAAGCACTGTTCTACAACTTGTATCATTGACATTGCAGAGACTGCTCGTGGGATCAGGAAAGTGTCTCACTTTGGCTGTTTTGAGACTTGATGTCTAGGACCCCCACATTCAGCACCCAGAAAGCAAGGGATTGTTTTGAGTAAATCAACAGTATTGTTATATAGCTAATTATTATGTATGTGTATGCATACATACTTAAGCACTTGTAAAAGCTAATTATTATGTGTATATGTGTACATATATACACACACAAATATCTAAGGAACTAAATATTCCAAAACATTACCGTGCATATGCTATGTCCATAGGTAGTTGCATTAGAAGAACAACAACAACATAAATAGGACAAGGTCTCATTATGTCGTCCAGACTGGCCGTAAACTTTCAACTATCCTGACTTTAACCTTTAACCACTGACACTATACACATATGTCACCACGCCTGCCTTTTTTACCTTTGGGATTTTTCACTGCACCTTCCTGGGCTTTCCAAAATGTTTTCATTAACAAGAAAGATGCCTTTGATATTTAGAAAAATAGTCTCTTATTAAACTGCATTGCCTCTAGGACCATTAATTTAATCAATCACCTAATATGCAGTCAATGAGTTCCTAAGAAAAATGTGCTAGGCTGGAGGGAAGCACTGGCAAGGAGGGAGGTTGGAGGGGAAGGAAGCCCTGGTTTAGTGTGGAATTAGTATTTTCTAGGCATATTTTAGATGTTAGCTTGTTTATCTTCAACAATCCTGGGAGGTGTTTTTTATTACTATGGTAACACAGATGAGGAAACCGAGATTCACAGAGCTCACATAACCTGGCTAAGCCCAGTTATTTAGTCCAAATAATGGGCCTAGAAGGCAAGGTTGCCTACTTACTCAAGAGTCTGTGCTCATTAATTACATGCCATTTTCTCTCCTTGTATGTACAGTTTGAGTGCTGGTCTTTTAACCCTAAGGACTCCCAGGGAAGATAGCAAGAATGCAAACACATTCAGTCTAGATTTTATGGATGCTTATCACAGACATGGATCCTTCTGGCAACCCAGCTGGAAACTCCACCCTTTTGAGTTTTGGAAGGCTGAGCTGCAAGAAACCTGCTTTTAGCCCCACTAGTAAGGCTCAGAGGTAAGCCTGAAATTACCATTGCTGTTCCAAGCCCTTGGATTGCAAATGGAGGAGTCATTCCCTTCTGCCTTTCACAAAAGCTTCTCAGACTATAATTCCTATACTAATCACCTGGGGGGAGCTTATTAAAATGCAGATTCTGAGAAGTGTGCCTGTGGCGGTAGGGCTGAGTTACTGCTTTTCCAACAAGGTCCCTAGTGATGCTGAAGGTGCCAGTTGGAGAACTGAGAACCAGGCACTAAGGAGTTAATGGAGTTATCCTACACCCAAATCTCAGCAGGCTTCTCTCCAGCCCCAAGCTTGTGCAGCGCTGCCTTTCACCTCCCCGAGGGCCTAAGGAAGAGCCCTGTACTGCACAAGTTAGGGAAACCAGTCACCCCATGAAAGGGCATGGGATTGTCTAAGCCCCATCCCCAGGAATCTGCTCTGGATCATTCCAGCCTCTGTGTGGGCGAGGGGCGCTTTTCCTGTGGTTATCCAGGAATGGATAGCTGCGTCCTCTTATGTACTATGTCCAATTTTCTTAGGAGCCGCCAGACTGATTTCCAGAGTGATTGTACCAGCTTGCAGTCCCACCAGCAGTGGAGGAATGTTCCTCTTTCTCCACATCCTTGCCAGCATCTGCTGTCACCTGAGTTTTTCATCTTAGCCATTCTGACTGGTATGAGGTGAAATCTCAGGGTTGTTTTGATTTGCATTTCCCTAATGACTAAGAAGGTTGAACATTTCTTTAGGTGCTACTCAGCCATTTGGTATTCTTCAGTTGAGAACTCTTTGTTTAGCTCTGTACCCGTTTTTAATAGGGTTATTTGGTTCTCTGGAGTCCAACTTCTTGAGTTCTTTGTATACATTGGATATTAGCCCTCTATCAGATGTAGGGTTGGTAAAGATCTTTTCCCAATCTGTTGGTTGCCATTTTGTCCTATTGACAGTGTCCTTTGACTTACAGAAGCTTTGCAATTTTATGAGGTCCTACAGCCCTCACCGTGGGAGCTGGGAAAGCTCTTCCTGGGAGGTTGGGTATTTCAGGTGTGGTGCCTAGATGCTGCTGGGCCAGCCCCCTGTTATGTGACAAATAGGTGGGAAGAATGCGCAGAGAATATTTTAAACTGTCCTTTATAGGTACAATACATTGAGTTTTGCTTCACATAAAGCCAGATACAGGTTTCACTTTTCAATCCTTTTTTTTTTTCATGCTAAGTTAGAACTCAGCACTCAACAGATGCTAAGGAAGCATTCTACTAGCACTGAGTGTCCCTCCCTTCTTGTCTCCCAGTTTTTGTAATTATATAAACACTTAAGGACTTTGCCGTTGTCTTTTCTTTGGGGGCAAGGCATCATATAGACAAGGTTGGTCTGAAACTAGCTATGTAGCTGAGGATGACCTTAAACTTCTAATCCTTTGGCCCTCTCCCCCAGAGTACTGATTAGGTGTCCACTACAGCACTCTGATTATGGTTTATGCTGTACTGGACTAGGACTTCCTGCAAGTCAGACAAGGACTCTACCAATTGAGCTACATCCCAGCCCATTATGAGAGAAACACGTAACATAAGAAATGACTAAAAGGAAGGGGGAGGGGTCCAAAGGGAAGGATTTGAGGAAGGGGAGATAGGTTCAAAAGTATACTAGCTTATGGCCTTATGTGACTCAATTTAGTAATAAAAAATGCAAAAAGCATAAAAACTGATTCTCACTACCCTGGTGTCTTAGGGTTTCCATTGTTATGAAGGATGTCATGACCAAGGCAACTCTTACAAAGGACAACATTTAATTGGGCCTGGGTTACATTTTCAGAGGTTCAGTCCATTATCATCATGGATGGAAGCATCTAGATGGTTCTGAAGAAGAAGCTGAGAGTTCTGCATCTTGATCTGGCTGCAGTTAGGAGAGATTGTTTCATGGGCAGCTAGGAGCAGGATTTCAAAGCCCACTCCCACAGTTACATACTTCTTCTAACAAGGCCACACCTCTTAATAGTACCACTCCCTGGGCCAAGCATATTCAAACCAGCACACCAGGTACAAGTGATTTCTCATTTTCATATTCTGCTTCTTGATTGCCCACATATGTCTTCCTTCCTCAGCAGACTAATGTCCTCTCTGACCTTCCAAAAAATCTTGTGAGTTACAGGACCTCACAGTTGGCTTGCAAGACTATCTTCCACATATTTTTAACCTTCTTGAGTGAGTGGGGCCACAGCTTCATCTTAGTAACTCCTTTATCAGGCACATCTGTTACTCAATATGTTCTCTCCAATCAATTAGTGTGTGTATGTTCACAGTCATACCATGAGAAACATGTAATTTTGTAACTTGCTTCTGTTACTGAGCACCAGAGCAAGCATGTCTCTTATTTTTCACATAATATATTTCAGTGGCTTTCTAATGTTCTGTTGCATTCATGGAAACTGATTTTCATAATTGTTTCCCTCTTTCTGCAATGGTTGTTTTCAACCTCAGAGTTCTCCGAGTAACGAACACTGAATGGAATGCCTCAGTATGCAGAGCTTCTAATTATTTTTTCAGTGACTAAAATTTACAAGGGTAGTTTATTTCTTCGTGAAGTGCTGCTCTTCAAGAAGGCTAAACCATGGCCGGTCCGGGTGGCAATGCATCTTTAGTCCCAGTGCTTGGGAGGCAGAACCAGGTGGTTCTTTGTGAGTCTGAGGCCAGCCTGGTCTACACAGAGATGTCCAGAACAGTGATGGCTACTTGTGACTCTATTTCAATAAAACAAGGAGGAAGAGGAAGAGGAGAAGGAAGGGGTGGAAGAGAATGAGGAGGAGGTCAAAGAGGAGGAGGAAGAGGGGGTTAAACCAAAAGTTTTTTTTTTATTAATTCACCTTGATCAGATTATAGGCACATATCACAGTAAAAAAAAAAAAAAAAACAAAAAAAAAACAAAAAAACAAAAAAACAAAAAAAACCTGTATTAGTCCAAGCTGGCTTGGACTATAGAGTAAGAGACCATGTCAAAAAGAAAATATACACCAATGCTATACAAACTCAGCATTATGGTTTAAATTCATTTTTGTAAGTAGCTGAAAGTGCTCAGTGATAACATGTTGGAAGCTCAAGCCTCAGTAACAGAAGAAATTTTTCTCGTGGCTAGTGAGCTGGTCAGCCAGTAAAGGTAAGGTACTTGCCATACAAACCTGATGACCTGAGTTCACACCTAGAACCTAGCATTCCTACAGAGAAGTGAGAGGCAGAGACAGAAGAATTGCCTAGAATCCGTCAAACTAGCTAGTCTGGAGTATACACTGTGGAAGAAACAGCAAGAAAGACCCTTTCTCACAAACAAGGAGAAAACACTCATATTATTCAAACTTTTTATTGATTTTTTTTGTGATTCTCATGTCATGTACCTCAATTCGCTCCATCCCTTTGTCCCTTCATATCTGCCCTCCACCCTTGCAAGCTCCCCTGCAGAAGAAAACAAAAAATAAAAATATTCAGACAAACAAAAACATGTCTAGAAGCTGCAGTGTGTCGCACAGTAAACCCTGTTGTCACCGCTGCACCTCTCCTGGGCTGCACAGTAGAGATGACCCTGGTAGCATGAAGATGGGAGAGCTGGCCCCGCCTCTCATCTGTTGTGAAGCGACATGGGTGCAGGAGAGATGCCCCTCCACCCTACCCTTTGCCATCTGCTGGCAAGAGAGCTAACCCCCTGACCCCCAGGATACCATTTATATTTTAAAGAAAGAGCTCCCTTCCATAGACTATGCTGGCCTGCAAATCTTGAAATCACAGAGATCTGTCTGCTTCTGCCTTACAAGTTCTGGGATTAAATATGGAAGCCATATCTGGCTTTTAAAAAACCTTTTTTGTTTTTGTTTTGTTTTGTTTTGCTGTTGTTGTTGTTGTTTTAAGACATGGTTTCTCTGTGTAACCTTGGCTATCTTGTAACTTTCTCTGTAGACCAGGCTGGCTTTGAACTCAGAGATCACCTGCCTCTTCCTCCTGTGTGCAACCACTCCCCTGGTAAAGGTTGTTTTTTTTTTTTTCTTCTTCCAATTCTTTCGATGCATATGTATTGTTTATTATTATTAGGTATTTGCTTTATTTACATTTCAAATGGTATCCCCTTCCCACGTTACCCCTCCGAAAACCCCCATCTCATACCCCTTCCCCCTGTTCACTCCCCCGCCCCCAATTTCCTGACTGGCATTCCCCTATTGTGGGGAATCGAGCCTTCATAGGACCAAGGGCCTCTCCTCTCATCTGAAATGGCCATCCTCTGCTACAAATGTAGCTGGAGCCATGGGTCCCTCCACGTGTACTCTTTGGTTGGTGCTTTAGTCCCTGGGAGCTCTGGGGGGTACTGGTTGGTACATATTATTGTTCTTCCTAAAGGGCTGCAAACCTCTTCAGCTCCTAGGGTCCTCTCTCTAGCTGCTCCATTGGGGACCCTATGCTCAGTCCACTGTTTGACTGTGAGCCATGTGTGTTTTGCTGTCTGTGCACTGATCCTGCCAGGGGAGAACCGCTCTGCAGGGAGTGATTTGATTCCTGGCTTTGGAGGTGAGGCCGCCATCTTCTCTCTGGTGACTGAGCGGGCGGGTGCAGCCAGGAGTGCAGGGAACACAGGAGTGGTAGAGCAGCTGGACCAGGGTCCATCTGGGCTCCACCTGCACCCAGGAACTGGGCTGCTCCACAGTCCTCCATGCACCGATCCTGCCAGGAGAGAACCACTCTGGTAAAGGTTTTTTGTTTGTTTGTTTGTTTTTTGTTTTGTTTTGTTTTTTGTTTTTTTTTAGACAGGGTTTCTCTGTATAGTCCTGGCTGTCCTAGAACTCACTCTGTAGACCATGCTGGCCTTGAACTTAGAAATCCGCCTGCCTCTGCTTCCCAAGTGCTGGGGTTCAAGGCGTGCACCACCACTGACTGGCCTGGTAAACGTTTTTTTAAAAAAAGAAAATTACCCTTCTATCAGCTTTCAACGATTACCTTATCACCCTTCTATTTCTTTCATGCAGATGTAATGAAATTTAATAAGCATATTTCATTTGAGATCTATTTTAATCAACACTTTAAAACCTTGGTATGGTTGAAACTTCTGGGTGTCAAGGGATGCTTGTGTACTCATTCCATATGGACAAATGCAAGAACATTGGTTATTTAGTAGGAACTGGCCTCAGGAGAAAAGCAGACATCCCAGCACGGATAAGACAGCATGAGGTATGGCTGCCCTCAGGTGCTTATGAAAGGATCGATCTGGGCAAGCTCAAAGACTAGACTGGTTAAAGTCTTCATTCATTTACAGAGATGAAGGGGAATCTTTCCCCTTGTCTTCTATAATAGGAATTTGTTCGTGGCTTTACTGACACTGGGTGATTTCTGAATAGTAATACATTGTTTTGTTCTCTAAGTCCTTGAAACCACTTCCAACATTTTATATCTAGGTAGCTGATTAAATAAATCCTTTCTGATTACTGATTTTATGTTTGGAAGTTCTCAGAGGAACCAGTAATGAGTAGGAACACATGTCCATTCTCTTTCTTCTCTCTCCATTTCCCTTTCTTCTCATATATATGTATATGTATATATCTTTCATAAACACATATGCATGTATGTATGTATGTACAGAAATTGAACCTAGGTCCTTTTACACACAACACTCTTGAAGGATAATTTTACTAATGACAAAATTCTGGATTTGCAATTTTTCTTTCCTCATCTACTCCTCCTCTTCTTTTTCCTTCTTTTCTTTTTAGTCTTTTTTTTCCTTTTTCCTCTTCTTCCTTGTCTTAGTAAGGCTTGTATGATAAACACCGTGACTGGTGACTGAGGGCAACTTGGAGAGGGAAGTTTCTTTGACTTACATTTGTAGTCACTCATGAAGGGAAGTCAAGGCAGGAACTGAAGCAGGAGCCAGGAAGGAACACTGCTTATGTGACTTGCTTGGCCTGCTGTCTCATACCACCTAGGGTTACTTGCCCATAGGGGGAATCTGCTCTCCATGGGCTAGGCCCTCCCACATTAATCAAGAAAATACACTCAAACACTTGACTACAGGCAGTCTGATGAAGGCATTTTCTCAACTGAGGTTCCTTCTTCCCAGATAAATAAAGAGTGTATCAGTTGACAAACAAATAAACATACTCTCTTCTTTCTTCTTCAATACCACTTTCTTCTCTGGGGGGGAGGCGGTGTTCCATGCATCCCAGGCTGTGGTAGTTTGAATAATGCCTGGCCTACTAAGTGGCACTATTTGGAGGTGTGTCCCTGTTGGAGTAGGTGTGTCACTGTGGGCATGAGCCTTAAAATCCTTGTCCTAGTTGCCTGGAAGCCAGTAGTCTGCTAGCAGCCTTCAGATGAAGATGTAGAACTCTCAGCTCCTCCTGCACCATGCCTGCCTGGATGCTGCCATGCTCCCGCCTTGATGATAATGGACTGAACCTCTGAATCTGTAAGCCAGCCCCAATTAAATGTTGTTTCTTTAAGAGGTACCTTGGTCATGGTGTCCACAACAGTAAAACCATAACTAAGACACAGGCTGATTTAGTGCTAGCTATGTAGCTGAGGGTGACCTTTCTCTTTCTGATCCTACTGCCTCCACCTCCCCAATTCTGGTGCACCCCTTTAATCCCAGCACTTGGGAGGCAGAGGTAGCCACATCTCTGAGTTCAAGGCCAGTATGGTCTACAAAAGCAAGTTCAAGAACAGCCAGGACTACACAGAGAAACCCTGTCTCTAAAAAACAAAAGAAATAAAAAACAAGTGCTAAGGTTATAGATGTGTACTACCACACCTGGTTTATATGGAGCTGGCGAGGGAACCCAGGGCTTTGTGCATGCTAGGCTAGCACTCTGCCACTGAGCTGCATTTCTAGCACACTGAAAGTTTTTGCTTCAGTACATTAAAAACTGTGGTTTTGTGGGGCTGGAGAGATGGCTCAGTGGTTAAGAGCACTGACAGCTC